>MU826355.1:1005474-1659014 GCA_029204205.1 Desmophyllum pertusum
ACAGACCGCGCAGCAGCGGTCTCAACAAATCGAGACTCCCTTTCCCTTCCCCTTTCCCTCCTCCTCCCTCTCCCCCTTACTCCGTCCCCTTCACCCTCTCCTGTGCCCCCCCCCCCCCCCCCCCCCCCCAAAAAAAAAAAAAAAAAAAAAAATGTATAACACTTATAAATTTCCAAGAATTGTTTGATAACACCGTAATTTATGTATCAGGCGCATTGGAGTAAATATCATGACTGCCAGTCCAATATCAGATGCTGAATCCAGTTGTTTATGGCGGCCAAGATGTACACTTTTATTGGCGGACCGCTGGAGGTATTCCAATCCACTGCTTAACATTGTATTGTTTCAAGTACCGGTAACTAGCCTGTGCACATGCCCGCACACTCGCGATTTTTTCTTGAGGGCGAAGTGAAAGTGGGCGAATGAACACAGGTCGCACTTCAAGTAACAAATGCTGGATTGATCAAATAGTGGAAAAAACCTGTTAGCTATAGGCTGGCTTCTCATGGAAAAAAGTTTATTGTCACTGATTCCTACACTGAGAAAAAAAACATATTCCTGGTTAGGGAGATTAAAACATCGACACACTGCGTTAATTCGAAAATAGTGGTTTTTAAAAAAAACTTGATTTTCCTCCTTCACTGACTTTTCGAGGGTGGGAAGGCTCACAATTACCAATTGGGACTCAGTGTATGGACGGATCTGATGGGTAGGCGCGGTGGCCTAATGATTCAGTAGCCTGTTGGACTCCGGATTGAGCGGTCCTGGGTTCGAGCGCTGGCCGGGGGTCATTGTGTTGTAGATCTGACCGTAATCAGGAGTGTCAGTAGCAGGGACTCATGCATCCGGGGTGTAGGGACCATCTCCCATATTACAGGAGGTTCACCCGTATGGAGTTATCAAAGTGGAAGATTTATCTAAGGAGGGGAGACTAAATCATTATTAATATTGTTTCCTCGTTATAGGTTCATGATGGGTCATGACCGACCATGTGACTTATCAGCGCCATTTGTATGCTCGCTGGACAATAAACCGATTAATTTATTTTACATTAAAAATGCCGTTCTTTTGTTGTTTTTATTTCTGCGACAAAAGGAAAAAAGAGAAAAAAAAAGAAAAAAAAAGTCAAGCTGGAATGAGAATTTTTTCACGGGTAACAGGTGGCGCCGGATACAGAAAAACGATTTTGGGACAAAGGTGATAGTCTTGATTAAACATCCTCATTCCATTCGCGAAGAAGGTAAGTAAGAGCTCGCTAACAGAAATTTTGATTCTTTTTCCCTCGTGTTTTTCCGGTCGTTATAGGGTGTGCGGATCGTACGGTTGTGTACGATTCCTAATTGAGACAAAAACCCTAAAATGGGGGAATAATATAAACTACCTTATTTTTCTCTTTTAACCTATATACCTTTTTTTCCGCAACACTACCGCGTTGTTTTTTCTTTTTTTTTTTTTTTTTTTGTTTTTTTTTTTTTTTTTTTTTTTTATTTTTCGGCAGAAGAGAGTCAGTTTTTTTTTTTCCAGGTTCCTTTTTTTTTTTTTTTTTTTTTTTTTTTTTTTGTTTTTTTTTTTTTTTTTTTTTTTTTTTTTTTTTTTTTTTTTCTTTTTTTTTTTTTTTTTTTTTTTTTTTTTTTTTTTTTTTTTTTTTTTTTTTTTTTTTTTTTTTTTTTTTTTTTTTTTTTTTTTTTTTTTTTTTTTCCGTTTTTTTTTTTTTTTTTTGTTTTTTTTTTTTTTTTTTTTTTTTTTTTTTTTTTTTTTTTCCAGGACCTGAGGAGAGGAGGAGACCCGAGCCGGAGGAGGGAGGGACCTGAGGCCTGAGACAATCTCAAAATCTCCTGCGGTCTGCTTCTGCACCTCTGATCTCTCGTCTCCACTCATCTCTCCGCTGCTATCTCTGCCCTCTGCCTATATATTTGATCCTAGTTTTCAACACGACATCAACAATCATTCATTCATTTTCACAACGAAAACATTACTCACTAACTCTTACTACTAACTTACTACTGGCATAATAACATGGTTTCACATAACGGCATGACATCACGTTTTTCACATCACGGTCTTGATTATATTGTTTTTATTTGAAAAAGCCCAATTGACATTGTCTCCTCTACTGAGAGTCCCTCGTTGTGTTAGCAGCACACATACCGCAAAGGGGCCGCCAAAAAGTGTGGACGTAACATTTAATTAATTCAACAATAAAAAATTCACTATTAGAATTATTCTTCTTCTATTATTTTCTGGCTATTCTTACTCTAGGGGTATTCTTTTCCTGGTCTTTTCGGTGTACTGCACAATAAACTATCAGAAAGCCGAAGAAGGATAGCTATCCACTCCGGCTTCTGATTGGATAGTATGCGAGCACGAAAGACACGACGGAAAAATTGGTCACTTAAAAACAACTTTTGGGCTCCTGGGCTGCCTAAAATAAACATACAAGAAAGGACAGCGTTGATTGGCGCGAAATGACGCAGATGGCGGTATTTCAATAGTGTATAGAGTACCCATGTGGGAAGTTCAATGTTAATTTGCGGCGTACGATTAAAATTTAGTGACACTTTTAATTTTTAGTGTATTTTAATTTAATTGATTCGCTAAATTACGAAGAGCAGAATTACGAAGAGAAAAAGGAGAGAAAACAGTGTTATCATACTGATTGTAAATCAAATGTTTATGTGACTGTGTTCTCCTGGCCGCCACGACTTCTAGCCTACTTCAAGCTGTCTATCTCGTAATTTTAGTATTTTACTTATTTTGGTAGCATGAAACATGTATTCGCCCTTCAAACATAAGCGTCGTAGAGCGTTGAAGATGGAAACATCGCCCATAGTGAATACAGCCATGCGCGCAGGGTGTTGTTGGATAAAAAGGGAAAACAAATTCCAGGCTCATGGAAAATCATGGATTGCAGTTTCAAGTTTCCGGAGGCTTGGCTCCACAACAGTCCATGGCATGTGAACAACCGTCAAGGGTCTAATTGGAAGGTAGGGACTAGGTACTACGCGAGGAATGGGAGGAGTACAACCAATCAGATGGCTGGTAACCGTTGAAAACTCGGCGGTATTCCACGTGGTGTATGCAGCCGCCATAACGTGCCGCTTTGTAGCAAGTTATAACCGTGTGATAATGTAGAAATAGAGTCTCATTTTATCATCATCTCTGTGACAAAATTATCCAAGGGAAAAATCAATTTGTGAAAATGTTTTGGGAATGTAAAGAATCATGTGCACGGCACGGCGAATTCTAGAATGTTTACACAAATGAGTAATTGAGTGATAATAATCACTCAATAATTCTACGAAGTTCTTTGAAAATGTTTCTGTAATACAGTCGAAGCTCCCGTAAGCGGACACCCTCGGGAATTATAAGCAGAAAAGTGTCCTCTACTGGAGCTGGCCACTTACGGAAATATGTAAATACAGAGTTTGTATATGAGCTAAAGTTAAAACAGGGTTTTGTCAAGGCGGCCGCAAGTAGAGTTGTCCGCTTTCACACACTGCTTTCCATTATTAAGTGACTGCCCTAATATTTTGTTCTGCTCTAGAAATGGAGCGAGAGCATAGTTCAGAGGCTTGTCCAGTTGTTAGCTGAAGATTTGCCGCTTGCACCCGGAGCACCAGGGGGTCAGGTGGAATACAGGAGATCACTTGCTACAAGCTTCTTCTTCAAGTTTCTACTTGAATGTTTCTCAATGGCTCAGCAAAAATGAGGTTGGTAACATTGGCTTGGATCTTATAATTCCCATTTTGTAATTAATATTACAAGTTGAGTTTGGTAATTTATATTGGAAGGCATACATGTTCACTTGTTATAGCTCCTCAGAAAAATAGAGGTAAAGCCTGCGCTGGTAGCCAAACTGGCCCACACCGTCAGAGCTTATTCCGGGATGGAGTGCACGGTGAGAATAAAGTGTCTTGTCCAAGAACACATCACAATGACCCAGGCCAGCACTCGAACCCGGACCGCTCAATCTGGAGTCTACCTTAAATGATATGTTGTAAGCGTCTCAAATATGTATTGTGAATTTCAGTCAGTTCCTGGAGATTTACTACCCAAAGGCTATGAGAGTGGAACGAAGGCATTTCCACAGAGATGCAACCCACAGCATACAGACCTTTCAGGTAATTGTTTAATGTCTTCGTATTTCAGTGTGCAGTAAGAAGACGAGAAGACATTAATCTTCACTTGGGAAACTATAAGATAGCGTCGAACTATAGGACAAAAAGTCTTAATATCCTTATTCTCACGGTTGGACTGAACTAGCTTGCAATCGAGGATCACGCGGGAAATATCGTTGAAAATATTTGCATTTGAAAGATTCCCCCGCATTAGCAGTAAGGCATAAAACTCTTTCTTTCACAGAACGTTTTTTTGTGTGCTAAGCAAAAAGGCATTATTTCTGAGTTGCCTTTTGCCTCTGTTTGAAAACGAGTCCTGGTCACAACATTCATGTGCAAATGATTTTGATTTGCAGACAACATCGCGAATGTGCAAGTAAAGTTATTTCCATATGAGACCATATGAACACGGTTGTAAACTACGACCCGTTTTGAACAGAGGAGAAAGGCAACTCGGAAATGGAATAATTTGTAACCATGTTAGAGGAATATTATTATTTGACATTTTGGTTGCACTTTTTGTCTGTTCTCTACTTGCGTCGAGGGTTATTCGTCGAGGTTTTTTTTTTCACATTTACTCAAGGTAGTCCTAACGGAGCTATATTAAGGTCGTGTTCTATTGGGATCAACCGTTTGAGGTTGGTTGGGTTGGTTTTGTTTTTATTAGGGGAAAACGGCGTTTTCGGTTGGTTTGTTTGATCAACTTTTTCAACCGGGCATCAAACTAGGTTGAAACGGTTGCAACCGTTTCAACCGAAAACGGTTGAAAAAGTGTTCTATTGGGAAACCTCAACCGTTTCAACCTAAACCGGTTGAGGTTGAAACTCCCAATAGAACACGACCTTAATGTCACGATATTGTAAAGTGTTGCGATGTACAAAATCGCTTTCAAATTGAATAACACCAAGAAATAATAGTTTACTAAGGTAAAAGAGCATCAAATATGTAAAATGAAACCAAACAAGAACAAGGATGGGTAAGATTAAGAGGATTACGAATGGCGAACTTGAAAACAAAATTAGGCTAAATCTTTCAAGATGCAAAAACCGTAACGCAACTCGATCCTTTAATTTTCAGTCAATAACATAGAGACAAGTGTAACATTTAAGATACCTATTATCTTGTACATATCTCATAGTTTTAATATTCATATTTTATTGTATTTTTAGTACTTTTAATGAAACGTTCCTTCCATCAAAGTGCATGGCAAAATATGACATGAGCCGATTAATGTTTTTGTGTTGTTGGTTTAGGAAGTCCCTAATGATCAGACAGTAGAGGATGTTGTTTGGTAGGCCTGTGGCTCACTTAGCAGCAGAGAAACACGCCACAGGAGAGGCAATCTACTGTGATGACATTCCTAAGTATGCAGGGTAAAGTGTAGTATGGTCATTACCCCAGGAAGACCCAAACGATTGATCATTGAACCAAACTAATTGCAAGGCTGGCACTGCGCGGCCAAGGGGCAGATTTATTGGCCATTGTTTTTAACCAGCGGAAGTAGTCTTCCTCAGGGTTGCTTAAGGTCCCTATTACCACAGGAAGACCCAAAAACGATTGATCATTGAACCAAACTAATTGCAAGGCTGGCACTGCGGCCAAGGGGCAGATTTATTGGCCTTTTTTTTAACCAGCGGAAGTAGTCTTCCTCAGGGCCAGGGCTATAATAATTTTAAGAAACGGCTACGGTTTGGTTTAGTTACAAGTGAAGCTAAGTGACGTCTAGAACGTGCAATTCTAAAACAAGAGATCCTACAACAAACAGTATAAGCCAAGAGGTTTATTTCTACCTTTGTGGTCCACTGCATTCAAACTAATTATATTTGATAGACCATTATATCGTAGAGAATATGATTGGGATACCTGTGCCCTATTTAGCAGCAGCGATACATACCACAGGTGCACCACTCATAGGAAAGTGTCTGATGGATTTGTTTTGATCTGCTGTTCTATTTCAGGAGAACTATATTTGGGCATTGTTTTCAGCACACGTGCCCATGCCAATATCATGTAAGTACGAATTTCCAATGTTTGATTTAGTAGTCAATTTACATCATAAAAAGAAGTAGAGTGAAGGTAAACGGGATGCAGCGGCAGGAGCACTGCAAGAGCAGGAAACAGACCCAGGGACCTGGGTCGCTGGATCCACAGACCCAGGGACCCTGGGTCTCTGGGTCTCTGGGTCTCTGGGTCTCTGGGTCTCTGGGTCTCTGGGTCTCTGGGTCTCTGGGTCTCTGGGTCTCTGGGTCTCTGGGCCTCTGGGTCTCTGGTCTCTGGGTCTCTGGGTCTCTGGGTCTCTGGGTCTCTGGGTCTCTGGGTCTCTGGGTCTCCGGGTCCCGATACCCAAAGACCCAGAGACCCATTGTCCCTGGGTATTTGAAAGATAGCCGTAATTTGTAGCCGTTAAACCAAAAACGGTCAAACTTCCCAAGATAACATATTTTGCAATGCTTGGTAATGTATTAAGCATCAATTTCTTTGAAAACCTTGGCAGACAAAAAAACTGCTAGGCAGCCATTCACGAATTAGGTGTATGTATTGTTATTATCATTTTTACAATCCTGCAGAGCTGTGGATCCGAGCGAGGCGTTATGTCTCCGAGGGGTAAAAACATACGTTAGCGCAGATGATGTCCCAGGAGAAAACTCCACGGGACGTGGTTTGCACGATGAAGAGGTTTATGCAACAGACAAGGTACGGTCTTAAACGAGTTTCAGAATGATATGCTCCCGTAATCGGACACCCTCGGGAAGCAGAAAAAGTGTCCGCATCTGGAGCTGGCCGCTTACGAGAATGTGTAAATGCAGAGTTTGTATGAGCTAAAAAAACGGGGCTTTGTCAAGGCGGTCGCCGTATGTAGAGCTGTCTACTTACGAGAGTGTCCGCACAGAGAGCTTCGACTGCTATTTGATTAAGGTGGCTCGATCCTGTTTATTGGCACATAATTTAACCAGAAAAATTAATCAAAAACTTTGTCGAGTGGCAACGGTAGCGTCATTAAGGCGTTGACGAGTTCCTTTCATAATATGTTTATGTGTTCTGTAGGTGACATGCGTGGGGCAAGTGATTGGAGCCATTGCCGCGGAAACTCAGTCCAGGCCCAAAGAGCAGCCAAGATGGTCAAAATAACATACGAAGACTTGCAATAATATTAACAATTGAGGTGAAATGCTAATTACATAATGCAAACTTAAGATTCGTGCTACATTTACAACATAGAAAACGATGCGCATGTCTACATAGGTCCCGAACTTTCTCGAGTGTTTGCATCAGTCTGTGTAACCACGAAGCGAACGTTTCCCTTATTTCTTTTATAAAATAAAGTCAACAAAATGCAGTGATACGTCATAGACGTGTTCACGTAGTCTCGTGCAAAACGACTACACAACCCATCAGAGTGTGCGTTATTTGATCAAAACGCTTGGCACCAGTTGCATATTTTTACTTTGAGTTTTTTTTCTTCTTCCTTCATTGGTTAGATCGATGCAATAAACCCTTCCACGGTTTTGTTCAACTTTTGATATTGTCCAGTTAGCAAAAATCAATCTATTGACACTGCTGAAAAGAGCTCCTGGGGGTGGGGGGGCAAGTTTGTGCCCCCAGCATACAAACGTCTGTAAAATGTTGCCACTATATCTTTTCGACTAAAATTTGGCCAAGTTACTAATTTCAAAGTGCCCTTTCCAGCACTTTTTGCTAACTGGCCAATATCAAAAGTTGAATTGAAAAAACCGTGGAAGGGTCTATTACTTTGGTTTTTGTTTTACGACATTCATTTGAAAACCGCTCAATAATTTACTATTGGTTACATTTTAGCTCCTTAAAAGTATCAACAATGTATTTATGTATTTTGATTGTACTGTATTTCTGTATTTTCTCTTTTTGACAAACAGTGTATAATAATAAAAAACTGAAACTGAATGTTTTATAGGAAGCCATAGCAGCTGGGTCGTTCTACGAGTGTGAACCGTGCATTCAGAAAGGAGACCTGGAAACTGGTTTTGCTGAATCCGATCACGTGTTGGAAGGAGAGATGAGAATTGGAGGACAGGTCAGCTATTACTGATAAGGGGCTAAAATTTCCTATGAAGTTCAGGAGAAAGTAAAATTCTTATTTAAAGTAGGCAAAAGTAAATACAAAGTAATCCTTCTAAGAGGAGTATAATATCACTGATTGCTGTTTTATTGGCAGATTGGCCTGGCTGACCAACACGCCCATGCCTCGTAGCCTTTTGAGTGTGTTTAGTTGTGTAGTGGAGGTAAAATATTTTATCTGTTACAGGAACACTTCTATTTAGAGACACAAGCTACAGTCGCTGTTCCTAAAGGAGAAGATGGTGAAATGGAACTTTTTGTTTCCACTCAAAATCCAACATTGACTCAGGTAGGAAAGAGATTTTTTTTTTTAAATTGCAACACACACAAAAAAATACTACTTACAATACTAATACCTACACTACTTACAAAACGATACCTACACTACTTACAATACAATGATTATAATACCATACGTACAGTCAATGCGATACTTACAATGTGATGCTTACTTACAATACTAAAACTTACACTACGTACAAAAACGGTACTTACACTACTTATAATACAATACTTGCACTACTTACAATATGATGTTACACTACTGACAATACGGCTTACACTACGATACTTACACTAGTACTACTTATATATTATAGTCATCCATTACACATGACAATAGTTTACTAAATTTATCTAATATTCTGACATGTAATGACAAAATCTAATTGACAACGACATCAAACAGAATATTTATAAACAGATATATATAAGCTATTGTTACATTCAGATTCTTATTACATTAACAAGCAGCAAAGATAAATGGACTTAATAGATCATGATTGGGGTTAGAACCCATTTTTTCTTAAAGAAGTCTTTCTTGATGATTTTTCTCTCAATTTCATATTTAATCAATATCTTGGATTGAAATCCTTGAATTTTAGGAAGAACTTGGCTTCTTCTGCAGTCCCACAAGAACAATTTTCCAATTATTATAAAATAGTTCAATAAATTAGATAAAGGGCATTGTTTAGATATTATTCCAAATAAAACATTTTGTAAAGAAAGGTGAATAAGCTGATTTGATAAAAGGTACCAATAGGATTGAAAGACATTCCAAAATTTCTTAGAATGAGAACATTCATAAAAAAGATGATATAAATTTTCAGGTTCAGCGTCGTAAAAAGTACACAGATCATTATTTATATAACCAATTTTACATAATTTGGTGTTAGTGTAAAGAATAGAATTAATCACTTTGTATTGGAAGGCTTTCACATATGATGCAAGCGCAACCGAATGCGGTAATATAGAGACTTGTTTAAATTGATCGATTGTAAAATTAAAATCACTTTGCAATTTATGTATTATATTAGGAGGTTGTGCTTTTTTCGACGCTAGTAATGAGTAATAATCTTTTGATTTATTTTTCTTAACGTCAAATATATTATTTCCAATTGAAAAAGAGGGAGAGACTATTGAAGGAGATAGGTTATTAACTTTTAAAAATGAAGGTATAGAGTGACGGAGGCCTGCCCATTGTAGAAAATTGGTTTTGTTAATCTTGAAAGAGATTTAGTTCTTTGCATAATACGGTCACATGATTATGTCAATCATAAGAATAGATGGTAGTACAAAAAGGTTGCCAGAAATGGAAAGAGCATCATGAAATTGGTAAGGTTGCCAATTAGACCGCTGATGCGTAAGCGTGATATTTTATAGTGGTTTGAAAGTTTGAAAAATTTAAAGGATTTGTATGGCCGCATCAGCGGTCTCAAAATTGGCAACCTTACTAATTTCATCATGCTCTTTCAATTTCTGGCAACCATTTTGTACTACCACCTATTTATATGATTGACATGATCATGTGACCGTATTATGCAAAGGGCCTATTTGCTGCATATTTGCTGTACCTGTATCCCAGGGGTAACTTTCAATTTTCTGCACGCTTTGCCGTATCTGTACCCCAGGGGTAACTATTTCGTATTAACCCAGTTAGGAGAATTATTCCAGGGGCCGCAAACATCGGAACCATTCCTATTCCAATACCCGGGTCAAGGTGGAAATCGTTTGTAAATTTGCTCCATTGTATATTCACAGAAACTTGTCGCAAGAACCCTTGGAGTTCCACACAACCGAATTGTAGTGCGCACTAAGCGACTGGGTAAGTTTATTAAAAGTGAACCTTTTCTTTTTAAACCGTTTTCCGCAAATTATTGTCACATCAGTAGGCCTGCCCAAGAATGTCATCGCAATTCACACCTAGTTTCTCGCGCGCGATTCACGCTCGTCACGCGCGCAGGCATTCACGAACAGTCGGTCTGCCAGCCACATGCTTCGCTCGCCTCGTGCCCTTCCAAACTTTTCCTGAGATAATACCCTGTAAACTGTCCAATTTACTGACGGAAATAGATTGACGAATAAGTCGGCGTTTCCTTAGGCTGTTAATAGCCCTTTTCACGGTTAACCTGGAATATTTGCATAACAATACAATTAAACATAGAAGCGAGGCAATTTCGGGCACAAGCTGTAAAACATCGTGATTTTCTTGAGTTCCTTGAACTAAGTTAGTATAAAAATAGTTTTAAAACGGAGAAGAAAATAGATATAAAACTCTTTTAGTTAGCGTTTGCCGTAAAGATCGTAACCCGATCTCCCTGTTTGCTTATGCGAATCTACTCTTTATTAAAGGGACACTGTCCCGGCGTATTTGCCCAAAAACTGTTATAAATGCATGAAATGGTCCCTAAATCTATGAAATAAGAACTTAATAAACTCTAACTAGATGATAAAAAGCAATTTCTTCAAGAAATTCCATACTGCAACAAAATTATTGCAAAATTTCAAAGATTTCCGAGCCAAATTTGAAACTTTGAAAAACTGACATCCTGACGTTTTTTCAAAAATCCATATTGCAATCCATTTCCATCCTCGCTGTCGTTCGTCATCCTCACTTCCTAATGGGTTACTGTCATTTGTCGAGACTACTTGTGCTGTCATGGCGAAAACTCACACTCATTTTCTCATAAGCGAAAATCCATTTTTTATCATTTTTGCGCTTCGACCCCCATGCGTGGCAGTTTTGGCATGACTTCATAAGTCGTGCTTTATCATGGGGTACAAATGCATTTTCCATTGCGTGACTTCATCGGATGGTTTATAATGATGTCATTTTAAAGGATCCTAGAAAAGAAATTGATATTTTCTTCAAATTAATGAATACCAATATATGAAAAGGTAAAGAATGATCTATTTAATGAAAGAATGATGAGTTTAATGAAAGAATGATGAGTTTAAGAAAGATGATTATTGTTTAATGAAAGATATTTACTCGAAGTAAATGGTTAGTTCGTTGATTATTTCTTGTTTCTTTGATTGGATCTTTGTTAGTGCGTCTACTTTTGCTGTTTTCTCGTATCTTGCCATTGTTTTGTGTCTTTTTCCGTCGATTATACAATCGAAAAACCAACATTTATTTTTCGTGTCGTCCTTGATGGTTAATTTGTTCTCGAGTTTGGATATTCTCTCATCGAGTTGTTTTTTAGTTTCGATGCTGACACTGTATTCTATCTTTTTTTGTTTTTTCAGTGGATTTGATTTAATGTTTAATAATAGTTTACCATACCTTTCGGCATATTCTTGAATATATCCATTTTCAACTTTTTCCAGACTCTTTTTATCGTTACTTGGTGCATTAATAATCAATTCTATCTTCGGGTTCTTGTTTTTGTGTTTAAATACTTGGCTCTTATTGTTCGATAGATGCCATTTAAGGCGTGTCTTCAGTTCTTCACACGTTGATCCAAATATATTTTTTTATTGTCGAATGTAACCCTGTATATCTTCCCGTTCTTGTATAAGCTGTTGAATTTACTATTAACTAGCTCTAAAGTTGGTTGCCTTCGTTGAAATACTTATTATTCAATTCTTTTATGTTCAAATGGATGTATTCTAACTTAGTTGTTCTTGAAAGAGATGTGTAAAGTTGTTTTTTGTCCATCTTGTTGGCATCATGAATGTTATATTTTTCATTGATCGATTCACCTTGGTATTTGTATACGGTAACACAAAAGCTCGGTATGAATGATTCGGAAAACTCTTTTTCATCAAACCATTCGTTGTGAACCTTGAACCGTTTATTTTGTATTTCCTCGATTACGAACTCCATCGTGTTGAATATCTCTCTATCTTTGATATTCTGTGATGCTAGTACTGGCATATCTTGACACACTTTATAGTCTCCTTTCCGTTATTGTATTTGAATTCTACCGTTTCATATCTCTTGCCCTTTGTGAATTGGTTACAACATTCTTCATTAACTTTTATTCTCGTTGAATTCAAGTAACAAATATTTTTATGAAGTTTCTCGATAGGTCGGAAATATGTAGATACTTTACCATGTTTTAAGAATGTTTTTAACATGTCATGTGTTTGCTTGTCATACCGGCATGATTTTTCCACATATTCGAGAGTTTCGACCTTTGGACACATTTCACGAACTGTATCTGACTCTAAATAGTTGTAATTTATCTGACTACCACCTTCTACGGGCTCGCATTGTTGTGTGTCGCCATACATACGGTATTATTATACGTTGTGAAGGCCTTATAAATCAATGTCATCCACTTGTTAGGAACCATGCTAAATTCTTCGATAAAAATGGTCTTATTCTCGAGACTATCAATATTTCTTCCATTCCACTCACAAAAATAACTGTCAAACGTATTACATGTTTTATTAGTTTCCTCCTTATCAAATCCCATTGTGATTAATCTGCTTTTAACATTCTCAACAGCTTTATTAGTAAATGATAAAACAAGTGGATTATTTGCTTCTATAACCATTTCACATAGTTTGGTTGTCTTTCCACTACCAGCTTGACCATTGAATACCACCCCTTTGCCACCTTCAACCTTATAGTCTGATGTATCCATATTTTCTCTGTAATATTTTTCAAAATACGTCAGTACACTGTCTGTAATATAAGCTTTACCTATTTTTCTGGTATTAAATTTAACGTCTTTCTTATTTCTGAATGTTGTTTTAGGGTTCGTTAAATATATCCCATCGGTATTATATCCGTATAATATGCTATCTTCACCATGACAAGTCTCTATCAACTGTAGACATTTTAGAATAGCCCCTGAAACAACAAAACGGTTAATGCTTGTATGGTCTGAAAATATACGATCGATTTTTTGCTCTCGTATAAGATAAATCCCATTATGATGATCGATTGTGACATGCTTTCCTTCGGCCATCGCCGACGTCCAGCAACACATCGCCGTGTTGTAATCTGTACAAGTAAACCCGCAATTTGTCCTATTGTATTTTCGACCGAGCTCACCAATAAAGCTATTGGTTATTTTTCTTAGCCTCACTCTCTGACATGTTATCGACGATGTATTTTATGAACTCATTGAACGTGTCTGGTTTCAGAGCTCTCTTGGTGACGATTTTATGTTTTATCTGACTAAGTGGCATGTATAGATTATCAACGAGATACGATATCAATTCAGAGCTGTAAAACCCGGCTTCTATTTTAATTGGGTTGCTGTAATTATTGAGTACCGTTTCATTGATGTAAAATTCGCCACATAATCTTAAATCGGTCTTACAATTAAATGGTTCAATGACGTCGTGTATACTGTATATAGGTATTTCGTGTTTATTGTTTAATAAGATGCTCGGATAACATTTAGCTATATCAATACTTATGAGATTTTCGGGTATGTTGTCTGTTGTGCACCATTGAAGCGCTCTCGGGTAGTATTCATCCAACATTTGCCTTGTGTTGGCATTATAAGATGATTCGGGGATGTAACCGTTCATCTGCTTGAATAAGCTCGTTGCGATGGATGTATACGATTGATTGGTCCATTTGAAGTCTTGAGTTTTGTACGTGTGTAGCAGTTTGTCACATATTGTTTTTCTCAAATCGTACTCGTCGTTAGAGAGATACATGTTTTTTCTGTGATCGATGAAGCCGTCGAGAATACCATTATTGTTCCAATGAAGATATTCAACGTATAATTTTTCATTCCTACTGTACATGTCTACGACCTGTGTCATCTTCGCGATTTCAGGAAGAACAACTATATGATTTTCTTTATCTAGGCTGCATATTTATTCAACCGATTCGATTTTCACGACGTTGTCATGACGTCTAGTCCATTTCAGATCAGACATATGTTTTAGCAGGTCATCGCATCCACCACCCTTAGCTTTGCTTGCAACAATTTTAAGCTTTTCGTCTGTAACGGGAAAGCAATGATGATCCTTTACGATATAAACAAGAGATATATTTGAGCAGTTTTTACTATGTGTAATAAATTTACGATACCTACTATCAAAAGTGTGGATTGATATATTGTCGTGACGTTCTTTTGCCCAATTGATCAGTTCTTCGGTATTTATCATATCGCCCTCAGGTACGTAATCGTAAATCTCACTCTTCAACTTGTCATAAGTATATGTCTTAAACCCTCTCTTACCTCGAACTTGATCCACACATAATCAACAACACACGTATTCGTACCATGTGATTTTATTGGTCGTTGTTTATTTAATAAATATGATTCTAGTTTTAAACTACCCATTTTATGTTTTTTAATTTGTTTTTTGGTTAGATTCAAGATTTTACATCCGATACCAACGATATACTCACCTGATAGTACCGAGAATTCATTCTTCAATAATACGTACATTGCGAATTTATAGATGTCTTGATTGCTTAAATTCACAGGTTTTTCAACTATGTGTGGTCCGTGTTTTTTTCTCTTGTAATCAATATCATTTCGGGAATATCTCAACATCTATGGTGATAGAAACCATCTCTCTCTTACCTGGGATCTTATCTAATCTGGTTTCAAATAGTTCAACGAAACTCATTTTAGCTCTATTTTTGTCCGTACTAATCTCTATTTCGCTTTTACGGAATCTTTCCAGTGTTACCTCTATCATCGGGTAATCACGTATTTTCCGTGTATCATTTACCATTTGATTAGACCTCAGATTCTGATACTTGCTGTCGATAAATGACGATTGTTCATTAATATCTCTCCCCTTGTTATTTGCTTTAATCATTGTTCTTTCAAATGGATCATCTCTGACAACTAATTCTGGGAATGGGTCATCATTTTCAAACAAATTATCATGATTATAAACCACCTTTTGTTTTTTCTTTGGTTTGGTATCATCTACCACGATAATCTCAGGCTTCTTCTTCTCTTGCTTTAATAGCAATTTGATGAGTTCTGACTTACTTAGTTTTTTAAGATCATTCTTATTCATATGATTAGATTTCATTATTATATATATTACTATAGATTTTATTTTTAAGTGTCTTCAATAATATGCGTTTAGGATGATTCAAGAATTCAAATGATCCAATCACGGATCCTTCGAACTGTATTATGAAAGAGTATCATGTATTAAGTCTTTGTGTTATGTTATTGATTTTTTCCATGATATTAATTACATTAGTATTTTTGATGTGTTTTTTTGTTCGATTATGGCATGATTTCCAGCCAATGTATAGTTTTTTCCTGTCTTACAAATATCACAAAAACCATTCCTTATTTAGCATATATTCTGACTTATGATTCTTTAATTCCTCAGTGGTAAAAACTTTAGGTCTACCTCGACCTCTCTTGATATTACTTTTCATATTAGGTTCTGATTCCATATATATATATTTATAGTATATATATATCTTTAAATAAAATTAAGATGCGTTTTTAACTACTTCAGAAATAATATCTTGTAGTTTATCCTCATTGACGTATAGTTTGATTAATTCATCCTTTTTATACTTTTTCAGATAAGCATACATTAAATCAATGAATTCATTAATATCAAAGTAATCTTCGTCTTCATATTCATCTACCATACATACAGACTTACATTCGATAATCATACTAAGAACCTCATTTTTTTTAGTTTTTTTAGAAATTTAATCTCAAAATCATCCATTAATACTTATATATTAGATAAAAACGGTTTAAACTTTTTTACACATCCTTTAAGTCTTTGATTGGAATCCAACTGTTAAAATCATCACTGTACCCCTTCCACTTCACCAAAGCTAGTTTCTTCTTGTAATCCCTCCTAATTACTTTATCAATACGGAATACATCTTGTTTAGCTTTTAATAATTCAGGTTCATAGAAACTCCCTCGTATCTCTTCATCATTCAGATCCTTCAATTTGTATGTAATAGGGTTTGTATATTGGATTTTATCAATTGTAAACACTTCTTCTGTCCAGTTAGGAGTGTATCCTTTATCGAAAATGTTTCTTTTATATTTACTTATCCTAACCTTATCACCTATTTTGAATTTAGGTTTCTGTTTTGATGTTTCCATATCACCATATAAATTAAAATAAACTAAACCTTCATTCTTTTTATTAGATGCTTCTATGGGCGTCATTTTTATTGAACTATGTTTGGTATTATTATACTGTTTTAGGATTTTAGGTAGTATGTCTAAATACTGTGTATTACCTTGGACAGTGAACTGCTTCCACATTTTGTTTTTAATCGTGCGATTCCATCTTTCCACTACTGATGATTTTTCTTCATTTTCTGTTGAATACAGTGTTATTTTATTCTTACTGAAGAGGTCTTTCACATGTTTGTTGTAGAACTCTGTGCCTTTATCAGTCCACAAATACTCTGGTTTTCTACCATCTTTGAATATGGTTTGAAAGCTTTAGTGACAGTTTTCACCTTTTTTGTCTTTTAATGGCTCAATCCATCCATATTTTGAAAACACATCGATCGTCATAAGAAGATATCTATAACCTTTATTCCATTTGCTGAATTGTTGCATTTCAACCAAATCACTTGACCATATTTCATCTATTCCATTTGCAATGACTCTTCTAGTTTTGAATTTTCGTTTGATTGGTTTATGAAGTTCATCGGCTAATTGTTGAGCCCAATCATTATTACTCAACGCCGTTTTCAGTTTTTGGCTTCTTTTTTAAACCCAATCCCAGTTTTTGCTTTGTATTTATCATGTTTCTTGCTAACCAATGTCCCCATTGTCTTTCATTGTAAGGTATATTGTCTAGAGTTTTTACCATTTTTTTATCTGCTTTATTTTTGCACTTTTTGTCATCTTTACACACAGAATAATCTACATCATGTTGCATTGCTACTGCGTCTGTTTTACCTGTTGGTTGATCATAGATTTCTAATATTCGACCTGTTGTTGGGTCATATCTTACTTGTGAATCTAAATCGTTATACGGACCTGTGTATTTATGACCTGGTAAGGTAAAACCTCCTTTCGGTTTTGGTAATCTTCCGATCAATTTATGAATATCAACCCCTTGACCATATTGGCTTCTATCATAAAGCGGATTAGTCGGATCACTTGTATCGGTATACATGCTCATATCATATATTATTCCTTTACCAATCGGTGATATTTTCTTTGAAATATCGCTCGTGAACGAATCCAAAGCTTGATCCAGATAGTTATGCCCAACCTTTTTCATCTTAGATTTCACAAAATCAGATTTTACAGCTCTACTCAAAGCTTGTCTACCAACTAAAGATCCCATTTTCAGAGCTCCTTTGAAGAGCTCTGACGCCAAATCGCCCCCATCTTGTAGGGGCATATTTAGTTTTTTTGATTTTTTAACGAATTGAGTTTTTACATTATTACAGATGCTGCAAATGGCTTTCAACATAAGTCTGTTATTCTTTGTTTTGACAATTTGTTCACTTCCTGGTTTATTTGGTGTTTTTTCTCTTATCTTTGCCACAATATATTCCATCCATTTTTATATATAATATGTGTTACATAATTTCTTCATCAAAATTCTTCTTGATTGTTTTATTGTTTTTTATCAACGTAAAGGAATTCGTATGGTTTCAATTGATCAAACATGTGAGGATCGATGAAATTCTCTTTAGCTATAAGATTTAAATGTGTTTTGCTATGGGGTTGAAATAGAATCATATGCGAACAATTGTTTCTTATCTTAGGATCTAAATCATGATAGCTTTGAGACAAATAACAAGTTGATATACCCTGATGTCGTCCATCGCTGAAATGATTCGCTATTTTATCCTGTTGTTTTGAATAATTGATCATATCGTCAAATATGACCAGTTTTCTGTTGTTTTTTGGATATTCTGTTGTATCCATTATTTGATCGTGGCCTCTTGTCTCAAATACTTGATAACCAACATGTTTTGATATCTCATCCATGATCTCTCTCAACCTCTCATATTTAGGCTGATGTGCATTGTTACTGTATAGTATTATCTTATCAAAATATAAGAATCTTCTGATCATATTCAAAAGAACATTAGTTTTGCCACAACCAGTTTTGCCCACCAGAATCATCCTAAAATCTTCTGGTATAAATTTAACTCGTCTTTTATCACGAGTTTCGACTTTTTCATCATAGTTTTCTGATCTTCATATATATATTATAGATAATAAGATAAGTGTTGTTTCCACATATATTTCATGAGATAAGTGTTGTTTCTACATATATTTCATGAGATAAGTGTTGTTTCTACATATATTTCATGAGATAAGTCTTTTTATGTAATATATATATATGGATATTGCAAGTCTTAAAAAAAATGCTGACATAAGATTAAAGGCTGATCAAATGAAACGCGAGGTAGCTAATAATATTAAAGAGTATAGAGACTCTCGTGGTGATATACAATATGAAAGACGAGAGCTATTTGAACCAATAATAACATCTCAAAAAGAAATTGAGAAAAATACTGATAAACAACAAGATGAATTGATTAAGCAATTAAAAGAAAACCAAAAACTAATTGTCGATGCAGTTACGTATGATCCGAAAAAGCTATCACATATGATGGTTCATTGCTACCTGCTATTAATTGGGACGATGATGATAAGGATGATGAAGATGCTGAAAAAGCTGGAAAGCTGAACCACACGACACTTCAGATAAAGAAAAGCTATTTTTCGATTTAGACAAAGGAATGAGTAAAGAATATATACGATTATTAGAAGACAAAGGTTTCAAACAACCATCTCAATTATTGAATGACCAAGAAGACATTACTGATACCGCAACCAAAGTAAGCAAACTAATCAAACGAGGGAAAACATGATTAAAGATCATTCTACAAAAAAAGGAGCACCATTAAAATCTCTGTCTCAAATTGAACAAACTACATACAAACGTCATCAAATTCAATTACCATATTTGACTGATTATATTACAAGATTAGGACATTTAAAAGCAGCTCCATCATATTTGAAAACTGGTGAAGGCGTTCGAAGATACAACCAACCGAGACGTAATGCATATAAAATCGATAAGGATCGTTATGGTGGATTGATGATTAATGTTCCAAGATTGATGAACGAGATGGTTATTGAGGCTCATCAAAATGGGAAAAACATATATGAGAATTCTGCTGATAAAAGCTTGATAGACCTCCTGACGAAACGATTTAATCCGAAGAAAAAGTACTCCAATAAAGCTATACAAATTTTCAATGATCTGAATATCTTGTCAGGAATCAAACCACATAGATCATCTGGAAAAAGCAGGTTAACAGGAGGTAATATATATTATACCAACCCAGAAGACCTCATGAAGCGATTGACATTAATCACAGGCACACGAAAAGCGGAAACAATAACATTCAATTAAGGAATGAAGCTTGGCAGATTTTGGATGAACTGATAAAAATAGGGGTCATAGATAAATCACAATATGACAAATATGTGAAAGCAAATTTAATGTAACTTAAATATAATGAAAACTCCACTAATTTTTAATAGCATTGACGGTGTCAAGAAGTCAAAAAGTCATGATTTTACCATCTCATTCACTCCTGAAATTAATCTACCCCCAAATAAAGAATATTTTCTTGCTCTTGATCAATTGAATATGTCGTATTCTTGGTATAATATATCGAACGAATACGACAATAAACAAATTAAATATTCACATGATAGCGGAACGACATGGTCAGCTGTTACATTTCCATCTGGAATTTCAGTTATCAAGATATGAACTATTTTTGCAAGAAGTCATAAAAAGAAATAATCATAAAGTTTCAGACACTGAAGTTGGTCTGTCACTAGTTTTCGTACCCTCCGTTTTTAAAGTATTGATTACTCTAAGCCAAGGATATGAACTTGATCTCAGAGAGGGATTATTCAATGAGTTAATCGGATTCAATAAAGAAATTGTGAAAACAAGTACATATAGCCAAAAATTACCAAATATTACGAACAGTGTTGATCAGATTATGTTACGATGTTCGCTGCTTTCTGACAGTATAGTTTCTGGGATCCATAGTGACGTCTTATATCAATTTTCAGTCGACAATCTCCCTTATCATATCCCTTTCATGTCGAGCCGAGACGTGCTTTGTATATGAAAATCAATTCAAGTAACATCAAACAGATTAGGATATATATCACTGACATATATGATAGACCAATCGATCTTAATGAAATACCTGTTAATATGACGTTTCTGTTGTCTGATGAAAATTAATTTGTATAACATATATATATAAATCATGTCTATCAGAAGGAGAAGAAATGAAGACGGTGAAAGTGTTTATTATGATACTGATCAATTTGGAGAAGGAATAATAGATACTTTATCCTCAATCAGCTCTAAAGTAATTAGTAAATTAGCGAGTAAAACTTCAAAAAAACTAGCTACCATAGCAGCAGAGAAACTGATCGAAAAAGGCAGTGAGAAAGTTGGAACTAAACTAGGAGAGATAGCTGCGGACAAAATTGCAGATAAATTCAAAAAGAAACAACCGCAAATATCATCTGAAACGAAAGGAAGTGAAATCATCGAATTGCTTAAAAAAATTGATGAACCTAAAAATGATCATAAATATGAAAAGTTAACCAGAGATTTCAATGATCTGATAAATTGATTTTTTGTAAATATTGTTTTATCTAACTAATGATATATATGGAAAATTATAGATCACCAAAATATGTTGAGCGATATGAATATATTAGTTTCGATTTGCAGACCCCTATTCAATTGCCTGCAAACACTGCTTTACAGAAGAAAACAGGATATCGGTTTATCGTTGATAACAGCAATGAATCAAGCCCACTAGACTGGTATAACGGTTTTATTGAAATGGATTTCGCGGTTTCAAAAACAGCTGATGGGACCGACTTCGCAGGTGGGATCATGTAGCTATCGTGAACAGCGCTTATTCGTTTATTTCACTTCTAAAAGCTGAGTTCAACGGGATCAGCGTCAATGATAGCCCAAATATTAATCACGCGGTTAATGTAAAAAATTTACTTGATTTTACAGATACGTATATTAAAAAAATAGGTCCAACAGCATTTTATTTTTTGGATACAAATACTGGGACAGCTGAAGATCGATCCAACAAGCCTTATACAATGCAGGATTTGGTCAAAGGAAACTCAAAATTCAGGGAGCTGTGACTAATAATATTGTACTAGCGTTGAATAGATATGGATTTTTTAATTCATTCGAGAATAAAATATGTCCAAATGGTAAAGTATTGATAGATATTACCCTTGAAAATGATGTTACGATAATGTATCAAGCGGGTGGTGATCCCGGAAGATATGTTGTTTCTAAGATGAAGCTTTGGATACCGAAGCTGAAATTCAATGGGCTCGGGGAACAGTTATATATCAATAATTATCTTAAACCTCATAAATGGACCTATTTGAAAGAACGAGTTGAATCATCAGCTTCTACGACCCAAACTCAAGGCACCTTCAAAATAACCTCGGCAATCAGAAAACCCCGCCATGTGTTTATTTGGGCTTTAAACGATGCTAAGATTGATGACAGCAGTCAAAATCCTTTCTTATTCAACACTTATAATATAGCTAATGGCAGAACACTTACAATGGCTCAGTTAGAGTTGTCGAATGGTATATATTACCCTCAAGAGCAAATGAATCCAACAAATGAGCTCGCAAAATACAATAAAAGCTTCAACGATTTTCTGACAGCTAGTTCAATCGATGTCGAAAACTTTCAAAATCTATTCGGATTGCTTTATTTTGATTTGAGAAACCAAGAAGCTGAACTGAGATCAGGTACAACGAAACTCACTTTTCGATTCACACTCAATGGAGCTCCAAACGCTAACTATACATGGTATAGTCTCGTACTATATGAAGAAGAAATAGAAGTTATTGTATCTTCTGGTAAGGCAATGATTAAAGCTTAAATTATCTAACTACATTATATACAAGATATGACAACGTTTATCATTCTTACAAAGTGAGTTTAAGCCAAGGCCAAAAAACGAAATTAGCAAAAGCATATGAATCAAATAGCCCGATTACAATCAGGTTATCATCTGATGAATTAACAGGTTCTGATGAGCTTATGCTGACAAAAACACAAATCAAACGTATTCAGAAAGCACGTTCTTTGAGAAAAGGAGTAGATGTCTCAATTTCAAAAGCTCAAATTCGAAAAGCTGTGAAACACGGAGGATCTCTGTTTTCCAGCCTGATGAAATTACTACCATTTGCTTCATCCGTGGTGCAAAAATTGGCTCCAGGATTGGCAACAGGAGCTATGTCAGCTTTGGGTTCTCTTGGGATTAATAAGCTTCTTGGCGAAGGAATGCATACTCGTCCTCCAGCAGTCAGTAAAAGCAAACCGGGGGATTTCTGATTCCACAGGATAAAATTGATAAATTAATTGCCCATAAAAATCTTTTGACTAAAAAACAAAAGAGCAAATTTTGAATTCTCTTCAAACGGGGGGGCAGTTAGTTTTGAAACCAACAAAAACGCAATCGGGCGGCTTTCTCGGGACACTTTTGGCTAGTATTGGAATTCCTATCCTTCTAAAAGCTTTGACAGGTCGGGGGATGCAGACACGACCGTATAGTGACAATTTTTTACCCTATCAACCTCCACCCTTCTATGGGAGTTGGGATAATAAAGGATTTGGATTAAAAAAAAAGACAAAGAAAAAAAAGAAAGGAGAGGGTTTACTTCTCGGACCCAACAGCCCATTCAACCAAATCCCAATACTAGGATCAATATTTTAAAATTTGAGAATAAACCATTAAGCAACCATGATCTCTTAGAATGGTGTCATTATTTGAAAATCCCCATCAAAGGAATATTTTCAAGGAATGAACATATGCCGAAATTACATTCGCCATGTATAATCAATCTTGATGATTTAAACGCTCTTGGGACGCATTGGACAACATGCGGTCTTGGAGATAAAAATACATTATGGTATTTTGATTCGTTCGGAATGATATATCCAAAAGAGTTTGGAGAGAGAGCTCGAAAAGATAAAATGCAGGTAATATTTAACACAAGTCAATATCAAAACATATTCAGCGTTTTATGTGGGTATTATTGCTTATATTTTCTACATCAGTGGTCTATGAAAAAAGACTTTTACGACATATTGAAAGTATTTGATATGAAAGACACTTTATATAATGAAAAATTCATATCGGATTATTTTAAAAATATCTAACCAATATATATATAATGGGTATTATCAACGGTGAACCTAATAAGTCATCTTCTAGAACCAGTAAAGAAGGAGCGAGAGGTCCCCCAGGCTTTAGTTTTAAAACTGATCAACATGGAAATTATGATCTCGAATTGAAGAAATTTGTTAATCTGTCTGAAGGACAGGAATCAGGAGATTCAATTTCATTTCATCAATTTTCAGAAGGTCTATTAGCAAAACCGAATAGAACAGATGTACTACTTTTGTCTGGTACCAACAAAATGGTTGGAGATATAGATCTCAATGGTAACAGATTAAAAATCCAAGTGAAATTGATATGGATAGAAAAAAGATATTGAACCTTGATACCGATGATAATGATTTGACGGCTGTTAATAATATCAAAGTAAAAAATATTATCAATGAAGAAAAAATTACATGTAAAGAGAGACGTTCTCGGAGATGTTGATATGGAAGGGCATTTTATAAGCAATCTTCATGATAGTGATGCAGAAACAGATGCCACTAACCTACGCAGCGTTAAACTTCTTCTATCAGGTATAAGAGGGAATATTGGAAAGATTGGTAATGATATGGATATGAACAATCATAAAATTATCAACCTTCAGGAACCTATAAACGATACTGATGGTGCTAATAAAGCTTATGTTGATTCACAATCTAGTTCAATAGATCTTTCTGAACCGTTAGATAGCGATCTCAATATGGGAGGTAATCTTATTACTTTTCTGAAGGAGCCTACACGAGATAATGAAGCCGCTACGAAGAGCTACATCGATGTAGGTTTAGCTGAAAAAGTGAATAAATCTGAACTTGATAAGAAGCTAGATATTGCTGGAGGAGTAATGACTGGAAGCCTTGATATGAATTCTAAATATATAAACAATGTATCGACCCCGTCTACTCATCTACAAGCTGCTAATAAGGCGTATGTTGATTTGACTGCTCTTTCAATATTAGGTGAGAATAAAATGCTTGCAGATATAGATATGGAAAATCACAAAATCAAAAATCTGGCAACTCCTCTCAGTCAAGAGAATGGTGCCGCCGTTAATGTTGCCTTTCTGAGTGAGGAATTGAGAAAATCAAACACACTAATAACTATTGATATGAAGAAATATGTTGATGAATCTCATATTTCAAGTTCAAACAACAAAAAAGATTTCTTTAGATATTTGATGGAAGACAAAAAAGAATCGGTGAATGAACACAATATTATCATTGATGGAATTGTCAATTTTAGCAGGTCTCCGCACAGTTTGAACAAAAAAGCTTATAGTCTAAAACTCGGGATAAATTCTCAAAAGAAATATACATCAAGAATCGGTTTTAATATGTTGAAATTGCCTGAAGGAGAATTTACTTTCGTAATCGAATTTTTTCCGCCATCAATGACAAATGTGAGTTTGAATGTGGTTTCAACGTCTTTGAATATTTTACAACAAGCAACAAAAAGTTTTCAGAATTATACCAGATCAATCATTCATATGCATAAATGGGCACTTACTCCACCAGAATTTATTTATTTAGATTTAAAATGTGATGGATCTTCTTCAAGTCCAAGCCAGGGGCAGGGTTATTTGATTGTTTATGGTGTATCCGGCCATCAATCTGATATAGACTCTAATATTTACGATACTGATTTTGTCATTGAAAATGGTAATATGGTGATGGAGACTAATCTGAATCTCAATAAACACAGATTAATAAATTCCACACATTGCATTCATGGTATCTTAAACACAAAAAACGAAAATAAAACATTTTTATTAAACGGGTGTGATAAATTAATTGTGCCTAATTACAGCCATATTATTCAAATAAAAGCAATGCATTTCAAATTTGCATCTCAATATACAAAATTTAAATTGAAAATAAAACACGGGTTCCTTCTTCAAACCGTAAATAATTACACATCACCTTCGACGACCCAGCTTCAGACAATAGATATAGATCTGAAGCTCACATTTGGCCATTTAGCAATTGAATTAACTTCTGAAGCAGTAGAAGAAGAAGAAATATTGTTAATGGTCGAATATAGAATACCATGATGAATTTAATCTAATGAATAATATATGCAAGATGACCAAAGAAATAAGTGAAAATGTTTTTAAATTCAATCATATTGATCCAAAATTGAATCCAGAAACCATAAAAGAATTAAAAACTCTATACTCTCATTACCATAAAAAATGGTGGCTATATAAAAAGGCTTTCAAGATGTTTAAGATGAAAAATTTAGCCATAAACATATCATCCGTTTCTTTAGTTTCAGCTGGAACGATAGCTGGTAGTTTAACATTAAATCCAATTATTATTGGAACCTTAACTGGTTTAGGAGTTATTGTAAAAACCATTTCATCTATAAAAAAATATTCACGAAAAATTGAAATGTGTAAATTTGCGTATTCTACATATGCGAAAACTCTAGTAGAACTAAGAACATATCTCCGAGGTGCTGTATTCAACCATAACCAATTCATAAATGAAATGAGATTATTAGATGAGATAATAATTGACATGTGTCCTATTGTGGATAACTATGAAAAACAATATGCTGAGAAATTCACGACTAAATAATCTGTAAAATCTCTACCTGTATCATGACGTCACGACACAGCTGTGTTGTTATGTCATACTATCCATAAAAATTTGCAAATTACTCATTAATTTATTATATTTATCATCAATATCGTTGGTATTTTTAGTCAGCTTTATATTTTTCGAACATATTGATGACATAACTTTTTGGAAAGGATCATCATCCACTTTTTCAGATTTAATATATATCAAACCGCATTTTTTACAAATATTTTTCCATATAGCATTATATTGTATCAGGGTTTTTGTTACTTTTCGGAAGCTTAAAATATTTATGATAAGGAGATTGTAATAATTCAAATAGCTTTCGGAATATGAAGCTAAATTTTATTGACCGTTTTCTTTTGTCGTTGAGTAAAACACCTTCAATCTTCTTAAACAAATAATTAATTTTTGCTCTATTTTCATATGATATTTGAATCCTGTGTTTAAAACATTTATCATCTAAGACGTTTTTTATATGATATTTCCGATGATAGACCGACTTCTTCCTAAATTTACACACGTTTTCATAAAAGTAAATATATTCAAGTGCTGGTTCATAACCTTGAACTATACCACATTTTTTACAAACGTTCATACCATTGTCATTAATCATTTCTTTATTATCACAACATGGTTCATCCTTCTCTACACTTATATAATCTTTCGGTTGTTCATCACAGAAAGGGCAGATGATCTCTCCCTCTTCCTCCAGACCGTCGTGAATCTTCGCATCACAATCCATTCTATATACTATTAGATGAGATTATATTTTAAGTACAATAACAAACAAAAACGTATGACGTCACGCCACAGCTGTGGCGAAATCACAAGTGCCACAAGCACAGTCTAGTTCATGGGTCCATGGTAGTGCTGCCTCATGATGACTTTTAAAATAATCAACCACGGTTTTACCATTCTTTACAAACCATATAAATGGTAACTTGCATCTCAACACTTTTTTATAAGGGCGAAAAAGCTCGTAAAACATTCTAAGTTGTCGAGTTCTTGTTTTCTTAACTTTACATCTCAAATCAACCCAATCGTCGAAGTTACCGGAAACCCGCTTCATACTCTTCTCCTCTCGAAACTTCTCGAATGCTCGACTAAGCCACATACCATACACGAATGCATTATGAATGACATAGTTCTCAATACTCTTAAAACAGTTCTCACAATCTTGAATACGAGTTTCATAGGCAACCAAAGAAATATCAGTCTCTGGAAGTACATTCGGAACGTCAAAATGAACTCTCTCACCATTAATGTAATTGTCTTTCATTTGATTAACAAGCATCACACCATCACACTCAATTGAAAGAGCTGATGGCTTCTTTCGCTTCCTTTCTTGAGGTTCTTCAAATATCAAGTATCAGGCCAATCTTGAAGAGCAGCTTTAGCCTCATCGGGTTTATCGTCATTAATAAGTTCAACAGCATAGTCTCGCTGAAGGCAACAATTCGAATAAAGTTTCATCCAATACTCAGCGAATACTTGGACCTTATCGTTCATAAAGGCCACATTTTGATGGTAAAAACCATCTATGATTTCCACGTCGACATCTCGCTCATAACCAGTGTCATAAGTCTCTTCCAAATCCATATCATCGAACAAATCAGATATACCACTTTCACTCGCAGCCATTGCTTTAACTAAACGACTAGTAATGATATGTTCAGGGAATTTGCCCTTGTCCTGTTTACCAAAAGATCGTCAATTATGATTGGCTGAAATAATCATACGACTATCTCATGATCTGAAACAATAGCTTTTAGTGATGACTCATTTCCTGTTTATCAAAACATGTCTAGACCTGTCAGCGGGGAATCCCCTAAATTTGTTTCTGGGTATTACATCCCGTTTTTCCGAGAAAGTCACGCAATGGAAAATGCATTTGTACCCCATGATAAAGCACGACTTATGAAGTCATGCCAAAACTGCCACACAAAGGGTCGAAGCGCAAAAATGATAAAAAATGGATTTTCGCTTATGAGAAAATGAGTGTGAGTTTTCGCCATGACAGCACAAGTAGTGTCGAGTGTTATTCTACAGAATCAAACAATTATTGATCAACTTCCTATGATCTAGATATGTTTCTGAGCTTCCTAAAATCATGCTAAAATCAGGACAGTGTCCCTTTAATAGAGAAAATTCGTTTTACAGTTTTTTCTAAAAACAATGTAAACTAAAATAATTGTAGTTCTTCTACATTTTAAAACTGTTTTTATACTAAAAAGTTGAAGCAGCTCAAGAAAAACACGATGTTTTGCAGCTTGTGCCCGAAATTGCCTCGCTTCTATGTTCAAGTGTATTGTTATGCAAATATCACAAGTTAACCGTTAAAGGGGCTATTATTAGTGCCTCTCTCGTCACATGGTGGTCACCATGGTCACCAATTTTGAACAAATGGAAATTTGTGTACCCTTTTCTCCGGGACGTTGCGATTGGCGTCGATACATTTGCTCCTGACTGGCTGGGGAAAAAAAACACGGCGGTTTGTTCGCTTTGATTGGTTAGAGAGCATTGCACGAGTTGTTTGCAACAATTTCCAAACTTCGTAATTAACGCAAAACCAAAGCAACGCCGCATAATCACTTTGACAAGAGAGGATGATCTATGAGAAGGATTCCCCTTGCCCCATGATAATTTTTGAAATATATTAATAGTTTTGCGCCATACTGTAAAAGTGATATTTATTTCCTTCTGATCGAGGCGACGGCATCACGTTATTCGAACTGACCAATCAGGTAGCGCTCTTAAAATAGCTCAGCTATGAACCGAAAATTAAAAATAGATTTCAAAACGTTATCATTGGAAGAGACCCAAATGCTTCTCTTAGATCATCCTCTCCTGCTTTCGACAGTTGTTCGAAAACTCCTCGAACGTAAGCGGTATTCATTGGTGTTTTTTTTGTAGGTGGTGGCTTTGGTGGCAAAGAGACACGGAACTGTATCCTGACAAATGCCGTGGCAGTGGCTGCTGCTAAGTAAGTTGACTAAAAATATATTTGTTCATAATTAGAAAATGCTCGCAAAAGAAAAAAAAACAATATTGTTCAAGCTTGTCTTTTGGGTGCGGAAGCGTAATGGCTAAGTGTGTTGGGTTCCGGATCAAGCGATATGGGTTCGAACCCTGCCCGGACGAAACAGAAGTCATTGTGTTGTGTTATTTGGCAAGGTCATCAAGGTCCGCTACGATGAGAATAGGGTGGAAATTAACTCCTTCCAAACTGCTCTGTTTCGCGCAATAGTGATGGCCTCTGCAGCCATGATCGTAGACCCATCTATTCTCCACTGTACGCCTCCATGTTTCTCTTGGGCGGCCCCTCCGTCTTCTGCCCTCTGTTCAGTACAGTGCGTGGTTTCTCTTCTCTCTTTGGCAAGGTACTCTATTCTAAGAGTGCTTCTTTCCACTTAGGTGTATAAATGGGTACCGGCGAACTGTTATAGGGCAATCTAAAAGGACTGGTATGCCTGTGCGATGCATGCTTGTTCTAGGAAGCAGGATCACGTGACTCCTCAATTTATCTAACATTTGTATTAAAGGACTGGTAGGGCCTGTGCGATGCATGCTTGTTCTAGAAAGCAGAATCACGTGACTCCTCAATTTATCTAACATTTGTATTAAAGGACTGGTATGCCTGTGCGATGCATGCCTGTTCTAGGAAGCAGAATCACGTGACTCCTCTATTTATCTAACGTTTTTATTAAAGGACTGGTAGGCCTGTGCGATGCATGCTTGATCGAGATGAAGACATGAAGAGCACTGGAATGCGTAGTCCTTACTTGGCCAAGTACAAGGTACTTACTATTTGGGTGAAATTATTTACAAAATGAAAATAGTAAAAACTATTATTTCATACACGACGGAACTTTTCTACCAAAAGGTCATCATAGATGCGAGCCATATACGTATAATGCAGGAGGAGTGGCAAGGCCCGGAACCGAGAAGCCAAGCTCTCACAACTTGCAAAGCGATCAATTTTGTTTGGTCAGCGGTGTTTTCACAAGGCTTCTTTTCGCGCGCGAAATTCCTTAAAAAATGAATTCACGCTCCTATAAACTATTTCTCGATTATCCCAACACGTTCTGTTTGTCCAGGAGCTGATTTCGTAGGGACGGAGTTAAAGTCCAGATAGAGAAAGGAAAATTAACCATCGCGTGTTCATTTGACGTTTTTGTTTTGCATAGGACGGCAAAGAAATGTGCAAAACGCACGTGCAGAATATTGTACTACTGATTAAACCTATTGTTTTGTCACGTTCTTGTTGCCGTCGCCGTCGCCGTGGTTGCATTACGGACCTTCAGATTGGGGTACGAGTACGAGAACGAGTACGAGTACGACTTTCTACTTTCAAAACAATATTGTTCCCAGAGCCCTCGCTCTTCCCTATGACTGACCAGTAGAAGTGTAGGCTCTTGCCGGAGATTGGCGTGACACATGATGATCTTGAGGATAAGAAATAGGTTTAAAAAGTCGTACTCGTACTCGTTCTAGTACTCGTACCCCAATCTGAAGGTCCGTATTTTGAAAACGAGGAAGAAGTTTATCCGGTTTAAAGAGTCACGAGGTGAAAAAGACAAAAATCATTCATGCATCACAACAACTGCTGGCAAAAGTTGTGATGATTGCTTTGCAAGTTGTGAGAGCATGGTTTGGATTTGATATAAGAGAATGTATGGGAAGTAGCTCCCCCCCCCCCCCCCCCCCCCCCCCCCCTTGAGTCGAACCTATATGACCTGCACACCGGTCGGACGTTCTGTCACCTAGCTCCCTCAAGTCTCCCAAAAACGGCGGCACAAACCTCCCGCATACTGCTAGATATAGTTTTGTCCTTGTGGGTGGACACGAGGAAAGATGGTGAATGTTGAGAAATATGGTAGAATATGTGGGAAAGATAACTGTCTAGAAACTCTGATTTGAAATGTCCTGTACTAACAATATTCGGTGATTTTACTCCCTTTGTCAGATTGGTTTTACGTTGAATGGAAAGATCAAAGCCTTCGACATTAAACTGTACAGCAACGCTGGAAACTCAATGGATGCATCAGAACATGTAAGTATCTTCATGTTACATATCGTACATAACTGTACCCGTTGTCCAACCTATGCCGCGCAGATTGAGATATTTTTGTCAATGCCTTCCACCCTGAATGCAATTGCCTTTCGCTTGGCTAAGAAATTTCTTCGAACTATTTATTCATGCGTTACGCCATTTTTGAGAGTGAGACGGATTTATGGTTTTTTATACTAAACAATGTGGCTTGTCCTAGATTTTTATTTTTGTTTTTGCTAATTAAGCCTATTGTTTTGTGACGTACTCGTACAATGGCTCTGCACTCGCGTTTTACATATTGGTACATTTCTTAGCCGTCCTCTGCAAAACAACAGCGTCAAATGAACAAATTCACCACATTATGGAGAGAACAACTGTGTACTGACGTCTCTAGCGTCTGAACTCAAAGAGGTCAAACAAGGTCAAAATTAAATTTATACCGATGAAAAAGCTATTAGGTTGCTCGATGCATACGCCTAAAATTACGTTTCCAGCTGCTTTAGATCGCAGGCAATTAATGTCTGTCTTTTCGCGCACAAACTAAAGGAGCACTGACGCGTTTCGAAGCAGCTCGACTAATTTTAAATAAAATCGTTGTCGATTTTACATATTGAACCTGTTCTTTATTACATACAGCTTAACAAACATGTTGACATGCATATGTTTATTCTGCAAAGACTAAGTGGAAATCCATATCGTTCTCTTGTAGCAATCCCATCAGTTATCGAACTTCATTTGACGGCGACATGTTTTGAACCCGAGCGCTCTCGACCCAGTCTCGCTCCGCATCAAACATCGCACAAGAGCGCAGTGCGCGATTCACCGCCCTAACTTTTATGCGCCCTGACATGATTCAACAAATGTTGAGACCGTTTGATCAGGCCTTAACGCTATATCTCCCAACATATGTATTATTCTGAACAAAGCTCAATCAGGGCGTAGGTTGTCTGAAAGAGACAGGTTTAGCTGTATTATTTATTAACTTAAAGCTTCTATCCAACTTGGAAAATGAAAACTGGTTTGTGTATCGCTGGCCGCCGTTCGTTGAACGTGACGCACGTGTGCGGAACCAGCCTTTGTTTTCTTTGTAATTACATGCGCGAATTACCGCTTGGGTTTTCGTTTGTTCGAATTTTCACTGGTTCGAAATTTCGCTTGATGCTGCGAAATTCCCCGGAATTTCGCTTCCTCGAATTTTCGCTAGCTCAAAATGTCGTTTCCATCAGCGAAATCACGTCAAATTTTCGTCGAACAGATTCGAAGCTTTCGAAGCTTTTTTCGTCAAAATTTCGCGAGAACAAAACGAAAGTCATCGAAATTCGTTTGCCGTGATTACTTTTGCACAGTACATGTACTGCATATGTTTGCAATAAAGTACCATGCACGTTATCTAATGACTTGTTCAGTATTGGTATAGCTGATTCAATGTTTGGTGTGTTCCACTTTCGTAGGTAATGGAAAGATCTTTGTTTCACATGGAAAACTGTTACCTCATTCCAAACATTCGTGGTGTTGGTTACTTGTGTAAAACAAATATTCCTTCAACTACAGGCTTCAGAGGGTTGGTGTTCCGCAGGTACGGCCGAAAACGGCATAAAATAAACTTTATTTATCGTGGATAACGTTTATTATAGTAAACGTATTCTTCCCTGACGGTCCGCAATTAAAGGCCCGATCAAACGGTCACAACATTCTCACAACATTTGTTGTGACATGTTGTGACCATGCCCGGTCAAACGGCCACAACAACCTCACAACATTTCAAGAACAAAAGAAATGTGTTCACAACATTGTTGTGAGGGGCGGTCAAACGGTCTCAACATCGGCTCACAACAATTGTTGTGAGAATGTTGTGACAAATGTTGTGACCGTTTGATCGGGCCTTAAGGTTAGAAATGTTGGTTTTCAACGAGGTGATGGTGGTGGTGGGGGGGGGGGGGGGGAGGGGGGAGGTGTGGTTGAAACCCACGAACAAAGTGAGAAGCAATACCAAAGGCTTTACGAATGATGTCATCCCGAAACTATGTAATGGTTTGCTTAGGTATTTTAGAAATATAAAAACAAACATCAGACGTCATTCTCAAGTCAAGTGATCCGGATCCGAGAATCACCAGACCACTGTTTGTGTTAATTCTCGCTATCATACTCAATCACATTAATTCCATATTTGTTTATTACCTGTTTTTTTTTTGCAGAGCATTTGTTTTTGCTGAATCGTGGATCTCTGACATTGCTATCACTTGTGGCATCTCCCAAAGACAGGTTAGTTATGTCCAACCCTCAGGTATACAGTTATGTTGTTACGTGTAATAAACGAATATTATGTCCAATCCTCAGGTATACACCTATTTCAAGTAACGTTGTCGGATAGAAATGTTTTTTAAAAGCCCGCAAGACAAGACCGAAAGGTAGCATGGCTAAAAATAGAAAACTGCTGCATGAGAAGTAACTAGACTGTTCACAGTCCCCTATTTTCCCGTGTTGTTGTAGAGGTCGATCGTAGAGTTCGCGGGGCCGCCATCTTGGTTTCTCGTGGCGAGCGAAAGCTGGGGAGAGAACAAACTCTCCCCAGTTTTCGCCTCGTCAAATAATCCAAGATGGCGGCTTCACGATCGATCGTGACAGTGCGACGATTTTCAGCGCAAAAAATAGAGGGACTGTTCACAGTCTAGAGAAGTAACACGAAAAACATTATTTCTAACGTTTCCTTGTTGTTTTAAACCTGTAGAAGTAAGCTACTTTTAGCCAAACTAAATTTTAGCAGAATCATCAGCTAGTGAAAAAAAAACATGGAAAATCGGGGGAAACCAAATTATCACGTGCGAAATAAAAACTTGTAGATTTATTTTCCACCGATATGCAAATTCTAATGAATACCCAGACTACCATTCGGTCTTGTCTAGCTTGTAGGCTTTACGCTTCTATCCGACAACGTTAATTGAAATAGGTGTATGTTGTTACGCGTAATAAACGAATATTTAAAACGGTTTTCTAATGAATCATCAAACTCAGAAAATCACAAATAACGTAATAATAAACCAACTTTGCCTCACTAACAGGTTCGAGAAGTGAATTTTTACAAAGAAGGAGATCTAACTCATTTCAACCAAAAAACTGACCAATTGTTATCTTCAGCGAGTATGGAATGAGCTGGTTGAGAAATGTGATTATGAGAAACGAAGGGAACTCGTCCACTCCTTCAACAGGTGAGCCGGGCTAGGAAGATAGCAAGCATGAAAAGCAACTAAAAATAAAACTTACGGCGAAGACAACTCAGCTTTTGGGCAAACTCGAGACTTGCCGACCAGAGTCTTGGAAGAAGACTTCCAGAAGTATGTTCCCCTAGTTTTGCAGCAGGTATATTTTGCAGGTTGTCGGTTGCGCAGGGCAGACAACTGCTAACCCTAACCCTCACCTCAACCATTAGGCTAGGTGGGATAAACCTCGGCCGGCTAAGGGATCCCTGAAAATATTGAGAATCGGCGGACAGGACCAACATTTCGAAGTTCTTTTTATTTGATCCAAAGAACCCTTATAGTGAACTATTTTCGTAAATGACATTAAAAGGTTTGGTTTCCTTTTACATTTTTCCAAATTTAGAAAAGTAGAAAATTCACATATCGAGCCCTCAGAAGCGGCCATGATGGATGAAATTTGGGGTATGTTCGACACGCTCGTGTCAACTAACCAAACAATGTCTTGACATAACCTTTGCACAGTATGTTAAGTATCTCCTAAACTTTATTGTGCACTTTTTTTGCATATGTTTCGTTTTAAAAACGTTTTGATCTTCGACAACAGATCTATCTCCAGCGTCTAAACGAGAGGGCAAATATTGACAAAACTTCAAATGCGGTCTGGTATATGATTTTTAGGCAAAAAAACAATACCAGATTAAAGCTGAACCATTCTTTTAATCACTTGCAAAATATTATCGGTGGCCCGTAAAAATTGTTGCGCGGAGAGACTTTATCGTGAAGGCTATTTTCGCTTACGACTCAGATGGTTTTGCTATGGATAATGGAGAAAGCAATAAACCCCTCAGGTCTGATAGGGGGGTCCGGACCCCCGACCCTCCCCCTGGATTCGCCACTGGTGTTTCATCAGGAGATTCCACGTGACCAAAAGAAACAGAGGATCTGGGAACGAGAATAGGAATTGATAGTGGTAAAGTGTGACGTCACAAATTTTCAAATATTTTTATAAAGCCTCACAATAAAGATTGCTAGTGTATGACCAGCCACAAAATTTCAACTTGTTAGTACGACTGATCGAATAGAACAGAAGATATGGAGGTTCAAAGTTTGGTACCGTCCCATACAAATCTATCTAATTTTGCGCTGGTTCTAAACTGAAGGAACCAGAAATTAAAACCTGAAATGCCCACATCTCAGCCGCAAATTGCAATGGAAAGTTCATTTTTGGCAAGTGGACGTTTATTGGCATGCTTCCTCCAAATAGCTGATCAAATTTCATAATTTCGCAAATTTATTTTTTTTGTGACGTCATAACTCCAGTACTCTATTGTATTTTGTTTTAAGGGAGAATCGTTGGAGGAAACGTGGAATTGCTCTCATCCCCGCTATGCTTGGGATAGGTTTTAGTTTTGCCACCAAAAACCAGGTATGACGTTTATTTTCAATACTGCTGAGAGAACAGTTTTTCTCTATAAAAACCGACCAAGACCAGTGACTGAGTGATATTCATTTTTTCCTGCGTTGTTATCAACCTCGTTCCCAGGGTCTCTCATAGATGAGAGACCCTGGGAACGAGGTTGCGTTGTTATGGCGAAAGGAACAGAAAACTCGGTAAATTGTAAACCTCGTTTTCTCAGAATATCCGATACAAAGGAAATGTATTTTTTCGAGCAACTTAGGGCCTGACTAAACTAGGAAACATTGTTGCAGAAACATTGCTGCTGATGCAAATGTTTCACAGTTTAGCCACCTGAAAACTATTGTTTCAGCAGCAAATTAGCGTCTCGGAAGCAAGAAAATGTTTTTGAATCAAGTCAAAAACATTTTTGCTTCACGGACGCAAATGTTGCTTCCGAAACATTTGTTTCCCAGTTTAGCCACGGAGGAAACAATTTTACTAGTTTACCACCAGAGCAACGAAACATTTCTCGTGCTTCCCGCTAGTTTAGCCACCCAGGAAACATTACAGGAAACAATGTTTCTGTAACAATGTTTCCTAGTTTAGCCAGGCCTAAGTTATTTTAGCTCTATCGTCAATTCCGCCACTAAAACGTCGCCATTAGCGGTTTGTCAGCTCATATAGCTTCCCTCCTGATCTGGCCCCTTCATTTTAAGCCACATCTCAAGTTGTTGTGTTTTTCTGCACCAGGCTGGAGCTCTAGTTCATGTGTACACAGACGGATCAGTTCTTTTGACTCATGGTGGAACAGAAATGGGGCAAGGACTGCACACCAAAATGGTGCAGGTCAGTTGTCTACAAGAGAAAATTGCGTTATTCTTCGAATTCCTCGTAGTTTTTACACGAGGGGACTTACAGCTGCTACAGAGACGCTGAGAATTGATTCACTCATGAATTACCGGAAAGGGACGTCTGGGTACTAGGCCTACTGAGAAGCTTTGTAAAAACAGGCCGGGGCAACATCATGTGCTCAATTAACCTCACTTATGTCCAGGATTGAACGCAGGTATTGTTTTTTAAATACTTCATGTATGACTGGGGTATTTGTCATTTTCATATTACTTCATATTTGACAAAATTATGTGTGTTTTGGTGAACTTTTATCAATGAGGACACTTTATGATGCCTATCACGAGGAGCGTGCATCTCATTTGCGGTCAATCCTGGACATATCTCATTAACCTGGAGTAATTACTCTTTGCCCACCTGTAAGTTTCCTAAACTAAACTTCATATGAGAATAATTTGTTCATGTAAGCCTTTGCAACTTGTCTTGACTAGTGATAATATGACATAATTGATTTATTGCAGGTAGCGGCTAGGAGTTTAGGTATTCCTGTGTCCAAGATTCTAATCAGTGAAACAAGCACCAACACGGTTCCTAACACCTCCGCTACTGCGGCTTCGGCGTCATCTGATCTCAACGGCATGGCGGTTAAAGTAAGGATCACTAATACCTTCAATAGAGTACTAAAGTCATGACGTCACAAAAATTAAATTTGCGAAATTATGAAATTTGATCAGCTATTCGGAGGAAGCATGCCAAAAAACGTTCACTTAGCTCTCCATTGCAATTTGCGGCCGAGATATGGGCACTTCAGGTTTTAATTTCTCCATACAAACCCTTCTAATTTGCATCTGTTCCTTTAGTTTAGAACAGGCACAAATTTAGAGAGGTTTGTATAGTACGGTAGCAAACTTTGAACCACTATATCTTCTGTTATATTCGTGCTAACAAGTTGGATGATCACAGCAGCAATCTTTATGATGGATTTTGAGGCTTGATAAACTGAAATATTTTGAAAAATTGTGACGTTACACTTTACCTTACCACTCTATAGTGGTTAAAAGTAGCAGCTGTTGGGACACTTGTTGAACTGTCCTTAAAATTAATCAAATAATTATTCAGTCCTACACTCGTTGTAACAATATGTTTCCATTGCGTCAGTTTAGCCTATAACGCCCCCCCCCCCCCCCCCCCCCTCCCGCCCAAGCAATGTTGAAAGATTTTGGAATGATTGTGTGTGGGATGGTTGAAAATCAACAGTTGCTTTGGGCCCGTTTCGACCTGGCCCGGAACGATTTTTTTAATTTTAAATCAATTCAAAATTGGAGGCTATCTCAAGAAATATCACATTAACATTAGTTGGTTTACCAAGTTTGGGGTTGTTTAGATTGCAACCATGTAGAAGGCTTTCAAAAATCACATTTGTATGGAATTTGGGCGACCTTTGACAGCTCACAGCCTGGTTACTATGCAATGTAACATAACCAAACTTGGTAAACTTACTCATTTTCATGCGATCTTCTGGTGATGGATATGACGTAATTTGAACAATGGGTAAACTAGGGCCCAATCCCTTTTTGAACTTCGGAACGGAGCCATGAAGGTAAGAATAGGTGGAAAAAGTGGCTTGTTTATTTTGTGTTTTTGTAGATAGCTTGTGAGCAAATACTGGAGCGGTTAAAACCATATCAAATGGCCAATCCTAAAGGAAAGTGGGAAGACTGGGTACACTCGGCCTATTTTGACCGTGTTAACCTTTCTGCGAATGGATTTTACAAGTAAGGATAATATAATGATAAGATTTGATAAGAAATAGACGTCTCTGTTTCTTTTTCTCTGGCCTGTGTGCGAAATAAACATAATTCCATGACCATGAAAGTTTTTTAATTATTATTTTCAAGTAGGTACGAGTACAACTTTCTACTTTCAAACAATCTCGTTCCCAGAGCCCTCACTCTTCCCTGTCACTGACCAGTAGAAGTGTAGGCTCTGGACGGAGATTGACGTGACACGTGATGATCGTGAGGATACTAAATAGGTTTCAAAAGTCGTACTCGTATTTGTTCTCGCAATCGTATCTCGATCTGAAGGCCCCTAATATTCTTGGTTTGCAACTGACGTCATCGCCGCCATGTTGGATGACCATTAACAAAATAATTATAATTAGCTTTATTGTTCCTGTCATCCAACATGGCCGCCAGGGTCTTTGTCAACTAAATCTCTCGGGAATGGTTGCAAACCAGCAATATTGTCTCGGCAACAGCGCCGAAGAGGTCGCGCTCTACAGCAAAACATCTGCAGTAAAAGAAGCATGCATTATTTAACAAAATGAAGAAGCCAAAGCCATGTATTATACTGTCATAAAATACGACTGGAATTTGAGAACACGAGCCGCAGGCAAGTGTTTTCTATATTTCTCATTAAGTGTTCTCAAATAAGTATTACACGATAGTATAATACATGGTTTTGTATTCTTTATATGCTTTATGATATATATTTAACACATGCGAAACAATAAAATGTAACTTTTTATGTTTTATACTCTGATAAAACAGGTTTTTTAACCAATCAGAGCGGGCGCCGAATCCAGTTTATATTATAAAGCGATGTAATAAGCGTAGAAAGGAGTATAAAATGCAAAGCAACGATTTCTCTGAACTTAGAAGCAACAAGCCTCTTGTGGTTTGGTCTTGCAGGGTTCCTGATCTCACTTACGACTGGAAGACCAATACAGGGCGGATGTATAATTACTTCACTTATGGTGCTGCCTGCTCTGAAGTGGAAATCGATTGTCTCACAGGAGATCATCAAGTAAGAGCTTGTTCTTCGTGTCTTCAAGATTTAACCCTTTCACTCCCAAGAGTGCCAAGTTCAAAATTGAGGGAAAAATCTTGAATTTCATTTTGCAAAAATGTCAAAAACAAACAGTACCACTTGAAAGTACTGCTTTTAAAATAGCTTTCATTTGAATGGTCACACAGACTTAAAAGTTAGAACCACATTTATTGACTCAAAGTCGGACTCTGGGATTGAAAGGGTTAACATGATCGAAGTAGAAACCTTAACCTGTTAACTTGTTAACTACCGTTCTCTCAGCCACCCGATATTAACAAGACGTTTAAAGGAGCTATGTCGCGATATTTTAAGTCATTTTGCGATGCGCAAAATCACCTTCAAATTGAAGAAAGCCTCAAAATAATAGTTTACTAAGCGGTAGAAAAACTCTAAAGAGGTGATAATAAACCAAACAGGAACAAGGATGGTCGAAGATGGAGAAGATTAAGACGGATTGTGAACAGCGAACTTGAAAAAAATTGGCCAATTTTTCCAAGATTCGCTATCCGTGACGTAGCTCCTTAAAGCGGCAACCACGATGGCAACGCAACAATTTATATTTTACTTCAGAATCTCGCAATTCGAGTTCCATTCAATTTGTCTATCGTGTCAAAACTGTCCTCAGCTGAATATGCCAAGAAACTTGAAAAATTCGCCATGTAACGGTTCACGTTAATTCTCCGAAAACCCAGAAATCGGCCATTTGACGTTGATGTTTTGCAAAGGATGGCTAAGAAATGTACCAAGATGTATAACGCACGTGCAGAGCTATCGTACTTCTCATGCATTAAGCCTTTTGTTTGGCGGTGTTTTCGCTGACGTTGCTGTCGTGGCTTGCTTATGCTCCCGTACTATTGCTATCTTAACGCTATTTGTTGCACTTATGAAATAAAGATTATATTTTAGGCACAGTAAGTTCACATATTTAAAAGTTATTGTGTGAATTTGAGCGCCATACCTCCAATGGCGAATCTAAGAAGGAGGGACCCGCGGAATATTTTTCGGACTCCCATATAAAAGTGACGGGGGTGATCGTCGAAATTTCGAAAATAACCCCCAAAAGGTACCAGAATTTCGTTTTGTGGGTGTGGTTCGAATATTCATTTTCAACCCTAAACTGTAAAGGTACCAAGGCTAACGACAAAACTAGTACCTTTCATATTTTTCCCGGCTTCAGTACCCTAAGGTACCGTACTAATGGTAGTCATTTTAGATTTTAACACCCTAAGCGGTACCAAACCACGAATTTTAACCCCTAAAAGGTACGACGATCACCCCTGTCACTTTTATGTCGAAAGTCTCCCCCCTCCCTGGGGATCCGCCGCTGATATCTTCACGCTCTCTTGTTCTATCGTACCATATTATCAAATCAGTATATTACTGTAACTGTTTTTGTGAATTTCTACCGGGATAGGTTCTTCGGACAGATATTGTAATGGATGTTGGTACCAGCCTCAACCCAGCTATCGACATTGGCCAGGTCAGTACAGCATATCCCAGCATGTGATCACAGCCTTAGATATCTTTAAATTACTTTTCGCGTCGCTCCCCCACTATCCGAACGCCTGGAACAGGCTACCCAGCATTTTGTCAGGTTGCCTGAACAGTTTGCAGTTTATACTCCTGGGTGGAGAGAGGCACTGTGAGAGTTAAGTGTCTTGTTGCCCAAGAACACAATACAACGACCCCGGCCAGCGCTCGAACCAGGACCACGCGCAGAATTCAATCTAATGTATGTTATATAAAGTCAGATATAGAATAAGCATATGGAATATTCAAACAGTAACATAATATTATTTCTCTACAATTGGTTTGTGTCTTATTGGTTTGCGTTCTATTATCAGATTGAAGGTGGCTTTGTACAAGGACTGGGTCTATATACGCTGGAAGAAATGCGATGCTCTCAGACCGGCACTCTATGGACGATGGGGCCTGGGGCGTACAAGATTCCCGGATTTGCAGACATACCAGTGGAATTCAATGTCCATCTGCTGCGCAGTGCACCGAACGAAAAAGCTATCTACTCTTCCAAGGTTTGACAAATACTTTTTTCACGTTTTCTTTATGCTTTACTAGATTAAGTAAATGATAGAAAATTGTTTGATAGGCTTGATTGACTGACTGACCGATCAATCAGTTCGTCCGTCAGTCCGTCCGCCAGTCAGTCAGTCAGTCAGTCAGTCAGTCAGTCAGTCAGTCAGTCAGTCAGTCAGTCAGTCAGTTAGTCAGTCAGTCAGTCAGTCAGTCAGTCAGTCACTCAGTCAAGCCAATCAGCCAATCAAGCACGTTGTCTGTCTGCAGTTCAGGGTCTTGGAGCGCGATTTCTAAATTCGTTGGTGTGTTTGAATCAGTTGCGTAGAGACGAGGGGAACTGGTGCATAAACTAGGTCCAAGGACTCCTCATTTCTCTTAATTCATACGTTGTTGTGTCGTGTTCAATTCAGGGTGTTGGAGAACCTCCTCTGTTGCTCTCTGTGTCAGTCCTTTTCGCCATTAAAGATGCTATTACGTACGCTAGGTAAGTCGGCATAGTTACTCCACTGAGCATGTTAAACATGAAACCTGTTATTTAACGATTATCCTGCGAAATCGCGCGGAATATCGCCTGATACTTAGCCGACGAGGCCGTAGGCCGAGCTGGCTAAAATCAGGCGATATTCCGCAAGATTGAGTAGGATAATTGTTTCATTATTCAACAAATTGATGACACAACTAAAAGAAATTATCTTCCACTTTTATTTCAAGAACTGACTTGACGCACTGACGCACGCATGCGAAATTACATATGTCGCAGGATATCTGTTGAGTACGGTCGACAGATATTGAGTGCATCATGACCATATTTGGACAGTGTTACGATTTGTTGAATAATAAGTGAGATTATAACGTTAGTTGAATATGATAGAACGTGTATTGCTTTTTTCTTGCTTTAACCAAAAATGTAACACTGTGATTTTGAAATCGCTACTGGCATAGTATTCATGCAGACCGATAGCGTATACCGTCTGCAGCTGGTGATTGAGGTGTCAAGATCATTCATAGTCATATAGAAGTACACACATGTTATGACGTCATATTGGCAAATAACATAAGCGAACGACGCGATGGACTAATGGCTAGCACGTTGTTCTCCGTATCGAGCGGTCCTGGTTCGAGCCCTGGCCAGGGTCACTGTGTTGTGTTCTTGGGCAAGACACTTTACTCTCACAGTGCCTCTCTCCACCCAGGAGTAAATGGGTACCAGCGAATTGTCAGGGCAACCTGACAAAAATGCTGGGGCTACCTGCGATGGACTAGCATCCCATCCAGTGGAGTAGCGATACTGCTAGCCCCTTCATGCTATGGAAACGGGAGTTAAGCGTTGGCCTAATAAACCACCTAGTCTTGTATTGCGCATGCGTATATGCAACGCAGGATTTTTCTCGGAGGTAACTTATTTTTTACTTTACAGGCGTGAATCAGGTATTGAAGGGATCTTCAGACTGGACAGTCCAGCTACCAGTGAGCGTATTAGAATGGCTTGTGTTGACAAGTTCACTGAACAAGTAAGTAATTGCATTTGACTTGAGGTCATGTTTTCTTGACTTGTCTCTTACTGCGTGATGATGGCAAAGGACCTCAGCAGTATTACAAAAAGCTGAATTTTCTTTTATCAAACTATTCTATGGAATAAAAACTGCTGCATTTATTACTCATATTAGATTACAGCGGTTTTCAATTGAGTGTCGAACGTAATCCGGAATTGCTGTGGTTTTGCTTCACTACGCTCTGTGATTGATTTCAAATAACTCGCGCTACCTACTCAACAAAACATAATCGCGACTTGGTCACACGCGTTTTCCCGCGCCTTTCACTGGTTACGTGTAGTTGCTAACATGCTTCAATTCGAGTTCTCATTGGTTCGTTGTGTTCTGGCTGTGTTGTCTAAATTTATTATGATTGAAATTGCTTTGGTTTTCGTTTTACGACACTCAATTAAAAACCGCTCTAAAAGAAACGACAAAGATGTATATTATATGTGCAACTTTTAAAGTGATATTCACCGCTTAACATGCACTGACAAATAATTAAGGGGGCGTGCAATCAATATCGAATATGGAAATTAGAGTTGTTCCTTTAAGAATCGTTCGTTGTCCGTCCATTCGTTCATCATAACTAACTCTTCCTCTGTTTGCAATATCTAAACATATTTTGATTTTTCTTTATTTTTCAGTTTACCTCCGTGGCGGATCCGAGTGTGAAAGACTTTAACGTGTACCCTTAAACAAACGTCTACAATATACGATCGAGTAGACTACGAGTAGTCCCTAATTTTTCTCAGGGATCGAGCGGGCGAGCGCGCGCAAAGCGCGTGGAAATCACCCCCCGCGAGAAGACGCGAAGCGAGGCGGGAGGTTATTTCCACGCGCTCGCCCGCTCGATCCCTGAGAAAAATTAGGGACTACTCGTAGTCTAACGATCGAGCCATAGTTCGTAGCCATAGCCATAATTTTAGGTAGGTGTCCCCTATTAGTAGAGGGCTTTCCCTCGGCTAAAACACTTAAACGACAGATTAATAAAGTTTTTGATTGATTGATTGATTCGTATTTTGGCGAGACAATTGAGCCAAACAGCATAATAAGTGTATATGTTAATCGTGGAAACGAGCTGTAAGTTGTCCGTGAAAAGCGTTTTAAAATAAAGTTGTATGTATGTATATCAAACAAGCCTGATTTGTCGCCGAATCGCACTAAATTGATCGAATAGACACACCTCTCCATCATAACATCAAAGATGTTCACGAACGGTTAGGATTAGTGTGATAAAGACATCGGGTGATGTTCGACAATCTTCGGGAAACTATCGGAAATATTTGCTGACCTTCCGATCACATTCGAATAGGACCTCGGGTGATTTTCGGAAATCTTCGGAAATCTTCGGACATTTTCGGGTCATCTTCGGTAATTTTCGGAAGGGTTCAGATCATGTTCGGAAATCGTCGGAAGTATTCGGGTCAACTTTGGAACCCTTCCCTCGGCTATGATCGCGATTCTTCGAAGTAATTTTCCCTAGGCAAACGAAAATTAACGAGAAATGTCCTCTGTCTTAACCAATCAGAATTAAGTAATTTTGCCCTCTATGTTATTAGCTAACTGCTATTCGAAAGCATAAAATTGTACCTGATTGACCACCCCTACAACTTTTGTACTCAAGAAAATTAAGGCATGGGTCTACAGTTATTTCACCAAAAAAGTTAGGGGGTGGTCTATCTTCTGAAGTTTAAGCCATAAAGGCGTAAAACTTTGACAGACTGGTAAGTTTGCAAATGTCATCATATTGATATACATGACATATGCAAATTAGGTCACGTGACCTGTCAGAGCTATTTTTAGCTTAAAATTCTTTAAAGCGAAATGGCACCACTTTTAATTATTGCCTGGAAGCTACAATCAGCTTTATAATGTTAAGGCTATTAGTTACATCATTTCTGTGCCCGGGCCTTTCAAGATAATTTAAACATTCATAAAAAAAGCATTCATCACGGCCTGACAAGAAGTGATCCAACATGGCGGCGACAGCATCGATCGGTGGAGCTTGTAATATTCTGTGGGTAGTTAGCAGCTGCAGCCAATTCCAGTGTAAAGGAAACCATTTGGGGCTGATCCATCTGATCATAAGAACTATAGTTTTAACATGCATAGTGGCATTGATTATTTGGGCATAACGAAAGCATCGATGAATTATATATTCGGCGTGATTCCTCGTTGCCCCTGAGATGGTTCTTGAAGTTACTACTTAATAAATGGTATGCATTACATCAATTGTTTATTATAAGTTTTATTCATGTGGTTTAATTGACTACACAACTCAGTTTTATATTTTTTTGGCCGGAAACTTGAGTGTTATTATTTGCATAAATTAACTGTTTCACCAGTGGATGTGCTATTCAAAACATTTTTTTTTCTGAAGTTGCTTACATGTAAGCTGTAAAAGTGAAATATTTTCAAATTATCGATGATAGAGAAACAGTGTAGTGGTACGTTGCTACAAATAGCATTATTCAAGCCCCAGAAATTGGGCATTGAAAATGACGGAAAATTAACATTTTGCCGTGGGTATGAATTGTAAATTATTTTTTCTGCCAAAAACAGTTGAGTGCCCGCGGACTTTTCAGTACCAAAAGATTCACAAAGGACGAAATATTCATTTGTAACTTCAAATTTGATCAAAATATGAATACCAGTGTGATTTTATTTTAGCCAAAGATATCTCATTTTCAGTTTTTTTAAAAGGCGGTCCCCCCTTACAAAGGACAGGGGGCAAACTGAAAATCCGGTGCCAGTTTTGTGGAGTGAAAGGATGATATTATACTAGGATGTCAGCAGAATTTTAACCGGTCTTTTGCATTTTGAGAGAATCAGTTAACAAAATCTCAGTTTTCATGGTTAAAAATCACCTAAAAAAATAGATTTTTGGGCATGAACTTCCCGCCCTCCTGATCCCAAGTCTATGTTAGTGCAGGAAGTGAAACAAATATCATCATGAATGTTTCCACCCCAAGGACTAACTACACACAAAGTATGGAGGAAAGTTTATTTTGACCATTTCCAATTTGGCTCCATCCTTAGCGACATTCGTTCTTAAGTGGTAAAATGAACTGAGACTTATTTTTGACCAGTGAGTCCTGTGATTGAATCCTTGTCATTAATGGCACTGAATTGCACTGAAGTTATAACAAGTTTACAACATAATAATATTAAGAGCAATGTTTGCAGTGGAATGACAATACTTGCAGGCAAAATAAACTTTTAAGTTGTGATATATTGCACTGGAAATACAGGATTGCTGATACATGTATGCCTCTTTTAATAGACGCCTGTAAGGATGAAATATTGATACATTTGTAGGTTGCAGACAACATTATTTTTGTTTCCTCTCAGGTTTCTACAATGTTTGTATTCATTGTTTCTAGATGCAACTTTGAACTTTTAAAAAATAATTTAACTAAAGTTATAACAAGCTGTTGCAATACAATACTGGAAATTTTAACATGTTGAATAACAATAAATTATTATTACTGGCACACTGAAGTATCTCAATTGTGGTATCATGTTCTTGTGATATTTACATAAAAAACGGATCCGGATTTTGATAATATTTCCTCTGGTTCCAAAAGTGTTTCCATTTCTTGTTCTTGGAAGCAACATGTAATGGTCTGTCAGGATATGAAAAAAAGTTTCATAAACATTCAAGAGTCCATATTGACTCCAATGTGTGACACGAACAGAGAAATAGACTAAATGGTGTGATACAAAATGTAGTCAAAAATTATATATAGTAGTTCAGGTTTTGTTCAGGACTCGACTATACAAAGCCGAGGCGAGCTTTCGTGGACAAAATAACTCCTGTGAAGACGAGAAAACTGAGGAACAGCTCAACAAAATACAACGGAACTAGTACCGCAATTTCTGTAATATCAAATTCAATACGATTTTAATAAGCTTATGTTTTGCCGGACGAATGCGTCCAGATTTTCTTCGTATAATAAAAACTGTGCAAGGCAAGGCAGTAACCATGGATATATCCTGACCTATCTCTTATTTATATCCATAGTATAAAATGCAACCAAACCATAGATTCAATCATAGTACACTCAACAAAATTACTCGTTTCTGATTGGACGAGAGCAGTACAATTAATTCTAAATTGTACTCTGAAGGAGTACCTATTAGGTTTCTATGGTAACGAAGATCGTCCGAGGATTTCCGAAGAGTGCAAAATTCATCAAAAGGCATCCGTCGATTTCCGAAGATGACCCGAACCCTTCCGAAGATTTCCGAAGATAACCCGAATATTTCCTATGATTTCCGAAAGTCACCCGAAGTCCTCCGAAGATTTTTGAACGTGATCGGATGGTCAGTAAATATTTCCGATAGTCTCCCGCAACCTCGTTCCCAGGGTCTCTCCGAAGATTGCCGAAGGCCATGCTCATATCATGAATCTGTGATTTTTGGATATGTTTGGGAGGAAATAGTTTTTCTCAAAGGAGTTGTAAAATTTAGGGAAATAAGAAATATTGAAGATTTAATGTAGTTTTAAAATTAGAATTTGAAGTTAAAAATTAGTAAATGGACACCAACAGACAGTTGATACCCTCGCAAGAGCACCCGCGTGGGTGAACTGTCTGTTGGTGTTCCAAAAATCATTTTCTTTCTTCTATCCCTTCTTTAAACCTCTTGCCCTGGAAGGATAAACGTCACTATCTCTAGCAATATTTACTGCCACAAATATCATCCTTAGTTGCCTACCCTGATCTCGCACTGCACGTTCATTTCATTCCCTGTGAGAGAGGCACTGAGGCCCCGTCCACACGTATCCGTTTCGTTTGAAAACGCAAAAGTTTCTTCCGTTTTTCAAAATTTTCCGTCCACACGTAGCGTTTTCGAATCGTTTTTGCCCGTCCACACGTATACGCAAAAACGACTGAAAACGCTTCAAATGCCTCTAAAGGGCATGCGCACCACTGAGTTTAGCCGAGCCTACGAGTTGTTTGTGGATTTATATCGCTTTCCTTTTGCTAGTCTTTGGAAAAAAGCATTCAAAAATGTCGAAAACAAGAGCCGCGATCCTTTTGGTCAGCACAGACGCATGCGCAGTGAATTGAATTCGACCTCTTGGCGTCATCGTTTTCGAAAAGTTCCGTTTTCAGGTGTCCACACGAGAACACGAAAACGCCGTTTTCAAAAGTTTCCACTTTGGAAAGCGTTTTCAAAAGTTTCCGTTTTCGGTGACCGTTTTCATCGGATACGTGTGGACGGGAGGCGAAAACGGAAAGAAAACTTTTGCGTTTTCAAACGAAAACGGATACGTGTGGACGGGGCCTGAGATGCCTGAGATTCAAACCGAATAATCCCATATTGGCTTAGTGGCACTACCAAGATCTGGGTAGGCTAAGCCTTTGATTGGTTAAATTCATAATAGTATGCGGTCACTGCCCAGATCTATATATAACATGCATTATCTCAATGGAATTTTCAACTTGAATCTCAGAAATCTCTTGTGGATCTGGGTGGAAACCATCGCTCATTATGCAAATACATGAGGGGAACTCAAACTCAACTCTCTCGAGAAATTGAAGAAGCGCAATCATCGATCGATGCTTACAAGTACAAGAAACCTGAAGAGAGGAAACTGGCTAAAACGACGGGAGAAACAGTAGTACAGTAAAGTAAAGAGTAAAACGTTTTAATGACTTCATAGTGTCAGAGAAATGTAGCGGATTAACCTGGTCCTTAAACCACATGCTACTTAACTACATATTAATAATAAATATTTATTAGGATACCAACGTCACCGTAAGGTGATTTACAGAGGTGTCCTACTAAAAATAAGGTACACTGAAAAATTAAAATAATCTAAAATTACCTAATTAACTAAATAGAATACGAAAACTAACTAAATTAACTTATTAATTTATACTACAAAATAAAATATGCTTTTTGTACCGCGCGAACAATTTCAAAACACGTAAATAACGGCAGTACTTTAAAAAACGTTGGATATTTTCCCGCGCTTTTCAATAACAGCTTACTCGGTTCTATAAATAGAAGCTTAAACTGATATTATTATTTCAAACACTCCATAGATTAAATACTGACAAGGATCACACTTTTAGCTCAAATGTAGCCCTGGTCTAGACCCTGGTCTAGACTGCGAGTAGTCTACCATTGCTGGTCTAGACCTTAGGCGGGTCTTTTCTGACATCTGTCAATATCGCTAACAAGTTGTCAAGTTTCTGGTTTGTTGCCTCCAAGCCTTGCCATATTTCTTCAACCCTTTGTCAAGTTCTTCAAACCTTGATAACTCGTATTGTTCTTTCATATCTGTCATTCTCGTCAACAAGGTGTAAAGCTTCCTGTTTGTCTTCTCCATGCTTTGTGAAACCTTGCTGTCAAGGTCTTCCCTCGAGCAAGATCTTTCCATCTAAAAGGCGTGGTTAAAAAAAAAAAAATTAATTCGGTTGTTTCTGAAACCCTAGTAAAATCTTCCGACAAAATATATATAAATCATGTTTAAAAAAATTCAGGTCAGGTCAACATCGAGAACGTCTGCTAAACCGTGAAAGGTTTAATGATCAGTACAGTGGCTCTCTATGTCCCAGTAGGCATGAAGAGGCGGAGTGAGTGAGTGACAATAGAGAGCTTAAGCACAGACGCTTTTGAGTCACGGACGGCAACCGGAAGGCGAATGTTCTTATTCTTGGCGCGCTTTCGCCCCCACCAATGAGATGGAAAGCTCTCGGTTTAGCATTTACAACTTGACGTTACGGACGAAAAGTCGATGATACGGGCCAAAAAAGAGAACATTCGCCTTCCGGTTGCCGTCCGTGGCTCAAAAACGTCTGTGCTTTAGCTCTCTAATGACTCTAGACGTGCGATATCCATCGTTGTGCATATCTTAGCCATCCTTTGTGAAATAACAAAACATTATGTTCATTACGAACCACGATGGCTAATTATATTTTTCATGTTTCTTTTTGTAATTGAACGTTTCTTCTTTTGTCAACTATAATTTAGTTCTGACATCGAGAGACAAATTGACTGAATCTAGATAATCGCGAGATTGGTAAAGTCTGATCACAGGCCAAATGGGCTACGTAGCCGGAACTTGTACCGATTTTCTAGCTAGCAAGTAGCGACTAGGAATATTGCCACTCCTTTCCCTGGATGGGAATCTAGTAAATCACCGGTTACCTCTCCCGTAACCCAGGGTCCTGGGTAACTGTTAGGTTATCCTGACAGTTCGCTTTAGAAATTTACACCCCTGAGTAGAGAGAGGCACTGTGTGAGTAAAGTGTATTACCCTAGAACACAACGGAACACACAACATGCAGCCCCTCCCACAGATAATCGCAAGACGCTAATTTAATAGACGTCGTCCTTGATTCGCTTTCTCTGAGTCAACAATTCAAGTTCTCAATCAGGTATCTAGTATACTGTTATATACTTACCTTAACCAACACACTACAGCCGTCAGTCAAGGCAATGAAAGGGTACAATGGTTTATCAGCGTCCATGAAGATTTGATCCTTTCCATTTTTCATAATTATTTTCTTGCCGTTCAGAGTAAAGAAAACTGAAACTTTCTCTTTATTCTCACACTTCACTGTACAACGAATCCGGTCACCTCTACGAGCCATAGCAGGTCCTGCGATACAAACGCAAATATTCTTACTAAAGAAAACAGCACCAATAGTCACGTTGAATAATAGGCCATTTCAGAGTTGTCTCTTGCCTCTCTTTCAAAACGAGTCCTGGTGCAAACCATTAATTAATGAAAATGAGTTTGATTTTCACGAAAATGAACTTGTGACTAAATGACTAATTTCCATACGAAAACGTTTTGCATCAGAACTAGTTTTGAAATATTACGTAAAATGAACTCGGAAATTGCCTATTACGTACGGATCCAGTCCAGTGAAGTATACAGCAAAATTCCAATAATATGGCCTCCAGCCCGATAATAAGCGAAAATAAATCCTCGAGCAAACTTGAAACACATACAGAAAATTAAACCCTCCCATAACAAGACATCAGTTTCATCCGATTTCCAAACACCGAGAAGAGAGTTGAAAATACGACACGAAGCGGTGTATTTTTCACGAAATTCGAGATTATTGGAGATCGGATGAATCACTGTCACGAGTGTTTGATATATCTTCTAAATCAAAACAAAAGCTAAGGAGTTACAAACCGAGAAATAAAATCGTAAAAAAATTATGCCAATGAAGACCAGGCATCCAAACAGTCACGGTTATGATTTCCTTACGTTATAACTTGATGATTATTAATGTATTTGAGAAGTCCATTTGATGGTCGTGGAACTTGTTTTGTGTTTCATGTCGTTATGGCAATTACGAACAACGAGCTTGAACATTTTAGGCTAAATTAAATGTGGCACTACTAGAAATTAAATTATTATTATTATTAATTATATTATAAAATAGTAAACGCGTTTTGAATGAGTTTCTGTTTCCTCTACTTCTTAATACCTTTAGTTTCTCTTTCATTTTTATCGTGAAAGATTATTCCATCATCAGTATGGTAACCCACAGATCCATTCTCCCATCCCGGCATGTTAAAGTACTGGATTTCTCATTTACCACAGTGACTCCCACCCCAGCCATCTTTTCTCTCCAGGTTCTAAAATGGCGACCTAAAAGGCAAAAGCATCTTTTAAAAATCCTCTCAGCTTCCAAAGCCACAGGTCAGGCAATATACCATGCAGGCTACTAAAACAAAGTGACGATTTTATAGAAAAAAAAATTGATTGCCTGCATGATGAGGGAATTCCACGTTCATGATCATTCTAGTGAAAAAGAATATCGGATGAATCGGTGCTATCTGGGTAAATTTTATAGCGGTGTTACATATAATATATAATTTAACAGAGTGCCCCTTGGTATGGGGAATAAGGTAGCTGATGTATGCGTGGGACGAAGAGCAACGCAGATTTTTTTTCATATTGCATCACTTGCATCAGCTAGCTTGGTTACAGAATGTTGTTACTCACCTCAAAATATGGAAACTCGGACGAAAAGGATTTGCAATGTCTAGCGCCATGACAATGCTTGTCATCTGAATCGCATGACTCACTACCTTCACAGGTTAATAGGAGACCTTCTATTCGTATGCACGGGTCGACGTCGGCCATGCCTTGAAAGATCAATTGAGAAACGTATAAGCAGCTGAAGCAGCTATTACTATTATGTAGGAAATATGTTAATGAGGTGTAAGTCCAAAAGTAGGTGAGATATGGAGATGAATCTTGAGGGCTAGTTGCAGTAATTTGGGAGATATGAGTATTATTAATTACTGACCGGGTCAAGATGGCCTATTTATGTGATACAGTAAAATTATATGATGTGATATATAGGTCTTATTGTGTTCGAAAAGTACGGCGGTAAACCGTCGTCTCTATGAGTACCTTTGGTCCTTGATCAGTTTTCTGGGATTTGAAAGTTGTAGTAAGAATCTGACTGACCATTTGTCGGTTTTTCTCCGTCTCATGCAACACCCGATCAACTTTATCCTCATCTAAATGAAATAAAAAGTAAACGTTATAGTCTGTTCCAATTCTAACCATCAGAGGAGGCAGATACCTTGTCGGTACCGGCTCTTAAGTCCGGTCACGGCTGTAACATGAAGCAACTAGGAGTATTGCTACGCCCCCTGGATGGGGTGCTAGTCTATCACAGGTTATCCCCCAGCAACCCATTTATAATCATGGGTGTAGAGGGATACTGGAAAGACAACTTATTCACACAGGGTAACTGAGACAAAGAGTATTTAGCAGAGGCTAACCATTAGGCCACCACACCACATACGATCGACTATACAACGTCAATTTTTGTTTATCAAATACTGTGCATGTGTAGCTAGTCAGACATGCATGAGTGGCTTGCAGTGACGTAATCAATGTTTTTTTGCTTGTTTTTAACAGTAAATTTAATTTGAAGAAAATGATATGGAATGTAGGATAAAATATCTTTGACAACTGAAGAGTTGCTCCTTAAAATATGGCAAACTGTCCTTAAATAGCTAGTAAATATTATTGTTAATTACTTTGAAGGCTTCTTGTGTATAAAATAAATAAATAAATCGCCTTTATTTAACGAGACAGGGGATACTTAACAATAGAGAGATTAAGCACCACGTTCTACGGCAAACGGCAAACGTCAGCTTGCACTCGATTTTCGTTACTTTTCCTCCAATCGTTAAATAAATCCATCAGAAAAATTGAAACTAATTCACACGTTCACGATAAACGCGAAACTACTCACTTTGACGTGCAAACGGCAAACGCCAGACGGCAAAAGTTGTATTTTTGCCGTTTTGCGTGAAAAACAAACGTGATGCTTAATCTCTCTAATCTTACAATCGACAAACCCGTAGCCCTCGGATTCCAGAAATACAAATGTTTTTTTTTTGGAGAGAAACTATGAGAAAACCGGAAAACCCGGAAGAAAACCCTCGGGACAATGATGAGAACCAACAACAAACTCAACTCACATATGACTCCTGGCCAGGATCGAACCCAGGCTACTGCGCCATCCCTACTCCCCTTGTCAAATTGATAGAGTAAAAACGCAGATTCGGATAAAAGCCATAATACAGGAAAGCATCATGCAAAACTCAGACGTTTTACTTAGATAAATACAATACGAATTTGCATGCTTTTGGAAGTATTTCTCCTCAAGACCATCTATAACATCTCGATCCAACCGTATTCTCTTTGAATAAAATGGAAAAAAGCATATTACTTTAACACATTGTTACAGTAGTTATTTATAATCAGATGCAAAGATAAAGGAATCACTAAATCAGCCGAAAATGGTAGCGCGCTGCTGCCACGAGAATAACGAGCAACAACTAACACACCCGTCTTCCAGCGTTCAGTATGTCCGTATTAAAAACAACTGCGATCCTGATTGGTTAACATTTTTATTTTGATTATTCGCATTCCCATAGAGGAGCTTTCAGTTTCATCTTTTGTTCTCATTCCTGCCCAAGCCATTCATGAGTTGGCGCAGACGCGCTTTTCATTTCCCTGTCACTTTTAATTATTTTGCTTCAATTCTCGCTCGATGAACTGATGGAAAGAGGCACTGCTCATAGTCTAGTACGTGCAGGACAGATTATGCTTAGGTCAGTAGCGGGTCTCATTAGAAGTCTACCTACAAAACAAACATCTACCATATTCTATTATTCTACCTCATTCAGTAAGGTTTTCTGGAAAGTTCTCAAACTCATTAATACTGAATTCAACCAGTTAAAAACAAAGGAAATCATAATCGTAACCATGTGGAGGTCATACCTGGTCTTACTTAGCAAAGATTGTTTACGATTTTCTTTCTCCTTTCACTCTCTCAGCTTTTGTTTCGATTGTTTCGATTGAAAAGATATCAAACACTTGAGGCAGTGTGTGTTTCATTCGATTTCCAATTAATTCGTCAAAAATACTCCGCTGCGCGTCGTATTTCTCTTCTCGCTGTTTGGAAGTCGGATGAAACACTGTCTCTCGTGTTTGATATATTACATCCTATAATGAGTCTTTTCAAATTGAAAGAATAGCTGCGAATATTATGGCATGTATTGAACTTAAAATTATAGTCATTTTGCTGAGAGGACTAAACTTATAACACTTACCATAATTAATTCCCCCACTACTATATGTCTAGCCATACCTTTTCTTTTTCTTTCACTCCCACAATTAGCTTTCCGATACTGTAGATGATATTAAGGGGGACTGGTATTGGATCATAGCTTTCGTATGTCTGAATTGAAATGGCTCGTTTGATTGACCACTCCTTGAACGAGTTGTCCTTTGAAAGATTCAGATATGAACGTGTTTAATCAATAATCTTCTTTGACTTCATGGACTTGGACCATAACTATGGCGTTAAAAGGTTAAGTCCGTCTACATGCCTGAGTGGCTTATCAGATCATCAGATAAATCGCGGTCGGCTTATATCAAGTTCAACGCGATAACCATTAGGCCACTGCGCCTGCCACAGTAGATAATTGTCCTTACTATAATTTAGTTTATTTCGTCAAGATTTCTTCTGAATTCGTTGGAAGAGAAGCAAAACAAGTCGGGATTCGAAGCCGCGAAGTTGAACTCTGCAGTCTGTCGCCCTACCAACTGAGCTAACTATGCGGTGGTTGTCACACGTTTCTTACCTCTGTTCGCTGATACGTGTTGGAAAGCAAAGCTATCAGCATATTAATAAGAAGGATGACTCCCAAGATAAGAAAGGTGGCGTAGAGTAGTCGGGCGAGATTCTCTGAAGGAGCGTCCACGGATATCATAGGATCGAACTCCTCTGATACTCCCAGCAGAGTCCAGCCCAGGTGAGTGATCATCGTCCACCAACTGCCAAATAAAGACAATGAAATCACGGGATTATAGTTAAATTAAAAATTACCTGAAAACGCAGATGTCGCTTTTCGATCCCCTCACTTCCTTCATCCAAGTAAGACGTCTGAGATTAAAGTAGTCTGTCCCAGGCTCCCAGATTCGTTTCCCACACAAGCTGGGGGGAGCCTGGAAAATGCTCAAATTGAATCCGAAAATGTCAACACCAATAACGTGGTATTTCAGAGATCCGTGTAGTGCCTCAGCATGATTGGTTGTTAGTTTAATTTTAGCGAATCCGAGTCACTACACGTCATTAGAAGTGTGACATTTTTCGGTTTGAATATCAGACGTTTCTCTTGGTGATGAAAGAAGTGAGGTAATATAGAGATAAATGATGAGTGGGTGGTCGAATTAGCCTTTTACAAAGCTAACATTTAATTTGATTATTCATTCTTTCAGGGTTGACAACATTCGCTCCTTTAATAACAAAAGCGGCATTGTGCTAGCTGTTAAATCGTCGACAATTTCAAAATTTACATATCACACGGAAAAAAGATGCGCGCTGCTAGTCATCTAACAATACAATCTTTTTTTTTATAAGACCTTTTTTATAAGAACGCCGTTGAGGCTGAGATTGACCAAAATTTTAAGAACATGCTAAGAACATAGCCAGGTTGAGACTTAGCTAAGAACATTTTTATTCACTTGTTTCTTGCATCGAACGCTAGCTCTAAATACAATATTCCAATATCCTTTCAAAACATTAACAAAATGTAACATTTCAAATATCTCAGTTGATACGCAGTTCAGATGAGCTCAAAGTACTTGAATGCACATTATTTATAGTAACAACATGATATGGCAAAAACCGCTTAGGCTGTATTTTGGTCTTTTATCCAGGTTTCCTGTAGAGTTTCCTACAGTTTCACGTTCGAATTTTTTTGGTGAAATTCTATACCATGTAACTTAAGAACATGTTTTGAGAACGTTTTCAGGCTGAAATCGCCCAAAAATAAGAACATTCGGTTTTGGTCCAGCCTCAGCTCGAAAATTAACGTTCTTATAAAATAAAAAAAGAGTGTATTGTTTAGTTGTTTAGTTTTCAGGAATCTGTTAAACGTTACTAATCAGTTATTATGTCTACGATATTTACAGTGTAAGAAAATGGTTTGTTGCGCGCACTTACCATGAAGGTCCGGAGTTTCCACAAGCCCTGAAAAAGTATACTAAATTGTCAGTAATTGTGTGAGTGTTCAGGAAGCTGTCGCATTCAAAAGGGAGCTAGTATAGATTTGTCAGTCATAGCCAGCAAGCCACAAACATCGGCATTAAGCAACAGCCTCAATTCACCGCCAAGCAGCCTCGGGTAACTAGGTATGGAAAATCACGGTCCTCAACACTTTGGAAAAAAGGGACTTAGACTAAGCCTAAGATTCGTGGCAAGAACTCGGATTACTACATATCCTATTAGACAGAGTCAATGGGAGAGTAAATCAGCGTGTAAGCACCGGCAGAGAAACGTTTCATTCGGCTGATTATGCAGCATCATCATCAGCATCAAACAGTTTGAAAAGAGGAAATTATAAACAGAACACTTACTGAATGAAAACAAAATGACAAGACAGTTGACAATAAAATTGACTGTCCATATGAAGGGAGGCCCAAGGAGCACGGGGCGGTGGGGAGGGGGAGGGGGGGAGGGGGGACTCCCGTGTGAAAGGGGCGGGGATGCTTGTCCTCTCTTTAGGGGTGTTAATTACGGATTTTAGTATAATATCGGGTGTTCAGGAGGGAACGCCAACGCCGTCATACTGTGTTGGTTGTCTACACCGGTCAGGCATGAAATTTGGTATATTTTAGAGGTCAAATACATAGATGTTATTGAACTAGCGTGAGGTCCGTATTGGGAAAATATTGGTCGAGTTCCTTTTTTGCAAGTTTATGGACCGAGCCGAAGGCAAGGTCCATAAACTTGCAAAAAAGAACGAGACCAATATTTCCCAATACGGACCGCTCAGGGAACCAATCAGAATGCTCCTTTTCATCGTTTGCCATATAATAATCAGGTTTATTAAGGCCTGGGTCAGTTGATGTAAATCCAAAAATAAAGAGGGATGGTCAGTATCTCAGTAAGTATGCAACTTATTGATATGAAACTTTTCCAAGGGCTTAAACTTCTTACGAAGGTTCATTTTGATTGGCAGATGTCATAATAATGATCACGTGACCGATTAAGGTGTCTAATTACCATATTTTTCTTTAGGCAAGGTGCAGGACAACTAAGACCAAACTAACTTTACAAATAACGTTTGGATAGTCTTATATGCGTTAAGTTCTACACGAAACTAACTGGAAGGCGTGTCCAGCGGTCACGTGATTATTGAAATGTCACGATTTTGTTGTCACGCAATAGCCAGAAAAGCTTGAGCCACACCCAGATTGGTCTCCTTTAGGGGTTTAATTCAAATTTTTCGACGAGCATCCCCGCCCCTTTCATAATTGGAATTTGTCGTGGTAAAAAGTGCCAGATGCGTATTACAACTAAACAAGGAGTAAAATCATTAAACAAACATGCACTTACATGCCATTTCCATCACTTCCATTGGCAATGAAAGATTTCTCAGCCATGTACACTTTGGTTATTGCGATGGAGAAAGCCAGAATTCCTGCTGCAAACTGCCAGAATACGATGCGAATATCTGTGAGAATGCTAAATAAAGCAATCTGGATGGGGCCAACCTGTCTCGATTGTTCCATTACGGAACCAAAAGCCCTTAGTGTGAGACACAAGGTGTTAAAGCTGTAGAAGTAGCCAGCAATGGCAAGAGCTCGGTTGTTCATCTCTGATCCAGATACGATCACGGTGGCTAATCGCAGTGCGAAAATGATCAAATAGACAAGTAGACTGACGAAGTCGAGCCTGTTCCAGCAGTCACTAAAAGAAAATCAATCAATCAACCAACTAACCAACCATCAATCAATCAATCAATTAATCAATCAATCAACCAGTCAATCACTCAGCCACTCAGTCACTCACGTCTGTCTATCTGTCTGTCTGTCAGTCGGTCGGTCGGTCTGTCGGTCGGTTAGTCGGTCAGTCGTCAGTTGGTCAGTTGGTCACTCAGTCAGTTAGTCATTCATTCTGTCAGTCTGTGTTTCTGTCTGTCTGTCTGCCTGCCTGTCAGTAAGGCGGTCAGTCAGTCAAGTCTGTCCGTCTGTCGGTCAGTTGGTCAGTTGGTCAGTCGGTCGGTCGGTCGGTCAGTCGGTCAGTTGGTCAGTCGGTCAGTCGGTTATTCAGTGAGTCAGTTAGTCGATCAATCAATTCTTTGGTCGGTCAGTCTGACTGTCTGTCAGTCAATCAATAGTACCACTACCAAAAACTGATTACTTGTAAAAGAGCTTCACTTATGCTGATCGATCCTAAATTGTGGAATACCTTGCCTAATTTCATAAGGGAAGCTAATTCTTTAGCTACCCTTAAATCAAGAATGGAAGATTTTAACTTTGGGTTTTTGCTTACTTCTCAATGATAGCTTATCCCGCTAATTTTTAAACTATATCAATTTAGTTACTTAATATACATTGTACATATTTAATATTTTAGTAATTTCTACTGCTCGGCTTTCATAAATTTTAAGTTCAGTTCAGTTCAATTCGTTAGTCAGTCGGTCAGTTGGTCAGTCAATCAGCCAGTCTGTCTGTCTGTCTGTCTGTCTGTCAATAAGTCATGCAGTCATTCCTGTCGGTTGGTCGGTCAGGTCAGTTGGTAAATCCGTCAGTCTAAGGTACGATGGTACGATGATACCACATTTGTGGGATCGTCTGAGATGGCTATATGCCAAACCTCAACCCCAGTTTTTCAGCACTGCACTGAACTGCGGAAATGGAATGAAATGAATATGAATATTCATTTCAATTTGGATATAATTGGACGAAAATTACAAGGATTGAAAATGATTTACCTGAGATATATTGAGAGCGTCTTCAGACGAATCCATTTGATTGGGCTTCAACGTCCCCATTCTTTTTCCGTTGCTTTATTATACGTTGCAGTATGTCCCAGATTTGTTTACGCTCTACCAGATAGCGGCCTATGAAGAAAACGAGGATGGCCCACTCTAATCCGCTGAACGCTATGGTTGATGGTGATAAGCACAGAGCATAGTGCAGAACAACAAGCACTATATAGCTCAGCGTGTCGCGAACAAACTTGAAGTACGGCGTCTCCACGTATATTAGATACATCTTTACCACATCAGCTGAGTATATAAAAAGTAGAACAAATTAAAAGTAACTGATGGCTGCTAAAGACATGAGTTAATCAATGATTCGAAGAGGCAGAGTGGCTGAGTAGTCTAGGGCGCTGGTCCTGTAATCGAGAAGTCTCCATCTTACCTTCAACTCCTCGGCCACGTTTTTAAATAGTTTATGTACATTCGTTTACACTGCAGGAACAATTAGGTTTGTAAATAAACCGTATGCATGTTGAGAAATACATATATCAGTTTATTTATCAGATTCGCGAAGAGAAATCTCTCATATTTATTATAGATTCTACTATCCTGTTCACACTAAAGCACGGAGTTTGCTTATAGTTAAACACGGCCGGTTTAAAATAGTTTCGTGCATAAAACCTGCATCCCGAGGACTTATTGACCTAAAAGTTTCCCATAACGAGAACAACAAGTGGAAACTGGTTTTCAATCTCAAGTTTTTTTTTTGTTAACTTTAAACTTGTTTAATTTGTGTGAACGGTGTGTTCGATACGATACCCAGTGTCACATGGGACTTTTCATGACTCTCGTCCTCGTCCTCGGTCGCTACTCGGCTTCTTTGACATCGTTCGCTTCTTTTCTTCAGCAGTGAAAATACAGAAAACAGGATTGGAGAAAACACCAAATCCAAAATACACCAGAAGCGGAACAGTAATAGCTGCAGCCAGCTTCTCCATTCGCTCTTCTTAAAATCACGACCACTCCATGTTTTCTTCATACATTCATCACGACCATGCCATTTACGATTCATCTCATCATGCACCACAGGATGCGTGAAAAACTAAAGAGATGGAAGAAAATCCAAATCATTACATTGTCCACGGCTCGAGCGTCGACGGTTAGCAATCGCCGGCCAAATCAACGTTTGACATTACGGTTTCCCGGCCTTGTTCAAAAGAACTCACTTCGCGCCCTAAGCTCGACACAACGCAGTCATTAAGGTACGTGTGAACTACCGTAACGCAAACGCAAGCGCCAATGGGAATGGGAGAATTTAACGATCATAGATTTCATCAAAATATATATTAATCCAGGTGGCAGTGTTTTTGGAGGACCCTCCTGTAAATAACTTTAGGATGAAGTTGGCATCCTCAACGAAGCTCTCTTAGCGGACAGCTCTACTTTATAACGGCCGCCTTGATAGGCCCCATTTGAACTCTACTAAGCTCATACAAACTCTGTATTTACACATTCCTGTAAGCGGCCAGCCCCAGTTGCGAATTCCGAAAGTGTCCGCTTACGGGAGCATCGACTGCAATTAAATGTTTACTGAGTTTATAACTAGTTCAGATTGATTTCGGTACCTTTTTTTGATCTAAGTCAATGGCCTCGTCCACGATATGATCCAGGTAATATTCTCCAAATTGTTCGCGTCCCAATTGATTAGATCTCAGTGGATCAAGTAAACAGTAAGTGAACTCTTCTACGGAGTTTGCCAACTGATTAAACAGCCCTTCATCGGGTCCCTTGTTGTCTGCCAATCTACGAAGCTCGAAGCTTACCTTACGTTGAAAAAAAATTGATTAACGAAAGTATCACAGGAAAAGTCACATAAGTTATACATATACATTTTGTTTTGTAAAAAGACCTGATCAACTAAATAAAGTAGTTAGGTTAGACTTCACTAGAATTCAAAACACTTTATCATGAAAGGAGCTTTGTCGCGGTTGTACATCTTGAAAAAATTATTCCGCGCGTTGATCAAAAGCTTCAAATTGAGTAACCTTCAGAGAGACATTTTATAGTTCTCAGTGTGCCGGGCCTTTGATTGACAAAGTTTTGTACTACATGAAATCCATTTTTAATGCATAAATAGGGTAGAATATTTGACTACAAATGTATTGGACTACAATTATATTGTTGACTTCAATATTTGTACACTTTTTAATTCACTCTACTTGGTGTACATCAGTAACCGTTTGACCGTTTTAATGATGTATGCGTGAGTGATTTTACACTGTTCCTACGTACCTTCATACTCATTAGCAAGGATTTGGAGGAACATTTTTGCAACGCTCTTGGTGTAATTTTATTCTCAATTTCCTCAAATGTGCCACTCTTTATCGTCTTCAGCAGGTCATTTCCGTCTAAAATTAACAAATTTTGTTATAAAGTAACATTTTTTATGGCTTAGTGGGTTGTCGTACGCAATAAGCCCGGTTAGCTTCCAGGGCTACGTCTTACATGTAAACTCGTGTGGGTGGCCAAGTGAAGCAACTTGTATTTCGCACATATATATTTGCTTCAGACGAACCCATATGCCCTCTTTTAGTTGTGGTAACGGTTTTTCTAGAACAAGTTGCTTGGCCTTTAACGCATATACACTGAAGATGCGAGTTATGATAGGAAACATTTTCTGTTCAATGTTATATCAGATAACAATGTCTCTGGTTTTCAGTTTATTTTAGTACAAGACACGTGATCTATGCAACTAGCTCCAATAATACGATTGCGTTAAAGTACATTTTCTGGGTTCTAGTTGATTTTATGATTAACCAAAGCCAAGGAGTGCATAAAAAAAACACTAAAAATACTCTTTTTTTTTCGTGTCACATGAAATTCGCACACTCAACTTCACTGACTAAGGTAAAGTCCATTCCGGCAATCCTAATTGCGACGCACAGAAGTAAATAAGCAGACACAAAATACTAACCTGGATCAGCTAAAAGTCTCTGATCACTTCGCTGTGCCTCGCACGCTGCTTTTACTTCCCTTTATTGCCAAAATGTCGCAAAAAAAAAAGTTATGTAATAAAATAAAATACGTATATGTAAACATAAGTAGGCAGGCAAATAATTACGTAATGAAGCAAGCAAGAAACTGCAAGCAAGCAAGCAATTCAAACAAGTAACCAAGCAAGCAAACAAAGGCAAGCAAACAAAGCAAGCAAGCAGGCAAGCAAACAAGCAAACAAAAAAGCAAGTTACAAGCAAGCAAGCAGGCGGGTAAGCAAGCAAGCAGGCAAGCAAACAAACAGGCAAGCAAGCAAGCAAAAAGCAAACAAGCAAGCAAGCAAGCTGAACAAGCAAGCAAAAAAGCAAACAAGCAAGCAAGCAGGTAAGCAAACAAACAAGCAAGCAAACAGGCAAGCAAACAGGCAAGCAAACAAACAAACAAGCAAGCAGGCAGGCAAGTAAACAAGCAAGCAAGAAACTGCAAGCAAGCAATTAAAGCATGCAAGCAAGCAATCAAACAAACAAACAAGCAAGCAAGCAAGCAGGTATAAGCAAACAAACAAGCAAGCAAGCAGGCAAGTAAACAAGCAAGCAAGCAAGCAACAAACTGCAAGCAAGTAAGCAATTAATTCAAGCAAGCAAGCAGGCAGGCAGGCAATCAATCAATCACTTTAAGCAGGCAGGCAGGCAGGCAAGCAAGCAAGCAAGCAAGCAAGCAAGCAGCAAGCAAGCAAGCAAGCAAGCAAGCAGCAAGCAAGCAAGCAAGCAAGCAAGCAAGCAAGCAAGCAAGCAAGCAAGCAAGCAAGCAAGCAAGCAAGCATGCAAGCAAGCAAGCAGGCAAGAAGAATAGACCTAAAGAAGAATAGACCAAATAGAAAATCCACCGCTCTTTGTATGTATCTTCAAGTTAAGTATAACGAAACCCTCTAAGTCAACGTCCATCAGTATTTTCAGTAAATAAGCAGACACAAAATACTAACCTGAATCAGAAGCAGCTGAATCAGCTAAAAGTCTCTCACTTTGCTGTTCTTCGCGCGCTCCTTTTACTTCCCCTTTATTGCCAAAATGTCGTAAAAAAAAAGTTATGTAATAAAATAAAAATACGTATATGTAAACATAAGTAGGCAGGCAAATAATTCCGTAATGAAGCAAGCAAGAAACTGCAATCAATTCAAACAAGTAAGCAAGCAAGCAAACAAAGCAAGCAAGCAGGCAAGCAAACAAGCAAACAAAAAAGCAAGTTACAAGCAAGCAAGCAGGCAGGTAAGCAAGCAAGCAAGCAAACAAACAGGCAAGCAAGCAAGCAAAAAGCAAACAAGCAAGCAAGCAAACAAGCAAGCAAAAAAACAAACAAGCAAACAAGCAGGTAAGCAAGCAAACAGGCAAGCAAGCAAGCTGAACAAGCAAGAAAAAAGCAAACAAGCAGGTAAGCAAACAAACAAGCAAGCAAACAAGCAAGCAAACAAAACAAACAAGCAAGCAGGCAGGCAAGTAAACAAGCAAGCAAGAAACTGCAAGCAAGCAATTAAAGCTAGCAAGCAATCAAACAAACAAACAAGCAAGCATGTATAAGCAAACAAAACAAGCAAGCAAGCAGGCAAGTAAACAAGCAAGCAAGCAAGCAACAAACTGCAAGCAAGCAATTCAAGCAGCAAGCAAGCAATTAATTCAAGCAAGCAAGCAAGGCAAGCAAGCATGCAAGCAAGCAAGCAGGCAAGAAGAATAGACCTAAAGAAGAATAGACCTAATAGAAAATCCACCGCTCTTTGTATGTATCTTCAGTTAAGTATAACGAAACCCTCTAAGTCAACGTCCATCAGTATTTCGGCGGTCGCGTTCGCGTAGCACGGTTCAGTGAAATGCCTATATGCCCAAACAGTTAATAAGAATTCAAATTTCGTTCTCATTGATCAATGACCCGGGGGGAGGGGGGGGGGGGGAGATGGGGGGCAGGAGGACAGGAACTCGGGAGCAAAGGTGGCGAGAAGTCTACGGGATCCCACTTCCCGCCATTTCTTTATCCTGCCTACCCCCTAACCCCCCCCCCTCCCCCCCCCCCCCCCCCAAGGTGGCGGGAAATCAGGAAAAATAGGAAACAAATGTTGTTATATTTCGTAATATTTCGCAGTAGGAAAAGCACAAAAAGACGGAAGATATACTAATGAAGGAAGGGGCAAGAAACCGGGAGTTAATAGTACTTAATGCATGTACGGGAAGCGGGAAGTTCAGAATCCCCTCCACTGACTGGTTATGTTTTATGTTGAAGAAGGTAGGAATATCTTTACTTACCAAACTCCAAAGCCAGCTCGTCAAGGTCCATCCTGATGATACCAATGAAATAATAATGATGAATAATGTAAATATATTTAATGTTATTTATATAATATTTTTAATTAACTAAATTGCGAGATTGACGACCATGTTTAGCAGAGAATCTGGAGCAAATATGATAGAAATTAAAAGACTCGGCTATTCAGTATACATACTTGGAAAGCCTGACTACTTCTGTTGGTCTTCGCCTCGTGTTCTCACTTCCACGGTTTCACTGTCACGTCACGTCACTAAGCTAATTTAAATTGATCGGATAGGAACTGAGCTCACCTGTATTCTCGGCTTAAAACACCAGAGGTGCGGTTTGTGAAGATAAATGCGATCTTCTTTACGTAATATACCTTGTTCCACCTATTTGCATGATTGACATTTAAAAATATATTTGACATTCTCTAACTTCCTATCGCCTGTTTACAATAAGCGAAATAATTTAGCCTGCGGCAAAGATGTTGCTAAACTGATTATTTTACTATTTATTCAGTCTATTTTATTTTAGTTTGAGTAAAGCCAGAGGCTTGGTTTTTTCGATCAATTAAACAGAGATCTAAAAAACCATTTGCACGGTATTGCCACATTGTTAGCGATTTCGTGTTCCAAGTCACTTGTTACGCCTGTTTGGCTGGCTGCTATGTTGTTCCGCTCATAAAGACAAAAGTAACGCAAATTGTTGTTTTGGAAGCGATTTGTAAAAAACGATTTCACGAGAACTAAACGTTTTAAATTTTGTTCGTCCACTTTCAAAGATAAAAGTTTGTGTTTACCTTCACTAGTCTTTGTCTCAGATCCGCATCCAATTTCTCCTTATACTATCAATACTGACATAATTAAGCAAACAGGATAGGAGAATTGAGGAAATGATCAGCACGCGCATAAGGGTTTTTTGTCGCTATGAGTATTGTTATTCTCAGTGACATTTATCGAACGAAAACATCAATTTTTGGAGGTTTCCCTCGCGCAGTCTGAAGATAATATTGAAATGATCGGACCTATAAAAAGGTTCAAACGCACGCATGTGCTCGCAGGTCACGCGTGGGTACACGCAGGTCACGCGTGGATATCTTTTAACTACTTTAGTAAGAAATAGAAAATGGCGCGTATTTAAAAAATAAATTAAATGGGAACTTCAGTGGAAATCCACGTAACAGAGTGGCTCTTCTCTTCACTGTTTCCAGATCGAATTGGAATTTAGAAATGTTGGTTTTTGTGGAGGGAGGAAAACCGGGGGGTGTACCCGGCGAAACACCCTAGAAGCAAGGATGAACTCAACCCACATATGACGCCGGTCCGAGATTCAAACCCGGTCCATATTGGTGGGAGGCGAATGCTCGCACCATTGCGCCATCCCTGCTTAGCCCGAGCCGCAGGCTAGGGTTTACAGAAGTACTTTTCGAATTCTCCAAAATTTTTTGAGCGCTTGCATCGGGTTATGTAAACAAGAAGCAGTCGTTTTCTATTTCTTTTATAAAATAAAGCCAACAAAATGCAATGATACGTCATAGCCGTGTTACATAGCCCATGCAAAACGACTACACAACCAATCAGAGCGCGCGTTATATGATCAAAATTGCATAATTGTCTATACTAGAACCCAATCCCCCAGTCCATGAACAACAGGATGTTCATACCATTCACTGTACCGTGCACAAACCGGAAAGGGAAGCCAATAACTCTCTGCGCTCATGCGCGCACAACAAGTGAATAGAAACGAACGGATGTTTGGGAATGAGGACTGTTCATAAGTATTACAAAGGAAGCTTTTACTATTTATAGAAGCATATTGCAAGTTGTCATTGTCAAATACCTACGATAATGAAAAGACTAAAAGAACGGCAAAGAAAACAATTTGAGTGCATTTTGTTTAGAAACAATGCCTTTCTTTGGTTGACCAATGTTTACATGAACGTTTGTTAATAATTTCCGGAAAATTTTAACTGTTTTACATTTGAATTAATCGTCGTTCATTTAAGCCGATTCATTTAGTTCCACAAATCAGTCCGTTCTAGATTCTGCATGAGGTAAGTAGTCGGAGGTTAGAAGCTTAAGCACAGACGTTTTTAAGCCATGGGACGGCAACGCCGGGAAGTCAAATATTCTCTTTGTTCTTTGGCGCCTATTATCGACTTTTCGTACGTAACGTCAAGTTGTAAATGCTAAAACGAAGGCTTTCAACTAAAAACAAGAACACTGTTCGCCTTTCGGTTGCCGTCCGTGCCTCAAAAGCTACTGTAGCTCTCTCTAGAGTTGTATCTATCTAACGGTTGTTTGATGATCCGCCTATATCGTTGTTCCACTCTTGAACTACAAAACGTATCCGGGTCACTGATTTAGATTTGACACGCGGTAAGACTTAGTGTTGCAACTGTAGCAAGAAACCTTTAGTTTTTTTTATTTGATTTGTGTTTTTTCCCCCAGATTTGTCGACCTTGGAACATTTTCTAAAACTATGGGAACCCCGTACTCCAAGAAAGAAGGTTTTGAGCCCGCAACTGCGGTGAACCAGTCTCAGATCAAAAGTACACTGATCCAGTCAAGGCATACAAGCACATATCGATAAAGATTCTACCCGTAACTGCTGTAACATGTTAGCGGAAAAAACGTGAAGCTTTGGCAAGCACCTAAGAACGAGCCGGTGAAGTTAACTAAGGCTGATGACAATAGTACAACTTTCTGGTACCGCAGTGGAGGAAGTAAAGCACTAAAGATAGCTTAGTAAGAATTATGTGTGAAACTAAGTTTAATCAATCGACAAAACCATTTAGCTAAGGAAGTGTTCGAAGTCGCTACGATAACGTTTGGTGTCACTTGTACGAGCGACAAACTTATTAAGACAAAATCCTCGTTTGTATGGTATATTCGTTACACCCGAGAGGTTAGAGACCTCTGGTTACATTAGATAATATTTGTATTTAAAGTGTGTGCAATTTGAGTAAGTCTGAATAAACGTTTATTTACAACTAGCATTTCGTTCCCTTTCGTCCACTTGGATCTATTCGGTTTGGTCTTCTCTGCCACTTTATTGATGTGAAGTGCGAGAGCGTGAATTTTTTATTTTTCCCGCCAAACACTGTCCTGCCTGGCATCTAGAGCCCCACGACACAGCGGCAAAATGAAGTGCGCGTGCGCCAACCTGCTCGCTCATTTCCATACAAACATAATGGCGGCAATTCAAAATTCCAGGTATTTTGTTTTCATTTCGCGTGGATAAGACCGTCACGGAACAGATAGGTTTTTTACGTTGAAAACAATTCCGAGAGAGACTCTTCTTTCACATATCTTTTTTGAGCAAACTAATTATCTTTGCAACAATAGTGAATCTTTTCGCTCGAAGTCAAGCGATCGTATGTGAAACACGAAAACATAGCCGCTGTGTCGAGCCCCACGGTTATAATTTAAGCATGCGCAGACCGCAATTCGAATTAGCTAAACCGTGTGCAACTTCGACTAACTTGAGCCATCGGCGGCTCAAGACTATAGCTTGAATCCCTAGGTTAGCTAAGCCTCGGTAAGTACGTTAGTCGCATACAGGCCAATTTGAACCCATGTATACGATCGTTCGCTGCTTCTTGTCCTTCGTTCGCCGCCATAGTTAAAATGCCTTAAAATGCGCGGCAAGACGGTCTGTACACGGAAACGTCCGTGGGCCGATATTCTCCCAGTAAATCCCGGCAAGCTACGCAGGCTAGGGCAAGCTTGGTCAATAAGATATTTTAACACGCTCGACTTTATGATCGAGAAAGAGCTGTAGAAACTTCAACGAGTCCGAATATTGGACGTGGACCGCGCGCGCAAATATTAAAGCATTTTGAGTGGCTGATTCTAGTAATTGGCTCTCTCAGCTTTCTTTTAGTCGTGGTAGGTAAAACCGGAAATCAAATTGATTGACGAAACAGGAGTTCAAGCGAACGCGCAGTGTTTTATAATTTTAGTCCTGCTCCAACAGACACGTGTCCAGGCTACGGGATGTTATTCCGGTCAAGAACGTAAAGGTGTTACGGTCTTGTTTATCAGTTCACTCTCCCATAAACGCTAGTCGTAGAGTCTAAACACTACAACAACAATATTTTATTTAAAGTCGTTCCGAATTCATTCTCCCTAGCCAGGGGCTGATAAAACTAAGTGCTCGACCACAAAAGAACACAAAACTAATAATCTAGAAGATAGTAGTAATATGGTAGAAATAATGATATAGAAATTTGGTAAAAACATTATTAGTTAATCTATGGCTTCTTAAGTAAATAAAGGGTTTTCTTTATAGTCTCTCAGATTTGCCTCATTATCGTATAGTCGTAATGCAGTGCACTACTGACCCAGGAGTGATCCCAACGCTGTTTTGTCTCGCTTATGACGGAATTTATATAATGTATGAACGGTTTTTCTTGGTGTCCGAAACTGAACTACACCTAGATGGATTTAGCTTTAAAAAACAAAATACTGTATATACAATGTATGGTTTGAGGGTTCGTGTCATCAAGCGAACAATATCAATCAAGCTTGCGCTCGATAAGTTGGGTATGTTGTTCCGCTCATGGAATACAAAAGTGTCATGGTCACTTCCTTTTCGTCACAATTCCTACTCAAATAATTATAAAGGGCCCTTTGGCGTTAGTGAGTAGTTTTGATAAATCTCCAAGAAATCCTATGCAAACTTACCTAGCTGTATAAATGATTCTTCTTCCTTCCATCAGTTACAGAGCAAATTAAGGTTTATTTGCGATTATAATGAAGCGGGTTTTTTGGGGGAAGGGAGGGGGGTTGGGGGGGTGGGTTTGGTTATGGTTTTAGTAAGACATGCATCTTCAAGCATAGCAGGTGCCACGCGCTAAAATATGCGTTTTTTGTAAAAGTAACGCCAAGAACCTTTCACTGAGGACCAACATTGTCAATTGAATAAGTTTTCGAAAGATGAGATATTAACTAATCTTCTTGCAAAGTTTGCCCTCGTCCTTTCATGTAAAAAGAAAACTGACGTCTAACCGACTACTACTATGTGGCTTTGGCTAAATAAACGTTACAAAGTTAAAATATTCATTGAAAGGTTTATTGTTGCAAATATTGACCCAACAGGAAGGACGTACGGGCATCTACATCCGCTCTTAGAATTACGGTCTCTATCTCGGCTTCAGTAGTCCTTCTAACCAACGTTGCTTTTGTTCCTACTTCAGTGTCCTTCAATCAATGATTTACTCGTAGCTTAATAAGACAAGTAGAATGGGTATCATTTGTTCTGCGCCGACTGATTATAAGAACAACCGATTTATTATGTTGACTCCCGATAACTCGAACCTCACGCTAACTCGAAGTAAATTCGTTTTCCCTTCAGGTCATTTTCTTACTAATTTTTACACCCCTCGATAACTCTGAACGTTTTTTTTCAATTTCCCTTCAAGGATGCATTATGGACTGCGAGTAGACGTTTCTTCTAGCTTCCATATATAGATCCCCCCCTAACACCTCGCGCGCCACTTTTGGCATACGCAAATTTTGTAGTTTCGACTCTGCTATATGGCTAATAAACATCCGTTTTTACAATTCATTATGTATTATGCTACTAAAAAAAATTATCCTCAACTAGCCTATGATATTACTCGCATTTTTATTTCTTTGAGAAACATATCACTTTGCGCGACAGTACTTTAAGACGTTACCCTAACCCACAAAAGAAAGCCTAAAACCATTATTCTCCGGGCTTATCAAGTAAGCTATTTGGCGGTGCTATAGGTAGAGGATGGTGATGGCGTCCTTTAAAAAAAATTACAGGTCTCGCAAATAAGTCGAATTTCACAGGTCTCGCAGTCCTCGGTGTTTTGAGCGGTTCTGACATCAAATCTCGAAGTCTCGTTTTTTCAGTTTTCGCAAAGCCATTCCAAAGTCTCAATTCGGTCTCGCAATTATAAAAATTCAAAACGTATAGTCTCGCAGAGAAAAACAGCTAGTCTCGCTCGTCATCGCAAAGTCCCTCGAACGCTAGGCTCGCGTCTCGCAAGTCTGCGAATTTACCATTCGCCACCCTTAGTAGGCTCACTCGGGGGTATAAGAGTAGGCTGATCTGATTTATGGGCCTTTGTTACCGGCGCCTTGTTTTTTGATCTCCACCGCAACACGATGGCGGGCGTAAGACGCATAAAGCATGGAAATTTTGGAAAAAGCAAACGACGGGTGGTTACACGTGCATGACGTCAATCACACGGCCATGCATGAGATGTGACGCGTAATTACATGATAAATCCAGTGTCCTACAGATATGACCTGCGTCAATTCGATGCTAGCGTGAATCAGCATGTATGCTATCAGCCCAATGATAATAGAGTATAAGGATAAAGAAATGTCATCTCTGTGAGCTGCGTACTATTGTGCAACCATTCCCGAGAGAATTTTAAATGACAAAGACCCTGGCGGACCATGTTGGATGACAGGAACAATCGAAGCTAATTAGAGATTCTTTGTTAATAGATCATTCCAACATGGGCGGCGATGACGTCAGTTTGGTAAACCAAGAATAAAGGCATCACGACTATCACTCTTCTTATTTCAGTTGTTTTGTTTTTTTTTTTTCCCGTATTATCTGTGTCATTGGTGGCGAACGTATCCTACGGCCATTTATAGTTTTATTTTATTTTTTATTTATTATGTTTTATAGTTGTATGAGATGACAAATCGAATCGGTGATCGATGCAATTGTTAGCGTCATTTTGCATAATTACTAAGAAAAACGACACAAAAGAACAAATAAGCGAAAATTAAACCCAATGGTTAAACGCCATGGAGTCACCCTTCACTAGAAATACGACAGAAAACCGCGCGATAAATTCCTTCACTCATTTGGCCCATGTAGGTTACCGACGTCACGCGCGCTCATTTCATTTTGGATTCGAATGAATTTCAGTGCCTGGAAAATCAAGCCGCGCAGTGTCCATGATGAACGCTAGGGAGAAGAGAAAAAAGCGAACTTTTATCCCCTCAGTAACTTAAGAGAGGATAAAGGAAAAGAAAACGAGGGTAGAAAGGTCTAAGAAAAAGAAAAAGAAGAAGAAGGATGGAGATTTTGGGGTTTTGCAGATATAAATGCCGTGAATGTTAAAATCGCAAGTTTCTCGTATAAACTTGTGCAAGTGCTACAAACATTTTTAGCAAACGCAGGTAAAAAACATAGGCACCAGTACTCGCAAAAATACCGCTTCCATGGCTTAAAATACGCCGTTTTGATTTAAAAAAAAATTGAGGTTGAAGGATTTCTAGACTACAAAACATGACAATTTTGAGGTAAAGAAAAGAAAATGAAATCTGTACTGAGATATCTAGTTTCACAGTTTTGCTGCGCACTCTTGATCAAGCTGATTCATACATTCAGTAATCCACCGCAAAGATCTGTAAGCACCGATCCTTTTAATTTTATTTTAATATTTAACTGAGAATTAAACAGCAATCTAGCAGACTGAGAAACGATTTTGAAAGCAAAATGTTCTTCTACAAAATGCAGCGTGTCCCGTAAGACCGACATAGAACCTGAGGCATAAAAGCTTAACATATCCCTTATTATGAATGATGAATATATGGCGCACTTCTTTTCGATCACGCGATGGTTGTGCATTTCGGCGTCAAATCAAGAAACGCGCCAAAATAGCAGTGAACGCTCCACATGTTAGATTGTGGTGGCGGATGGGTAGTTGGTCGTTGTTCAGCGTTCTCTCTGATGACGTCACCGAGCCCTTGAGGTTGAACAAAACGCCGCCCTGGCCGTACAATATGCCATGATCTTTTTGGCCAAAGTCGGCTAGTTTGTATCATGGTAATGTGGATTGTGTGTTCACAATCAGTCAAACACTCTTACCACTGAGAATGGTAGTAGAAGTGGTGTGCGTTAGATGTAGTACCGTCCCAGGGGTGGGTCCACGTGTCCAGGTTTCACGTCCTGGTTACGTCATGCCGCCTGCGAGGATGGCTGTTCTTGGCACTGACATTCCAGTCTTTTATCACTAAAAGACAAGTTTAGCTAAGACATTGGCATTTCAAATCTATAAACTGGTGCATGGATAACATAAAAATCGGGGGGGGGGGGGGCTGTTCCATGTTCAGGAAACTTCCCCTAAATCCGACATTTTCCCTTGTATCAATACCAAGCATTTGAGAATCAAAATATTCTCTAAGCAAAGCTGCGCGGTTAACAATCATTTAAATACGTTGGTAATCACCAGTGGATGTTTATCCCCAAACGTCATTTATTTATAAGATGGGGCTGGGCAGTTTTAGACTTTCATCACAGTTCAGAAGTAATTTCAGGAAAAACGCTTGGAGTTAACAAGATACTTTAATTTAGATCCGTGCTAACATTCCCGTCAAAAATTCAAGGAGAATGAATACAATACTACTTTACCGTTGTTGGCTTGATAAGTCACATCAATATCACGTTTATTGGCAGCCTCAAGGTGTTGCTAGATGGTTTTTTGGATCCTGTATTATACTGATAAAAGAAGGAGATAAAAGATAAGTGTGGTCAATTAATATTGATCAAAACGGATAGACTGCAAAACAGTCGTATTTTTTTTTGCGTTGGGCCTGTCATACGAATGCGCGTGGTCTTCGGAACTAAAGGGGTCTGGAGCAAGTGTGAAGTTTTTTCTCGCGTGTGAGGCTCGCGCTGCTTCAGAATAGAACTAGAAATAGAATAGAAAACTTTATTACCGTGGTGCTAATTTTGGAGAGATACTAAACAAATTGAAAATATTTAAAACTGTGTAAAATATCTAATAATAGTATAAAATTTAATACTAATCATATTAATCTAACAACGCTAGTAGTGAGCTGATTAATAATCTGATAATTGAATAATAATCGCTAAAAAAAGTTGATATTATTAAAAGTATTAAGATTATATACTTATGATGAGCAGAGGGAACACCCGTAAAGGCCATCATCCACCAGTGAACGCTATACTCACATTTTACGAACTCTTGTTTTTACAATAAATATTTAAAGTTTTTTAAATTGTTTTTCTTTTCTCGCTTTCCGCCACTTCGCGCATTGCGACCAGCGATTTAGAGAAAAAAACGACTGTTTTTCAGTCTAATCAAAAGAAGGAAAAGAGTTCCGAAATGTGTGCGAGCCGACATAATAAATCGAAATTAAATCAACTTCACAAGTCAGAGAGTAGTTGTTTACCTGTAAGTTGCATTTGCAAGATGTTCCTGGATCTCCTCTTTCACCCTTCTCGCCCTAAAATATTGAATCAGTTAAGAATATTAAAGACGGGCAGCGCTTGTCATAACTGTTACTGAAGATGGTTTAAAGAAATCAAACGTAAAACGAAATACAGAAGGAACAATGACATTTTTCAGTTAAAGCACTTGAAGCTGACGCTTAAAAATCACCTGTTGGAAGCTGCGCCTTCCGTGAGCATACGTCACGAACATTGTATATATTTTTAATTTTTATGCATATGATAGTCTGTAGATTAATTAATAAATAATAAATTAATAAATTAACTCTGAAAAGCCCCTTGGGGAGAGTAATAAAATATTGTATTGTATTGTATTGTATTGTATTGTATTGTATGTATTGTATTGTATTGTATTGTATTGTATTGTATTGGATTGTATTGTATTGTATTGTATTCCTTGCCGTGAACAGTTATGTTGCCATCAACATTACATGAAGTTAAAAAAAATTACATGAAGTTCCGCAAACATTCTGTAAAACATAAATAAAGTCTATGGAGGAATTTTAACTTAGTGCTGAACAATTAACAAGTGCTCGGTAAAGAATTATAACTCGGCAAACTACGAGACTGAAAACAGTCCATCAAACAAGAGCTGAAATTAGATTGGATAGGCGATAGAATAAGAATTTAGTAAATGATTTGAACCCAGGAGTATATCAGTAGTTCGTCTAGTGTGATCGTCCGGGTGAGGGTATTCCTGAACAGGACTGTTGTTGGTGACTGACGTTTCGACAACCTAAGCAGAAGTCATCTTCAGAGTCAAGTGAAAAGTGTTAGTCAGTCGATGTTGTTAAGTATCTGGTCTTAGAAACTGATTGTAATGGTCAGTTTAGCCGTTATGTTATTGGCTGTTAAGACCCGTGTAAAGATCCGTGTAAACTGTGATTGGTCATTTGTTGTCAGTTTCGATCCGTCTATTGTTAGTCAAATCTGCGCCGATCCTGTTGGAAATCAAAGTTCGTTCGTCTGTTTTGTTAACTGACAAGAAGTTCCGGTATAAAGGGTGGCCATTCTCACACGTAGTTGTCAATCAACCATCAAAGCATAAAACAGCTGACAAACAACCTGTGCTTTTTGTACGACCGCTGACGATCGTTACTGATAAAATGTGTTGCATTTTAATTATATCTTTTTTTTGTTTTTTTGTTTTTTTTTTTGTTTTTGCTTCATGCGATTTTAATTTGAAGCATGTTTTTAGTTTGCAGGACGTTTCACTTAACTCCACAACGTGCCACGACTGCAAGAGTACACATTTGCATTTCGCACCTGAGATAATTTAGCAGTTATTTCCAGAGACCCATTTCCAGTCATTCGAGCTGTTTCAAGCTCTTTCAATTTCCAATGAGGCAGTCGTGTTGAAAATGTGACCCCATTCTAGTCACTCTGTTAAAATTGTGACCCCATTATGGTCAATCCAGTGGTGAAAATGCGACCCCATCCAGCGGCACATCCCCATTAGCCTCTTACTAGGAAGTAATCAATTAACACATCTGATGCAGAAAGGATGGATCTTTGTAACAGTGCATCAATTTTGGAAATCTAACAATTCTTCCAGAGTTATGCTGGAAAAAACCTGTTCAATTTTTGTTGAAAAATCAGTGGCAAATTTGGCTCTCGCACCCAGCATACTTCCAGGTTTCATTTTTCAGCTCCCTTAAAAGGTTAGGTCAAAACCTTTCCAGTCTGATAAGAAGTGTATCAAGCGCCGAGGATAGCAAGAAAAGAAAGGGGGAGTAAAGGGAAAGGAAAAGAGAGAAGGAAAAGGCTATGCACTTTGGCCAACGATAAAATTGAACGTTTTTGCCCCAAAACCTTTTTGAAATCTTCCCCTTGTTCTCCAAATGGCACTTTTAGCAAAGGGTAGCCACATTTCTGGTAACAGAACAAAGAAAACGGGTTCCGTGACCCAAAAATGCGTTTTTCAGTGCGAATTCTGGTACCTTAAGGGCTAACCATATATTGATACGAAATGAAAGTACCATTTTCTTGATTAACGTGGTAACGTTCTCGGAGATCTTCTCAATTATGTTGTAATCTTCCGATTTCATCGCTCCTGTGCTGGCAAAATCTAAGACGTGAAGAAATATGACAATTACAATATATATATGATATCATTGTAATTATATTATTATTTATAGGGTGTAGCAAGTTATTAGCTATTTATAATATCAGTATCACATGTAGTACTATCCTTCACATTTATTAACTTATTTCCCTGCAATAGGCCATATTCGTATTCCCGCGGTTGGACTGGAACTAGTTTGCAATCGAGGCTCATGTGGGGGAATATTTTCAAATGCAAATATGCGAATAGTTTTGTGTTTTCCTAACGCAGATTGCGCCGTGACGAACCAAAAGGAAGTCCTGCGTAGGAGCTTAGTTTTTTCCCAGATCTATTATCATAAACTCTGTGTTGTGAATTTAATATGATAAAAAATATTACCATTCGTGGCAATTTAGATGGATCCTAGATAGCAAGAGCCTGCCGAAAACGTGAGATCTCAGGGACACAAATAACACACGGTACAATCTTGTGTCGGGACGTTTGATGCGCCTTTACCTGCTGTATAATATTAGAACACCGTTCTATTTAGTTTCCAGATCGCTTGAACGCGTTCCCCTTAAAATGTAGAACGCATTATTAGCGTTCCACTTTGCGTTCTCTTAGCGTTCCTTCAGAGCGTTCCTTTAGCGTTCTCTTATAGGACCTCTTAGCGTTCCCTGACTTCCCTTAGCGTTCCTTTTATAGTGTTCCCTAGCGTTCCTAGAACGCGTTCGCTGTATGCTACTTGTACCTGTACAAGTCTCAGAAAGATGTCGAGATGTGCACAATCACTGTGCTACTGCGATGTACGGGCTTTGCTTTTACATTTTGCTGTTTTCACGGAAAGTGTCCTAACCCTAGGGTTATGTTAGGTTGTGAATCATTACCAGAAATTCGAGTCATTTAGTTCACGCGATACTTTAGGCCCGCGTGACCCTTAGATTCAAGAGAGTATGCTTGGTGGTGTCAAATTGCTAAACAAACAATGGAGCGCTCGGGAGGCAGACGGGAGCGAATATTACAAGGCGCAAGGCGCTGAATAATCTATCTTCTGCGGATTTTGTTTCTGCTTTGAGAGATAAGAGGAAGGCTAAAGCTGGTTCTAAACTTTATCAAGTCAGAGAAAGGCCTTACGAATTACGGAATTTCAATCCGTTTCATCGACATTCTTACTGGGTGTTGTATCCTGTGTATTTGTTGGAGGGCTGGCAATTCGAAGTTTAGCATCATTTTTCCGCCGCTCGCTGTCGCCGAGTAAACCCGGGAATAAATAAGACATTTCTTAATATAAATCTCTAAATACTCAGCAAAGAATAGCGTTACAAAGGTTATAGCAATGTCGTAATATTTCCAATCTTGCAGTAATACACACCACGCTTGAGTTTCGTAACTTTCCTTATTTAAATTTTAGACGCCTGCCATGTTTATGAAAAAGCGGATTTACACATATAAAATTGCGTGGTTACATGGATAAAATGGCTACCAAAACATCCGCGAGCGTTCAAAATTGTCAAACTTTTTTGCATTTTCCAGACGCCGTTTTGGTCAACATCTTCTTGGTAGCGCGCTAGAGTGGATAAACGAAATATTGGCCTTTCAAATCTATGAATTTGTACGAAGTTTTTCGACTGATTTACGGGATATTTTGGGCCGGTTCTGAAGCCTCAGTTCGTAACAAAGCTATCGAGATCATGGGGAAGATGACTTCGTATGAGATTTCAGGTATAAAATGGAGTTTTTTTGGTGAGTAATATTTGACGAAATTTGAGAAGAATGAGGCATTTAGCGACTGTTTTTCGGGTAAATTTTGTATCTCGATTGTCCGAACTTATTTTTTGTAAACCACCCAGCAAATTATATTTTTATAACGCTGATGAAACAGTTATCATTCGGTTAAGATCATGGGAACAATGGTTATCGTTGCTGAAAGGCATGATATTGAACATTTATATTTAATCCCATACAATCCTCTGTAATTTCGGACCGCCATTTTTAAAATCCGATGTAAACGAAATTTGAGCGGTGACTCGAATTTCTGGTAATGTATTGTTGGAAAAGATACATCCTCATCCTCTCTTGGATCCATCAAGAGAGGATGATCTAAGTGAACACATCCCCATGCCCCATGATAGTTGTTTTCAATCTATTTTAAGTTTCGCGTCAAGCTGTGAAAGTTATTTTGGTTCTCGTCCCCATGGTCGCGCGGCCAATGATCAGAGGATCAGATGTCATTGCGAAGATTTTTCTCGCCGTCGTGTTGACGTCCATCTACTGAAATCGTACATCGAAATTTAAAGATATGATCGCATTTCTCAGTGTGTTTTGTCATCCCGAGCGCAATGAGCATTCGAGACCTTAAAATAGCCGCATGTATGGGGATGTGTTCTCTTAGATCATCCTCTCGTGGATCCATGCAAATGGGGAAAAAGGGATAACATATATTTAATTTGAGATAAACAACATGAATTTTATCACATACTCACCACCGGATGGTATCAAAACACACCGTAATAAATAATAAGAGAACACATCCCCCATACATGGGCCTTTTCCAGTGATAATATTTTTCAATCTAATTTTTAGCACGCGGTCATACTGCGCGGCTATTTTAAGGAAGACACCTGATTGGTCGTTCGGGGTGAAAAACACACTGAGGAAACGCGATCACATCTTTAAATTTCGATTTACGATTTCAGTAGATGGACGTCAACACGACGGCGAGAAAAATCTTTGCAATGACATCTGATCCTCTGATCATTGGCCGCGCGACCATGGGGACGAGAACCAAAATAACAATCACAGCATGGCGCGAAGCTTAAAATAGATTGAAAAAACTATCATGGGGCATGGGGATGTGTTCTCCTAGATCACTCCTCCTCTGGATAATAGAGAGGCATCCAGTCCTCATTTTGAAATCCAACTCAAAGTAAATATGATAGCTTTGTTTTCTTCCTCGCTGTAGACACGCCAGTTTGCGAATAGCGAATCAAACCAGGGGCGATCAAGGAATTTTTTATAGAGGGGGTCACAGGATTTTCTCGAAAATGTGAAGTACGTAGAAACTTTTCTACGTACTTCACATTTTCTCTTGAAGATAATTTTTGGAAGTAGACGGCAACAGTTTATTACTAAAAGCTTCCACAAGGGGCAGATATGAGCGCTCCCCTTCAATCGGGGGTATTCGAGGGGCCTGCCCCAGAAACATTTTGAGATTTCAGGCTCTGAAAAGTGCATTTCGGTGGTTCCTGGAAATGTTTTTGCAATGATAATGGTGAAAGCAAAAAAACCCTCTGGACTGATAGGGGGTCCCAACCCCCCAGATCCTCCCCCTGGATCCGCCACTGCAAACGGACCCAAACGAGTATATTTAAATTGATTTATTTAACTCCGGTAAAGCGACCATCACTGTTACGTTTTATAACGATTCGTAAATCAAACAACTGTCGCTTTTTTGGCACGCGAATGTTCAAGGAACTATGTCACGATATTTTAAGTCATTTTTGCTCGCTTGACACGACCCGCAAAGAAGCGCCAGGTGAGCAAGTAGCCATAGAATCAACCTTACTAGACAAGTAAACTGAAGACTGATTTGAAGGAATAGGCTCAATGCTTTCGAAGCTTTTCTACGAGTCTGTAAAATAACAAAAACCCAAGGGAGGGTTTCCATCCCCCCCCCCCTCCCCACCCCCTCTCCCTTGAACGGTCGTGGGGTATGACTTTGAATGTACGTCCAAGGGTTACGACATATATGTGGAACATATCTGCTTTCATACTCAGGAAAGAGAATTAAGTCTGACCGATTGAAATAAGAAGTGAAGCTAAGTGTATTTCTGTCATTGCAATAACTGATCAGAATAAAATAAATACAAATAAAAATATGATAACGGACTGAAATTCCATGCAACTAGACAATCAATATTACTAAACTCGTGATAGATTACTGGTTTCTATATGCTTACTTCAGGGGATGGTCGTCCCTTGAGTAAATGCGAAATTAAAAAAAAAACTTTGCTTACCATGCACTTTTGCAGTCGAATCGTTTCGGGGCTTCATCGCTGTTAAAGCTAAAATCAAAGTAGCAATGGCGATCAGTAAAGCAACAGCAGCAACTGCGGCTACAACGAACAACATTCGCCGCAGAGAAACCATATCACTCTGACAGAAGGCAACTTCATGTTCTGTTGATGCCTGTCTTTTCTTCTCAGCTCCTTGCATACACTTTTCACGGCTCGTTTGTTCTGCTACAAGGGTTACACTCTCGCCGGCTACGTCATCACAGTTGTCTGCCTCAGTTTTCTTTCAGCTCGTAGTAAATATTTTTTTCTCCGGTTGTCATTTATTCATCCTTCAATAATCGAGCACAGCGACTTCCACTCGCGAAAAATTCAAAGCTACAGAAAGTAAACGTGTCCCTGCAGTGACCGCGCAGGGGGAGGGGCTGGGGGGGGGGGGGGGGGGGGGGGGGGGGGGGGGGGCTTGGGGGTTCTAAATAATAATAATAATAAAAATTTCCAGAAGTTTTTCAGAAGTTGGTGATAAAATTTTATTTTTGATCTGCAGTAGATCGCAACGGACAAAAATGCAATGACCATTAGCAAAGTAGACGCGATTACAACTGAAAAAATATCAAGAGTTAAGATCACTTTGAGTTGACTGACTTTATGCTATTGTCATGAGAGGATTTACCGGTTTTCAATCATTTTTATGTTTATCCGTGTTCAGTGTTTTAAAACCCTTTTTAAAAGCCGACAATAGTTATTCTGTGGAAACAACTTTAGTCCTAGAAAGCGTTATCTTTAGTAAATAGCATGTTTGGTTTTAAGTCACGTTTCCTAGTAATACTTTTGCTTTTCAAGAAATAAGTGTTATATTTAGTAAATAGCATATTTACTCTTAAGTTACGTTTCCTAGTTATCCTGCCACACGAGCGGCTAATCATCAACCTGTTAGTATTGACTTTCCGCGTTGTAATACATTTACTAACACATCCAGTTTCACTAATGAATGTTTGCGTAGTTAATTGCTTTTTAGGGTGAGAACTTGCTAAAACGATATCTCGCTTATTCGCGCCTCACAATTTGTTAGCTTTTCACTACTTTTAAATTGCTTCGGTAGTTATGAAGTAACGTACTTTTAAAGATGCTTTCTTCCCTAGGTAACGAACACTTATAACAATAAGCTCTCGAGTTAAACTAGAATTTTAATTAAGTTGCGCTATCCTCAACGAACCTTATCTTCCGTTGTAATTGTTTTCACATCTTTATGTTAGCACACTTATTGTACTCTGTTAACAATGAGACGCGTGTACAATCATATATACGAACGAAAGGTCTGGAGCGAGTGTGAAAACGGAGAATATGCTATTGAGCAGTTGTATCTTTCGTTTTATAGAGAAACGTTTTTATGACAGCATTTTATCGCCATAGATACTTTAAACTGAAAATTATACACAGCTCAACCTTTGTTCAGTCTCAGTTCGCACCCAGAAAAAAAAAACAGAGGGGGCGGGGAGGGCGCTTATATGTTCGAGGGGGCGCATATTCGAGGATTTACGGTACATTAGAAAAACTATAAAGTTGACGACGTCTTGACGCTACTTCACGTCATTATCAAGTCAAAAAAGTGAAATGTAAACTTAAATTCGATAGTCCTATGGGTATAGTTTCCAAAGGTAAGATGAATATTAAATAGCTAGGAAAAAGAACATAATCAAAACGGGTATTATTTTAATACACTTTTATTTTTAGCAAGAAATATAGAGTAATTACACCTTCTCTTCCTTCATACATGTTGCGCTTAATCAAGGAAATACTGCATTTCATATTTCTTTCAAAAGACCGTAATGTTAAACTCGAAGTATAACATACTGTCACTTATAAAATGGCATTAGTTAGTGTGTGTGATTTTGATCCAATAAGATAACCACGTCACCCTGACACATGAAATAAAATACTGCAAAAATGTTCATAAGATGTGGGTATATGAAGCTTTGTTTACTTGCTATTACTTCTCCTGTAATAAAGAAATTATTGATATGTTAAGTTACACTGTGGTTTTACTGTGGGGTGGACATGGGGGTCTGAACTTCCGCTTCCTGTACATGTTACTTCCGGTTCACGCCCCTTCTCCTCAGTGGCTTCCGCCTCTTTGTGCGATCTTCCCTATTTGTCCCGGTTCCCGCCACATTGGGTATCCCGCTTCCCGCTCTTCTTTTCCCGCCTCCCCCCACCCCAACATACACCCTCCCCCCCCCCCCCCACACACACACACACACACACCACACACACCACACACGCCCCCCCCCCCCCCCACCCCGAAATTCCGGACCCAGCGTCATATGTGGGTTGAGTTTGTTGTTGGTTCTCGTCCTTGCTCCGAGGGTTTCTCGCGGGTACTCCGGTTTTCCTCCCTCCTCGAAACCAACACTTCTAAATTCCAATTCGATCTGGGATCCGAGGGTCACAGTTTGTCAGTCGAAAGACTGTTGGTACGGAGATGAATTGATGAACTATATAGGCTAAGTGCTTCACCTTTCGGTTCGTTAAAGAGAACCTATACAGTTACAAATGATCGTTGCTTAGAGCAGTTTTCAATTGAATGTTGAAAATAATACATTTTGCTTTACTACGCTCTCTGATTTGTTCGAAAAACTCGTGCCACTTGCTCACGCGCGTGTTCCCGCGCTTGGCGCTCGTTACATGTACAAGGAACCAATCAGAACTCGAAGCAAATGATTTGCTTCAAGTTCTGATTGGTTCCTTGTTTTGTTTTCTTCTGTTGTGATAGGTCAGAATTTTTACTTTTGTTTCTGTGTTGCTGCACTCAATTGAAAACCGCTCTATTACCAGATTTCACATGACGTCACGGCGGCCATATTGTTTTTTCGCAAACAATGAAATTTCCCTTCTTTGGGGAATGAGTTATTTTCTTAAACAAAATATTTTCGATTGTTTGGGAACAACATTATGGCCGCAGGGAAAACCCTCTATATAAGTGGAAACTTAAACTGACATTGATCTTTCAATACCCCTAGGGCACACTGGCACAGACCCTGGCTGGGTCTTTTTTTATATCTTTCAATGTCGCTAACAACGTGTCAAGTTTCTGGTTAACCCCTTTCTCAAGTTCTGCAATTGATAACTCGAATTTTTCTTGCATATCTGTCATTCTCTTCAAACATGCTTTGTGCAACCTTGCTGTCAAGATCTTCTCTCGAGCACATCTACAAGGTGTGGTTAAAACAAAGAGAAAATTAATTAGGTTGTTTCTGAAACCTATTGTAATCTTCTGACAAAAGATGTTCCGCAAAACATTCAGGTCAGACCAACCAATACGAAAACGGCATCGAGAACGTCAGCTAAAATTACTTAGGCTCCCTCCATCCATCCTCCATAGGCATGAAGAGGAAGGGATGAGTGAGTGACAATATACAGGGAGCTCAAGCACAGACGTGTTTTTGGCCACGGACTGCAACTGGAAGGTGAATGTTCTCTTCTTTGGGGCGTATTGTCCGAATTGTTTTGTCCTTAACGTCCAGTTGTAAATGCTACAACCAGGGCTTTTCAACTCATTGGTGGGGATGAAAACGCGGCAAAACAAGAACATTCGTCTTCCGGTTGCCGTCTGTCGCTCGAAAACGTCTATCTGTATTTGAACGCTTTCTTCTTTTGACAACTAATATAGTTCTGACATCGAGAGACAAATTTACAAATTGACCGAGGTAGGTAAATTCTGATCACAGGCCAAGTGGCCACGTAGCCGGGGCTTATACCGATTTCCGTAGCTAACAAGAAGCGACTATGAGTACTGCCACTCCTCTCCTGGATGCATGGGAATCTAGTAAATCGCTGGTTACCGGCCTCCCCAACCCAGGGTCTAGGGTACCTGTCAGGTTGCCCTAACATTTTGCTGTAGCCACTGTTATACTCTTGGCTAGAGAGATGCACTGTGAGAGTAAATTGTATTTCCCAAGAACACAACACGATGACCTTGGAGGGCTCGAACCTGGACCCGCTCGATCCAGAGTCAAACGCATTGACCATCAGGCAACCCCCCCCCCCCCCCCCCCCCCCCCCCACAGATAATCGCGAGCGCTAACTAAAATATATATTCATTTTTTTCATTCGTCCTCGATACGCCTGATTCAACAAGTTCTTACTCAGGTCTCCAATACTGTTAAATTCTTACCTTAACCAACGCAATACACCCGTCAGTCATGGCAATGAAAGGGTACAATGGTTTATCAGCGTCCATGAAGATTTGTTCCTCTCCGTTTTCCATAATTATCTTCTTGCCGTTCAGAGTAAAGACAACTGGAACTTTCCCATCTATCTCCCGTTTATTCTCAATCATGACTGTACAACGAATCCGATCGCCTCGACGAGCCACAGCAGGTCCTGCGGCACAAACGCAAATATTCTTACTAAAGGGTCAGTAAAGAAAACAGCACCAATACGTCACGTTGAATAATAGCCGGCCATTACCCAGTTGTCTTTGTCTCTCTTTCAAAACGAGTCCAGGTACAAAACCTTTTATGAAAATGAGTTTGATTTTATTGAAAATGAACTTGTGATTAAAAATCATTTCCATACGAAACGTTTTGCATCAGGACTCGTTTTGAAACAGAGGTAAAAGGCAACTCGGAAATGGCCTATTGTGCACGGATCCAGTCCAGTAAGGTATACAGCAAAATTGGAATAATATCGCCCCAAGCCCGATAATAAGCGAAAATAAATCCTCGAGCAAACACAAACACAAACATCTCGAGTGTTTGATATATCTTCTCAATCGAAACGAAATCTATTTAATGAGGAAAAGAAGAAAGAAAATCGTAAAATAATTATGCCAATTAAGACCGGGTATCCAAACCGCCGTCATGGTGAAGATTTCCTTTGTTATAACTTTATTAATTATTGATGAGTTGGAGAAGTCCATTTGATGATCGTGGAACTTGTTTTGTGTTTCTTGTCGTTATGGCAATTACGAACGACGAACTTGACACTTTTAGGCTACATTTAAAAAAATGTGGCACTACTGGTAATTAAATTATTATTATTATTAATTAATTAAGTGGCAGAAGTTGAAAAATCGATTTCTTTCATTTTTTGGTTATAAATAACTATTAGGTAGAAAAGAAACTTGATGTAGTTTGTTTCCGCCAGAAGCTCTTTTATTTCGAGAAAAATAAGAAAATCGGTTTTCGAGTTCGGACATTGAAAATGCTCAAAGTTGAAACCTAAAATATGTGACTATAAACTATCCTCGCGTTCGCAAACCAAACCATACAGAGAGCTTTGGACACTTTTTAACGACAGAAAAACTATTTTTCATCCACTGGATGACAATTCTTATGGCTGTAGCAAAATTTACCATAATGAAACAATTCAAAAATAAGGAGCGAGAGGTATTCACGATAACAGAAACTCTTATTAGGTAGACATTTTCTATGGCATAATTCATCCATGTGGTATAACTCCAAATTTTCTCAATCCTCGCTTAATCGCACATTTAAACATTAATCTAAAACATACCTGAGAATTGGCTTGGGTTCTTTAAGGCATTATCTTGGAGACAGTATCTAAGTCAGCCAATATTTCGATGTACCACCAAATTAACGTATTGACGGGTCCACATTCTTTCGTTACGATGATGAGATGAGAACTTTATTAAAGTGTCAAGAACCTTGTAGCCTGGTAATAATACGAAACAAAGAAAAGCAGCAAAAGCCAAATATTCTCTTGTTTCTCCTTTCTTGGTGATTGTCTTTTATAACAGTCCTTTTCTCGCCAAAAAACTGAGAGCCAAGAGTCGACAGAATCGATTTATTTCCCCGTTCGAACTGAATTGCTGTGAAATATGCAAATTACTCTGGCAATAATTATATTGCGTTACCAGACTCCGTGACTAAAGAAGTCGACTGCGCAGACTCAATCTACAAAAATTTGCATATTTGGATGTCACGTTTCGTCATGATTTAAAAATCACGAAACATATCAAAGCGAGAGTTATGCGTTTCGAAGAGGCTATAAAATCGATCCAGCTTCGCTCCCGTTTCTCTCACTTTTTTGAGAGAAAAGTGATGTTATAATAGGAAACCAACAGGAAAGAAGAAACAAGAGCTTTTGGGGCTTTTAGGGCTTCTTCCGTGCGTTTCGAAATTGCACTATGTTGACACGAAGTTATGGGCGAAGTTGTCAAAATGTGCCAGAATTCGATGCTGTATTCGAGAGACTGCCTTCAATAACCCAAGCCAATTTTCAGGTATGTTTTAGATCAATGTTTTATATGTGTGCTTAATTAGGATTGAGGGAATTTGGAGTAATACCACATGTTGAGTTATGCCATAGAAAGTGGCTACCAAATTTGAGTTTGTCTCAAACTGAAAACCTCTTGCTTATTTTGTATTTGTTTCAGTTTCGGGAATTTCGCTACAGCCGTAAATTTATCATCCTGTAAACGAAAAATAGTTTTTCTGCCGGTATAAAGTGTCCAAACTTCTCTGCTCTGTTTGGTTTGCGAACGCGAGCCTGAGAGTTTATCGTAGCGAATTTCAGGGTTCAATTTTGGACATTTTGAGTGTCGGAAAACGAAAACCGATTTTCTTATTTTTCTTAAAAGAAAACGGCTTCTGGCGGAAACAAACTACATCAGGTATCTTTCCTACCTAATGGGTATTTATAAGCAAAAAAGAAGGAAATCGATTTTTCAACTACTGCCACGAAATACCGATTTTGCGTGGTTTTCCCTAACCGCCGTTCTTCAACTAGTAAACGCAGTTTACTAGTTTACGCAGTTTTTAATATATACCTTTAGTTTCTATTTCAATAGTATCGTGATAGATTATTCCATCATCAATATGGTAACCAACAGATCTATTCTCCCATCCTGGCATGATTTCAGTACTGTACTCTTCAGTTACCACTCCCACCCCCAGGCATCTTTTCTCTCCAGTTTCTAAAATGGCGACCTAAACATATAAACATGCGGGCAAAAACATATTTTAAAATCTTCTCAGCTTCCAAAGCCACGGGTCAGGCAATATACCATGCAGGCTTCTAAAAAAAAGTGATGATATTATAGGAAAAAATATATGGTGAGCGAATTCCAGGTTCAATCAGTCTCGTGGAAAAGAATATCGCACGAATTGGTGCTATCTGGGTAAAGTTCCTGTACTGATAACGGTGTTATTTAAGATGGCGCGCGTGTTTACATAGCCTGATGCAAACACGAGAAACGGTTTGGGAGAATTCGAAAGTTTATCTAAACCCGAGCCATAGGCGAGGGTTTACATAAGTACTTTCGAATTCTCCCAAACTTTCTCTCGTGTTTGCATCATCCTTTGTAACCACACAAGTCATTTTCCCCGATGCAAACCGACTACACAACCAATCAGAGTGTGCATTATATGACCTAAATTTATAAATATATATCATTTAGTAGGCGCTCTTTGGTATGGGGGATAGGGTAGCTGTGTGGGATGAAGAGCAACGCTGAATTATTTATTCATAATGCATCACTTGCATCACTTGCATCACTTGCATCAGCTAGCTTGGTTATACTGAGAATGTTGTTACTCACCTCAAAATAAGGATACTCGGACGAAAAGGATTGCCAATGTCTAGCGCCATGACAATTATGCTTATCTGGGTCATCTGGTTGGCATGACTCCATACATTCACAGGTTAATAGGAGACCTTCTATTCGTATGCACTGGTCGAAGTCGGCCCACGCCTTGGAAAGATAATTGAGAAACCAATAAGCAGTTATTCAGGGCTATATAGTTGACCCCTGCGGCCATCATGTTAATGTTTTGTTTAGTAACGCGTTTTTCTGGCAATGTAATTGGCTGATTTGTAGAGCAATATTTCTATATTTTTTGGATATAAACACCTAGTCAGCAAGCTTTCTTGATCGAGTGCGCGTGTGCAGTTCTGTTGTTGAGATTTGTGCGGGGATTTGTGTAACTCTCGTTTAACAATCTGATTATTATGCCAACTATATACTAAATGCTTTATTAAAAGATGGCGTTTTATGTTTATGAGTCAGGAGACTCGGTGGGCTTGGGGACGAGATTGGGCCGTAAGTTTGTGAGCATTTTGCCAAAATAAATATATGTAGAAAATCGTTTAATGAGGTGTAAGTACAAAAATAAGGTGAGAAATGGAGATGAATCTTGGAAATTCGTGGCAATTGGTAATACTGACCGGGCCAAGAAGGCCTCTTATGATATAGTAAAATTATCTCATGTAAAAAGTATCAGTAAACAGTCGTCGGAAATTCTCCATGATTACCTTTGCGCCATGGTACAGCACTCCTTGGTCACTGCTCTGGGATTTGAAAGTTGTAGTAAGAATCTGACTGACCATTTGTCGGTTTTTCTCGGTCTCATGGAATACCCGATCACCTTTATCCTCATCTAAATGGAACAGAAAGTAAAAGTTCTTTAGTCGCCTGTTCCAATTCTAAGCATCGGAGGAGGTAGATGGCTCGTCGGTGCGGTAGTTTACTCCGGTTTCTGTAGCATGAAGCGCCTAGTTGTATTGCTACTCTCCATCGATGGGATGTTAGTCCATGGCCATCGCAGATTACACCCCAACATTCCTTGAGGTCAGCCCTAACAGTTACAGTTCGCCCGTACCAATTAATAATCTTGGGTGGAGAGAGGCATTGTCAGAGTAAATTAGGCAAGACCACAGCGACAAAACGTTGAGAATTGCCGGGGGCAATTAATCTGCTAATGAGTACAAGACTATTATTATTGACCAATATCATGTGTATTTCATCAGTCCGCTCTTTTCAAGAAAAGTCAAATCGCAATTTAAACAGTCCAAGGTTGCTGTTGCGAGGTTAAATCATGCATTTTTTTTGTCGCTAAGTAAGTGGCTGCATTTCAAGTCAAGAAAACAGGCATTTGTTTAGGTGCCGGGTTAATTATTAACAACAGCCCGCCCAACCTCCATTCAGGGGACACCTCCTTGTCCCTAGGGTGTCCCCTTAATGGAGGTACCAGTGTAGATAGATTATCTGTTATACTATATAGGAAAGAGTATGGTTTATGAGCCGTTTTGGTCTGAAAACGAGTATAGATCAAATAGATTTTGATCATTTTGTCTGAAATTGTGTATGGTTTTCAAGGGAATCAAGAGAGCGTTTAAACGCATTTATCTAATTTCATATTCAAGCGATAAAGAGAGAAAGAGAAGTAAGCAAAAATATAATTCGATAGAGGGCAATTTACTGGTTCAGATCAGAACAGAGTATTTACCGCTTTAGAACAGGGCAAAGAGGTCTCAAATCGACTGTACAGCCCAGGAAGCTAGGTCCGGGCAGTTGAAATTTAAATTGCTTTCTTAGGCCCAGTTCAGACGCCATACTTCACATGAGCCGAATCGAATTCGAATTTAGGCCGACCTAAATTAATTTAGACCGGCTGAATTCATTCAGACGCCGAGCTTAATTCAGCCGAACTTAATTTAATAGGGGAAAATTGCTGTTATATTGAACAATACTTTATAATAATACATGCATTTATTTCGGCTCATGTGAAGTTCGGCGTCTGAATCAAAGCCGGTCCATAGCCGTTATTCCCGGCTGAGCTAGGTGGGAAGAACGGCTGAGCCGATCCGAATTCAATCAGCCGTTCCGAATTGATTCAGACGCCGTACTTCACATGAACTTAAGACGAAATCCATTAGAAAATCGAGTAATATTTATGGCGCAGTGGACAAAAATCTTGTACTACGACGCCATACGCTTTCACGCTTAAACTAGACATTCACGAGCCATACCTTAACGGTATTTACCAAATAATATAACTCCACAATCCTTAAATTGCTTTCCGCCTTGAGTTTCCTCCCGTGAATGAGTTGAGTCATAAGAAGTGGCAGCCATGTTTCTGGGAAACATGGCTGCCACCTCTTATGACCTTACCCATTCACGGGAGGAAACTCAAGGCGGAAAGCAATGTAAGGATTGCGGAGTTATATTATTTGGTAAATACCGTTAAGGTATGGCTCATGAATGTCTAGTTTAAGCGTGAAAGCGTATGGCGTCGTAGTACAAGATTTTTGTCCACTGGCCATAAATATTACTCGATTTTCTAATGGATTTCGTCTTAATTCATCGAATTCGATTCGGCTCATGTGAAGTACGGCGTCTGAACTGGGCCTTAGTTAAAAAGCAAGGCATCGGTGAAAGCTTTAGGAAATTAGTCGCGTGAGTAACATATTAAATATCTGAGATTTGCGTGATTCACGGTTATCTTTAGCAAATCCTTGTGACACTAGACAAAGCCAACATCTGGAGAACAGACCTAGCTATCTTGTCTATCTTTGGCGCGGTGATATATAGTTTCGGTTTTGAAACACGTACATCCAAAAAGTCTGTTGAAAATTTATGTTATTAAAACTCACATAGAGTCTTTGAAATGGAAACTCTACTTTCTTGGTCAAGGCTCTTAGCTTATGGAAATGTCATAAAGATAGGTTTTAAAGTATTTCATTGTTAAACTCGGGATTCAAATTTTCAAAGGAATGAACTGGACTTACTGGAGCATAGTACATGGAACGCACATACGCGTCTTTGGAATGGGCCAACGCTGAATTTGGAAGCCAATCTATGGCTCAAACGTAATGGCCAATTTGTTAACCAAACTTTCTAACGCACAATAACTAAAAGACACCACTCAATCCGTCGCACAAATCAAATCAAAATCAAATCAAAAAACGTTATTAATGTGTCAGTAAATGTTTAAGCTAAGGGAATACTAGGACAGTTTGCCATATGGCAAACTGTCCTTACAGCAAGGCGCCCAAAAGTGTGACCACTTTTAATTAATTCACATTCTTTCGTGCGTGGAGACTACCCAATCACAAGCCAAAGAATAGATATCCTTGACTTCTGATTGGATAGTACACGCGCACGAAAGAATGTGAATTGACTAAAAGTGGCCACACTTTTTGGCGCCTTGCTGTAAACAGTGTCATTGTTAACTTCAGTTTCACATTTATATCACATTGATAGAGTTAAAAAAGCAGAATTAGATGTAGTCCTCCTACGCAGCCGTTATTTGTGTCGTCACGCAACGCTTCTCCCCACTGGGGAGAAGCGTTGCGTGACGACACAAATAACGGCTGCGTAGGAGACTAAATTAGATGGAAGATAAGTTCGTAAGTTCTTTTTAATAATAATATTAATAATAATAATAATAACATATCTACATAGCGCCAGTATCCTTAAAGTTTAAAGGCGCTTTTGATGAAAGCCGAACGTGTTTACTAAGATAAATACAAATGTGACATGATCAGTTCTTACCTGTTATAGGAAATAAATTTGGATGCTTTGCGAAATATTTCTCCACGAGGTCAATTATATAAACATCTGGCTGTATTTTGCCCTTTAAAAAAAATGGAAAAAAGCATATTTCACACATTTTTACAACAAACAACAACAACAACAACAACGCAGACTGCAGACTGTTAAGGCTAGTTTTGGGGTTAGTCAGTAGGGTTATAGGGTTAGTTTTGTAGGGTTAAAGTTAGTATTTTATTAGTTTTGGTTAGGGTTAGGGTTAGGGTTAGTCTGCAGTCTGCAGTCTGCAGTCTGTAGTCCCTGCAGTCTGTAGTCTGCATTTTATACTGACCGTTAATCAGATACAAAGATAAAGCATCAGCCGAAAATGGTAGCTGCTGCCACGAGAATAACGAGAGGGGATAACTAATATACCCATCTTCCAGCGTTCAGTATCGGCACTTACTAGACTACAAGAAGTTCTGCTTTCCATTAGTTCATCGAGCGAGAAGCAAAATAAAGTGAGAGGGGAAAACTGGCCGCGTGAAATCTGGGGCGAGTACGTCGCTTAATGAACTGATGGAAAGAGGGACCGCTCGTAGTCTAGAACGTGCAAGATAGATTATACTTAGGTCAGTAGCGAGTCTCGTTAGAAGTCTACCTACAAAAAACGTCTACCAAATAGTATTATTCTACCTCATTAAGTCAGTAAAGTTTTCTGGAAATTTCTCAAACTGATTAAGGTCATTCCTTAGTATTGCACTGCGCATCCTTTCTGCGCATTAATTTCGCGCGTAATTAGCGCGCGCACATTAAAAAACATGGCGGCTTTTTCATTATGGCTATGCTCGCCAGAGAGGCAAATGATCGTTTTCTCGTAAACGAGCGTGGTGACCTATCATTTTTTTCCCCCATATTTAAGTCTAGTAATCATCTTCTTTCTATACAAGGAGTATATACCAATTCTCAGTGCAGACAAATTAATAATCACTGAAAACGTGAAAAAATACGTGTTTTTGGTTGATTTGTAAGGAATTATGAGGTATTTTAGTCGATTATATCTCTTTCGCGGGGCTGGTGACCTATTCTTTTTATTCTATATTTTGAAACATTACATCACAATGTTCAACTAGGGAAAGTTTCAGAAACTTCCCAGTGTAACTTCTATTTCGATGGAATAACCTTAATACAGAATTCAACAAGTTAAAACAAAGGAAGTCATAACCGTGCGGAGGTTTGGATACCTGCTCTTAATTAGCATATATTTTTTACGATTCCATTTCTCCTTTCACTCCTCAGTTTTTGTTTCGATTGAGAAGATACATCAAATGCTTGAGACAGTTTTTCATCCGATTTCCAAACAACTCGAATTTCGTCAAAATACTCGTAATTTCGTAATTTAAACTCTCTTCTCGGTGTTTGGAAGTCTGATGAAACACCGTATCTCGTGTTTGATATATTACATCCTAATGAGTCTTTTCAAATTGGAAGAATAGCTGCGAATAGTTTGGCATGAATTGAATCGAATTCCGTTCAGTAAAATGATAGCCATTTTGCTTACTCGGATATGACTAAACTTATCACAATTACCATTGTTATTATACATTCAACTCACTATCTCTTTTCTGATTGGCCGAAAGCGTACAGTGAATTTTCGAAATCAGCGCCTTTGAAAGTATCTACGTCATATACCTACAGATTATACAATAATCACGTCAAGTTCGCGAGAGGATCACTATAATAAAACAATTATTAGATTCGGTTTCCCGCCAAACGTCCACGAGCGGGCAACATTTGCGAAAGCGGGCAACATTTTTGACGTCAGAGGGTAACAGTGCACTGTTGCCCGCTAGCGCACGTGATCAGAGCGTGACAAAAGGTGGCGTGATCATGATATGATTGATATTTACGTCGAGTGCTCGGCGTGTTTTTCAAACTGCGTTTTTTTTCTCGACGAAGAAATGTCGAAGAAATGTGTAGCTATATAACAATGGCTATATAACCCCTATGGTTATTTCAGGCAGCCAGTACTCTACTATTATAATAATAAAAAAATGTAAATTGTAATTTTATTTGAGAGAGTACAAATAAAAATGTTGTTGTTGTTGTTGTTGTTGTTGTAAAAATCACTTAATGACTGATCCCTCGGGAAACAGTTAATTTTGTTTCCCGAGAATCTCGATGTTTCCCGACAGGAAATCGAGGGAAACATCGAGATTCTCGGGAAACAAAATTAACTGTTTCCCGAGGGATCAGTCATTAAAGTGTATATGACAGATATTTTTTATTTGCTTGATCGAATCTACATAGGATCCTGATATGAACGCCGAAAAAAAAATTCCATATCGCTTTTCTTCACCGCGTTTTAGCCGTCTAAGGACGTGAAATTTCACTTCCGGTTAGATAAAAAAAACGAGCGAAGTGAAGTCCTGGGCCTAGTCGGTCGTGACGTCAATACAAGAACGCTCTTCGAGGGATTTCCCTGTTATACTCTTTTGTAGTCTGTTGTTGTTCTCGAAAAATTGTCCAAAGATGTGTTATGTATGGCTGCAGCAACATGAAAGACGACGAGAAATGGATTTCTTTACATACAATTCCATTTCATAATGACACAAGGCCTGAAGCCATCAGAAGAAGACGAAAATGGGTCTCGTTTTGTTAATACTACGAGGAAGAAGTGGACGCCAATCCGACATTCAGTGGTTTGTTCGGTCCACTGTTTGCCCCGGAGGACTAAAACCGAACGTTGTCCTTCAAATCGCAAGATTACCAGAAGCGGTTGCAGAAAGATGAAATCGGTGTTGTGGCTGTTCTACCGGCCTAAACTTGTGCAAACGCAGTCGAGGACGCATGTTAAGAATTTCTGTCACCTCTACGTGTACTTTTTCCGGGAATTGACATGAATATCGTTTCATTTCTTGTTTCATGAATTGGTCATCTTGTTGCTCACTCAATTACATAGTATTGTTTGAATTTTGATTTCATTGTACTTCTGTTGTCCTTGTGGAAGAAGCATCAACTTGGCTACAAGTAGATCGAGGCAGACCAAATTATATCGCGAGCCCAGCGACGACAAATTATTCAGAACTGAGCGAAAACGTTAGTCTGAACCGGACAAAAATAGTACGTTCCGAATCACAGCTCCGGTTTTCGTAACGATAAATTATTACTCTGCCTGAACTACTAGTGAGAGCTTATGAAAAGCGATTCAGGCCAAGTCGTCAAAACAGCGCATTGAATGAAAATCACGCAGTTGTTTCTGACTTGTCTAGGACTCCGGGACAGTAAATTGCTATGAAACATTCTTTCTAAATATGAATAAGATAATTATATCAAATTCAATGGCCATTTTTCTTAAATACCTTCAGAAGCGAAAAGAAGAGAAAAACCCTCTTGTTTTATACGTGACCGCTTCTGTGACACTATTTACATTCGGAGCGTGCCGCGATCTTCGTGCTATAAATCCATGATTTCAAAGTCGCTCGCAGCCCCTCATGAACAGTCCTCGAAAAGAGAAAAACTCAAGATAAACTAACGAGAACTACATGTACAAGCGAATTTTATTACAAATCGGTTCAACTCATTCGATTCAAACAGCGCAATTGTGTAAACAAACAATTTTATTTTTACGGCGACACTCATTTCCAGCATGTCCGGGCTATTCACGTTCTTTCAGAATGAGAAATTATCTCGCTGTCGCTATCTGCTATCGGTATACATATACTCTTGAAGCCACTCACGATGGTCCATGTAAGGACCTTCTGGGTCAGAGTTGTCTGCTGCCTGCTTTTATAAACTCTGCTTCACCACACTCCACTCAGTTCATCAACAGTCGAAGAAAACTCTGAATTCTGCGTCTGATCGCTCAGAATCGCTCCCAAACTCAAAATCATCCGTAGCATATGGGCTCCTGTCCGTAGACATAACTTTGTGTACGTTTTTGACGGTTCTAGACAAAATTTGAACTAAAATATATCTGGTTATACACACTACAAGCCCTAAATCTTTGCTTGTGTTGGTTGGCGAAGAGAGTTCTTGTATTGACGTCACGACCGACTAGGCCCAGGACTCCACTTCGCTCGATTTTTTACCTAGCCGAACGTGAAATTTCACGTCTTTAGACGGCTTAAAACGTGGTGAAGAAAAGCGAAATGGAATTTTATTTTTTGATGTTCATATCAGGATCCTATGTAGATTCGATCAAGCAAATAAAAAATATCTGTCATATACACTTTTAAAAGTGTTTATTATCCCCCCACCACTATGTGTCTAACCATACCTTTTCTTTTTCTTTCACTCCCACAATTAGCTTGCCGATACTGTAGATGATATTAAGGGGGACTGGTATTGGATCATAGCCTTCGTATGTCTGAATTGAAATGGCTCGTTTGATTGACCACTCCTTGAACGAGTTGTCCTTGAAAGATTCAGATATGAACGTGTTAATCAACCTTCTTTAATTGGACTTGGACGCTAACTATCGCGTTAAAATAAGGTTAAGGCTAAGTCCGTCTACGTGCCTCGCTTATCAGGCCAGCGCTTCACTTTGGTTTCCATAGCATGAAGTGAATAGAAGTATCGCCATTCTCCTGGATGGGATGCTAGTCCATCGAAGGTAACCACCCAGAATTTTGTCAGGGTGCGCTGACAATTCGCTGGTCTCCATTTATACTCCTGGGTGGAGAGACGCACTGTGAGAGTTCAGTGTCTTGTCCAAGTTAAGAACACAACACAATGACTCAGGCCAGCGCTCGAACCCGGATCGCTCGATCTGGAGTCCAACTTGCTAACCATTAGGCCACAGCGTCTCCCATTCTTCCTGGCTTAGCATAAAGCGACTAGGAGTGTTGTTACTCCCCTTGGAGGTTACCCCTAAGAGGGTCTAGATGGGGTGCTGGATTCTCAGCTATCAGTTAAAATTTTGGTCATTTCTCAGCTAACAGTTAAAATTTTGGCCAATTATCAGTTATCAGTTAAACCCCTCAGAACCCTCCCCTAAGTATTTTATCAGGTTTCCCAAATAGTTCACCGGTACCCATTTATGCTCCTGGGTGGAGCAATGTGCGGAGTAAAGTGTCTTGCCCAAGAACACAAACACAGCACGATGACGGCCGGGGCTTTAACGTACAAAGCGCTAACCATTAGACCACTGTGCCTCCCACGGAAGATAATACTCTACCGTAATTACTTTACTTTCAAGGACCGATATTTCTTCTCAATTCGTCGGTAGAGAAGCGAAATACGTCGGGATTCGAACCTGCGACCTCCCGCTCTGCATTCTGGCGCCCTACTTAACTAACTGAGCTAGCCAGGCGGCGGTTGTCACAGTCCCTTACCAGTGTTCTCTGATACGTGTTGGATAGCAAGGCTATCAGCATATTAATAAGAAGGATGGCTCCAAAGATAAGAAAGGTAGCGTAGAGCAGTCGGGCGAGAGTCTCCGAAGGAACGTCCACCGACGTCATATGATCGGACTCCTCTGATACCCCCAGCAGAGTCCAGCACAGGTGAGTGATTACCGTCCACCAACTGCCAAATAAAAACAATGAAATCACTTGATTGTAGCCAAATTAAAAATTACCTGAGAACGCCGCCCTTCGCTTCCTTCATCCTAGTGAGACGTCTGAGTTTTAAGCAGCCTGTTCCAGGCTCCCACATTCGTTTTTCACAAACTGGGAGCCTGGAAAATGCTCAGTTTTAAGCCGAAAAATGTCCACACCGATAACGGTATTTCAGAGATACGTGTAGTGTCTCTGATTGGTTGTTACAAGTCACTACACGTCATTAGAAATTTGAAATTTTCGGTTTGAATATCAGACGTTTTATCTTGGTGATGAGAAGTGAGGTAATATAGAGATAACGATATTTCTGATATTTTAGATCAGTTTCGTGGGTGCTCGAATTAGCCGTTTTGCGCAGGTACTAATTGTATTATTCCTTCCTCTTTCATTACGAGCAGAAGAAATGGGAGTAGGACAACATTCGATCGTTTAATAACAAAAGAGGCATTGTGAAGCAATGAAATTCGGAAACAGTAAAGTCAGTCAATTTTCAAGTTCTTAAAAAGTTGTAATCATCGACAATTTAAAAACTTAACATATCACGCGGACAAAAAAATGCTCGCTGTTACTCATCCAACAACTTCCAATGTATGGATCTCTGTTTAATTATTACCCGTTAGTTTTCTGGAATCTGTTAAACGTAGCTAATCAGTTATTATCTTTACGATATTTCTGATGGCTCACGAGGCCTATCCGTGACAGGCAGATGTTGCCACAGCGACTGCAGGGGACGACGTTGCGCCGTTGACGCTTCCTGGCGGGTTCTTTCTTCTATTTCGTATCTCCTCAGCAATGACTCTTTCGGTCCTTCTCAAAGGAGGAGGCTGTTTGACTGACTATCCGCCTCCATGTATCACGATCTGCACCTTGAGCTTCCCAAAGGCGATGATCAATGTTGTAAACTGTGAGGGACTTTTATATATTTACAGTGCAAGAAAAAATGATTTTGCGCGCACTTACCATGAAGGCCGGAGTTTCTACAGGCGCTAAAAAAATATACGAAATGGTTAGTAATCTGTGAGTTTTCAGGAAGCTGTCCCTTTCGAAAGGGTATTTTATTAGAATTTTCTGCATCATGGCCCGCCAAACCGTAATTACAACAGAGTTACTTTTTCAACGCGGAATTTGATCCGCTGCATCGTAGTTAATAGAGCGAAATGGTTATGAAGCCCGGCAAAGTTCTTTGTTATATCTTTTTGTTCGCTTTTTTGGCCTTGACCGTGCACAAAACCTGATAAAATACAATAGGTGTTTACGTGTGTTCAAGCAACTAACCAATAGAAACGTTACGTTTCGTGCATAGTGTATGAGCTCAAAACAAAAGATCGTGCACGGTCATGGACCTTCCAACATAAATCTTGCCATCTTTGATTGCTCCTTTGAAGTTTGCCGGGCTTCTTAACCATTTCCCTCTATTAACTATGGCTGCATATACATTAATTGAAACGCTCTTAAATGACACTTACAATGAAATGTAAATGTTTCTTCGTGTTTAACATTTTTTTATAAATGGCTATTGGCGAATTGTTTGGTTTGAGTGGGGGGACTTGCGATGGGGAGCTAGTAGGCCTAGTAGATTTGTCATACCCACCAACCCAGAAAAATCGGCGCGTTAAGCAACAGCTCCAATTCACCGCCAAGCAGCTTTGTTAACTAGGTATGGCAGATGTCCTCGACGCTTGAAATATAGGGATAGACTAAGCAGCCGGTGTAAAATTAGTAAGATTCGTGGCGTAAGGACTCGGATTACTACATGTCCTATTTGACAGAGTCAATGGGAGAGTAAATCGGTGTGCAAGTCCAGAAAAAAACGTTTCTCTCGGCTGATTATCGTCATCAGCATCAAACCGTTTGGAAAGAGGCAAATTATAAACAGAGCACTTGCTGAATGGAAACCAAATCACAGGACAGTAGACAGTAAAATTGTCTATCCACCTGAAGGGAGGCACAAGGAGTACTATAATTTGAATCTGCTGTGGTAAAAAGTAAGCAAGGAGTGAACTCTTCAAACAAACATGTACTTACATGTCATTTTTCATCACGTCCATTGGCAATGAAAGATTTCTCAGCCATGTACACTTTGGTTATAGCAATGGAGAAAGCCAGAATGGCTGCTGTAAACTGCCAGAATACGATGCGAATATCTATGAGAATACTGAATAAAGCAATCTGGATGGTGCCAACATCTCTCGATCGTTCCATTGCGTAACCAAAAGCCCTTAGTGTAAGACATAAGGTGTTAAAGCTGTAGAGGTAACCAGCAATGGCAAGAGCTCGGTTATTCTTCTCTGATCCAGATACCATCACAGTGGCTAACCGCAGTGTGAAAATTATCAAATAGACAAGTAGACTGACGAAGTCAAGCATGTTCCAACAGTCACTAAAAAGAAGTTAATCAATCAATCAATCAATCAATCAATCAATCAGTCAGTCAGTCAGTCAATCAATCCTTTGGTCATTTTGTCTATTAGCCTGTGTACATCCGCCTCCTCCCCTGTCAGTCTGTCTGTCAGTCAGTCAGTCAGTCAATCAATCCGTTAGTCAGTCTGTTTGTCAGTCAGTCAGTTAGTCAGTCGGTTGGTCGGTTGGTCGGTCGGTTGGTCAGTCAGTCAGTCAGTCAGTCAGTTCGTTAGTCAGTCAATCAATCAGGCAATCAGTCAGTCAATCAATCCTTTGGTCATTCTGTCTATTAGCCTGTGTACATCCGCCTCCTCCCCTGTCAGTCTGTCTGTCAGTCAGTCAGTCAGTCAATCCGTTAGTCAGTCTGTTTGTCAGTCAGTCGGTCGGTCGGTCGGTCGGTTGGTCGTTCAGTTGGTCGGACAGTCAGTCAGTCAATCAATCAATCAATCATCAATCAGGAAATCAGTATGTATGTCAGTGTCAGTCTGTCAGTCTGTCAGTCTGTCAGTCTGTCAGTCTGTCAGTCTGTCAGTCTGTCAGTCTGTACGTCTGTACGTCAATCAAGAGAGGGCTTAATTTTGTATTTCAAGTCAATATTAATTTGGAACATTGAGAATAAACCCAACTAAATGCACTATACTTACTGCTAGGCTAAATAAAGCTTTCCTTTAAAAGTCAATCAATCTATCAATCCATCAATAGATCAATCCATCAATCCATCAATCCATCAATCCATCAATCCATCAATCCATCAATCTATCTATCTATCAATCTATCTATCTATCAATCTATCAATCAAAATACATGCTAAGTAAACTCGGCTGGTCAAATATCAAGGAGAGGAGACATAAACAAAAAGTCATGATGATGTTCAAATATTTATCAATGGAATTACACCAGAATATTAAAACGACATGTTCTCTAGAAATATTGAAACCTCTGTCTACAACCTTAGAACATCAACTGAAAATATCGCCCTACCGAGGGCCAGATCAGACTATTACAGAACAAGTTTCGCTTTTACTGCAGCTAAGGTCTGGAATGCGCTGCCAAATGATATGAAAGGTGAGCGCTCCCTCGAAACTTTTAGGAAACAATTAAACTTTTAAATCAAGCCATTTTTTACCATTTATAGTCATTAGTATAGCTTAATCGTAAAGATGATACATTGTTTTCTCTTGTAACTAGTTTTATTGCACGGATTTTGGGTAGAACAGAAATTATAAATTTTTGATCAAAATACCGTGTTAAAATAAAGTTTTATATCTATCTATATATCTATCTATCCATCTAGCTATCATCCATCGATCTATCAATCAATCAATCAATCCATCAATCCATCAATCAATCTATCAATCTATCAATCTATCAATCAATCAATCAATCAATCTATCTATCTATCTATCAATCAATCCATCAATCTATCTATTTATCTATCCATCAATCCATCAATCCATCATCAATCAATCCATCAATCCATCAATCTATCAATCTATCAGTCAATCAATCCATCAATCCATCAATCAATCCATCAATCAATCCATCAATCCATCAATCCATCAATAATAATAATAATAATAATAATAATAACTGAATATAATAATATAATATAACAATTTTTAAAGAGGGTAGCACCAAGCTAACTCTAGGTTAATTAGGGTGGCCCTCTAAAATTCCTATTTAAAATACAATTTAAAAAGCCTTATTAAAAATTCCTAAAAAGTAAATCAAACAATCCATCAATCCATCAATCAATCTATCAATCCATCATTCCATCAATCTATCAATCTATCAATCCATCAATCCATCAATCCATCAATCCATTAAATCCATCAATCTATTAATCTATCAATCTATCAATCAATTAATCCATCAATCTATATATCTATCAATCCATCAATCAATCTATCAATCCATCAATCAATCCATCAATCATTTAATCTATCAATCTATCAATCTATCGATCACCCATTCAGTCAGTCAGTCACAATGACATTCAGTCAATTACTGCCAGATCTTAGGTTGGATACAATAGATTGAATCATTTGTGAAAACATTTTGAAATCGGAAAATGCGTGAAAGATAATTACTTTTAAAGACTACATGGAAACCCGATTTCTCGAAAACCCGACAACTCGAACCAAAAGTCGTTTCCCTTGGATTTGTTTCACTGTAATTATACCCCCGATATTTCTAACTCTCGATTTCTCCAACCAATTTTCGTTTCCTTTGGAGACCCAAGGGTAGTTATTCGGGCGCGAAGAAAGTTTACAATCGGCAAAAGTCGGAGCGGCGAAAGTTCGAAGTAGCTGTGAAATAACCCCTGGTATCGACTCTTATCGGACCACTTCTAGAAACATTTGCATTCACGGTATATGATTGGCAGAAAATTTCTGGCATTATATTTTTCTTGCCAATCGACGAGCTCCATCTATTGCGCCACTTTCGTGCCTTCTTAGACGACGTTGTCTACGTTGCCATTGATCGCCATACCTGTGTTTCTTTTTCAACGGAGGTTTCTTCGAGGGAAGTTGCCGATTATAAACTTTCTTCGTGCCCGACTAACTACCCCTGGGTCTCCGAGGATGGATTCTACTGTACATGGTAACCAATTGGGATATAATTGGATGAAAACATTCCAAGACGTTTAAATTATTTACCTGAGATATATTGACAGCGTTTTTAGACGAATCCATTTTGATTGAGCTCCAACATCCCCATTCTCTTTTCGTCGCTTTTACGCGTTGCAATATGCCACAGATTTGTTTACGCTCTACCAGATAGCGACCTATGAAGAAAACGAGGATGGCCCACTCTAATCCGCTGAACGCTATGGTTGATGGTGATAAACACAGAGCATAGTGTAGAACAACAAGCAGTATATAGCTCAGCGTGTCGCGAACAAACTTGAAGTATGGCGTCTCCAAGTATATTAGGTACATCTCTGCCACTAAAAATAGAAAAAAAGTAGAATAAAAGTAACTGATGTGGCTGCTAAAGACATGAGTTTTCTTCTTCTTCTTCTTTTACCGACCGACCGACCCACTTTCACGAGAGAGAGGGTGATGGGAAACAAAACATTTTATGGGGATGGCCTTAATGAATAAAATAAAAGCCTAGAGCTAGTTGTGTCTTGGTATGTCAAAGCTCAAGGTGCATATGTGGTTTTGTGGTGTCGATATTGTCATCCTGATCCAGTTTTGAATTGAATTTGTATCTTTGTTCCTATGTTATTGCAAAATTCATTGTACTGTAAATTAACTGTAAGTTAATACAGAGTCTGGAAAAAAGTATGGATTTCTTGATTAACTTTCCTGACTTGGAAAAAGTTTGGAAAATGAAGTTAATGTCTGGAAATTTGTCCAAGTCCTGTTATTCAGTGAAATATTTCCCTACAACCGGTAGCTGAAATTCCTGTTCTGGTAGTATGATTTCACTTGTTTAATGCTGAGTTTGGAAAATAAAAACATGGAAAAAAGTATGGAAAATAATGAATTGTGTTTCTAAAATATGTACGGACTCTGTAAATACCACAGTCTCTCTCTTCTGCGGAGGCTCCCAAGGATATATTATAGAAGGGGGCACACGGAGAGTGATGGGAAGGAGAAAAAGGGTGGAGCTTTGCTTCTTTCATTCTCTCTTTCCATCGACAACCACGCGCCTTATATCTCTCCCCAATCTTTCCGCAGGCCCTATATTTCCCTTTACCCAATCTTCCCATCCCCAACCTCGTTCCCAGGGTCTCTCTTCTGGACGGGAAGAAGAGAAACCATGGGAACAAGGTTGCTCCTTCTCATTGCTCCCAGTGCGCCTTCCAATATATAACATCCCCTCGATCGGGAGCCGAAAAGGAGAGAGGGTCTCTTAGGTAGGTAATCCTTAAGTGTTTCTGAGGACACTGCCTTCTCGATAGAGTTGTTAGTAATTACATTATCAGGTTAGTTAGAAACTATTTATTTTTAGTTGGTAAAAATTGTTTTATGACACATTGTTATGAAAGAAGTGATGACTATTAGTATACACTCATTTGCAAGTAAAACAATATTTTATTTTCACTTTTGTAAGACTGAGATTGGAAATTTTACAGCAAAGTCATGCACCACATGCGAAACTAGGCACGAACGAATTCTGGGCCTACATGCGAACCGAGCAATGGTCAGCAATGGCGGAGGGATTTTACGAGATTAATATTTCGCGGGCTGGTTCTCTGCCGTGTTGGTACTTTCTGGTCAGATTTCTATAGCTAGCGTTTTGTATTCATCATTACCAAAATAATGAAATTGTCTAAAAAAAACGAGAGAAAAAAAAATGCTTAATTTTCGTCGTAGTAGCACTGACTTTAATTAAACACAGTTTAAATAGTAGAAACTGGTTTTCAATTTCAAGTTTTTTTTTTTTAACTTATCACATAGCGGGCATAATTACTGAATTCTGATTGGCTAAGACAGAGGGCATTTTTTTTTTAATCAAGGGCACTTTTTGGTAATCAAGGGCATGATTACTTGATCCTGATTGGTCAAAACGGCAAAATCCCTCGCTGGCTTCTTGACGGCGGGATTTTGAGCAGAATTTTCAAACACAGCGCTCGCTTGTGCGTCGCTTCGGATTTTTACTTCAGTTTCCTGAGTTATTTGACGAAAAAGGAATGGAAACCGGGTGATAGCTTAAAATGAAATTCCGAAAGCTAAATCTCAGGGTTTCCTCGAAATCAGAACAAAGATTATTTGTAGAAAACTAGAAAACATCAGCGAGGACTTGACGAGTTTGCGACGTCGAGAAATTCATTCATGGCGGCCAACTGACTTATTCGCTTCACTTCTGTTAAATACGGCTTTATCACATGCAACCCGACAGAGTAAATAGCACAGAGTTTGTTCAAAGAAAGAAGAAGGTCAAATTAAATAGGAGAAGTTACCTCTACAAGTTTGTTTGGACTCGTCGTACTTGCTGTTTTATCGATGTAGGATTGTACATGTCAAGCAGCTCGCATGCAGCGGAAAGCTTCAAAACATTCAAACAGGAGACTATAAAGCTTACGTTTCAGGCTTGTCTTGGATTGACTTACGTTTTTCTCTTAAGATTTACATAACAGTCAAAGTTATCCTGTTCTGAACGTATAAAGGTTTTGCTTGATCTTGCTGTGATTCTGTGTGATTTTAGAAAATAATATTTTCGTCCCGCAGGCTGAATTATTAGCCGCACGCTGAAGGTTTTACGAAAATTTTGCCCTTTATGTGATAAACAAGTAATCGCATTGTTCCCTCGTGCAATTAGGAATTAATTTCACTTGTATTTTCAAAGTTTTTACAAATTGCCCTCGTCGCTGCGCGACTCGGGCAATTTTGTAAAAACTTTGAAAATACTCGTGAAATTAATCCCTAATTGCACTCAGGCCCATGCGATTACCTATACAAAACAGCCCAAAGAAAGTCTGCATAGGAGGCTAATACGATACCTGTTATATGGGACTTTTCATGACTCTCGTCTCCTCGTCCTCGTTCGCTACTTGGGCTTCTTTTCTTCAGCAGTGAAAACACAGAAAACAGGATTAGAGAAAACACCAAATCGAAAATACACCAGACGCGGAACAGTAATAGCTGCAGCCAGCTTCCCAATTCACTCTTCTTAAAATCACGACTACGCCATGTTCTCTTCATACATTCAGCACGGTCATGCCATTTGCGATTCATCTCATCATGTACCACTGGATGCGTGAAAAACTAAAGAGATGGAAGAAATCCAATTCATTAGTTACATTGGCCATGGCTCGAGCGTCGACGGTTAGCAATCAACGTTTGACATAACGGTTTCTCTTGTTCAAATTCGAAAGAACTCACTTCGCTCCCTGCGTTCGACGCAAACGCGGTCATAAGCACGTGTGAACTACCGTACGTAACGCAAACGCATTTAGCGCAAATGCAAGGGGAAGGAGTGAGAGAAATTTCAATTATATTGCTCTTGTTTTTGCTCACGATGCTCTCCTATGTTACTTACTAAATATGCTCACTATTTTGTTACCCTGTTTAAACAATTTCGTCCGATCACAGTGATAGAACCCATGCAAATGGTAAATTCACACTAAGAGGTAACCGACCCCACGAGGGGGGGGGGGGGGGGGGGGGGGGGGGGGGGGTGGTGTGCTCCCTAATATAAGCCATTTCAAAGGGAACTACAAGACTGATATCTTCTGACTGTACCAAGAGAGTACGAAACAGCAAAGAAAAGTCATTAGCTTTGATAAAACGCGATCAAAGTGTTTCAGTTATTTTTAAATACCGTATTAAAGTAGGGTAAATAATTTAAACGTCAGGACTGAAAAAGGTTATGGATAATCAGTTGGTCTGAAATAGCATAAGAGTTATGGTATCGGGTGGCACATTTCCATTAAAAATTCTGAAAAGTCCATCCCCGGTTCACTTTCCAATCATATCTCACCGGGAATGCTTTAATCACAAGCTATCGTCATAGTATAAACAGTTTGGGGTCAATTGCATCACGCTAGATTTCATCAAAATTCACCCAGGTTAACTAGTACCTTTTTCTGATCTAAGTCAATGGCTTCGTCCACGATATGATCCAAGTAATGTTCTCCAAATAGTTCACGTTGCCCTTTATCAGATCTCAGTGGATCAAGTAAACAGTAAGTGAGCCCTTCTACGGAGTTTGCCAGCTGATTAACCCTTTCTTCATCGGGTCCCTTTCTGTCTGCCAATCTACGAAGCTCGAAGCTTACCTTCAGTTGAAAAAACAACGCAAATAATAAAATCGCAACCTGGAGAATAGATTGATTCACGAAAGTGTCACAAGATAAGTTATACATATACATTTTGTCTTGTACTGAAAAAGACCTGATCAACTAAATAAAGTATAGAGACAACCAAGATTAGGCTAGAAGGTAAAACACTTTTTAGTCATTGGCGTTTTCGGTTTTACGGTTTTGGTCATTTTTGAGATCGGTTTTTTCGATTTTTTGCACTCAAAATTTCCGGTTTTTTCGGTTTTGGTATCCGCTGCGGTTTTCGGTTTTTTCCTTTTTTTAACATTCGGTTTTCGGTTTTTATGAATAAGAGAAGCGTTTTTTTGGTTTTGATTATTCATTTGCCTAGTTCTTATAGGCCTCTTTATTTCCTCTCTATAAAAAATCACACACTACGTCCCTGCCTTGAACTTTACATTCGAAAATGAATGAGATGCGAACGAACCTAACCAAAGTGAAGAGGGTTATCCGTCTCGGTCAAGTTTTCTGTCTCTAGTGTGAAAACGGCCAATGATTTCGAATAAAAAGTAAAACAGTAGGTGCCATATATAATAGCTATATTTCGCTGTTGTATCAAGGGTTGGGGGGTTGAGGTTTGTGAATTTGCGGTTTTGATCATTATGTTCGGCGGTTTTTCGGTTTTGAGCGATTTTTATTGCGGTTTTTTCGGTTTTCACGGAAATATTTACCGCTTTTCCGGTTTCTAATAGGCCCCAATGCCCCCCTCTTAATGATCTATGTCACGGTTTGTACATCAAATTGAGCAACCTTAACAGAGGCACTTTGTATGTAACAGGCCCTTGCATGTTAACAGAGTTTTGTACTACATGAAAACAGTTTTAATACATAGATAGGGTAGAATATTTGACTACAAATGTATTGGAATACAATTATATTGTTGACTTCAATATTTCGTACACTTTTTAATTTACTCTACTTGGTTTATATCAGTACCCTAGCCTTTGACCGTTTTAATCATGTAAACGTACTGATGTTACACTGTTCCTACGTACCTTCATACTCAATAGCAAGGTATCGGAGTAACATTTTTTGCAACGCTCTTGGTGTAATTGTATTCTCAATTTCCTCAAAGTTACCCCTCTTTATCGTATTCAGCAAGTTGTTTTGGATTCTTTTCTTTTCATCTTCTTTCTCTTTCTCTCTTTCTCTTTCTTTCTCTTTTCTTTTTCTTTCCTCGTCTAAAATTAACAAATTTTGCTATGAAGTAACATTTGGCGATGATGAATATATGAAATAAATCAAATTATGTGAATTAACTGCCGTGGAAAGAGCGAAAGAGAATGAGATCTTCGCAGTTACATTTCAACTTAAGCAGACGTGATCCGATGTGGGGTCCCTGCAACAAGTCCCGGGAACAAGTCCATTCGTGTAGACTAACCATTTTCGTCAAAAAAAAATTAATCTAGTCGCGGGGACCAAACTGCGACTTGTCCCATGAATTCAAACTGGTTTTAATCTTGAGAGGACTAGTCCCGGGGACATGTCCCCTCAAATTGTGTTTGTCCCGTTGTGTAAACTGTTCGTGGAATTAGTCTCTGCGACCAAATAAGAAAATAAATCAATCAATTGTGTTGTTGTCGTGTTGTTGTCGAGTGAACAGCTTCATGGACTAGCCCCGGGGACAAGGCGGCCCTCGTGTGTACCGACCGTTTACCCACCGCGTCTCCCACGATTAACTCCACTGGTAACACCATGAAATCCTGAGAGATACTTTTACTCATCCTCTCTTACAATACAATCCGGCTCACAATATCGTCACACGCGCCACAAAACTGAGACACAGAGTTTTAGTTACGATCGACGGGAACACGCGCTCGCAGAAGATAAGAAGCAGACACAAGATACTAACCTGAATCAGAAGCAGCTGAGTCAGCTAAAAGAATCCCACTTTGCTGTTCCTCGCACTCTCCTTTATTGCCAAAATGTTGCAAACAAATAAGTAAGTAAGCAAGCAGGCAAGCAAACAAGCAAGCAAGCAAATTAAATACGTAAGCAAGCAAGTAAGTAAGTAAGGTTCAAACCCCCTGTTTTTATCTTGTTCATTGTTTACATTCGGCGGTGAAGTTTCGCGTAACACTGGTTCAGTGAAATTCAGCGAAAAAAAGCTATGCTCAACAGTTGGTAAAAATTCAACAATAGATTTGATTGTTTGCTTGCTTGTTTGTTTTTCAAATTTTGTTCTCCTGATCAATGACTGGTTATGTCAGTGCTATGTTGAGGAAGAAAGGAATGTCTTTACTTACCAAACTCCAAAGCGGGATCGTCAAGGTTCGTCCTATGATACAAATGAAACAGCGATAAACATTAAACACTTAATTACTGGTCCCGAGGGAAAACAGTTAATTTTTTTCCCGAGAATCTCAATGTTTCCCGAGACGAAGTCGAGTGAAACAAAATTCACTGGTTTCCCGAGGGACCAGTCATTTTAAAAGTGATTTGTTATATAGCAAAACTAATAGGCATTTAGCCATCAACTGACATTAACGGCTGGCCGTAAAAAACTGAGATCAGTACACCAATCTCTTGCATAAATGACTGATAAATAAAAATCGCATGCTTCCATGATAAAAGATTCATTTCAAAACATGTATCACACGCAATTTAAAACCACTGAAAAATCGTAACGAAAAAGTTGACGTGAGACTACGTTGCATGGATAAATTCGGCTGCCTGGCTGCCAACGTTGGAAAGAACTGTGAATTATAAGCAAACTTACCAACAATTCATTTCTGTCTCGCATTAGGGTAAAGTTCGTTTAATTCCTTCAAATTATATTCCCGAAACTTAGAAACTCACGCTTTTGGCGGGAAACGGTTTCTTTGTTAGCTGTCATGTGACCATGAATCAACCAACGAGAGCATGTGCTGTATCGGGAAAAACCTCAGCTATATAACAATATAAAATGTTGTTAGTGTTACAATATTTTTTTATTTCATCGCTCTTAACCGCTCTCGGCCCACAACTTGCGATATTGACGACCATTTTTGGCAGAGAATCTGGAGCAAATATGATAGAAAAGACTACTATACTGACATAAACTTGAAAATTAAAGTCTGGCTACTTCTGTTGGTCTTCGTCTCGTGTTTGTATCTCACTTCCACCGTTGGGCACGTCACGTCATTTGAATTGATCGGATAGGAAACAAAATTGATCACCTGTATTCCTAGCCCTGGCTTAAAACACCGGAGGTTCGATTAAAAGCTTACTCATTTAATGAAGATAAAAGCGATTTTTATGTAATATACCTTGTTCCACCTATCTGCATGATTGACATGCATTCATATTGTCTAACTTCCTATTGCCTGTAGCAGAGAAACGTTGGGCTAATTATAATGTTGCTAAACATTATGTTATTATTTATTCAGTCTATTTTATTTTAGTTTGGAGTAAAGCTGGAAACACTTGGTTCTTTCCATCAATCTAAAAACACCGCTGATTATCACGGGTTTTTGGCACGTTGTTAGTGATTTCGTGTTCCAAGCCACTCGTTATGCCTGTTTTGGGCCGCTCATAAAAGTAACGCAGAAAAAGTTATGAATATGAAGCAAATTTTTATGTTTTGGCAGCGGTTTGTAAAACCGACTTCACATCCCGTTAACAAGGGGGTACTAAACCTTCGTCCAGTTTGCTTTGCAATTGCAAGAAAAAAGCTTGTTTTCGTTGTCTCCATTTAACGCCAAATCCATATCCAATTTCTCCTTATACTATCAATACATAATTAAGCAAACAGGATAAGAGAATTAAGAGAATAATCAGCACGCTCACAAGTTTTTTTGTCGCTATGGGAGTTGTTATTCTCAGTGACGTTTATCGAACAAAAATATCAATTTTTGGGAGGTTTTCCCTCCGGCGTTCTGAAGATAATTGAAATGGATGACCTATAAAAAGCTCTATTTGTCAAGGTTTAAACGCATGTGCACGTAGGTTACACGTGAAATGGATAACTGTAGTAAGAAATACTTACGAATTCCGTGAGAAGCACTTTCGAATTCTGTCAAACATTCTCGAGTGTTTGCCGACTGGAGATCAGGCTATGGAAACAAGCAGCGGCCGTTTTCTATTCTTTATAATAATAAAAAAAAGCCACAAAATGCAATGGTACGTCATAGCCGTGTTACGTAGCCTCATGAAACCGACTGCACAACCAATCAGAGCGCGCGTTATATGATCAAAATTGCATAATTGTCTATGCTAGAACCCAATCTCCCAGTCCATGAACGACAGGATGTTCATACCATTCACTGTACCGTGCACCAACCGGAAAGGGAAGTCAATAACTCTCTGCCGCTCTTCCACAACAAGTAAATAGAAACGAACGGATATTTTGGAATGAGGACTGTTCATAATTGACAGTTATCACTGTCAAATATCTACGATATTGAAATGACTAAAAGAACGGACAACGAAAACAATTTGAGTGCATTTTAGTTTAGAAACAATGCCTTCTTTGCACTGCGTAAAATAACGCGTGTCGTGGTCCTGAAATTACACGATACGGACCCGTATTCTTCGAGAATACGGACAAATCCGGTGATATCGTGCTCCAGACACGCGACGTGTCCACCGCGTGTCAGGACCCTATTTTCCCCGAATCGGACTTTTTCCGTGGCATGGAAAATCCGATGTCCGGGTACGTCATTGAAACTCGGCGTGTCAAGGCCCGAAATTTTTCTTATTCTTCCGGATTTGCCGAGAATGAGGGCATACCGTATACGAGCACAGTCGATCAAGTTGCGCATTTCGCATCTCATCCTTACAAAATTATTATTTGCTTTTCTTTTTAAAATGATCGTTATCGACGGAATTCCACGGTACGAGACGTGTCACTTCAGGATTCCTGTCCCCAGATATTCCACGGTACGTCACGTACCAAAGAATTTCAGTGGAATGAAATTCCACGGTACGTCATGTGCCAAGCAATTTTTTTACCCGAATTTTCATAGAACGCGAAAAAGGCCCCAGCGTCTCCTGTTTTCTACAGCAATTCCTTGTATCCTGATCCCTTTCCCGACCACCGATTTATAAACGCGTCTTTGCATAATGAAGAACAACATTTGCTTTTGAATATAACACCTTTTATTGGACATGATTGTAAAACTACAGTCGTGTACGGCAAAATGCCTAATCCTTATGATAATATCATTTTCAATCACTTTGCCTCCAGTTCAATAAGTAATGTCAAAGTGTTTTACGTACATCATTTACTGAATGCTAGCAAGAAAGTATTGATCACATCACATGTCTCCAGTGTATTTTAAATTCTTGCTGTCGACTGCAGTTCCTCAATAACATACATGTAATAATATTGTGGTCTTTTCTTGGACAATTTTCACATCAGCCATCAGCATGCCTGCCTATCAAAGAAAAAGAAAAAACACAATTTCAGCAAAAAATAAAGTAAAAAGCACTGAATTAGTGCAACTGGGGCAATATGCCTTGAAGGGTGTGGAGAAAAAAATGTTTCCAGGAATAGTCAGTGGTCAATAGAAATACTCAACAGTACATATACATGTAATGTAAATGGTCTGAACCCTGGGTCTCAGTACATTGTACTTTCTTGTTTAATGCTATCACCCAGGGCGTGAGGGTGGTTTTGGTGAGAGTAGTCGTAAGTCCTGAAAAGGATTGTTGTTGATGATGATATTTTACCAGGTGAGGACATGGACCCCCCCTTTAGGACCGGGTCCATGGAATCACTTCAGTACACTGTATGGACCTTGTCCATGGAACCCCTATTATTCTTACCCTCCATCCCCCGCCAAAAATCGAAATCAATAATAATCAATAAACAGTAACTACAGTTGAAGCTCTCGTTGCAACCACTCTTGTAAGCGACCAAGCCCTACATGTAGCTATGACCACCACTGTGAAACCCTGTTTGAATTGTCATTCAAACTCTGTAATTAAAAGCTCTCATACGCGACCGCTCCTGGTATCAGTAAGCGACCGCGACCACTTTTGGGAATTACTAACTGGTCGTTTCTTTGTTTTTTAAGCTCTCGTAAGCGATCACTTGTTTATGAGACATTGTATTATTTGTAATCATCTGAATAAGAGACGTTTTCAATCTCTGTGGATGTGTGACCTGTACATTCGCTTTCATACATTTCGTAAGTGTCCAGCCTCTACAACGGCCCATTCTTGTAAGCGACCAGCACTAATTATGACCACTTTTTCGAATTCCCGAGGTGGTCGCTTACGAGAGCTTTGACTGTAATAAGCCCATGTATTACATGTACATGTATTTGATTAAGTTTGACTGACTTTAATTACAGTACGCTAACTCAAAGTAAATTTGTTTTCCCTTCAGGTCATTTTCTACTAATTTTACCCTTGATAACTTGAACCTTATTTGATGAAGTGTACAGTGACTCAACATTTGGATGGGATGCTAGTCCATCACTAGTAACCACCCATCATTACTGTCAAGTTTCCCAGACCAGTTCATCAGTGCCCATTATTTTTAAACTTCTGAGTGGAGAGAGGAAATGTGAGAGTAAAGTTTTGTGACCGACATTTTCGACAACCTACAAGTTCCAGAAAAAAATAATCATCATTTTTGGTATTTACGTAATTCGAGCTCGAGAGCATTATGCATTGCATGTTCATGCTGTATTTCAAAACGTCTCATGAAAAGAATTCAAGACTTTTTGTTTCATGAATGAGTTTGTACTTACAGTTTTTTGACGGGCTCTCGCGAGAAACGTCTCGAGAGAAACGAGACTCGTCTCGCAAGAAATGAGATGAGACAGTGGTAACTTACTTTTGAGCAGTACTGTAGGTTGTCAAAATGTCAGTCATAAACTTAACTCTCACATTTCCTCTCTCCATTCAGAAGTTTAAAATAATGGGCACTGGGGAACTGGTCTGGGCAACCTGACAGTAATGATGGGTGGTTACCAGCAATGGAATAGCATCCCATCCAGAATGTTAAGTCACTGCACACTTCGTCAAATAAGGTTAGAGTTATCAAGGGTAAAATTAGTAAGAAAATGACCTGAAGGGGAAAAAATAGTAACTAAACTCAGTCAACCTTCATCAAACAATAAATTACCGTAGGTTTCATAGGGTTTGGTAATCAACTACACTGTACTGTACATGTATACAGTAGATCGAACCATAAAAGTTGTGCAAGTGTTTGATTTCTAAACCCAATCAAACACAATCAACAATCTTAAAAACATACATGTACAAAATCAAATATATACCAGATACATTGTACATGCACTGTATATCCACAGTCTGCATTTTATAAGGGTTTGTATGGAATGCAACAGTTTTGTTTCAGACCATAAGATGGTATACAGGTAAATTTGAATGCGTTGTTTATGTCGTGTATTCTTTGTACGCAGGGGCTACATGATATGATTGTACTTTGTTGTTAGTCTGTTCATTGAAGTGATTTCAGCAAGCTACATGTACAATGTATTGTTGTTGAGATTTCCACTACTAACACTTGAAGCAAAAAAAATCCACCTAAAAATAACCCTGTAGCCACAGTTCCTCCATTAAATTTCCATGTAAACTCACTTGTTCGCAATTCCAGCCATGTGTTTGCTACAAAGTATTCATTCGATACACTCTCGTTCAAACTGCCATTGGACGTGAGCTTGGTAGGGGTATCCAGCAACCAGTTTTTTTTTTTAATTAGCTTCGCCAAGTAGACAGGGTAACCACAACAGCTTGCGCCAATAACTGTGTACCCATAAAACCGGCCCCCAGTCCATTGAATACACGTGAACAGGCCAGACCACAACACCAGGAACTATACCCCCTACTCTTTTCGAATAGTGATGTGGGTACTTTAACGTCCCCTACTAATTTAGTATGAGAAGGTTGTTTAAGGCCAATGGCTTGACATCACCGTCCAATGACGCAATCATCTGGACTGAGACAAGGTATTAGCACAGCCAGCATGATCTTATTAGTAACTAGTTATTTTAAGACCCTGGTTTGTGGTCGGTGCCCAAGCAACTGAAGCTAACCAGGTGGCAACAAGCAAGCCCCTCTGCTCCCAGGGTCCACTCAAATTCAAATTGAGGGGACCCCGGGAACATACATGTACATGTAGGGGCTTGCTTGTTGGCAACTGGTTGTTGGATACCCCAGCGAGGCACAGTTGTCCATGGCAGTTTTGAACAAGGGCATTTTGACTTTCTGAGCGCTTGGGTTACCTGTACTATGACCACACAAACAGAAGATGGTAAGCCTGCGTTCTTAGTAGTGGAAATCTCAAAAAACGTACAAATGTCTCACCAAAATCACCTCAAACTGGCCAGAGCAGCAGACAAACAACAAAAGATACAACATAGCAACAGGATGAGTCAATTTCATTCACAAACTTTTGGATTTATATCGCCTAAAATTAAACCGTTATATTCCCATACAAACCCTTATAAGCTTAAATCGAGTATGTATTTAATTTTGTTTATAAAACAACGCGTATAAGCAAGAATCACGTTCGTGTTCTCTTAGAGAAACGCAAAGAAGTTTAAAGAAGTATCCTATGATTGATCTACAGAGGTCAGGTCAACATATTTAGATAACTAAGAAGACTCACTCACCGGTTTTTAAGCGACGGGGACTGAATCGAAGTCATGGATTTAGACACAGGAATGTCGATCGCACATCAGAGTGATCTCGCTATCCTTCTTGTTCTCCAGCTCAGGACGAGTTTTCGATTAACTAACTCATCAATAACAGGAAGAAAAGACTTCAAAGTTGACCAAAGTTGGTCGTTGAAATAGAAAACTTCGTCACCTTTCAAAATGGACGCGGGGAAAGCGTATTCTCATTCGTTTAACGCTGACCGTCAACAACGGCGACTGATAGGGCCCAGTCTCTGGGAGGCGCGGCGCGCGATAATTCAGCATGCTACAGGTTACTGTAAATTATACATATAATTTATGAAGCAGATGAAGCTGCTTTCTTAGGAACAGATTATAGATTGCGAACAGTGTCTCCTTTTCACTCTAGTGTAGGCCGCGAGAGCAAACGTCGAATATATGATTTTCCTTATAGACCTTATATACCAGTTATTAAAGCATTAAAGCATACCCTTATACATAATTTCTTTATACGTCAATCCAATATAGCTCCCCGCCGGACATTACTCATGATTACTTGTACGGATTCAATTTTTTTTCTTTACGGACATATATTACGCGATAAGTAAACGAGCGTAAAGATACGTATAGACCACCTTTACGCGATACGTAAACGAGCGTAAAGATGCGTATAGACTACCTTTACGCGATACGTAAACGAACGTAAAGATGCGTATAGAATACCTTTACGTGGTACGTAAACGAGCGTAAAGATGCGTATAGAATACCTTTACGCGATACGTAAACGAACGTAAAGATGCGTATAGAATACCTTTACGTGGTACGTAAACGAGCGTAAAGATGCGTATAGAATACCTTTACGCGGTACGTAAACGAGCGTAAAGATGCGTATATAATACCTTTACGCGATACGTAAACGAACGTAAAGATGCGTATAGAATACCTTTACGTGGTACGTAAACGAGCGTAAAGATGCGTATAGAATACCTTTACGCGGTACGTAAACGAGCGTAAAGATGCGTATAGAATACCTTTACGCGATACGTAAACGGACGTAAAGATGCGTATAGAATACCTTTACGTGGTACGTAAACGAGCGTAAAGATACATCTAGAATCAAATATCTTTATACGATACTTAAAAAAGTGTCAAGATAGTTATAGTTACTCTTTACGCGATACATAACTGCAACATAAAGAAGGTACAGTGCATTTTGACTTGATACGTAAATAGTGAACGTGAAAGAAATATTTGCTCATGCGCCATGTTCACCGTCTATGATTTTAAAATTGATGTTACTAATAATACGTCCTTCGATTCAACTTTCGCTCATTGACACTTTTAGTACTTTGGCTGATTCATATATAAATAGTGGCCGTGCCGTTAAGTACCAGAGATCTGAAATCCCTTGACACGCCGCAATCCGCGCACCCGGGCCATGATTTGTCCTGACACGCCGCGACTGACGTGTCGTTAACATGACACTCTACGACACGCCGCGTATCCTGACACGTCGCGTTCAGATCTAGGATTCGTCGAGTGTCATGAAATATCAGGGCCCCGTAAATTCAACGAAATTACTCATTTCACGCAGTGAATTGGTTGACCAATATTTACATGAACGTTTGTTAATCATTTCCGGAAAATTGTAACTGTTTTACATTTGAATTAAACGTCGTCCAATTAAGCCGATTCATTTAGTTCCACAAACCAGCCCGTTCTTAGAGGTAAGTAGTAGGAGCTTCGGAACTTAAGCACAGACGTTTTTAAGTCACGGACGGCAACGAGAAGTCAAATGTTCTCTTTCTTTGTTCTTTGGCCTTAAAAAAATTGCGCCTTCTGGCGCGGGGAGAATTAAGGTTAAGGTAACTAAAGATTGTGCATGCTCTTTGGCGCCTACATTTAAAAATTATTCCACGAAATCGAGTCGTACGTTAACTCACAGCCAACGAGGCGTAGATTGTCCAAATTGCAATATCCTGTGGTGATATATAATTATATCTTATAACCAAGTGTGAGAGCTCGCGTACTGGGATAATTAGGGCCATTTATACGAGAGAATTTAAGACGCGACTTCACTAAGCCGCGAACTGAAGTTCGCAAAATGGTGTCACTTATACGACAGCAAACTTTTAAGTTTAAAATTAATTGCGTCACAATTCATACTCAAATGTTTTATTAAAGGGCCCTTTGGCGTTAGTGAGTTGTTTGACAAACATCCACGAATTTCATCCAAATGTTACCTAGCTGTATAAATGATTCTTCCTTTCCATCAGTCACAGAGAAAAGGTTTATATACGACTAGAGCAAGCGTTTTCGGATGTTTATGGTTTAATATGACATGCGCTAAAATATACGTTTTTATGAAGGAACGTATCGAACTTTTCAGACAACTGGAATTTTCAAAAGTTTCGAAAGATGAGATATTGACTAATTCTGCAAATTTTACCCGTCTTTATTAAAATAAAACTGATTTAATGGACTACTGCTATGTGGCTTTGGCTAAAAGGTTACTGTTGCAAAAATTTACAAACAGGAAGATGTAATCTTAGTTAATAGAGGGAAATGGTTATGAAGCCCGGCAAAGTTCTTTGTTATATGTTTTTGTTCGCTATTTTGGGGGTTGACCGTGCACAAAACCTGACAAAATACAATAGGTGGTTACGTGTGTTCAAGCAACTAACCAATAGAAACGTTGCGATTACGTAATTCATGCATAGTGTATGAGCTCAAAACAAAAGATGTGCACGGTCATTTACCTTCCAACATAAATATTGGCCTCTTTGTTTGCTCCTTTGAAGTTTGCCGGGCTTCATAACCATTTCCCTCTATTAACTATGATGTAATATAACATCCGTTCTTAGACTCTTAGATATCGGCTTCTATTCACTCGGTGGTCTTCTACGATCTTTTACTAGTTGCTTTGTTCAGAAACAAGTCAACTTTTCCTACTTCAGGTCCTTTCGTCAATGATTTACTCGTGCTTAGAAGACATAGAATTGGTATCAATGTTCTGCACTGATTGTGCGACCACAACGATTTATTATAGCTTTAATTTATTTATAGAATGCATCAGATCGCGAGCAGTCCGTTCTTCCACAACAAGCGTCAAGCCAGAATCGAAACTCGCGCGCGTGTCAGTATTTCAAGATGAAGGATAGCTTTTGGTAAAAGAATCTGCAACAGCTTACAATCAACATCCGTTTACAATTCATTCTATATGCCCCATAAAAATGCCCCTCAACAATAACCTATGATACTCGCATTTATATTCATGATTATATTTATTTTAGATAGATGTCACTTGTGCGACGTTTTACAAATAAATGTATGGGCTTAGTTACCGCGCCTTGTTTTGATTCCACCGTAACACTTGGCAGCGTAAAACTACAAAGCAAGCAACCGTTAAAATTAACTTTTCTCTCCATGATTTATGGTTTTATGCTTTTACAAAACTAAATTGAAATTTTCGAGAAAGTAAGTGCTGCTATATTATTTGTTTTATCATAAAGCATTTAGAAGAAGTAGAGGGAAAACACTCGCCTGTGGCTCGTGTTTATCTCTACAATTCTTTCGCCGTGTTGTCTGACTCGGAAAAAATTTCCGAGTTCCCCCAACAGGAGTCGAACTATATGACCTTCCGCACACCGGTCAAACGCTCTACCACTGAGCATGAGACTTGTGGGAGCTAGGACATATAACTGTGGTAGGTTCAAATGTTCAAAAAAAATAAAAATAAAATAAAAAATAAAAAAGGTTCAAATGTGACAAAAAATCCCGCATGTTGCTAGGATTAGATTTGTTGATGCATGGAAATGTGTGGAAATAAATGATGCCATATGGATTTCTTTTTTATTTCAGTGTTAACAAGAGGAATACAAGACCCTCGCATGACCACTCCTTGTTTTATTTAATGCAGACCAAATAATTTTCACTCCGTGCAGACGTTCAAAATCTAAAATTGATTTGACTTGTCCCATTTTAACACACACTTGCTATGCTCGCAATACTATTTTGGTTTTAAAAAGTAATGTCTGACAGTTGGGGCCAAACGCCCCTAAAATGTGTCATTTAGACTATTTTCTAACTTTACATGTTTTGGTTGTTTCCCTACCGAACTTGGCGGGTTAGCTCGGGTCATTGTCCAAATCATTTTCACATCAAGATTGACACAAAATGTCCAAATTATGACGTCATAATTGATGACGTACAAATATCCGGGATACAAAGTTTCGAATTTTACATTTTAAGGTGTTAGAAAGAGGACTTAGAGAGGAATTCAAACCGAAAACCGTTCCTCGCTATGACTAAAATCGTCGGAGTTATAAGTATTTAAAGACATTTTAAGTGTCCCCGTAAATTCTTTTCCATGGAAGCTAAATATTTTGGTGGAATATAATGCTTAATGTCACCGAAAATCGTATCATTTTAGAAATTTAGTTTTTCATCTTTATAAACGACAATTTTAGGCGATAAAATTCCATTTTATGACGTCACAAAACTAGTTTTTATGCAGTATTAATGCCAGGAAAATCATCGAATCAGTTTTTTTATTATTATTCTGTTTCTAACTATCTAGGACATCAATATCAAAATGCAACTGAGTTGCTTGCTCCAAAAACGAGACCAAAATATAGAAATATTCCAATTTCTGATTTCCGGAGGAACACTTTTTTTTTTCAGCAATGTTCATTTCAAATTTCAAAAAGCCATATCTTAGCGACATTTTGTGATATCGACAAACGGTTTTCGGTTTTCAACTCTTCTCAACGTGCTCTTTCGAAAACCACATTAGAAACGTATTTCACACATTATTATGTGGCGTCATCAGCTGTGATGACACAATGATTTTGTCCCCCCAGCTAAGCATACATAATTATGTTAAAATGTCACATCTGATGACACATTTTAGGGGCGTTAATTTGACCTCAGCGGAAACTTGTTAACTGTCACTCTTAGGTTAATTACTTCGAAATCTAGGAAAACATATTAAACACAAGATCAAAAAATTTTAACTGATCACAACCTTTCTCTGTAAATATGCATATTTCGGAATTGTTGTGGTGGCAACAATTCTGCATCAAAACAATCGAGTTTGTTCTCTCGTCTCTCTCTCGTCTGGGGGAAACTCTTGGCTGAGCCTAACAGAAACTTGCAATCAGTACAAGTCCAGCATCTGGTTGTTCGAAAGCCGATTAACGCTAATCCAGGATTAAAAGTTAATCAAGCTTTTAATTTCTCTTGTATAAAATTGCTTTTCTCTGCTAATGTTTTGTAAAGTTTTGAGATTAGTCAAAGTCAAAACTGAAGGACAACAAATATAAACGGAATACCTCACTTAAGAGTTAAAAACTGAAATCAATATTCGCGCTAATCTGGATTAAGCGTAATCGTCCTCTGAACAACCGGGCCCAGATCTTTAACTCCTGTTATTCAATTGATATATAATTTCTTGTACACACATCCTAGTTATGCTGTCCTTTGTCCCACATCACGGTCCAAAGTCCTGTGTTCAAATGGAGAAGGTTTTTAAAACTGCTTTGATGTCCATAGTGATCTGACGTGATTAAATTCATGATTAAATTCACGGATGCTCAATTTAACCTATTCGTGCCGGGGGGGAGGGGGGGGGGGGGGGCGGAATCTGCCCGCAGAGACTTTGACCGTTAATAATTTTTATATTGAAGTAACAGCCACCAAACTTTTCGACTTTTCCTAACATTTAACTGGGAACAATTTGGTGTGACATGTCATTGTTCGCGGAACTTGCTGTTACCATGGCAACCATATATTGACAGGCATGTTTTTCCAAATTTGCAATTTCCATGTTTTTAAGGAAGAAATCTTTCTGGCAATAACTTTTACCTTTTTTCGATCATTTTAGCATTACTTTATAAGTTTTGTTTACTTTTGAGTCATTTTTGATGGTTTTCTGCCGTTTTGGAAAAATCAAGAAATCCAACCTCGTTCCAGGGTCATCTCCGCTTTCAAGATGGCGGATGTGCGCTGAGAAGACCCTGGCACACATCGGCGAAATACTCCACGAATCGTGGAGCATTTTGTCACGTGATACACGATCAAAACTCGTTTTCTCTACACTTGACCAGCAGTTCTAGGATCAAATACCATCCGCCATCTATCTTGGAAGCGGAGATGACCCTGGGAACGAGGTTGAAGAAATGATGGTGGCTGTTCGGAAGTCATGACGTAATTTCTATGCCATATGATGTCATCATCTCGTGTTTCATACGTTTGGAGGTACTATATATCCTCCAAGTTACGTTGTCATAGCTTAACTAATCTTGGAGAAACAGAGAGGGGGTGGAATAGACTGAATAGGGTTGAAAAGGGTTGAAAAGCATGCACAGTTCTAATTTTGTCATTGTGCGGAAAAGAAATCAGATGCGATAAAATCGAAAATCGAACTTTAAGAAATCACTCCAAATTATTTGTTAGTAACGAGTTTGATCGTGACATTGTATAAAAGTTTGAAGCTCGGCCACACTCTTGGTAGGGGGAATCTGAAAAACAACAGAGAATTTCTGCAATTAAGGGGTTTAAATTAAATAAGAAGAAGAATGGAAAGAAACAAAAAAGCAAAGAAGAAAGGTAACTATGACTGCAGTGGCTGGTAAAGGATTATGCGTAGATTTCTGCCATTTTGTAATGTAACGAGGTGTGAGTCGGAGAAACCCTGCAGGAGGCAGAGCGAGAGAATATAAGACCTGCCTTGAACAAGATGTACTTCGTGTGTGAGGCCCAATTTATACATCGCATTTCAGTCGCATTTCAATCACGTCGAATGTAATTCAAACTGCAGAAATTATGACGATTAGAGTACGTTGGAATACATCATTTAGGCAACGTGTTAATCTCGTTCCTAGAGTCCTCGTTACCCTTATCCAGCGGCAGAAACGGGCTACAAGGACCTCTGGGATAAAGTAATCAGCCATGACAAGATTCTGGGAGGAACGCTTCATTATGCCAGAGGTCCTTGTTGCCCGTTCCTGCCGCTGGATAAGGGTAACGAGGACTCTGGGAACGAGATTGGTAACGTGTATTTTTTGCTATTTGTGTGGGGCATTGCGCTAAAAAGCTATTTCAGCGAGTTTTCTGGGACTTGAATTACAGTCGACGTATAAATTGGGCCTGAGAGCGTACAAGGATATTACATAGGAAAAAGACGTAATAAATGAAACCTAAATATCCAGCTTCCTTTTGGTGGGTTTTTGCCCCTTGTTTTTCTTCTAGTTGCGTATCAGATCTAGATGGGAGAAAGAACTGTCAGCATAATCCGGCTGTATGATTGGCCGAACTAGATCCACAGCTTCAAAACCTAGGTGACATTGTCACAGATTTTAATACTGAATATAATGATTGATTTGCTTCGCACTCAGATCAGGAAATACACACCTGCACTTTTCCGCCTGGGGCTTTTGGTCAGGTGTAACGTTTGGTGATGCATGTTGTTCGTCAGACCTTTAGGTTTTAGAATAAAATGTGTATAGGTGATCGTTCAGTAACAAGGGGGGAGGGGAAGGGGGTTTCAGAATCGATGTTACTGTTTATTCTTTCAATGAGGTCATCTTTCTTAATTTTGGGGGAGATTGTCTCAACAATTTAGCAATTGGCTGTAGATGGAGAGAAATAGCTTAATTCTTGTGGATTAGATCCACAGCTTCTAAAACCAGGTTAGTTATTGGAAAAACAGCAAATACAGAGGTTTTAAGTAATATATACAGTATGAACGGCAGAGTTTTTATCTGATATATACAAACTGAACCGAAGGCGAGAGTTTGTATATATCAGATAAAACTCTTAACGCGAATACGTATATTACTTATGATATGAATGCATCTCAATGATCATGTTTATTAACTATTTTGGCGATACAAATCATTTTTCCCCTAAGCCCCGGAGCCAAGTTTAGAATTTTAATATATCGAAACTGGTATATTGGTTTGTAGATGGAGAGAAAGGACTATCAGCATGATCCGGCTGTATGATTGGCCGAATTAGATCCACAGCTTCAAAAACTAGGTGAGATTGTCACAGATTTTAATACTGAATATAATGATTGATTTGCTTCGCACTCAGATCAGGGAAATACACACCTGCACTTTTCCGCCTGGGGCTTTTGGTCAAGTGTAACGTTTGGTGATGCATGTTGTTCGTCAGACCTATAGGTTTAAAATAGAATTTGTATAGGTGATCGTTCAGCAACAAGGGGGGAGAGGAAGGGGGTTTCAGAATCAATGTCATTGTTTATTCTTTCAATGAGGTCATCTTTCTTAAAAAATAAAAATGCAACTTTGGGGGAGATTGTCTCAACAATTTAGCAATTGGTTGTAGATGGAGAGAAATAACTTCTGACAGCATAATTCGACTGTATGATTGGCCGGATTCGATCCGAAGCTTCTAAAACCAGGTTAGTTATTGGAAAAACAGCAAGTTACACAGGTTTTAATACTGAATACAATGATTGATTTGCTTCGCACTCAGATCAGGGAAATACACACCTGGACTTTTTCGCCTTGGGTTTTTTCTTAGGTGTAACGTTTGATGATGCATGTTGTTCGTCAGACCTATAGGTTTTAAAATAGAATTTGTATAGGTGATCGTTCAGCAACAAGGGGGGAGGGGAAGGGTTTTCAGCTTTCAATGAGGTCAAAAATAAAAATGCAACTTTGGTTGTAGAGATTGTCTCAACAATTTAGCAATTGGTTGTAGATGGAGAGAAATAACTTTTGAACAGCATAATCCGACTGTATGATTGGCCGGATTCGATCCAGAGCTTCTAAAACCAGGTTAGTTATTGGAAAAACAGCAAGTTACATAGGTTTTAATACTGAATATAATGATTGATTTGCTTCGCCACTCAGATCAGGGAAATACACACCTGGACTTTTTCGCCTTGGGTTTTTTCTTAGGTGTAACGTTTGATGATGCATGTTGTTCGTCAGACCTATAGGTTTAAAATAGAATTTGTATGTTCAGCAACAAGGGGGGAGGGGAAGGGGTTTTCAGCTTTCAATGAGGTCAAAAATAAAAATGCAAGTTTGGTTGTAGAGATTGTCTCAACAATTTAGCAATTGGTTGTAGATGGAGAGAAATAACTTTTGAACAGCATAATCCGACTGTATGATTGGCCGGATTCGATCCAGAGCTTCTAAAACCAGGTTAGTTATTGGAAAAACAGCAAGTTTAAATACATAGGTTTTAATACTGAATATAATGATTGATTTGCTTCGCACTCAGATCAGGGAAATACACACCTGCACTTTTTCGCCTTGGGTTTTTTCTTAGGTGTAACGTTTGGTGATGCACGTTGTTCGTCAGACCTATAGGTTTAAATAGGATTTGTATAGGTGATCGTTCAGCAACAAGGGGGGAGGGGAAGGGGTTTTCAGAATCAATGTTATTGTTTATTCTTTCAATGAGGTCATAAATAAAAATGCAAGTTTGGTTGTAGAGATTGTCTCACCAATTTAGCAATTGGTTGTAGATGGAGAGAAATAACTTTTGAACAGCATAATCCGACTGTATGATTGGCCGGATTAGATCCACAGCTTCTAAAACCAGGTTAGTTATTGGAAAAACAGCAAAATACAGAGGTTTTAAGTAATATATACAGTATGAGCGGCAGAGTTTTATCTGATATATACAAACTGAGCTGAAGGATCTGCATTAAACATTCATTTCTTTTGTATTTTACTTATGCATTATTGGGGGGGGGGGGGGGGGGGGGGTCAGAATCGATGTTATTGTTTACTCTTTCAATGAGGTCATCTTAATTTTGGGGAGAGAGTGTCTCTACAATTTTGCAATTGGTTGTAGATGGAGAGAAATAACTGTCAGCATAATCCGATTGTATGATTGGCCGGATTAGATCCAGAGCTTCTAAAACTAGGTTAGTTATTGGAAAACAGCTAGTTACAAACGTCAGGCTTTAATAGATCAGGGAAATACACACCTGGCCTTTTTCGCCTGGACGTAACGTTTGGTGGCGCATCTTCTTCGTCACACCTATAGTTGAAATATAATTTATACGTACGTATAGGTGATCGCGTACATACATGTTTCCTCGCAAAGTTTAAGAATTATTGTCACACACGTTTTCAAAAGTTTAGAGACATTTTCCGAGTAGCGTAGTAGCGAACCCATACTGGACTGCAAACTAACTGCAAACTAAATCTAGTGTGATTTTAGTTCCTTCTTGGGAATCACCTTTTTTCGTTCAAATCCAATTAAACCACCTTCTCTCCTGTCAATCAAATCTGCATATATGGGCATTATTGTGCTACTAGTCCTTACATGTCGTGCATATGCATAGGGTTATTTATACTGTCTAAAAAGTTTCAAAACAGCCAGTTAGAGTTATATGAAGAGAACCTATACATGCCGCTAAGATGGGCAAACATAGAAGCCAGCAAAGCGGAAGGAAACACGCCAAATACGACAATCCCAATATAGGGGTCGTATCGTTAGACCTACAATCCCAGACTTAAGATGTTGAGACACTTAACAAGTTCGCCCCTTTCCACTCTTCCAATATTGAACTGTTAGGGTTTTTTGCCTCTTTTAGTAGTTTCAAAAAATGGCGACAATTTCCAACATCGATGAGAGGGAAGGGGTATACCTCACCCAATCTCAAGTGTCCCAACGACTTCTGTCTGAAACTGATGAATAGGCATTGCATTAAGCTTTCGTAAACACAGGAGTGACATGACTTCTGAGTATTTAGCTCTGTAACAGAAATGATGCAAATTTAATATCAGGACGGCAAATTTAAATTGACGTGAAATATTGTTATTTATAGATTGTTATTTAAAATACTGCTCTTGTTACTTGGAAAGTGCTGCTCAATAGCTTTCCTTTGAATGGTTACACACTTGGGTTTCATCCACAGACTTAAAAGTTAGAAACCTACTTGTATACAGCATAAATAAACAGTACCACATGAAGGTCCATGAAGTACTGCTCACAGACTCGAAAGGTACAACCACACTTATTGAATTGACTCACGGTTTCACTCTGAGAGTGCCGAAAGGGCTTACCGTGAATCATTTCTCTTCCTCTTTCTTCTGTCCTAAAAGAGAATACACGTAGCATTAATTAAATGTTTCCTCGTATAGAACAAACATAAAGTAACATGCCTTATAAATAGGACACGAAATGACTCTTTTACAGCATTGCAACCCGTGGCATAAAGCGACTTGGAGTATTGCTACTCCCTCCTGGATGGGATGATAGTCCGATCGCAGGTAGCCCAAAGCATGCATTTGTTTAATTTTTGTTTAAGTTTACTGCCTTGGTAGAGGCATTGTTAGAGACGCCATCTTGAGTCAAATGCACTAGCTAGGGCCGCTTCATCTCTCGATGCAATGATTACAAGACAGAAATGAAATTGAACCAGTATAAAAGTAAGCAAAGCCAAAGGACTAACCTTCATGATCGTTTACTGATGACTGCAGAACTCAACACTGTAGTACATAAAAGAATAGCAGTAAAGGAGCGTAAATATCAGTTATGTGGCTAAAGAAGAGAAACGAATACTTTTCCTGGAACCAGTAAAAACGCTCGACCTTACCTCTACGTGTTCTTTAAACTGAATGGCTAGCTTTGTTTAGTGTTGTGCGAGAGATAAATGAACTTTCAAAGCGGAAAAATCAATGACCTGTAACAAGTTAGATCCACTCTTAATTTGTAATTATGCTCACGCACTGAACAGTTCTATAAATGCCCTGTTACAAATGTAGTGAAAATCTATTAGTTTTAGTAGAAGAAATATCTTGGGTCATAATTTCGTTTGTCATTTAGCAGCAATATAAACAGATCGTGCCTGTTTTAACAACAGCATACATTCCGGTTTCAGTAGTCTGCCTGCGTATTGAACAATTGTTAGCCGGACATTTCATCATTTCCGCTCTTTTTAAGTGAATATATGAAAGTTATGACTTCCCGTTTACAGGCGAACTTTCTATATCCCATGTTTGAACCATTAACTATGGTTTTGACTCACCAAATAGCTATAATTGTGAATTAATCAACTACAATATTGATGCAGAACACTTGATTGTCAACTTAACTACCTTCATTGTTATGGTCAGTTACCATAGCGCGTCGAGCCCTGAAGTGGAATCCACCAAGACATGCAGAAGGAAGCGAGGCCGACCCAAGAACACCTGGCGTCGTGGCTTGCAGAGGGACCTTGACAAGGTAGACAGTCTTGGGGCGAGGCAAAGAAGAGAGCGAAGAACATACTAAGATGGCGATTTAAAGTGGACGCTCTATGTCCCCCTTGGGAGGCAGAGGACTAAGTCAAATTATGCGAAGAGTGACAATTATTAATTGTTTTGTTCTTCATGAGCGATTGACGCAAACAAACTTACACTACTTATTGAGCTCGGTATGAACGTTCTTTGACAAAATAAAAAATAAAAATGCTGGATAACAATTAACTCTTATGAACGCTTTACCCAGTTCATAAAATATTCAGATATCTATAAACGATATTGGCTCAAAGTAACTATAAAAGGAACGCTTGAGCGACGTATATTACATTTATGTATTTTAATGTTTCGATCAAAATGCAAATATTTGACACTGAAACAGTGTCCGACGACTCGGAGTGCTGTTTAGCTGATCTACTACAACGTTATATGAGAATTTTAAGGACAAAAACGTTGTAGATCAGCTTTGCAGTCGATCGTCGGACAATTTCAGTTTTATTTTCTTGTTTGCTGATCAAGATCTTTTCGAGATCCAACGTGACAAGTTTGATTGTACACACAGTTGATACAGTTAAAAATTTCTGATAGATCATATTGAGTCCTTACTTCTTACTGAGTTCTTACTTCAGTTCGTTCCTATAGAGAATTAAGCATTTATATACCAACTCGGTTGTAGAAATCAAACGGAATATTAGATAGAGATAAACCGGAATGAACTTTAAGTCAGTGGAATTAATAATCGCGATTCTGTACCTTGAAGTTGTCAGCGGTCCCCATAGGACCAAAAAATTGCTCAGACTATATTCATTTGCCGATAACTTAATTCGGGATCCATACAAGGGCCAGGCGATGCTCGCTATAAGCCGCAAATGAAGAGTCTCTGATTAGTATATAATAACAAAATATACTAATGAGTAAAGAAATGGGAAATTATTCGGGCATTGAAGCAAGGGAAAGGGTTCTCAATTTTAACTACTGAGATAAATTGGAGGCCAACATGGCCAATGGCGCGAAATAGTTTTTGCTTGGGAATCTGATGTTCAACTGATTCAATACGTTTGAGTTTACTGAGTTTCTTATTGCAAATGTGTCCACGGCAGAAAAATATTGGCCCAATTCATGCATCGGATTTAATTTGATTCGCGTAGAATGTTGTTTAATCCGCAGAAATCTCGCTGGTATAAATACACCGAGGAGGCAACGTGTTCTATTTTGGCGCTGTGATCGTATACGTATATTAGCTAGTAGTTTTCTGGGACTAAATTACATTCGACGCGACTGGAAATGCGACGTAAATTGGCCCTTAAGCACGTCACAACGAAGTTTGCACACCAGTGGCCAGTGGCCGAAGACGACATGACATGTAAGAGAAAGAGCTACTGGAAATGACCGATGAAATATTGCCATTTTTATTCTCAGACATTTTCACTCTCGGTTCCTATAAAAACAGCTAAAAATATATCTGCACTGTGTTTTGTGTCAGCCTTGTTTGAGCTTTCGTGTTTAAAGCGAAAAATGTCACGGTTACGCGATAATTTGGTATGTTGTTCCGCCCAAAGAAGGCAAACGTTCGTTCAACAAGATTTGGCCTTAGGCGTTTGATAATAACGGTAGTTTGATCAAAACAACCTACTTATGATCCAAGGTCGTCCACGATATTGGCCATTTGTCACCTTGTGTGGCCATTTGTTTCCTTTTCCATCTCATAAAATGAAATGAGTTTAAAGTGCTATTTTACTATGAGCACAATTGTCATACAATGGGTCCTCGAATCAAACAAAATGATGCGGGATGCCCGTCCGATATTCTAAGATTCTAACAGTGTTTCAGTTCTTTTCCTAATATTTTTTCTGGTGCGGGATAATTATTACATTTCCGTTCGCGCCCAGGATCTGAGGAATAAAGACCGACTGTTCGCAGTCTATAGGCCTGATAGCCAGGCTAACAGCGTTAGGCTGGGGACTGGTACTGCATTGCCTCTAACGATAATGATGCAAATCTGGAGACTATAAAGAAAACCCTTCATATCGTTAAAAACCATAGGTTGATTAATAACGTTAGACTCTATATACCGCTAGCGTTTATGGATGCAAAGGAAATGTGAATGATAAACAAGACCTTAACACCTTTCTAGTTCTTGACCGGAATTACATCCCAGCTAATTTGATTTCCGGTGTTATTGCAAGACGGTCTGTACAGAAAATACCGAGGGCCTGGGTCCCGAGCAAGCTTGGTTAATAAGATATTTTTTTTACAAGACTTAATGATTGAAAACTTTACTCAGTCCAATAGTGGACCGTCAATAAAGCATTCTGATTGGCTGATTTTCGTTATTTGCCCTCTCAGCTGTCTTAGTCGTGTATTGATCATTTATACGAGGGATTCCGATTGTAAGATGCGGCTTAAGGCGGGATTCTACCTGAATGCCATTTTTCCGCGACTTAACATGGGTTAAATGGAAATATCTCGTTCACGTTTCTAGCAATCCAAAAACTCTATGCTCATCCCATGAATCTATGTTATGGGGTGTTTTGTAAATTTTTGGGTGATTTTTGGGTATTTTGGGGAGGAAATAGTTTTTCTCAAAGGAGTTGTAAAATTTAGGGAAATAAGAAATATTGAAGATTTAATGTAGTTTTAAAATTAGAATTTGAAGTTAAAAATTAGTAGATTGACATTGACGACGGTTGATAACCACGCGAGAGCACCCGCGTGGGTATCTACTGTCTGTTGGTGTTCCAAAAAAAAAATTTCCTTCTATCCCTTCTTTAAACCTCTTAAAATTTCATTGAAATTCAGGTAGAATCCCCCCTTAACTAAACCGCGAACGATCGTGTAAATGGGTCAAAAACGGCTGTTTGCGAATACTCTTAAGCCGCAGCTTATAGGGACTCAAGCTATAGTGCTAAAGTGCTTAAGCCGCAGCTCAAGTAAGTCGAAATTGCTCGTGGCTAAGCTTATGACCGTGGGGCTCTGGATACCAGGATAGTGTTTTGGCGGGAAAATAATAAATTCACGCTCTCGCACTTCACATCAATAAAACTGCAGAGAAGACCAAACCGAATTGATCCACGTGGACCAAGGGGAAGGGGAAAATAATTTATCCTCCTTTGCAAAGAAAAATGACATCTACAGGCCCTGTTATTTTATTTATTTATATTTATTTTACTACAAAGCTTGTCTCTTTGTAAATAGACTTTAAAAAAGACATATTACTCAAATTGAACACACTTTCAATCTAAAAATTAACGTCATCGTAGCGACTTCGAACACTAGCTTAGCTAAAACTTACACACTTTACACACTTACGTTTCACACAGAATTCTTACTAAGGAAAATTGTCTTTGTTTAGTTTGTATCGCCTGCACTGCAGTAATAGAAAGTTGTACTTTTTTTTTCAACCTTCTTAAACTTTACCGGCGTGTTCTCAGGTGCTTGCCAATGTTTCACGTTATTTCCTTTAATATTACAGCAGTTACGGGTAGGATCCTTATCAATATGTCCTTCGGCTGCTTTGAACAGTTTACTGTCCACATTATTAGAAACTGCAGTACACTGAGTTAGTGTGCTCAAAACCTGGTTTCTTCGAGTACTGGTTACCCATAGTTTTAGAAAATGTTCCAAGGTCGAAAAATCTGAAGAAGAAAAAAAAAACAAAGAAAATTAAAGAAACTAAAGGCTTCTTGCTGCAAGTTGGCAATACTATGTCTTACCCGCGTATAGAATCTATAAATTGACTAGGATACGTTTGTCGTTCAAGAGCCAAGCGGAACGTCAATGACATAGCGGATTATCAAAACAACTGTGAGATAGATACAACTCTAGAGAGAGCTACAAAAATGTTTGAGCCATGGACGGCGACCGGAAGGGCGAATGTTCTTTGTAGTTTGAATGCCCTCGTTTTAGGCATTACAACTTGACGTTGCGGACGAAAAAGTCGATAAACATACAGGTAGGCGCCAAAGAGCAACCTTACCTTAACCTTAATTCTCCCCGCGCCAGAAGGCGCATAAGGCCAAAGAACAAAGAACAAAGAACAAAGAAGAGAACATTTTATTTCCATTGCCGTCCGTGGCTTAAAAACGTCTGTGCTCAAGTTAAGCTCCTAAGCCCCTACCACTTACCTCTTGCAGAATCTAAGAAACTGACTGATTTGAGGAACTAAATGAATTGGACGACAATTAATTAAAATGTAAAACAGTTACAATTTTCCGAAATGATTAACAACTTTCACGTAAACATTGGTCAACCAAAGAAAGGCATTGTTTCTGAACTAAAATGCTCACAAATCATATTCTCTTTGCCGTTCTTTTAGTCTTTAAGTCTTTTCAGTATCGTAGATCAGTTTGACAGTGATAAGTGACAATTTTTTTTCTATAAATAGTAAAAGCTTCCTTTGTAATAATTATGAACAGTCCTCATTCCAAAACATCCGTTAGTTTCTATTCACTTGTATGCACGCAATCGCGGCAGAGAGTTTAATATTGACTTCCCTTTCCGTTTGTGCACGGTACAGTGAATGGTATGAACATCCTGTCGTTCTTGGACTGGGAGATTGGGTTCTAGCATAGACAATTATACATTTTGATCATATAACGCGCGCTCCGATTGGTCGTGCAGTTGGTTTGCATGACATTGCATTTTATTGGCTTTATTTTATAAAAGAATAGAAAACGGTTTTACATAGCCTGATCTCCTCGGCAAAGACTCGAGAATGTTTGGGAGAATTTCGAAAGTGCTTCTTACGGAATTCGTAAGTATTTCTTACTACAGTTATCCATTTCACGTGTAACCTGCGTGCGCATGCGTTAAGCCATGACAAATAGAGCTTTTTATAGGTCATTCATTTCAATTATCTTCAGAACGCGCGAGGGAAACCTCCAAAAATTGATATTTTCGTTCGATAAATGTCACTGAGAATAACAACCCCATAGCGACAAAAACCTTGTGAGCGTGCTGATCATTCTCTTACAGTGAAGATGACGCTACCGTTGCCACTCGACAAAGTTTTGATTAAAGGGACACTGTCCCGGCGTATTTGCTCAAAACTGTTATAAATGCATGAAATGGTCCCTAAATCTATGGAATAATAACTTAAAGGGGCACTGTCACAAGGACGCATGCGCCAGTCTTGCGAGTCGAACTTGAAAAGGTTAGGCTAACTTTTTCAAGTTTGAGTTGCCAAATCCAAAATGGCGTTCGACTAGTGGCGGCGGCGGACACGGTGGAAAGCGTAGTAATTCTGGGCGAAAAAGAATATTCAATACCCCGACAAGAGCCAAGAGAGAGTGGACAAAACCCCATAAACGCATTTTATCTTGAAGATAACAGTTTCAAAACATGGCTTGAAGCGAAATTCGTTGCAGGTTACGAAGGATACAGTGATACGATACTGTCTTCGCGACACATTTGTTGTTGAGGAGACGAGTGATCGAAACAGATGTGACCTCAGCTGTGACCTCTCACGCGAAAACGTACAACACGGCTTTCCGTTCGAAAGGCTAAAAGCCGTTCACTACCCGAACGGTTTAGTAAGCCGAACGGCTGCTACTACCCGTTCGAAAAAAATGTTCGAACTCAGTGCTGCCGCTACCCGTTCAGAAAAAAATCTTCACCCATTCGAAGCTAGGCCAGGTTATCCCGTTGAGAAAAATATTCAGCCGTTCGAACGGCAACGGTTATCCGTTGAAAACTTATGTACGAATGGATAAATCTAAGCTTGGCTGTCAAAAGTGCGTTGCGTTACGGCCGTTGCAAAAATATTTTGTATGCAAATCATGTTTCGAAAATACGTATGCGAACAGCGCACGCTGTTACAGTAATATTATGACTTTATCTGTTTTACATAATCGTGATTAGAAACAAAATACATGCAAATATTTTCACTAACCGTCATTATGGAATGACGGCCAAATATTTATGGTCGACAGGAAGTGAGCAGTTTTCGCGCATGCGAATCCGTGACAGTGCCCCTTTAATAAACTCTAATCAACCTCGTTCCCAGGGTCTACTCCGCTTTCAAGATGGCGGCTGGGCGCGGAGAAGACCCTGGGACACGCTGTGAAATACTCCACGAATCGTGGAGTATTTTGTCGTCTTCGCTACACTTGACCAGCGGTTCCAAGATTCAATATGGTCGTCTTCGCTACACTTGACCAGCGGTTTCGGGATTCAAAATGGCTACTGGAAAGGAAGCTGGCGAGCTTCGTTTTAACACGTTTTTACACCAAATTAAGCCACGGAATAACGTTTTTGTGGTCCGTTGAATTTTCGAATAGATTTCTGCTGTCTTTACGCATGATTGGTGAGCGGTCTATTTATTTAAGGTGAGGTTTATTGCACATTTTATGACTGTTATTTAGCACCAGTTTAGCTGTATAAACAACGCACGATCATATATATAAAGAAAGTCAAGTTAGGGAAGTTGTCGAAAGTTTAAAAGCGGATAGTTTTGGGGTGGATATATTATTTTTTGGTCGATTAATTTGGTTTATTTCGTGCTCGGATCGCGACCTTGTAATTTTTGTTTTTTATAGCCACGAAAGTCATGCCCAATTTAATTAATAAAAAAATATTAATGCAGCATGATCATGGTCGAATCTTTGTGTGATTGTTTTTATTTAGAGGTGATATTTTTAAGGTTCATGCTGAGTCAGTACTTTGTGTGTGTTATCTAAATAAAGATTGCTTCCTCCTCAACACTTCAGCATGGAAACTCACAAACATTTAAACAGATTCAAATTAATTTAGTAAAATATCAAAGTGTAATTTCAACTGTACAAAAAAGTGGGAGGCTTCCCTGCGTGGTTTCTGTGGATGACAATGTTTTATAGCCTTTTATATTTAGCTTTTATTTGGAAACCAATAATTACCGTTAAAGCCCGGGCCGGGGGGCTTATTTAATTTCAGGCCTCAAGAATGGGGGGGGGGGGGGGGGGGGGGGGGGGGCTTATTAGAGAGGGGGGCTTAATAGAGAGGGGGGGGCTTATTTCAAATCATAAATTTTCGAGAAAATTCACATTCATTTTTCAAACTTTACTACCTGGGGGGGGGGGGGGGGGGGGGTGTACTCCCTTATGTGGCCTATACGGGGACATGCCGCTGGACAGGGTATGGTTTTTGGCCTCTCTGCCCTGAACAGGGTATATAATTTCATGCACGTCTGTCCTAAACAGGGTATGGTTGCACGACTGTCGTAAAAATACGGTTTATACAGTATTTAGAGATCGGAGACGTTGCCGCGTATCAGTCAAACGGGATTCGCTAAATAATTTGCAACCTAAACAGGGTCCTAAAATAGAGGATGTCCTACACAGGGTAGGTATTTTAGGGGTTTTTATTGTTTTTTTTTTTTGTCCTAAACAGGGTCAGGTTTTCAAACCCTTAGCGGCACCCCTATACCCAAACATGGGTCAAGTACTTCCCCTCCCCCCAGGCTTTACTATTACACCACAAACTAAACAGAACAAGAAATGGGTTATATATCACCGTCTTACAAATGCAGTGTCATTTATATCCTAACTCAATGATAGTTCTGGAATTAAGACCATGTTTCCATACAAAGTGACTGAAACAACAGAAAATATTTCTTTAAATACATTATTACATCAGTCTGATGAAAAGGGGGGGGGGGGGGCGCTTAATAGAGAGGTGGGGGCTAAATAGAGGCTTTTACGGTATTTATTATATTTTATGCCCTGGGGTGTACTTTGAATTTTTGGAGGGATTGTGCCATCCAGTACTGAAACCAAAATGTATAACTTTCTGTACACTATTACAGACCTGGGCCAGGTTTTTCAAAGGTGGATAATGCTATCCACCAGATAAATCACTATCCAGTGGATAAGTATTAACAAAACAAACTACACTATCTGTTGGATAGCGATTTATCCGGTGGATAGCGTTATCCATCTTTTGACCAACCGGGCCCTGGTCTTTAAAATCCATACCCTATTTTCTGACTACTTGTTTCTGTTCTAGTTGTACACTGGAGAACAATAACTCTATTGAGGGCTAGACTGCGAGCAGTCCCTCTTTCTTTCTGATATCGAGCGCGAAATGCGAGCGAGCAGGAGATGGGCCGAGCGGAAGTGAGTCACGAAGTGACGAGGGGAAGTGAGTCACGAAGTGAGAAGAGCGAAAGATACTCTATCTTTCGCTCTTCTCACTTCGTGACTCACTTCCGCTCGGCCCATCTCCCGCTCGCTCGCGCTTCGCGCTCGATATCAGAAAGAAAGAGGGACTGCTCGCAGTCTAATTGAGGGCGGGTACTTATTTCAGGGTGGATCTAGAATTTTTGAAGGGGGGGGGGGGGGGGGGGGGGGGTGGTGTTTGTTAGCCAATATTTTGTCATTTTATTTTAGCTAAAAACAGTAACAATTTTTACACCTGCCCAAAGTGCTTGATTTTTTGGCGGATTTTGGGGACCACCCAATCAAAGTGTTCACACTTTTCTGACTCACACAAGTAAGGTAGAGTAGCACCCAAAATATATGAAGAGGGCCCTGGCCCACGGTCAGCCCATATTTTGCCCAAATCCTAGTCTCCCAGCCTAATGCTTGCTCAAATTACCCCATTCCCAACAGCAAAATTGGTGCCCCAAATCCCATTTTTCCAGTGAAAAAAGGCAAATCCCAGTTCCCATTTTACCTCTTCAGGACCCTATCCCCAGCACAAAAAAATTACTACAGCTAAAAAAATACTCCATAACAAGGATAATAAGATAAAGGTAAAGCAACTTTATTTATACATGTCAATCTAAAAATGAAAATACCTCCTAGAACAAAAAAAAATTAAATAACCCATATCACTCTGAATAAATTCATTCACACCTCCCCAACACAATATACATTTTAGGGGCATAAGGAACAATAAATGTCATACAAAAACATTGCAAACACAGCAAAACAAAAGGACAAAAACTGAAAGAAATGACCTACAAGAAAACAATACCCTGCAGTACACCAAAAGAAACTTAATCACACAAAACTTGCACCCAGTACAGTCTTTATTGACATACAGTGTACATACAACTGCCGAAATTCCTCAACCATGGAGGCCCACCTTAATGACCAAGAAACATAACTGTTGATCGATACCGCAGCAGACCACTGAGGGAACAACATCTAGTTGGAATAATCATGAGGATTGCCTGATGAAGACTAGCAGTAAACACAAAGCAGTCTAAACGTTGTGATCATTGACAACACCTCAAAGTGACTCTATCATGAGACAAATGATTAAATATTCATCTATCTACCTAGCCTCCTACGCAGACGCTCTTTGGGCTCGTCACGCAATCTTTCCTCCCCCACGAACGTTCGTGGGGAGGAAAGATTGCGTGACGATCCCAAAGAGCGTCTGCGTAGGAGGCTACTATCTACCACGATGAACAATAATTTCCCAACATCAGACAAAAATATAAACTAATAGGTGTCCCTTTCATAGCAGTATCTGGATTACAAACATTATATGAGTGTGGTAAAGGAGGTGTTCCCTTAATAGAGGTGGCCCGAAGTAGAGGTTCCACTGTATGTTGTAAACTTGTATAGGTGATTTAATACCTATACCAGCTTAGAAATTGAGAAAAACAGATTATATAAACTATAATCTTCATTTTAAGTATAATCAAGTTTACAAAATATTTCAAGGAAGGGCTTTCCTTACTTTAAGTGCAGTGCATCAAAATGGTCATAATATTGTATCTTGTCTGTTCAAATCATTTGATTGTAAGCTTAATCATTCTCTGAAAAGTACAGATCACGTAGTTTACGAGTGAAAAATTCGATTCGTCATTTGTGCGAGCATACATAAATTCAGGATTTCGTCACATTTCAATTCGCCGTTAAAAGCACTTTGAAGAAATTCCAGGCTTCGAATAAATAACACATAAGCTTAAACATTCATAAACGTGTAATCATATCATCGATCTGATTTTCACCTTGCTTGATATTCCAGCTCTTGATATGTGCGCCTTGAGGCATTTCAAATTAATTTACGGTCCAACGTCAACTCCACCTCTTCCTTAAATTGCCGTGCATAATTTAAACAAGACGGGAAATATTTAACAGGCAATAATTTACGTTTCAATTCGAGAAGAAATAACAAAATAAAACTCCGCAAGTCGGCCATTTTGCAAGGAAGACTATTTCGCCAATCACGACTAATGTAAGAATCATAAATCTAAAGACCAATCAGCGTGGGCGTTATATCAGTGTACCCCAGGGTCTTCTCGCGCCCAGCCGCCATCTTGAAAGCGGAGTAGACCCTGGGAACGAGGTTGACTCTAACTAAATGATAAAAAGCAATTTCTTCAAGAAATTCCATACTGCAACAAACTTTTTGCAAAATTTCAAAGATTTCCGAGCCAAATTTGAAACTTTGAAAGACTGACATCCTAACGTTTTTTCAAAAATCCATATTGCAATCCATTTCCATCCTCGCTGTCGTTTGTCATCCTCACTTCCTAATGGGTTCCTGTCATTTGCCGAGTGCTATTCTACAGAATTAAACCATTATTGTTCAACTTCCTATGATCTAGATATGTTTCTGAGCTTCCCCAAATCATGCTAAAATCAGGACAGTGTCCCTTTAAGATCCAAGAAAGTATATTTTACAATATGTAAGCTTTAAGAAGGGAAAACACGCAATAAAAATATTTTTTGTTTGCAAATGTTATTTTACTCCACATGGGTACCCTGTGGTAAAAGCTCAAAATCTTTAATGCAAAATTTTGGCAAGTTCCACCGAGCGGATTTTGGGGGATTTTTAGTATGTTGCTAAGTGGACCACCCTCGAATGCATGGAGGTGAGAAAAATGATGTTGCAATTTGTTTGATATTAAACCGTAGATTGACTGGACTATACTCTGTGGCATGGCTTAAATTTGTTGCTAATATTTGTTTATGATCGAATACAACGCGATGGTCACAGCATGAAATCGCGAATTTACGCATCTTTATTTCTTGCGTAAAGAACCGTAAATATATGCGTTCCGTAAAGATGCGTAAACACAGAGAATGCGTAAAGGCCACGTAAAGGACATTACATGTGCGTAAAGGAAAATGATAAATATGACTGTAATTCCCCAAGAAATACAGAAATAATTATAGTGAAATGTCTTCAGTGTTCATCAATGAATTGCCGTGTTATTTTGATCGACTTCCGGCTGTAACACTTTACGCGTCTTTAACTTTCTTTACGTATCTTTACTAACTGTTCTTTACGTGTCTTTACCCTTCATTACGCACAGTCATTCTTTACGCGTCTTTAACTTTTTTACGCATCTTTATTCCGTTTACGAGTTTTACCGTTTTCGGGAGTTTTCGTGACAAAGAATAACTTGCGATATTTTATTTAGAATTGATAAATTGAGTGTTGTTACCATAGTGTGGTGGTTTAATTAATTTAATAGTTAGGTAGCTTGTCGGACTTGATCTGAGACTTGAGCAGTCCGACTCAAGTAGCCGGTATGCGTGGAATTTCAAACAGCGCGCTTTCGCCCGTTTGCGTTTCCAAAACAAAAGGAAATTTTTGAATAAGAAAAGGTTAATTCCCAAAGGAGAGAAATTTTATTGTACGGCCACCGTGGACGCTTGGGTAATTAGAATGCGTTTGTATTTGCAACGGTCAGATTTAGTTGAAGAGCTCTTGCTTGTTTGTGCCGAAATAGAGTTCCTTCTGTATCTTGTAAGAGTTTAGACCAGTCAATCAGCTTCGTAACTGGACAAAGGTAATTCGTAGTCAATTGATTTAGCTGCGACTGATTTATTCGTTCTGATTTCAGTGATTTTGTCTCTTGATTTTGTCGAGCGAGCGAGCGAGCGAACGAACGATTCATTGTTTCATCGGAATTTGACATGTGCAGTTTTGCCTTCTAGTTTTGGGTTCTTTCGTGGTTCTTGTGCATGTGGAGGATACATTAACTAATTTGTAATGCTGTAAGTTTAATAACTTGTGTATTTTTAGGGATACTGTATATCGAGCGAGCGAAACGGCGAGGCAGTCGGCAGTAAAGCTTTTATATGCGATTCCGTGGACTGGACACATGGATAGTGAATTTCGGACCAACTCAAGATAATATGTGATACAAATACACTACACACTTCAACAATAAAAACTGAAAGATAACATTGTGTTGGTGATTTTGTTGCGGGTCAGCGCGGAGATTTATCAACAAAATATTGTGCCGTGTACATACATGAAGACACAAATCAAGAGTACAATTGCCGGGAATTGTTCAGGGTTTGTTCAGACACTAAAATCTGCGAAAATACCACAGTTATGATTGACAAAAACGAAATAACGCCGCAAAATAAAAGCAACCACAAAATGGTAAATAGCCCATTTACGATACTTTACTAACGCGTAAAGATCTCCTTTCTGATCGCTTTACAGTTGTCGTAAAATATCGTAAATGTTCCCTTTACGATTTTTTACAATACGCGTAAAGATTTTGCGTTTTATAGTCTCTCTCCGGAGTCTTTACGTACTATCGTTTCCACGCGTAAGACGTTATTTACGAAATTGTAAAAGAAGTTCGTAAAGATGCGTAAAGAAGATCTTTACGCTTTCTGTACGGTATCTTTACGGAAGCGTAAATTTAAGATTTCATGCTGTGGGTATGCACTCCATTTTATTTTTCTTTCTTTCTTTTTCTGTTAAGCAACTAATAAATAGATTGATGTGACTTTATTGTTAGATCATTGACTTGTACTGAATGGACAAACTATTTTGCGCCCGGATTTTGCGATGGGGAATTTGAGCCAAGTATCAGAAATTTGTGTGTATAAATAATAATAATTGCACACAAATTTCTTGTCAAATTTATTGTCTGACATAATTTTTAAACCCAGAGGCATGAACTTTATGGATGAGGGTTGGCAGGATCGGACACTGCTAATGATTTAAACACAAATAACTTAATTTGTAGGGTTGCTTCAGGTCGGGAAAAAGCCAGCATTTTTTTTTTTTCATGGTACCAGGGAAAATTCGGAGAATTTAATATCTGGTCAGATGATTCTTAATTTCTCAGGTAGGTAGACAGGAGGTTGCTACATGTTTTGATGATGAGTATTGTTGATGAATATTATGTATGAAAGCAAATTTATGCACATGTCATCAGCTTGCCACTAGGGTAGACCCCCGGGACAACCAGGGGAATTGTAAACTTAGTCAAGCTTACCCAGTGGTAGGGGAATCCGGATTGGATGTTTCTCAACAAAAAAATCCCCCTGATATCCACCTATATATGAGGAGTAATAGATAGGGTTTTTTCTCAGTGATTCATGACCAGGCGACAGTCTGGGGATCATTTTAAAATTTTATTTGTAAATCAAACAGAATAACATCTTGAGACAGATTTACATTGACATGTCATCACTGTTTCAGTGAAAGTCATAGTAAGGATTTCGTCTGATATATACCGGTAATATATCCAGGATCATAGACTCGTTGTTGTCCATGATTTTACAAACTTGTGAATTCCCCACCCTATTCCATGAACTTAAAACATGGACACTTTCTATTCGACCAACAATTCCAGAAAAAAGTTGCAGAAATTTGGGTATATTAAGGTTGTCCTAACGTTCCTGAATTTCAAACTGGAATTTTGGTCGAATGGCCATGGAATCGGCTGACCCACTGTTACAGTGTCTAGTATTTTCCCCAACCCAGGGGCAATGAATCAAATCCATCTCCTTGTATATGTGTACTCGTATCCGTTTAAATAAAATAATCTGTTTTCGACTGGTTTTTTTTCAGTGGTTTTAAATTGAGTTTGATACATGTTTTGGAGCCTGCGATTTTTATTTATCAGTCATTTATGCAGTCATTTTATGGCCAGCCGTTACTATGTCAGTTGATGGCTAAATGCATGCCAATTAGTTTTGCTATCGGCTCGGTTGACTGAACAAATCACTTAATGACTGGTCCCTCGGGAAACCAGTGAATTGAGATTCTCGGGAAAAAATTCACTGTTTCCCCGGACCAGTCATTTTACTTAAAAGTGTTTATTAAATAATATTTATCACCGTTTCATTGGTATCATAGGATGAACGTTGACGAACCCGCTTTGGAGTTTGGTAAGTAAAGACATTCCTTTCTTCTTCAACATAGCACTGACATAACCAGACAACCAGTCATTGATCATGAGAACGAAATTTGAAAAACAAACTAGCAAACAATCAAATCTATTGTTGAATTTTTACCAACTGTTGAGCATAGCTTTTTTCGCTGAATTTTCACTGAACCGTGTTACGCGAAACCTCACCGGCCAAAAAAATATGAACAATGAATGCGATAAAAACAGGAGGTTTGAACCTTATTTATATAATTACTTACTTACTTACTTTACTTACTTACTTACTTACTTACTTACTTACTTACTTACTTACTTACTTACTTACTTACTTACTTACTAGACTGCGAGCAGCGCGAGTGAGCGGAAATCGAGCGGGAGATGGGGCCGAGCGGAAGTGAGTCACGAAGTGACGAGCGGAAGTGAGTCACGAAGTGAGAAGAGCGAAAGATATCGCTCTTCTCACTTCGTGACTCACTTCCGCTCGGCCATCTCCCGCTCGATTTCCGCTCACTCGCGCTTCGCGCTCGATATCAGAAAGAAAGAGGGACTGCTCGCAGTCTACTTACTTACTTACTTACTTACTTACTTAATTACTTACTTACTTATGCATTTTGGCAATAAAGGAGCGTGCGAGAATCAGGAAGATGGGATTCTTTTAGCTGAGTCAGCAGCTGCTTCTGATTCAGGTTTAGTACTTTGTGTCTGCTTCTCATCTTCTGCGAGCGCGTGTTCCCGTCGATCGTAACTAAAACTCTGTGTATCAGTTTTGTGCATGGTATGTATGTGTCTCAGTTTGTGGCGCGTGTGACGATATTGTGAGCCGGATTATATTGTAAGAGAGGCTGAGTAAAACTTTAATCGTGGGAGACGCGGTGGGTAAACGGTCGGTACACACGAGGCCGCCTTGTCCCATGGGCTAGTCCATGTAACTGTTCACACGAGGGGACTGGTTGTGGAGACTTGTAGCAAGACTGTGTCCCGGGGACAAGTCCGTTGACACACGAGGGCGCTTGTTGCGGTGCAGGTACAGTCCGATTTGGTCTTTGGTTGGTTTATTTTCTTATTTGGTCGCAGAAGAATCAATCCCACGAACAGTTCAACACGACGGGATAAACACAGTTTGATGGAACAAGTCCCGGGAACTATAGTCCTTTCAATTCAAACAAGTCTGAATTCATGGGTCAAATCGCAGTTTGGGTCCCCGCGACTAGATTTTTCTGACGAAAAATGGTTAGTTTACATGAATGGACTTATCCCCGGCGGGCCTTGTCGCTTGTCGCCTCATGGGATCACGTCTGCTTAAGTTGAAATGTAATTTGCGAAGATTTCATTCTCTTTCGTTCTTTCCACCGCAGTTCACATACCGTAAAAGCTCTATTAAGCCCCCGGGGGCTTATTAATTTCAGCCTCAAGAAGGGGGCTTATTAGAGAGGGGGGCTTAATAGAGAGGGGGGGGGGGGCTTATTTCAAATCATAAATTTTCGAGAAAATTCACATTTATTTTTCCAACTTTACTACTACACCACAAACTAAACAGAACAAGAAATGGGTTATATATCACCGTCTTACAAATGCAATGTCATTTATACCCTAACTCAACGATATTTCTGGAAATTAAAGACCATGTTTCCATACAAAGTGACTGAAACAACAGAAAATATTTATTTAAAGACATTATTACATCAGTCTGACGAAAGGGGGGGGGGGGGGGGGGGGGGGGGGGGGGGGGGGGGGGGGGGGGGCTAAATAGAGCTTTTTACGGTATATGAATTATTTCATATATTCATCATCTCGCCAAATGTTACTTTATAGCAAATTTGTTTATTTTAGATGAGAAAAGAAAGAGGAAGAAGAAACATTGCTGGAAACGATAAAGAGGGCTAACTTTGAGGAAATTGAGATAAAGTTAACACCAAGAGCGTTTTCAAAATGTGACTCCAATACCTTGCTATTGAGTATGAAGGTATGTAAGTACAGCGTAACATCTACGTTTTTACATGATTAAAAACGGTCAAAGGTTACTGATATATACCAGGTAGAGTAAATTATCAAAGGAAGCTTTATGGCGACTCGGTGAAAGCGGTAGAGGGAAGCTTGGTAGCTTTTAGAGCGAAAATATTTGGAAATTGGCTTGGTTCGGCAAAACACGATTTTGTGTCCACAGTCCACAGTCCTCGATTTACACTGACTGCTTTCATCATCCCGTGAACGAGGCGAATTTATTAGGGACGCTGTATGCGGCGCGCGATGGAAGTCGGCTGTATTCGCAGGCTACGAATTTATCCCTTGTCGGGAATATCTGATCTTCTTTCGAATAATCTTCCGGCCTAAAATGTAGGGGCTTCCAAGTGTTCAACTGCTGAAATTGGCCAAGACATACTAAAGCGAACTTAAATGCGATAGTTTCGTACGCAATATTTATCATATTTAGCCATGTGCGAGCTTTCGTATTGATTCCGATCGAGCCGTTCGATTCCGATCGCCAACAAAATATATAAATACATTTACACAAACCGTTACTCCTAAACCAGCAAATTTATGTTAATAAAACTTACTTAGCAAGGATTTGGAGCAAGATAAGAACAATCCCTCAAGCTCTCAAAACAATATTTTACTCACCTCCGATCCAAAGGGATATCGATTTCTCCGAGACTTTAAAGTAATGTGACGAATGCAAGAAACCGTTTCATTATACATCCCAAACGCAGTCTTTTAAACAACCCAATCTCACTTTGTATTCGCCTTGTATTCGCAAGACGTAGATGTACTGTTTTGGTTGTAATATCCCTCCGTTTTACGTTTTGATATCGACTTGTTTACAAGTTCGCGCCATTTCCGAAAGGTTACCGAGTGACACCTGCTGGGGGTCCTTTGCCATCTCGTTGACTCGATGATATATCACCGAGTCAAAAAGTGTACGAAATATTGAAGTCAACAATATAATTGTAGTCCAATACATTTGTAGTCTGTGCAAATATTATACCCTATCTATGTATTAAATGTTTTTTTCATGTAGTACAAAACTTTGGTTATCATGCAAAGGCCTGTTACATATAAAGTGTCTCTCTTAAGGTTACGCAAGTTTTTTTCAACGCATGAAATAATTTGTTTTTAAGATGTACAAATCGTGACATAGCTCCTTTTATAAAGTTTTTTGCCTTCTAGCCTAATATGGTAAAAGCTACTTTATTTAGTTATCAGGTCTTTTTCAGTACAAAACAAAATGTTTTATGTATAACTTATCTCGTGAGACTTTCGTGAATCAATTTTAGGTCTATTCTCCATGTTGCAATTTTATTACGTTTTTTTTTTCAAATGTAAGGTAGCTTCAAGCTTCGTAGATTGGCAGACAGCAAGGGACCTGATGAAGGAAGGTTTAATCAGTTGGCAAATTCCGTAGAGAAGTTCACTTATTGTTTACTTGATCCACTGAGCTCTGATCAAGAAGAACGTGAACAATTTGGAGAACATTTCCTGGATGATATCGTGGACGACGCCATTGACTTAGATCAAAAAAAGGTACCAAAATCAATCTGAACTAGAAATTAAACTCTTAATTACAGTCGACGCTCCCGTAAGCGGACAACCTCGGTAAGAAGAAAAAGTGTCCGCAACCGGAGCTGGCCGCTTACGGGAATGTTTAAATACGGAGTTTGTATGACCTAGAGTTTTAAACGGGGTTTTGTCAAGGCGGCCGTAAGTAGAGCTGTCCGCTAAAGAGATTGTCCGCAAGAGAGCTTCGACTGAATTGCACCGAAAAGTTGAATTTTTAAAGCTTGTTCAAAAACATATTACGTTATTTCCAACTTAGCGCGCGCATATCGCGAAAGCGGTTGAAGAAACGATAAAAAACTCTTACGATAAAGAAATGCATTCAGTCATGATACTCACCTTACGCTAACTTTTGGATTGATGAGCAAGTTGTACCGGTGAATAAAGCATTCAAATGGCCATTTCCGAGTTGCCTTTTGCCTCTATTTCATAACGAGTCCTGGTGCACACCTTTGTTATGGAAATTAGTTTGATTTGCAAGACAATACACGTGCAGGTAAAACTAATTCCCATAACAAAGGTTGTGCATAAGGCAACTCAGAAAAGGCCTATTAACTGAGCAAATGACAACAGACAAAAGATTGCCTACGATTCATCGAAGAATAAACGTTTGAATTTTTAATTGACGCATACGCGAGGAACCCAACTCAGAGCCCGGTGACAATCTGTATCTTCAGAACCAATCATCGGCCCGCATATGAGACGACATTACCGCGAAATAATGTCGTTTTCACTCGTAAGAAAAGCGATACTTCTCCTTGCACTTGCGCTTGCGTTTGCGTTACGGTAGGTCACACGTACTTGACTGCGTTTGCGTCGTACTTAGGGCGCGAAGTGAGTTCTTTTGAACAAGGGATAACCGTTATGTCAAACGTAACGTTGATTTGGTAAATTGACTGGCGATTGCTAAACCTTCGACGCTCGAGCCATGACGTAACTAATAAATTGGATTTCTTCCATCTCTTTAGTTTTTCACTGCATCCAGTGGTACATGATGAGATGAATCGCAAATGGCATGGTCGTAAAAAATGCATGAAAAGAACATGGCGTGGTCGTGATTTTAATGAGAGTGAATGGAAAAGCTGGCTGCAGCTACTACTATTCCACTTCTGTTGTATTTTGGATTTGGTGTTTTCTCCAATCCTGTTTTCTGTGTTTTCACTGCTGAAGAAAAGAAGCGAACGATGCGAAGGAAGCAAAGAAGCGAACAAGGTTCAAGAGAATAAAACTAGTCAAGAAGACAGTCAAACTACTCAAGAAAAGTCCCATGTGACAGGTATCGTATCGAACACACCGCGTTCACACAAAATCACAAATTAAACAAGTTAAGGTGGCTTCATCTTAGTTTTGCAAGGATATACCTTCCCGAATGTGAACGGCTGATACTTCATTATCAGAGCACCGTCTGGCTAGCTACAGTTCACCCATGTAGTAGAAATAGAATGAACTTTCCAAAAAAGTGGGTTTGATAGGCATTGGTGTTACCATAGCAATGCAGCGATGACGTCATGCATTTTACATATGACCATTTTTCTCGACATCTAGACGTAAAATTTTAAAACAATCTAATGTCCCTTGTAGCCTAGATGTAGTTCTTCAAGACTAACGAATTTTAAAAAAATGATATGAGAGCTTTTGAAATAAAATGCGGTTGAACTATTTTCATCAAAACAATTAAATGTTCACCTTACGTTCGATTAATTCGTCGATACCAATGTCTTCCTGACTGATTGAGTTAATGTTTTTACCACATATTATACCTGTGATATAGGACTGCTTTCTGTGAGAGTTTCTTCGAAATTGCTTCATTTGGTTTCATTTTGTTGTAGTCATAAGTAGTCCCTGCTAGATTCAAGGTAGTAACATATTTTTTACGGAAGCTTTAATTAAAAAAACTATAGTTCGATGAATTGTTTTGTATTTTTGTTATGTAAAGTTTAACATGTATTACGCTTTCTCTGGAAGTTTTAAGTGGATTGAATCATTTTAAGGAACGGAAAAAAGGAAAAATACAAACACTTTTACATTCATCCACACAATCCTTTTTAGTTTACAGTTTATAATAAACGTCTTGGTAATTCCGCTGACCAGTGCATAAGGGCTGGGAAATCACAACACTAAAAAAATATTGCGGGCGCAATATTTGGTATGCATTAGGGGGTAGAAAGGCGGCCTTTTGCCCGACCGCATAACAACACAAAATGGGCGGGTTGCTTCTATTTTCAGGACGGTATTTCTCTTGTCTTTAATACACACATTTAAAAGATAGACCTTTTTGGAGTTCCGATGCCAAAAATTAACGGATAAATTCTGCGCCTTCCTTCGTTCCTCGGTTTGAGAAATGCTACTGGAGGATTGAAATTATTTTTTCACGAATTGAAATCTGTGGTTTCTTCGATATGATATCGAAGCTCATCAACAAAGATTTGAACACGTGCCCGACCGATGAATCAAGGGGTTTATACAACAAAAGCCCCAGGAATAACAGGAAGGTTCCAGCAGGGCATATTTTAGGCAAACTACATTGCTCAACCGCCGAAAAAGAGGACATTGAAGCGTTCAACAGATCTTTGGCGTTTGGAGCCCTTCGATTCTCAAGGCACTTCAAATCAGTTGATTTTCAAGACTTAGGAGATGAAAACACGACAGTACGGTAAATGTTATTTCTAAATGTTGTTTGCTTTATAACAAAAATTATAATTTAACTAATCGTTTGATTCCAATTCCAATATAATTTAAACTTTTGCAATTTGGCATACGAAGGTGCACAACTCCGATTTTATTCCAAAACGCTCTCATGGAATTATTTAAAAATTCGTAGTCTTGAAGAACTACATCTAGGCTACAAGGAACATTAAGTTGTTTTAAAAGTTTACGTCTAGATGTCGAGAAAAATGGTCATCGCTGCTATGGTAACACCGATGTCAATCAATCCTACTATTTTGGAAAGTTCATTCTATTTCTAGTAAATGGGTGAAGTAGCTAGCCAGACGGTGCTGGCTAGCTGGTTAGCTGGCTAGCTAGCTGGCTAGCTGGTGCTGGTGCAATAATCCTCGGCATGTAGGTTTTATGCACAAAACTCTTTTTAGCCGGCCGTGTTTAACTAAACAACTTTTAGACATGTTTACTTCGTGCTTTAGTGTGAACAACATAGTAGAATCTAGAATACTGATGTGATTATATTTCGTGAATCTGATAAATAAACTGATATATTTATTTCTCAACATACGGTTTTCTTTACAAACCTAATTGTTCCTGCAGTGTAAACGAATTTTCATAACTATTTACAAAACGTGGCCGAGGAGTTGAACTCGGGACTACCGGCAGGATTGGAGAATTCTGGATTACAAGACCAGCGCCTAGACCAGGAGTACCCAACGACAATTTTTTCAATGATTTCTGGGCAACCGCGAAGACATTTTCTAGTTAATATTTAACTACCGTAGGAAAAATATATCCGCTCTTCATGATCAGAGCCAGCTAGCAATAAATCGGACACTACTAGTTACCAGCCAGCATCCGTTTTGGCAATGGTTTTTCCCAGCCAGGGAGGAATTCCTAATCGTTATAGCAAATGTTATACCGCTTTTTCGCCAACCAGGACTGATATGTTGGTTCTTAATTCCCAGCAAAACCAAAAAAAGCCTGCAACCGAAACAAAGACCTACAGGCAATTATTTTGGAAATGTTGCTCATCAGTTTCCGTATTACTTATATCAATAATACAACATTTGATATAATTGAAAATTAGCTACAAGTTTTACTTACCTTGTAATGCTGGAAGCTCAACCCACCAGTGAAAGTGTTTCCTTGGAATATATCATTATTGCGGAACTAATCGTTTCTTGTAAAAATATGTCGCTGCAGGGCCCGCGCAGCACTTTTTTGAGTGGGCGGTGAATGCGAACGCGTGAGCGTGAGCTATCTAGGGGGTCCGGGGCATGCCCCCCCCGGGAAAATTGTGAATTGTTTATTTATTTATTTATTTATTTATTTTATTTAAGTCCTCTGAAAGGCTGGAAATTTTTTAATACAAGAATCAACACTTATTACCCGGTCTTTAAATTTAGAGAGAGTTGTCCATTTTTCGAAAAGCAATCAGAGATTTTTGTAGATATTTTCTTTCCAACAGCCAGAAGCCTTCATTAATTATGCTCATTTTACCATGTGCGCTTCTCAGTTGGTTATCACGCAGGATTCCGTGTCCCGCGATGTCCAGAGCTGTGTATAATTCTCAGTTTAAAGTATATATGGCGATGAAATGTTGTCATAAAAACGTTTTTCTCTAAAACGCAAGATACAGCTGCTCAATAGAATAAAGTCAGTCAACTCTAAGTTAGATATTTGTTCAATTGTAATCGCGTCTACTTTGCTAATGGTCATTGCAACTTTGTCTGTTGCGAACTACTGCAGATCAAAATGAAAATGTTATCACCAACGTACTTCCAGTAAAAAAAACGTTACTGTAGTGAATGACTCCTGGAAATTTTTATTATTATTTTTTAGAAAAGAGGGGGGGGGGGGGGGGGTCTAAAGTTCCCCAGCCCCTCCCCCTGCGCGGTCCCTGCGCTGAATAGTATGACTTTACTTTTGAGTGCATGGCCATAAATTGCCACAACACAGTTTTCTTTTCAGCTTTTAATGTTCCAAAAATATAGAAGAGGTAACTGGTAAGCTGCTTACCTTATTGCGCTCAGCAACTCCTTTATAAAACTCCTTCGTGGGGTTGTCTCTTTTAAAATCTGAAAACAACAAGGTTATCAACAGTAACTGTTTGCCGCAACCTTACTTTAGGTGCATATCTAACGGTACTCAGAATTCATCGTTCTATTTTAAGTAACCAACTTAAAAAATGTTCATAGCACTAGCTTTATTCTGACTATTTCCACATAATTAGCTACGTTGTCCCAAAACGTTCATTATAGACGGATCAAATGTATCGAGGAAACCAACCTGAATCTTAAATTCTCTATCAAATTATAGTTTGTCTCACGACGAATCGAACTTCCACAAACACCACTATAGTTCGAAAGTCTTCAATAAACCTGAAATGGCGAAAAACGACGATGCCTCTTGGTTTATTTTGGCAACGGACAAAATAATTGAACAATCTGGATATTGCAGTTTCGAAAGTTTTTAATGAACCGAAAATAGAAACTGAAAACCATAATGCTTAATTGCTGTTTCAGAATGAAACTGAAATATAGCAAACTGCAATTATTTTCTTTCTCATTGAAGTTCGTATTGCAAGCACCGCTCATAAAGACCGACAATCGGCAAACACAGCAACAAGCACAAAATAATTGAACAATCTGGATATTGCATTTTCGAAAGTCTTCAATGAACCTAAAATGGTAAAAAAATTTCGAAACTGCATGTATAGCAAACTGTATAGGAAACGACTGCTACGCAGGTTAGTGTACGGCCGGCGTGTGCGTGAAGTCGCAACAAAAAGCCCCACAGGGTCGCGTTACAAGTTCGCAGGAAACTTTTCTACAATGCCGGTGTAATCTTACTTTGTTCATATTCGTACATGCAAGCCGAAAAAAGAGTAGACTATTCAAAACTGATTTCATTTTGCAGTTTCAAATTTTTTGTCGGTCTAGGCACAGGCCGCCTAAACTCATCAAATTAATGATTTAGTGAGCGTGGGACGTGACTATCTGAAGTAAGCGGTGTTGTGTTAACAATGTCGACCGTTGTAAATTTTGAGCGCTCCAAGGTCTCTAAGACATTGTATGGAGTTCAAAACAAAGTCGAATTTAACCACTCAATAAAGTAAAAATTGCCCTCCTTTCAATAAAATAAATGTACTCACCTTGTCTGTTTGGGTTTTGATATTCAGTTAAAGTGCCTAATATGTATACACGCTGGGATTTTTTTAGGCTGAAATCGGCCAAAGAAATTAAACTTCTTAGGGTTTCATCGGATTTAGCTGAAACATGGGGAGGTAACAGATCTTGACATTCCAAACAACTTGTCCGAATCAGATTTTTCGTTTTTAAAGGGTTTTTAAAATTTCGAACAATTTCTAAAAATAGTAACAAAATGGCGGGAAATTCAAATTTTAAAGTACAATATCTTTGTAATGAAAAGCAGTAGCTGAAATAATTTTCACTGTTTAAATTGTCCTGGCCTGATCTATCATTTCTGGTTTGAAAATAGACCATAACGCAGTAAAAACAAATTAAAGTAATAATATGACGTCATTTTCGCGCCAAAAACTGTTAAAAACGAAAAATCTGATTCGGACAAGTTGTTTGGAATGTTAAGATCTGTTACCTTCCCATGTTTCAGTTACATCCGATGAAACCCTACGAAGTTTAATTTCTTTGGTCGATTTCAGCCTAAAAAAATCCAGCGTGTAACCCCAAAAACCTTTTTTTGTTCCAAACAATCTATACATTTTTCTGAGCAGAACGCCGAAAAGAAAAATCTTTTTGGTTGAAACCGCGATTTTTTATGAATTTTCAAAGTCTGGGAAAATCGCATTTAAAAGCATGACCGAGTAGCAGAACCATCGTGAGAGTACTGGATCTAGCACAATTCGTGACGTCATTCCAGGCCATCAATCGATCGATCGCGAGCCTTGAGTTGTGTCTTCATTCTGAGATAGAAATGCGTGCAAAATTGAGCCGAGCCGTTCTTTGCCGTTGCCGTTGGTTTGCTCTAAGTACTTCAGAGATCAAGATTTCATGGTCAAGTTTTCTGGGTTGATTGATCGGCGAGTCTGCAGCGAAGATTGAGTAATTTCTGTCTTTGTACAATAAGGACTTCAATTTGCTTCGTTCGGGTTCCAGAATTTTCGTAGAATTCAAGGTAATAATTTATTCTTGCTGAACCAAAATATTATCTTTGTTAAGATGCATTAAGCGATTCTAGTGAGCACTGCTGATTGACATTCAGACTAATTTGCTCAGTCTGTTTATACTACGCGAACGAGCGAACGATCGACACCGTTTCAGGCACTTCGAATTTGTTTCTACTTTACTGATCTGGTGACATCAAAGGAGGACAGATTCTTACCGAAAGAATCCGACGTCTTCGTGCTTCAGCATTATTTAATGAGCGTTCTAAGCTAAAGCATTTAGAAGCAAAGTGAGATATTCCCATTTCCCAATCGAATCGTATCACTTCAACAGAAAGCTTCAGAAGATTTATAATACTCCCGAATACTGTATGAATCGCGTACGGCTCCCGTACGAACAGCCACTTGAACAGACCACACTATTGTTGAATTATAATAAATAACTACCATCATCAGCTCAATAACATTATACAGGCCATCTTTATGTTAGTTTCATCGTGGTATCCAAAGATCTTGAAACAAATAAAAGCACTCGGCCGCTTTTTCCCGATGAAACCCGAAGCACGAGTTTTTTAGATTGCTTTTCAAACAAATGCTTTAAAAAGAAAGCACTAATTAGTAGTAGTTGACCCGCATTGTTTTCCAGTTCTTAATTTACGGTTACCAAACGTAAGCTCTGAATAGTAGTAATGAAATATTGTTTTGCACTTCTAATTAACAGTTTCTAAATCCGTTGGGGAAACATGATCATGAAGTCAAATGTAAATGAGTGAAAATTTGCATTTCGAGCATGATGATAATCTACTTTAATGCACTAAGTCATTCAAGTAGCTTGTAGCTCAATGGTAGAGCGTCCGACTACCGTGCAGAAGGTCACAGGTTCGACTCCAGCTGGTAAAACATTGAATTATTTTTTTCTTTGAAAAATGCTTACATGATAATTATTTAGTTTAAGTCTAAGTCATATAAATGCCGCAAGAATCTTGATATCCAATAAAATTGCATATGAAGTTCACTAGTGATCTTCATCTGTCATTTAATTGGATATCCAGAATCATGCACGTGACAAACGTTCCCGCCACATGGTCTTCACCGGGTATCAAACCTCATACACGTGACGAAATGCGTGGCTTTTCATAGGTTAATTAGCTCATGAATTATTAATGAGTTTGAGAATAGTTTGTAAACAATTTCCACCACGAATGGATTGTAAAATCGAAATGTTAGCAAGTTATTACCCTGGGTACCAGAGGTTTATTTCTCGCGTCGGATTGGCCGGAGGCCGACGCCCGAGCGGCGTAAGTTGTACGTTCAGAAAAAGAATTCCCAGCAGCTTTTCCCTCAAACACAAAAATTCCCAGCGTGTTTCTCTCAAGTGCTAAGTTTCCCAGCAAATTTCTCGCGAGTGCTAAGTTTCCCAGCCAGCTCAATTTTAGTCTGCAGCGCGGATATTTTGTGGAGCAGCACCGTTGGGTACTCGGACACGCTGCCTCCTCGATCATTGATTAGCTCATGTCTTTAGAAGCCATCAGTTATTTTTATTCTACTTTTTTGTATATTCCGCTACAGTGGCAGAGATGTATCTAATATACTTGGAGACGCCGTATTTCAAGTTTGTTCGCGACACGCTGAGCTATATACTACATGTTGTTCTGCACTATGCTCTGTGCTTATCGCCATCAACCATAGCGTTCAGCGGATTAGAGTGGGCCATCCTCGTTTTCTTCATAGGCCGCTGTCTGGTAGAGTGTAAACAAATCTGGGACATATTGCAACGCATAAAGCGACGGAAAAAGAATAAGGACGATGGAGCTCAATCACAATGGATTCGTCTAAAGACGCTCTCAATATATCTAAGGTAAATCATTGGCAGGCCTTGTAATTTTTTTTTCATCCAATTATATCTAAATTGGTCAGCACGTAGTCGTATTTCATGCACTAATTACTGAGAAGGCAAGTTCCCTCGTATCTTTCTGACTTTCTGACCACATATGGACAATATAAAATATAGTAATAATACTTAAGTGCTTGCACGGGGCAGTTTCTGTTTCAACTCAAGGTAGAACAGGTAGCTACAGATTTAACTCATTGGATGATGTTTGAGAAACTGCTTCGTACAACATGAGATTTACCGCTGTTGTGCTGCGATATAGTCCTAAGCCCATTTCAGAAGCCGTACGTCACATGAGCTGAATCGAATCCTCATGTGGATCGGCTTTGATTCAGACGCCGAACTTCACATAATGTAACAGGTGACGCCATATATAAAGACAACATTCAATTCCAAATAGCAGGGCTGCAAATAACAGTCGGTCATCGGACAATAGCTGACCAAAATTTGCCAATGTCCGAAGAAATCCCAACTGTGGTCGGACAAAATGTCCGGACATTCATTTTTGCCTTACAACGCTAATTAATGCGTTATAACGCGTTTTGTTCTAAAACGCAAACTAGTTTACTCTGCGTTGACGACGTGTTAGATTAGCAGGTTTGCTTATCAAGCAGTACTGTAATATGATGCCCGACCACATTTTTGTTTTATCCGACCAAAATGGTGACGTTGTCGGACATATGTCCTTTCAAGAAAAAAAAATTATTTGCAGCCTTGAAATAGAGACTTGAAAATTTCGCCGTTGGGGTTCACGTTCTCCACAAAACGCAGAATTTGGTCATTTCACGTTGTTGCTTTGCAGAGGACGGCTAAGAAATGTACCAAGATGAATAACGCACGTGCAGAGGCTACTGTACTGCTAATTAAACATTCAAGTTTGGTGACGTCCGCGTTGCCGTTACCGTTGTGGTTTTCCCACTGCCGGTCAACTGACCGATGAGAGTGATTATATTCCTCTGAATACTGACAGAGGCTGTCATGTTGACTTCTACAAACTACTTGTATTCTCAAAATATTACCTTATTGTCACTTATTTTCGCGGTACCTTAATTTCGCGAAAATGGGAGAGGCAAATTTCGCGTAGCCTGAGATCAGGCTCCTAAAGAAAATCTGCGAACGAAGCAAGCCGAGTCGCTGCCTGGGGCGAGAACGAAGGCGACGGAGCCTGAAGACATTCCTTTGATGCCGCCGATCCGCCCTCCAGTAAGAGAAATTCTCTAGTGGCTAATTTTAGACTGAATGCGATTGCGTCATGTCGACCGTGTGGAGGTCTGGGGTTAGTCACTACCAAAAAAGTAGAGTATCCTCTGAGTTTTTATCCTTCCATTTCGAACTTCAACTTTCAGGCCTAAGCGGGACAACTCTTCGACTTGGTCAGTTTCAATATTATCGAAACTACAACGGCGACACAATTATAACAGTAGATCGTTCTAATCTCCACCCGAGGTTAACTTGAACTCTTGCCAAAACCAGTCGGGAGAATCCCAAATACATCGCGCTCTTTTGCCACAGATTCTAGGCATATCTTTTGCTTTTCCTTGAGCCGAGGGATATCTGAAAAATCTGATGGCAAAGAATAAATTCCGTAACGCTTGCTCAATTCTCCTGTATTCAACTTAAACAAACAACGCGTGACATTGTGTTGTCAACATCTGTCATCATTTACCGCAAATCTGTCAATATTAAGTGATTTGACCAATCAGATCATGATACCAGAATCTGGTACCATGGATCGGCGGCATCAAAGGAATGTCTTCAGGCTCCGTCGTCTTCGTTCTCGCCCCAGGCAGCGACTCGGCTCGCTTCGCTTCGCTCGCAGATTTTCTTTAGGAGCCTAAATTTCGCGAGACTTAAATTTCGCGATTTGGCAAAAAAATCGTGTTCAAAGGAACTAAATTTCGCGCGAAAATTTTCCACATTAACAAATAGGTAGTCTCAGAATCGGCGCTACAGATTTTAATTACAGAGTTTAATATTACCAACCCAGAGTCCAGAATTCCTCTTGTAGGCGTGTACGACTTTGCACTCATAATCATGTAAACTGACGTTGAAGTTAATAAAAGGGTTTTATAGCAGGGTATTAAATTTCGAGATAACGTTTTTCGGGGGTCTTTAATTTCGCGATTTTTTTGCAATCGCGAAAATCGTGAAAATTAAGTCCCGCGACAATAAGTAACAATAAGGTATTTAATAGTTTTATGTTACACCGCTGACCGGAATGCGCAATTTTCCCCTATTGAATTAAGTTCGGCTGAATTAAGCTCGGCGTTTGAATAAATTGAGGACCGACTCACCGACCGACTCACCGACTGACCGACTGACCGACTGACCGACTGACCGACAGTTCAGTTCAGTTCATTTTTATTCACACTTATTTCGATTACAATAAATTATTAACAATCATAAGAAGAAGGAAAAAATAAAAAGGACAGAGCAAGTATGAAATAACATTTTTTAAGGGCGAAGTGTGTAGTGGCCAAAGGAGCAAAGCTTTCGAGTTGGCCACTACTACAGTGCAGTTACAAAGAGAGGAAATAAAATTCATACAAATAAGGCTCTAGTCAATATTACAAAGATATAATTAAAGTGACAAATATAACTATTTACAACATTTATAACTTATTTATGTCTGACTGCCAAGAAGGAAGAGTTTATATTCATTCTTAAAAGCGTTATGAGGCAGACACTTAATCTCAATTGGTATTGTTTCCCAAATTTTTGATGCCGTTACTCTAAATCTTGCAAGGCCATAGTTAGTTCTGGAGGCTGGTCTGTACAGGTTTTGATTAGTGGCATACCTGGTGTTATAGTTATGAGCTTCAGAAGCAGGTAGGACCAGATCATAGAGAGCAGGAGGTGTTTTCTTTTTTTAGGTATTGTATTTTACGACTGACCGACTGCAGACTGCAGACTGATAGGCAGACAGACAGACAGATAGACAGACTGATAAAGGATTGAGTTACTGACTAACTCAGTGACTTGTTCACTGAAAAGCCTCATGTGGGGATGTGTTCAATAACATATGTATTTAATGACTGTCTGACTGACTGGTTTATTGAGTGATTGACCAACTGACCAACTGACTGACTGACTGAACGACTGTCTGACTGACCGAATGACCCACTGACTGAATGATCGACTGACTAATTAAGCCTGCGAATACAGCCGCCTTCCATCGCGCGCCGCATGCAGCGTCCGCGAGAAATGTCGTCTGCGATTTACAGCCAGAAATTCCATACTGATGACGTAAATCTGCCCAAAATCCGGTCAGGAGCGCTGATTGGTCCGCTCACTAATTTGCATAATGTTTGTAAAATGAAAACACTTCATTAAAAGAAAACCGGATGTGGTTGCAGACTAAAAGTAGACTAGCAGGGTTAAGCTGTAAGATATATTATTACAATTTCTCATTTCACACACGATTGGGAAGGTATAAAAACTAAGACTGCCTTATGAACAACGTCAAAAAAATACAGAAAGGTGAAGCAACTGCAACCATCAACGATATCTATTTAAATTTTTGTCGCTGAATTTTAACACCTGTGGGTTTTATTGCTGACAAAAAGGCGGCCGCGACAGAAAGTACAGCTAACAGAAATATCAATTACGAATATTATGAACCGTCCGAACCGTTATTATGAACCGTTACAGCATAAATGCTACGGAAAACCAGAGTGTATCGAACAGCAGCGGTGTTATGATACGCCGCACAACACCTTTATGTCTTCTATGCGCTCATGTTCCAAAGCACTGTTATTAGTGATTTCAGGCAGCCTTGTTTTCAAAACATCCGAGTCTCAGATAATGCGCAACCAATAAAGAGATTCCTGATTTTCGTAGTGAAGCGGTCCGCTATAAACGTGTCCAAGAATTGTTCGCGTTTATTCAACTGATTCAATGAATATTCCTCTGGTAGCAGTGAGGTCAATGAGATCAACCTGCGTGTGTTGTAAATATATTCAGGAAATCTAATTAGTGGTTTAACGTCATCAGTATGGAATTTCTTGCTGTAAATCGCAGACGACCTTTCTCGCGGGACGCTGCAAGCGGCGCGCGATGGAAGGCGGCTGTATTCGCGGGATAACTGACTAATGTCAGTAGGACTAACCAACCGGCTGACTGACTGACTGAACGACTAACTGACTGACAGACAAACAGACAGACAGACAGACAGACAGACAGACTGACTGACTGACTGACTGACTGACTGTAGACTGACTGACTGACTGACTGACCGAATGACCTACTGACCGAATGACCTACTGACCGACTGACCGACTGACCAGCTGACTGACTGACCAGCTGTCCGACTGACTAACTCTAACCAACTGACCAGCTCACCAAATCAACTGACCAACTGACCGACTGACCAACTGACCGACTGACCGACTGACCAACTGACCAACTGACCGACTGACCGACTGACCAACTGACCGACTGACCGACTGACCGACTGACCGACTGACCGACTGACCGACTGACCGACTGACCGACTGACCGACTGACCGACTGACCGACTGACCGACTGACCGACTGACCGACTGACCGACTGACCGACTGACCGACTGACCGACTGACCGACTGACCGACTGACCGACTGACCGACTGACCGACTGACCGACTGACCGACTGACCGACTGACCGACTGACCGACTGACCGACTGACCGACTGACCGACTGACCGACTGACCGACTGACCGACTGACCGACTGACCGACTGACCGACTGACCGACTGACCGACTGACCGACTGACCGACTGACCGACTGACCGACTGACCGACTGACCGACGACCGATGACCGACTGACCGACTGACCGACTGACCGACTGACCGACTGACCGACTGACCGACTGACCGACTGACCGACTGACCGACTGACCCGACTGACCGACTGACCGACTGACCGACTGACCGACTGACCGACTGACCGACTGACCGACTGACCGACTGACCGACTGACCGACTGACCGACTGACCGACTGACCGACTGACCGACTGACCGACTGACCGACTGACCGACTGACCGACTGACCGACTGACCGACTGACCGACTGACCGACTGACCGACTGACCGACTGACCGACTGACCGACTGACCGACTGACCGACTGACCGACTGACCGACTGACCGACTGACCGACTGACCGACTGACCGACTGACCGACTGACCGACTGACCGACTGACCGACTGACCGACTGACCGACGACTGACGACTGACCGACTGACCGACTGACCGACTGACCGACTGACCGACTGACCGACTGACCGACTGACCGACTGACCGACTGACCGACTGACCGACTGACCGACTGACCGACTGACCGACTGACCGACTGACCGACTGACCGACTGACCGACTGACCGACTGACCGACTGACCAACTGACAGACTGACTGAATGGATGATTTACTTACCGGCTAACTACTGACAGACAAACAGACAGACAGACAGACAGACAGACCGACCGACCGACCGATTGGCTAGCTGGCTGGCTGGCTGATTGATTGATTGATTGATTGATTGATTGATTGATTGATTGATTGATTGATTGATTTCCTTTTAGTGACTGTTGGAACAGGCTCGACTTCGTCAGTCTACTTGTCTATTTGATAATTTTCACACTGCGGTTAGCCACTGTGATCGCATCTGGATCAGAGATGAACAACCGAGCTCTTGCCATTGCTGGTTACTTCTACAGCTTTAACACCTTATGTCTCACACTAAGGGTATTTGGTTCCGTAATGGAACAATCGAGAGATGTTGGCACCATCCAGATTGCTTTATTCAGCATTCTCACAGATATTCGCATCGTATTTTGGCAGTTTACAGCAGCCATTCTGGCTTTCTCCATTGCTATAACCAAAGTGTATATGGTTGAGAAATCTTTCATTGCCAATGGAAGTGATGGAAATGACTTGTAAGTGCATGTTTGTTTCATGAGTTCACTTCTTGCTTACTTTTTACCACAGCAGATTCCAATTACAGTACTCCTTGTGCCTTCCTTCAGGTGGATAGACAATTTTGCTGTCAACTGTCCTGTGATTTGGTTACCATTCAGCAAGTGCTCTGTTTATAATTTGCCTCTTTCCAAACTTTTTGATGCTGATGATGAGCCGAGAGAAACGCTTTTCTGCGCTTGCACACCGATTTACTCTCCCATTGCTCCTGTCTAATAGGATATGTAGTAATCCGAGTTCTTGCCACGAATATTACTAGATTTTACACCGGCTGCTTAGTCTAAGTCCCTTAATTCCAAAGTGTCGAGGACATCTGCCATATACCTAGTTAACAAAGCTGCTTGGCGGTGAATTGAAGCCGATTTTTGGTGGGTATGACAAATCTACTAGCTCCCCATGGATGGAGGCGATTCCATCGCAAGTCCCCCCACTCAAATCTTCCTAGTTTCCAAAGCAATTAGCTCGTTGCGACTGCGATCGTTGCGATCGTTGCGATCATATGGAAACCAGGCTTTATGTTAAACACGAAGAAACATTTACATTTAATCGTAAATGTCATATGTGTATATTCAGCGGATCAAATTCCGTCGAATTACGGTGTGGCGGGCCATGATGCAGCAAATTCTAGTATCGATTCTAGTAATTAAAATACCCTTTAGAAAGGGACAGCTCGCTGAAAACTGACATGATTACTAACCATTTCGTATATTTTTTCAGCGCCTGTAAAAACTCCGGACCTTCATGGTAAGTGCCGAGTGCGCGCAAAAAAAACTTTTTCTTGCACTGTAAATAAATAAAAGTCCCTCACAGTTTGTAACATTGATTAGCGCCTTTGGGAAGCTCAAGCTGCAGATCGCTATACATGGAGGCAGAGAGTCAGTCAAGCAGCCTCCTTCTTTGAAAACGACCGAAGAGCCATTGCTGAGGAGAAAAGGGATGAAAGAACCCGCCAGCAAGCGTCAACGGCGAAACCTTCCCCTGCACTGAGCCGCTGTGGCAAAATCTGCCTGTTACGGATAGGCCTCGTGAGCCATCAGAAATATCGTAAACATAATAACTGACTAGCTACGTTTAACAGATTCCAGAAAACTAACTGGTAATCAGATTAAACAGAGATCCATACATCGGAAGTTGTTGGATGAGTAACAGCGAGCATTTTTTTGTCCGCGTGATAAAAATTGTCGACGATTACAGCTTTAAAGAACTTGAAAATTGACTGACTTGACTGTTAACGTTCCGAATTTCATTGCTTCTCAATGCCGCTTTTGTTATTGAATGTCGTCCTATTCCCATTTCTTCTGCTTGTAATATGAAAAAGGAATGAATAATCAAATTTATAGCTTGCGCAAAACGGCTAATTCGAGCACCCACGAAACTCATCTAAAATATCAGAAATATCGATCGTTATTATCCATCAAATATTTTTCTCTCGCGCGATTGGTCTAAACACGTGACGTAACGCATCCAAAACTGGGAATATCCGGTAATATTCACCAAGTGATATTCCCCAGTTTTCAAAATTTGCGTTTTACGTCCGCACGTTCAGTTTTCGTCCAAAATAAATTGTTAAATTGAATAGAACAGAATGTTTGAACACACATAGCAATATTTTTGAACGCTAACATAATTATTTTTACGTTTATCAGCTTGGGGAAGATCTCCTAAAAAGAGCGGGCCTTGGCTAGAAATATTTGAAGGATAATAAGCACAATCGCTTCCATTTGGCTTAAAAATATGCACGGATATTTGTCCCCGGACATTATCTGTTCCTCGAAGCTCACAGTTTTCCTCGAGCTTCGCTCTCGGAAAACTGTTCGCTTCTCGGAACAGATAATGTCCGCGGACAAATATCCGTGCATATTTTCGCGCCAAATGGAGGTTATTGTTTATTTATCTCTATATTACCTCACTTCTTTCATCACCAAGAGAAACCTCTGATCATATTCAAACCGAAAAACACGTCTAATGACGTGTAGTGGTGACTCGTAACAACCAATTAGACACACTACACTTATCTTTGAACGTTATTGGTGTGGACATTTTCGGCTTGAAACTGAGCATTTTCCAGGCTCCCACGGTTTGTTTGAGAAACGAATCTGGGAGCCTGGAACAGGCTGCTTAAATCTGAGACGTCTCACTAGGATGAAGGAAGTGAGGTGCTCGAAAAGCGACATCTGCGTTCTCAGGTAATTTTTTTTAATTTGGCTATAATTACGTGATTTCATTGTCTTTATTTGGCAGTTGGTGGACGACGATCAATCACCTGGGCTGGACTCTGCTGGGGGTATCACCGGAGTCCGATCATATGACGTCCGTGGACGCTCCTTCAGAGACTCTCGCCCGACTGTTCTACGCTACCTTTCTTATCTTTGGAGCCATCCTTCTAATTAATATGCTGATAGCCTTGCTATCCAACACGTATCAGCGAACACTGGTAAGGCTGACAACCGCCGCCTGGCTAGCTCAGTTAGTAGGGTGCCAGACCTGTCCAGTTTTATGTTGTAAGATGTCTGTATATAATTGTACATATATATTTCAGTTAAAGGGATTTAAAGGGGTTAAAGGGTTATATACCTCATTATAAAATATTTTAGCCATTGATTATGTATTTATTTATTTATTTCCTTAATTTTTTGAAATTTTTATTTTGTATTTAGTGTCCTCCATTAGCTGTATAGCTAAATACTTTGACACTCAAAAAAAGTTATTATTATTATTATATTATTATTATTATTATTGAGAAGAAATCTCCTTGAAAGTAAAGTAAATTACAGTAGAATATTATCTTCCGTGGGAGGCACAGTGGTCTAAAGGTTAGCGCGTTGTACATTCGAGTCCTGGCCGTCATCATGTTGTGTTGTGTTCTTGGGCAAGACACTTTACTCCGCACATTGCTCCACCCAGGAGCATAAATGGGTACCGGTGAACCATATGGTCAACCTGATAAAATGCTTAGGGAAAATACTTCTAGTCGTTTCATGCTAAGCCAGGCAGACATTACATTTTCTTATTTTGTCGAATGGGAGACGCTGTGGCCTAATGGTTAGCGCGTTGGACTCCGGATCGAGTGGTCCGGGCTCGAGCCCTGGCCGGGGTCATTGTATTGTGTTCTTGGGAAAGACACTTATATAAACTAATTGCGATTTTGAGACGGCAATACCACATTATATTGGCGGCTAGTTGGGAGAAAATATATTCCGTATTGGGCGGAGTCGCGAAGCGACGGAGCCCAATACGGAATATATTTTCTCCCAACGCCGCCAATATAATGTGGTATTGCCGTCTCAAAATCGCAATTAGTTTTGTATCGCGATTCAAACATTTTTGGACAGATTAAAAGGAAAATTCAGATCAGTTGTTGTTGATTGAAATATAAATTCCCACTATACGCAACGTGTTGTACACGAATACTTGAACGCGAAAGCATTTTTGGTCTCGAAGAAAGTCCGACTTTTTTCGCCGGTAAATTGCTTATGGAAACAAAGGCGATTCAGAATTACGTCCCTTGAAGATTTATAAAGTACCAAATGACAATGAAACGGGAAAATAATCCAATTTTGAACTGAAAAAACTTGTTCAAAAACATCTTACGTGATTGTACGACTTAGCGCGCGCACATCGCGAAAGCAGTTGAAAACGGTAAACAAACTCTTTCAAGAAAGAAATGATTTTTATTACTCACCTTACGCTAACTTTTAGATTGAGGAAGTTGTACCGGCGAATAAAGCCTTCCATAACTGAGCGAATGACCAGAGATACAAGATTGCCGACGATTCATCCAAGCGAAACTTTTGAATTTTGATGCGTACGTGAGGAACCCAATTCAGTGCTGACGACGCCTCGCTCGCTTAGCAAACCTATAAGCGGATCGCGATACACTCGCAGTGCCTCTCTTCACCCAGGAATTAATATAAATGGGGACCAGCAAATTGTCAGCGCAACCTGACAAAATGCTGGGTGGTTACCTGCGATGGACTGGCATCCCATCCAGAAGAATAACGATACTTCTATTCACTTCATGCTATGGAAACCAAAGTTAAGCGCTGGCCTGATAAGCGAGGCACGTAGACGCAACATTTTGGTGCGTCAATTTTTTGGATCACGTGACTTGATGTTTCCATGGCAACCAAGTTTTGACAGGCCGTTTTCAGCTTAATCTTCAGATTTCCGTTTTTTACGAAAAGTTTCTTCCAAAATATTTACATTTTTTGCATCCTTATATTTGTTTCGATTCAGTTTTCAAATCAAATTTGGTGATTTTCTGACATTTCCGAACAATTTAGAAATCCAAGATGGCGGATCCAAGATGGCGGATCCAAGATGGCGGATATTTTTAAAGTATGACGTTATTTTGGCGCGATATGATATCATAATTGGTTTGTGATTGTCACTAAAATAAACATGTTTGGATGCTTTATACACCACATAAGTTTCATTTTGATAGCATGAATACTTTTCGAGATACAGATCGTTTTACCCAAATTTTGTTGGGTTTTTTTGCTTAATTTCCGTTTTCATGAAAATTTCGCCTCTTACGATAAAATCCTTCCAAATTCTTTGCCGTTTTAGCATCTTTATATATATATATATTTTTTTTTTAATCAAATTTGGGGATTTTCTGACATTTCTGAACAATTTAGAAATCCAAGATTAAGGATCCAAGATGGCGGATTTTTTAAATGTATGACGTCATTATAGCATGATTTGACGTCATAATTAACACGTGGGACACGTGACTGTCACAAAAAAAATTGGATACACACCATATAACTTTCATTTTCATAGCGTCAATACTGAAATACAGAGGGGAGCACTTTCTTACGCTTCTTTCACGCTTAGCAACCTCTCGCGTGCATCCATAACTCGATGTACGCACGCTGCACGTTTACCATTTCTTAATTTAACGCCATAGTTAGCGTTCAAGTCCAAGTTAAAAAAAATATTGATTAACGCGTTCACATCTGAATATTTTAAGGACAACTCGTTCAAGCAGTGGTCAATCAAACGAGGGATTGCAATTCAGACATACGATGGCTATGATCCAATACCAGTCCCCCTTAATATCATCTACAGTATCGGCAAGCTACTCGTGCAGGGAGTGAAAGAAAAAGAAAAGGTACGGTACGGTACGATACGGTACGGCTAGACACAGTGGTGGGGGAATAATGGTAAATACGACAAGTTTAGTCCTGTCTCAGCAAAATAGCTATAATTTTACTGAACGGAATTCGATTCAGTTCATGCCAAAATATTCGCAGCTATTCTTCCAATTTGAAAAGACTCATTAGGATGTAATATATCAAACACGAGAGACAGTGTTTCGTCCGATTTCCAAACACCGAGCTAGAAGAGAGTTGAAAATACGACGCGCAGCAGTCTTTTTTGACGAAATTCGAGGTGTTTGGAAATCGGATGAAACACTGTCTCAAGCATTTGACTGCGTATCCTCTCAATTGAAATAAAAACTGGAGAAATAAAATCGTAAATTTATGCTAATTAAGACCAGGTATCCAAACCACCGCACACTGTCACGGTTATAATTTCCTTTGTCTTAACTTGTTGAATTCAGTATTAATCAGTTTGAGAAATTTCCAGAAAACTATACTGAATTAATGAGGTAGAATAATAGAATTAGGTAGACGTTTTTTAGTAGGTAGACTTCTAATGAGACCCGCTACTGACCTAAGCATAATCTGTCCTGCACGTTCTAGACTACGAGCGGTCCTTCTTTCCATCAGTTCATCAGGGCGCAGGAAAGAATTGGCGGTGAACGCGCACTGCGCTCTTGTGCGATATTTGATGCGGAGCGAGACTGAGCGCTTTCAAGATTTCAAAATATGTCGTCAAAAGAAGTTCAATAGCTGATGCAGAAAATGGATTGCTACAAGAAAACGGTACGGATTTCCACTTAGGTTTTGCAGAATGAACATGTCAACATGTTTGTAAAGTAGTATGCAATAAATAACGGGTTCAATATGTAAAATCAACAACAATTTTATTTAACATAAGTCGAGCTGCTTCGAAACCGGCGTTGCTCTTTTAGTTTGGGCGGGAAAAGACAGACGTTAATTGCCTGCGATCAAAAGCAGCTAAAAGCGTAATTTTCAGCGTATGCATAGAACAGCCTTAGCTTTTTCATCGGTGTAAATTTCATTTTAAACGTTTTTGAACTTTCCGAGTTAGACACTATAGACGTCAGTACACAGTTGTTCTCTTATTTTGCAGAGGACGTACGGCTAAGAAATGTACCAATATGTAAAACGCAAGTAAGGTGTTTCGATACAGTTTTTCGGGAACCCTACCTAATGTTCACCTATTTAGCAAACTTTTCTCAGTCGGATCGATGTGAAACGTCTTGGTTTGAAGTTTGCTATGATGTACTTTTCAATGAAATCGATATTGCTATGGCAACGATAAACAGAAAACCTCGAAATCAGTTAAACTTAAGATTTCACCAGAAAAAGCGAATACCAACATCTTAAGCTATGGTATGTAGCAAATAAAATATATGAGAATAAAATAATATTTATGTTTGATTTCGAATAAATTGCAAAAAACATTTCAAAGCTTACGTTTTGCATAATAATAGTAAATGGACCGAGAGATACATACTGTTTTGATAAAATCACTTCAGAATTAGTTAGCCAAAATGTGTCTTGAACTTATGTTTTGACGCCATGAAAGTTATGTTGCTTTTCTATTTCGCGATACTGAGAACTGGTCACTGCAATTATAGTTTGCGGGTAATTTTCGATTTTGAGCGCTTTTGCGGCAAACTGTTAGATATATTTTTTTAGAACTTTCTTCTCGCATTCTGTATAATGTAAATGGTTGTATGCCAAAGATTTTTTAGCATTGATTTACTGGAACACTTTTAAATTTAACATTGAAGATGAAGTAAGAAACCACGGAAAGTTTGCGTTACAAATTCATGGTTCAGACACGTCAAGCTAATGTATTCAAATCAACGCGTACTGCATGCCTTCCTGATTAATAGCCCTTTTCACGGTTAACTTGTGATATTTGCATAACAATACACTTGAACATAGAGGCGAGGCAATTTCGGGCACAAGCTGCAAAACATCGTGTTTTTCTTGAGCTCCTTCAACTCTTTTAGTATAAAAACAGTTTTAAAATGTAGAAGAACTACAATTCTTTTAGTTTACGTTGTTTTTAGAAAAAAATGTAAAACGACTTTTCTCTATTAATAAAGAGTAGATTCGCATAAGCAACAGGGAGATCGGGTTACGATCTTTACGGCAAACTTTAACTAAAATAATTGTATATTAAGTTATTCTCCGTTTTAAAAACTATTTTTATACTAACATAGTAAAAGGAGCTCAAGAAAATCACGATGTTTTACAGCTTGTGCCCGAAATTGCCTCGCTTCTATGTTTAACTGTATTGTTATGCAAATATTTCAGGTTAACCGTGAAAAGGGATATTTTATTGCAATTTTATATTCGAAATCAAACATACATATTTGTTTTATTCTCATATATTTTATTTGCTATACACCATAGTTTAAGATGTTGGTATCAAGCCTCGTTGGTATGGGCTTTTCCAGATGAAATCTGGATCGCGCGAAAATTTAAGTTTAACTGATTTCGAGGTTTTCTGTTTATCGTTAACGTTGCCAGGGCAATATCGATTTCACTGAAAAGTACATCATAGCAAACTTCAAACCAAGAGTAATAATTGGTGTAAATTTCACATCGTTCCAACTAAGGAAAGTTTGCTAAAAAGCTGATTGAAAACATTAGGTATGGCTCCCGAAAAACTGCATCGAAACTACACCTTGAACGCAGGAAAGATAGGGCGCTGCAGGGCGCCCTGGGTTATAGCGTCTAACTAAAAAAGTTCAAACAATTTCAAAATGAAATTTACACCGATGAAAAAGCTAAGGTTGCTCTATGCATACGCCGAAAATTACGCCTTTAGCTGCTTTAAATCGCAGACAATTAAGCAGCTCGACTTATTTTAAATAAAATCGTTGTTGATTTTACATATTGAACCCGTTCTATATTGCATACAGTTTTACAAACATGTTGTCATGTTCATTCTATAATTTTTTTTTAAATAATAAAAAAAAATGTTCATTCTATAAAAACTAAGTGGAAATCCCGTACCGTTCTCTGTAGCAATCTATTTTCTGCATCAGCTATTGAGATTCATTTGCCGACATGTTTTGAACTCGAGCGCTCTCGAGCGCTCTCGACCCAGTTTCGCTCCGCATCAAACATCGCCCAAGAGCGCAGTGCGCGTTTCACCGCCCATTCTTTCGACATCTCGCCCCAGATTTCGCGCGGCCATTTTTTCCTTCTCAGTTTATTTTGCTTCTCGGTAGGGAGAAATAAAGCGAGATGTTATTAAAGAGCTTGAGGTGAAATACTTCACAAAGCATGCAAATTTGTTTCCTATAACAGGTAACTGATCATGTCCAGGAGCCCATTAGCCGGAGCGAGCAACTCCGACACTACGCCTATGTCACAGCGTTTTTACAGACCGGTTTATTTTTAGATTCCTTTTTCCCGGGAAAATGTGTTTCTGGTCCCATGTGTAATATGAAATGAAATAAAAGAAAATAAAAATATGGCGACCTAATCGCGGCCTTTGTTACACGGTAACGCCAATTAATGATTACAAAGGGAAAACGTTTGATTGTCTGGCGGGAATACGAATTCGCGGGAAAAGCGAATCTAAAAATAACCTGGTCTGTAAAAACGCTGTGACACGAATCCAGTCCAGTTGCTCGCTCTTAGTGATGGGCTCCTGTCATGTCACATTTGTATTTATCTTAGTAAACATGTCTGACTAGTTGTGCGTGATGCTTTTCTGTGTTACAGTGAAACACACCCTACCGTTGCCACTGGAGAGTTTTTGATTAATTTTTGACAACTTTCTGATGGAGTTCTATTAAACTAGCAAATCAAATTGCAAGAATTGTGGGAGGAGGAGATGTCCATTATCAGAACGCGTACGCGGAGCTTGACAACTCCGCCTCTCGTAGTTCTGCATTTTGATTGGCCAGTTTGAAACGAAAGCCATCAGAAAGTTATCAAAAAGATGTCAAAAAGTTGTCAAATTTTTAATCAAAAACTTTCTCCAGTGGCAACGGTAGGGTGTGTTTCACTGTATGGCTTTCAACAAAAAATAATGTTATTTTAAGAAACTTATCTTCATCTAATTCTGCTTTTTTTAACTCTATCTATCGAGCTTCTATACACAGCAAGTCAAATGTGAAACTGAAGTTAACGACAGTTTGCCATATTTTAAGCACAGGCGGCCCAACCTAAAGATAAGAGAATATAAGCGGTGACTCGGTTTATATGGGTTTGTATGGGAACGCAACGGTTTTGTTTAGATGATATAAATTCGAATGTACTGTGAATATACAACCGACTTACCCTGTTGCTGTGATGTATTCTTTGTAGTTTGCCTACTTCTCAGGCCGGTTTGAAGCGATTTCGGCGAGCTATAGTTTTGCGATGTTTCAATTAATAGAGTAAAACAAGGTGAGAAACCAGATTTCAAAGCTACTCATTCGAAGCTCGATAAATTCAGTAAAAATGCTCAAATCGCCTCGTTGTTTTTGTGGGTTCCAAATGCCGTTCTAAGTTCGACTGACCTTTGCCGTTGAACGCTTGAACAAAATGGCGTCACGTCGACAACATCACCCTCCGCCAGGGAGGGGCATGGCTGTATTGACAGCCATGCAAAATGACACTGCGGGACCCGGAGAGGTCGATTGTCACACTGAGTTTCAAATTATAATTCGAATCCAAAAGCAAATGCCTTCTTATTCGTCGGGCAGAACGGATTTTTTAGCAATTTTCATGCTGTTGCATTGAGTATCTCCAAGATTTTACTCTTTTTTTCAGGAGGCAATTGCCCCTCTTATCCGCTCGCTATTTTCGAAAACATTGATTTAGTAGCTGGCAATAAATATCTGCTTTCAGACGGACGTATTCCTCACTGGAACGCGACGTTAGCGAACGTTTAGGCGGGAACTTTTCAAGTGCTGGTTTCCTATTTTAAGTTACAATCTACCTCTCCGGGCCCCGCAGTGTCATGTGCATGGATGACAATACAGCCATGCTCCTCCCTAGCTGAGGGTGATATCAAAAAAATAAAAATAAATGACGTGACATAGTTGAGGTGACCGAAGGCACGGTGGTTAATTAGCATGCTGGACTCTGGATCGAGCGGTCCGTGTTCTTGGGAAGATAATTTACTCTTAGTATATAATAAAAAATAGACGGCAAGACTGATCCTTACGGAAGCAAAAGTTAGACGCAGAAGATTAAAACAAAAAAGTAGGATATGGGAAATGGCGCTATAAAAATAAGGATCAGTCTATTTTTTTATTACTTCGAGTATTAAAAGATCCGCCCAATTCTCAACGTTTGGTCGCTGTGGTCTTGCCAAATTCGTAATACTCTTACAATGCCTCTCTCCGACCCAGGTAAAAACAATATTTTACTCACTCGCTGCGCTCGTTCGTAAAAAAATTGTTTTTACCACTCGAAAATAAAATTCATATCTTCAAGCCGCCGTGTAATTTTCTTTTTATTATATAGACAAAAGACAAAAGTACAAACTTTATCGCGAACTCTTGCAGCTCGGTGGCTGGACTTTCCGAATTTCTCTCCTTTCGTCTTCACCTGCAAGGAATTCCTTGAATAATTTTAAGTCATATGATGTTTTTCTTCTTCGTGTTAACGTTTTCCTACTCCTCAGTGAACGATTTCATGTCGCTTCAGTGAATTTCACGAATCTATCGCTCGCCATTTTTCAACCGGAGTATGGCATTTTTGCACAAAAAGCCATGCAAAAGCGGGAAATGACGTCAGCGATATCCTGAGGATATGGAAAATACGCTACTCGGGTCCCGGATGTAGTTTCGTATGAATTTTACGAGTGGTCTATTTTCCAGTAAAACACTCGTGTCTATATAATCAAACTGGATACGGGCGAACTGTAACTGTTAGGACTGACCTCAAGGAATGCTGAGGGTAACCTGGGATGGACTAGCATTCCATCCAGGGGAGTAGCAATACTCCTAGTCGGCTTCATTGATACAGAAACTGGAGTTAAGCGTCGGAACCGACGAGCCATCTGCCTCCTCCGATGCTTAGTATTGGAACAGACTAAATAACGTTTACTTTTATTCCATTTAGATGAGCTCGAGGATAAAGTTGATCGGGTGTTGCATGAGACCGAGAAAAACCGACAAATGGTCAGTCAGATTCTTACTACAACTTTCAAATCCCAGAGCAGTGATCAAGGAGTGCTGTACCATGGCCCAAAGGTAATCATGGAGAATTTCCGACGACGGTTTACTGATACTTTTCACATGAGATAATTTTACTATATCATAAGAGGCCTTCTTGGTCTGGTCAGTATTACCAATTGCCAAGTATTACCAAGATTCTTCTCCATATCTCATCTTATTTTTGTACTTACAACTCAATAAATGATTTTCTACATATATTTATTATGACAAAAGGCTCGCAAAATACGGTCCATGCTCATCCCCAAGCCCACCGAGTCTCATGACTCGTAAAAATAAAACGCCATCTTTTAATAATTGATTGTTAAACGAGAGTTACACAAATCCCCGCACAAATTTCAACAACAGAACTGCACACGCGCACTCGATCATGAAAGCTTGCTGACGTAAACTAGGCGTTTATATCCAATTATAAAACGAGTTTTATTATATGGCAAACTGGTCCACGATGAAAAGGAACATTCTGATTGGTTCCCTGAGCGGTCCGAATTTTGCAATACGGACCGCAAAGATGGACCGCTCACGAACTCATTTCGCCAAATTCCTTTTATGAAACATTGAACAAAAGAAAACTGTTTTCTATTAAGTAGAAACATTTTCCCTCATGTCTGGCGGACAATTTTGGTTAAACTTTTCGCTACGTGGCCTGAAAAATGAAAGAATATGCTTAGCTTTGGCGCGCGCGCGTTAGCCGAGAATGGTTGCATTAATTTCTCAGCAAATATTTTAAAAAGCCATTATAATAAAAACTTTATTGAACTAGCTTGTTCGGTCCGTATTGGGAAATATTGGTCTCGTTCTTTTTTGCAAGTTTATGGAACTCGCCTTCGGCTCGGTCCATAAACTTGCAAAAAAAGAACTCGACCAATATTTTCCCAATACGGACCTCACGCTAGTTCAATAACATCTATATAATACACTCTGCCAACGTCACAAGTTTGAGCGCGCGCAATTCCATGAACATTTTATAAAGGAAATAGTAAACTTGCTCCTCGTGCATTGTTGAGTTACATAAGCACTGGAGAATTCTTAAGAACACTCCAGAAGGCTACGCCTCGTGCTTCTCTACGCACTTCTCTCGTGTTCTTAAAAATTCCCTCGTGCTTATATAACTCGGGCGCGTTTACTATTCCCTTAATATTTCTAAATTTCTCGAGTGTTCTCAAATTCCCGGAGTGTTTTATGACAGTATAATACATGGTTTTGGCTTCTTCATGTGCTTTAAAATATAGATTTACGCGCGCGAAACGATAAAACACGCTTTTCTATGTTATATACTCTGATAAAACATGGTTTTAACCAATCAGAGCGCGCGAAGTTTTCAGTTTATATTTTAAATAGAATTATAATATACTCACCACAGGATATTGCAATTTTGGACAATCTGATTAGTTTCCTACTCAAGGCATATGAGGCAATGTACCATTACTACCTTATTTGGCAAGCCCGCTAATTACGATAAATATCCCATTTTTTTCTCTGTTTTTTCCTTCCGTTCTTTCCCCAGTAATTTTAATTGCAATATCCTGTGGTGAGTATATTATAAAACTACGCCTCGTTGGCTAGAGTTAATGTACGACTCGATTTCGTGGAATAATTGTTAAATATTGCTTTATAAATCAGCCAAATATAGATTGCCAGAAAAATGGCCACGCGGGTCAACTATATCAGTAGCAATAACTGCTTATTAGTTTCTCAATTGATCTTTCCAAGGCGTGGGCCAACGTCGACCAGTGCATACGAATAGAAGGTCTCCTATTAACCTGTGACTTGACTCCATCATACAAATATGCATATGTCGCAGATCTGCCTAATCGTCATCATGGCGCTAGACATTACAAATCTTTTTCGGCCGAGTTTCCTTATTTTGAGGTGAGTAGCATCATTCTATAACCAAGCTAGCTGATGCAAGTGATGCATTATGAATAAATAATTTACCGGTGCTCTTCCTCCCATATATACCTCAGCTACCCTATCCCCCATACCAGGGAGCGCGGCGCTCTGCTAAATTCTCCCAAACTTTAATTTCTCTCGTATTTGTAAACATATTTGTTTATAAATTTTGATCATATAACGCGCGCTCTGATTGGTTGTGTAGTCGTTTTGTATCAGGCTATAACTATGTTAACACGCTTATGACTTACCATTGCATTTTGTTTGCTTTATTTTATAAAAGAAATAGAAAATGACTTGCGTGTCTACAAAGGCTGATGCAAACTCAATAAAAAGTTTGGGAGAATTCGAAAAGTACAATATGTAAAACCTCGTCCGCGGCTCGGGTTTAGATAAACTTTCCAATTCTCTCAAACTGTTTCTCGTGTTTGCAACAGGCTATCAAACACGCGTACCATCTCAACCCTATCCTGCTTGGGGGTGTGGGGGGGGGGGGGGGGGGGCAGAGGGGGGGCAGAAAGTGCCCGCGCTGACTTCAAATTTATCGTACTTAAAGAGCATTCAAGCAATCATAGCCAAACTTTGTGACTTTTCCTAAAAATTATCTGGGAACATTTGCTGTGTCAATATTTTGATCACGTGACTTGATGTTTCCATGGCAAGAAAGTTTTGACAGGCCGTTTTAGCCAAATTTGGTATTTTCAGCTTAATTTTCAGTTTTCATGAGATTTCCGCTTTCTACGAATAGTTTCCTCCAAAATCTTTGCAATTGTTGCATCCTTATATTGTTTTTGATGTTTTCAAATCAAATTTGGTGATTTTCTGACATTTCTGAACAATTTAAAAATCCAAGATGGCGGATCAAAGATGGCGGACATTTTAAAGTATGACGTTATTTTGGCGTGATATGATATCACAATTGATTCGTGATTGTCACTAAAATAAATATGTTTGAATGCTTTATACACCACATAAGTTTCATTTTTATAGCACAAATAACTTTCGAGATACAGATCGTTTTACCCAAATTTGTTGTTTTTTTAGCTTAATTTTCAGTTTTCATAAAATTTTTGCTTTTTACGATGAAATATTTGCAAAATCTTTGCCGTTTTAGCATCTTTATATTTTTTTTGATTTTTTTCAAAACAAATTTGGAGATTTTCTGACATTTCTGAACAATTTAGAAATCCATGATTTAGGATCCAAGATGGCGGATTTTTTTAACGTATGACGTCATTGTGGCGTGTATGATGTCATAATTGACACGTGACTACCAACCTCGATTCCAGGCTCTCTCTCCTTTTCCTCCCTTGTCGTTGAGGAGAGAGACCCTGGTTGCGGCTGGTCACGTGACCATGTGGTTACAACAATACCGCAGGGAGGGTGGGTTTTGAAGCCGTTTTGTCAAGGTGAACAATAATTACCAACCAGGGGATCGAAGGGACAAATTGAGCTTGGTTCAAAATGGAACAGCATTTAGGCTATTTGTATGGAACGTTTGTTTTTATTCTGTACAACTTCATGACATGAACATGTATACGTGACGGATATTTTCGAGCCACAAAAGCAGCTGCGCGAAAATTACGAGAATGGAAAGTTCGTCTTGCCGGCTCATTAAATAACGATGAACCATCGACTTCATTCACTTTTACACTAAGTAGACAGGTTCATGATCGTATTAAAAGCTAAACGAGGTTGTAGACCAGACACCTTGGTCTCAAACCAACTTTGAAAACAATAATAAGCTTGGCGAGCTCGTTCACTGACCCTGCGAACTCACTAAATTAAAAACACAACGGCATTTATTTACAAATTAATTTGGAGCGAAATAGTCCAAATTTTAGCATAAAAGAGTAGCTTACTATTTTCTCTAGCTGATTCTGTCGTTAGTTTGACCGTAATATAGTTTCTTGTGTCAAACAATCTACAACAACAACCGCTCGAAGCGGTTCCTTGAAAAATATCAACAACCTTGTACGGCACGAAATCAAACGGACTGTACGAAGGAATTTTTTTCCATCGGCAGTTTTTGCAGTGAATACAATTTAAGGTGATTCCTTGGTAAAAGAACCAAACATAGATTTCCGATGAAACTTGGTACACTTTTGTAACAAGTCAAGGAGGTAATAAAACGTGATAAAAAGAGGGGGTCACCGTGCTCGTTTCCACGCCACAATGCTGACGAGTGCGGTCATTTTGGCCCCTTTTGGCAAAACCGTGCGCAGCAAATAAGCTCGATGTTTTTCAATGCAGCCCGAGATATCGCACAGAGTTTGACTTCATTCCATTGTTTATTCACCGACGTTCCAGAAAAATGTCTTCGATTTCCTTTGTATTTACTTTACACTCCAAAGTAGATTCAAATTGGATATGCGCTGTTGGACCGTAGTGGCTCCCTCCGGAGAATTTAGTTAAATTGCAAAAAAACTGATCATAGATTTCTGCCCATTTTTTTCTTGTGTAAATTAAAATTATGAAATAAAAAATGGGGGTCACCGTGCTTGTTTAGAAGAAAACGACCATTTATTTCCCAGCCAAGCTTAGCCTGAAAGAAATCCTGTAATGTTCTGTATGTGCGCGCGCTCGTACTCGCGCTAAATGACGCGTGGCGCGCGCAAATGACGCAATAAATTATGCGCAGTAAGGATGCGCAATGCAATACCAAGGAATCACCTTAACGATCACTTAAACTCATTACCTTAAAGCTGTTCACATACCAAGCTTACAAGTAAGCTTAATTCTTGAAATGATCGGCTTTCTTCCGTGGACAAAATTCCGTTGTAAAACGTCCGATCGATCGTCGTAGTTGTGCAGTTCTGAGAATTCGCAAGCGGTTTCCGAGAAAAGATTATCGCAGTGATCTTCGCCAACGGCCTGGCAAAGCCTGTAGAAGCTTGAATAGCCACATGTAAGCTTATGTACAAACTTTTATGGTGCTTGCTTTTCTTGTGAGTTGTTTGAAGAGCGAGTTGCGACTCAGAGTCAACGCTCTCACTCACCCTCTCATGGTAGATTTGTCACAGCAACATCTGTAACACTCTACCACCCCTCCCTCCAAATATAGTTTTTTACCACCGAGAATTTGGGTGGTCACGTGACCAGCCGCAACCAGGGTCTCTCTCCTCAACGACAAGGGAGGAAAAGGAGAGAGAGCCTGGAATCGAGGTTGCGTGACTACCACTAAAATAAAGATTTTCGGATGCTTTACACACCATTTCTCAAACTTATTAATAATTCATGAGCTAATTAACCTATGAGAAGCCACGCATTTCGTCACGTGTATGAGGTTTGATACCCGGTGAAGACCATGTGGCGGAACGTTTGTCACGTGCATGATTCTGGATATCCAATTAAATGACAGATGAAGATCACTAGTGAACTTCATATGCAATTTTATTGGATATCAAGATTCTTGCGGCATTTATATGACTTAGACTTAAACTAAATAATTATCATGTAAGCATTTTTCAAAGAAAAAAATAATTCAATGTTTTACCAGCTGGAGTCGAACCTGTGACCTTCTGCACGGTAGTCGGACGCTCTACCATTGAGCTACAAGCTACTTGAATGACTTAGTGCATTAAAGTAGATTATCATCATGCTCGAAATGCAAAATAACAAATTTTCACTCATTTACATTTGACTTCATGATCATGTTTCCCCAACGGATTTAGAAACTGTTAATTAGAAGTGTAAAACAATATTTCATTACTACTATTCAGAGCTTACGTTTGGTAACCGTAAATTAAGAACTGGAAAACAATGCGGGTCAACTACTACTAATTAGTGCTTCCTTTTTAAAGCATTTGTTTGAGAAGCAATCTAAAAAACTCGTGCTTCGGGTTTCATTGTGGTATCCAAAGATCTTGAAACAAATAAAAGCACTCGGCCGAAGCAGCCTCGTGCTTTCATTTGTTTCTTGATCTTTGGATACCACGATGAAACCCGAAGCACGAGTTTTTTATATACTACGTAAGTTTCATTTTCATAGCGTCAATACTTTTCGAGATACATAGGGGGGGGGGGGGGGGGCACTATCTGCCCCTCCCCCCCAGGCTCAGGAACGAAAAAAAAGCCCAGGCAGAATAGGGTTAAATAACACCATTATGAACTTTACCCAGGTAGCACCAGTTTGTGCGATATGCTTTTCACGAGACTGATTGAAGGTGGAATTCACTCACAATATTTTACTATAATATGATTACCTTCGTTTGGAAGCCTGCATGACATATTGCCTGACCTGTGGCTTTGGAAGCTGAGAGAAGTTTTAAAAGATGTTTTTGCCTTTTAGGTCGCCATTTTAGAAACCGGAGAGGAAAGATTGCTGGGGGTGGGAGTGGTAACTGAAGAGTACAGTACAAAACTCATGCCTGGATGGCGTAATACATCTGTGGGTTACCATATTGATGATGGAAAGATCTTTCTAAATGCAGCACGTGGAAAAGAAACTAAAGGTATTAAAAGAAGTAATGGATACTACTTACAAGAGTCGCTGCTTTCGGATAGTCAAGTATTAACAACTGCTGAGTAACACGTATTTGTCAAATTTGTCAAAATTCGAAAAAGAGTATAATCGAAAGACAGTATATTGTAAATCTCAATCTAAATATGAGCCAATGGGCTTATATCCGGCGAGAGGGTTATTATCGGGGGGTTTTCTGTGTTTCCAGTTTGGAGGACTTATATTTTCGCTTATTATCGGGCTGGACGCCACTTCATTGGAATTTTGCTGTATACTTCACTTCCGAGTTCCTTTTACCTCTCTTTCAAAACTAGTCCTGATGCAAAACGTTTCGTATGGAAATGAGTTTTACTCACAAGTTCATTTTCATACAAATCAAACTCATTTTCATTTCAATGGTTTCGCGCCAGGATTCGTTTTGAAACAGAGGCAACAGGCAACTCGGAAATTCGCTCCGCATAAAACCTGCACGTATTACTCGGTTCCAGTTCTCCTAGCAGTTGACTTCCTTTCCCCGGCATAATCACTTCCGGTCCTTGGCCTAGGTCTAATACTGAACTCCTGAAGAGATTTTTCGACCTACTGCGGTTTTCTTCTTTCTCAGTAGTATTCGATTATCTTAGTGAGCTCACTAATACTATATATCATGTTATTAAATTAAGGTTTTGGTCCTTCTCTTCTCGTAATTTCACAAGAAAAGTGCTTGCACTATACAAGACTATGCTACAAGGTATTATGCCCGGTTGTTTTTCGGGAAAATTACAGACTCAATGCAAGGTTTTTTAATAAAAAAAATATATCAACAGTGCTTGCACTGTTCAAAGCCTAATATTCAACGCTACGTTCCAGCAGGCACTGGTGCTGTTTTCTTTAGTAATAATATATTGCATTTTTGTCGTAGGACCTGCTATGGCTCGTCGAGGCGATCGGATTCGCTGTACAGTCATGTTTGAGAATAAACGGGAGATAGATGGGAAAGTTCCAGTTGTCTTTACTCTGAACGGCAAGAAGATAATTATGAAAGATCAAGGAGAGGATCAAATCTTCATGGACGCGGATAAACCATTGTACCCTTACATTTGCATGACTGACGGGTGTAGTGCGTTAGTTAATGTAAGTATTTAAGACCTGATTGAGAAATTGTTGACTCAGGACAACTGAAGGGGATCAAGGACGCCGTCTATTAAATGAAAAAAAAAATGAATTGATATTTTTGTTAGCGTCTCGTGATTATTTGTGGGAGGGGCGGTGGCTAATGGTCAGTGGTTTGAACTCCAGATCGAGCGGTCCGGGTTCCACTGGCCAGGGTCGCTGTGTTGTGTTATTGGGGAAGAACATTTACTCTCACAGTGCCTCTCTCCACCCAAGAGTATAAATGGCTACAACAAACTGTTAGGGCAACCTGACAGGTAACGTGGACCCTGTGTTGAGGAGGCCGGTAACCAAGCGATGCGATTTACTAGATTCCCATCCAGGGAAAGGAGTGGCAGTACTCCTAGTCGCTTTTTGTTAGCTACGGAAATCGGTATATGCTTCTGCTGCGTGGCCCACTTGGCCTGTGATCAGACTTTACCTACCTCGCGATTATCTAGATTCAGTCAATTTGTCTCTCCATATCATAACTATATTAGTTGACAAAAGAAGAAAGCGTTCAAATACAGATAGACGTTTTTTGAGCGACAGTCGACAACCGGAAGAATAATGTTCTTGTTTTTGGCGCGCTTTCACCCCCACCAATGAGTTTGAAATTCCTGGGTTTAGCGTTAAAAACTTGACGTTACGGACATAAAATCGATAATACGCGCCAAAGAAGAGAACTTAAATGAATAAGTGAAGAAGAGAACATTCACCTTCCAGTAGTTGCAATATGCCGTCCGTGGCTCAAAAACGTATGTGCTTAGCAGACGTTGTCAATGCCGTTTTCGTATTGGTTGATCTGACCTGAATGTTTTGCGGAACATGTTTTATCTTTTATCAGAAGATTACAATAGGTTTCAGAAACAACCGAGTTCATTTTCTCTTTGTTCTAACCACACCTTTTAGATGTGCTCGATGGAAGATCTTGATAGCAAGGCTACCGCACAAAGCATGGAGAAGAGAATGACAGATATGAAAGAACAATTCGAGTTATCAATTTCAGGGGTCAAAGAATTGATATGGGAAAGCAACAAGGCAACAAACCAGAAACTTGAAACCTTGTTAGCGACATTGACAGATAAAAGAAAAGACCCAGCCAAGGTCTAGGCTAAATTTTAGCTAAGCGTGTGCGCCAGCGTGATCCAGGGGTATTGAAAGAACAAGATTTCACTTATAGAGCGTTTTCACTGCGGCCATATTGGTGTCCCAAACAATAGAAGTTTGCATAAGAAGATAACTCATTTCCCAAAGGAGAGAAATTTCATTGTTTGTGAAAACCAATATGGCCGCCGTGACGTCATGTGAAATCTGGTAATAGAGCGGTTTTCAATTGAGTGCAGCAACACAGAAACAAAAGTAAAAATTCTGACCAATCACAACAGAAGAAAACTAAAAAAACAAGGAACCAATCAGTGGCACTAGTTTTTCGAACCAATCAGAGAGCGTAGTAAATCAAAACAAAACTGCAAACATGTATTATTTTTAACACTCAATTGAAAAACGCTCTAAGCAACGATCATTTATAACTGTATATTAGGTTATCTTTACGAGCCGAAAGGTGAAGCATCTTAAGATCACTTAGCCGGTAGTACATCAGTTCATCTTCGTACCTGTTGTAGCTATGTTGAAAATCGACTTTGTTTAACGAAGGTCGTAACACTTAACAGTCTTGCGACTGACAAACCTGTGGCCCTCGGATCCCAGATCGAATTGGAATTTAGAAGTGTTGGTTTTTGAGGAGGGAGGAAAACTGGATTACCCGGCGAAAAACCCTCGGAGCAAGGACGAGAACCAACAACAAACTCAACCCACATATGACGCTGGGTCCGAGATTTGAACGCGGGCCACATTGGTGTGACGCGAGCACTCTCGCCATTGCGCCATCCCTGCTCCCCATAGAAGCTGTCTGTCCCCATAAGTTTTCTACAATGAGCTTACATACTTATTCCACCGTCAAGTGTCTTAGACCGGAGGACAAAGTAGGTTTTCCTTCCCATCTCTGAGAATTAATTGGGTACGCGGTTTTCGTTGGAGGGATTTCATCAAGCAATATTCTGATTGGTCAATAAGAATGGGAAACTATTCGGCTAATCCAAAGAGGAAGTGTTCACCAGAATCACCGTGAAAAGATTTATTGTTCTTTCTAATTTTGCACGTTAAGGTGATTATAGCGACTATCGTAAAATGAAAACTGAAGAAATCACACAGTCACTCCTTATAAGGCCATAAAGACTGCAATAAACCAATGAGAACGCGACGCAGAAACGGGTAAAATGTGACTGAAAAGCGCGCGAAAAAATGAAACTGATGCAAATCGCTTTGCTTTCTGAAAATTTCATGCGAAAATTTGCATATTTGTGTAGTTCTATATATTTTAACCTGCGATCAGGCCAATTTTTCGCGCTCCTTACATTCTCTTTACGGGTGCACGTAAAGACAAAGAGTAAAAGAGAGCGCGGAAAAATTCGCCTGATACTCAGGTTATATATATTTTTAATCAGACCAGGCTTAGCTGCTCTGTTACAAAGCTTGTCCATATTATGACTAGGATATAAACATGTAAAATTCTGGACGTCCAACAACATGGAATCCAGGATCGAGTATATTACCGTATATATAAAGTCTAGCTACTTATTTTGGGCTGTAAAAAGCGTGTGTGTGTGTGTGTGTTTGGGGGGGGGGGGGGGGGAGTAAAGTGGGAGGGGGGAAGTCTACGGTAGGCGGGAAAAGAGAGGGCGGGAAGCGGGATACCCAAAGTGGCGGAAACAGGGAGAAATGGGAAAAAGAAATCGCAATCTTTCGCAATAGGAAAGCACAAAGAGGCGGAAGCCACTAAGTGAAGGGCGGGAAACGGGAGTGAAATGTGCGGAAGGCGGGAAGTTCAGAGTAGTAATAGCAAGTAAATAAAGGATCTTATGAACATTCAATCTCGTTCCCAGGGAACAAGGTCGATGAGCATTTTGATGCAGTATTTTATTTCATGTATATATCTAATTATTATACGACATGGCATTTTAGAGTGCGAATACGCACAAAGACGAGAGCAGATATGAGACCGTATTACATGGGTCTTAGTCCCCCTGACCGCGCGCTACGGAAAACACTGTTGAAAGCCTATATTTTAGGAAAGATATCATGTCGTATAATAAACAATTTATTCAGCGGAAAGTTGTGTAATACGGCTGGGCATTTTTACTCGTCAGTGTTTATTTTTTCTCGCCCAAAGGCTCGAAAAAATAAAAACTGACTCGTAAAAATACCCAGCCGTATTACACAACTTTCCGCTGAATAACCTCTATTTATATCAGGGTGGTGTGTATATCTTATTGGATCAAAATCACACACTAACTAACGCCATTTTATATAAGTGGCATTATGTTACTATGCTTCCCTGCTAGTAGAGTCTCCTTTTACGTTACCTTTTACTTTACTAAAAGGTAACGTAAAGTAAAAGTAACGTAAAAGGGGACTCTGCTTGCAGGGAATTACTATGCTTAAAACGTAAAAAAAATAAAATAAAAAGACTTTAAAACCTTCGTATATAGTTTTTACGCTCCTAAACTATTCAGTTTATATTGCAGCTCGCAGTGTTGTGTTTTATAATGCCAGACATGTTGCATATATACCACATATGTATAAGGAATCTTTAAATAAAAACCTGCGTTTCAAAAGTTGTCTCTAGTTGGTTTCTCGCAAAGGTTAAGCCTTTACACTGTGTATTGCAACCTTTTATATTGAAACAATAAGGGAATTAAATTTCCCCGCTTTGTTTTAATACCAGTCTTTATTGTATCTTTATATTAAACCACATACAGTGTGTTTTAATATACACATTTTCCTTTTCATTTGATTCCGAAGATAGGAGAGATAAATAAGGCATCCGGGACGTCCAATCAATCCGTTTCCACTGGTTCTAGGTCTACTCTGGGACCTTATTAAGTCGCCCAAAGTCGCCTAAAGTCGCCTTAAGTCGCCTAAAGTCGCCTTAAGTCGCCATGATTTTCCAGCCAATTCTGCTTAAATCGCCTAAAGTTGCCTAAAGTTAGGGCGACTTAAGGTCCCAGAGGCCTACTTGTGATATTTGCATAACAATACACTTGAACATAGAAGCGAGGCAATTTCGGGCACAAGCTGTAAACCATCGTGTTTTTCTTGAGCCCCTTCAACTCTTTTAGTATAAAAACAGTTTTAAAATGTATAAAAACTACAATTCTTTTAGTTTACGTTGTTTTTAGAAAAAATTGCAAAGCGACTTTTTCTCTGTTAATAAAGAGTAGATTAGCATAAGCAACAGCGAGATCGGGTTTCGATCTTTACGGCAAACTTTAACTAAACTAGTTGTATATTTAGTTCTTCTACATTTTAAAACCATTTTTAAACTAACATAGTTCAAGGAGCTCAAGAAAATCACGATGTTTTTACAGCTTGTGCCCGAAATTGCCTCGCTTCTATGTTTAACAGTATTGTTATGCAAATATTTCAGGTTAACCGTGAAAAGGGCTATTCGATCGCCTTTCTCTGACAGAGACTTCGTTCTTCAGAGACTTCGTTCTCCAATCAACCGTGTTCATTAGAGGAGAAAAATAATCCGTTTCCACTGGTCAACTATATAATCAGCCATTCAGTGTAGCAAACAAACATTAAACAGATATCTATTTAGTTCTTTTGAATTTCTAGCAAAAAAAGTCAGTTACAACTGAAGTTTGCTCATTCAAAGTTCCCTGAAAATATCAAGGCTTGTGTATTGCTTGGTATGTGAATTATCTTCACTTGCATGATTGGTGGAAATTCTGTAGTCAGTTAAATAAAACAAGGAGTGGTCAGTGTTTTGTATATTCCTCTATAATTAACACTGAAATAAAAATTGTAAACCATATACCACAAATCCATATATTATAATTTCTTTCCACACATTTCCACGCATCGAAAAATCTAGTCCTAGCAGTATGCGGGAAGTTTGTCCCATTTGAACTTACAATAGTCATGACCCACGAGTCTAGATTTCTTGTAGATCAGTGGAAGAGCGTCCGACCGGTGTGCGGAATTGAAGGTTATAGGTGCGACTCCTGTTGGGAGAACTCGGACATTTTTTCCGAGTAGCTTTTCGCGTTCCCAACCTCGTTCCCAGGGTCTCTCATCTTCCCGCCCACTGGAGCGAGAGAGGTTGTAGTCCAGTTCTGGCCCCTCTCTGTCACGCAACGCTACGCTCCCCCAGAGGCAATCTCGTTCCCAGAGGCCGCGATCCTTTTGGTCAGCACCAAGGAATCACGAACTCTGGAATATTCTGGGCGCTTGAATTTATTTGAATTTTTTGATTGGCTGTTGAAACACAATGGATTTGAATCGGAAGTGAACCCAAAATCAAAGATGGCGGACGTAGGCAGTAGTCGTCTCTGGAATTTACAAGGAGAATGTGGAAATCCAAAACCATCCGATGGATGTTTTGGTTGGAAAATCAGTTGGAGAATATACCGTTGCAGATTTGAAGAAGGTTACCGGTGTGAAAATCACGTCCGTGACCTCTTTCAGTGGCGAGTGGTCGGCCGGTGAGTCGATCACACAAAACTCACCTTTGTAAATTATCAAGTAACAAAGAGAAAACAAGTCAACAGCTTGTGGTAAACACTTGTACTGCCGACAGCTGAATCATCTCAGTTGGTGATCGCAGTTCCGCCGGGATTATTTACTCGGAAACTGCAGGCTATATCGAAAGGACTGTACATGTACACACTAGCTAGCAGTATGTAGATGAATGTTGGACCGGCGTTTTCGTATGAAATACGTGGTTGCGATTGTATTTTAAATACCCTTCAGTTTACACGTGGATTTCCCTTATACAGAGTTTATACAGCAGTACGTGGGTTAAAGTGAGTGGATAATTAAATTACAAACTATTTATTCTGGTGGTCTTTTCTTTTGTTTACGCCTCTAGTTGCATGTTTAATAAGCTTTACATCCATGGAGAATTGTCTTATGCAAATAATTTGAGTTATACCAAATATGATTTGAACATGTATGATAAAATGATTTTTTACCTGTCTAAATTGACATGAGAAATATAAATTGTTAATCATATAAAAGTGACGGAGGTGATCGCTGTATCTTTTAGGGGTTAAAATTTGTGGTTTGATACCACTTAGGGGTGTTGAAATCTAAAATTACTACCGTTATAGTTACTCCGGTACCTTTTAGGGTTAAGCCGGGGAAAAAATATGACAAAAACTATTTTTGTCTTAGAAATGGCACCTCTTAGGGGTGAAATTGAATTTGAGTCACAACCACAAAACAAGATTTTGGTACCTTTTAGGGGTTCTTTTCGAAATTTCCGACGATCACCCCCATCACTTATTTGTGACTCCCACCGCATAGTCAAGAAACACTGATGTCTAGATCTAGATTCGTAGAGACCTTGTTACTTGTATATGGTTCAGGAGCAAATGTTGATGTGCTGGAAAACTGACCAGAAATTATTGCTGACCACTGTTTTTATATCTAGAAAAAAAATAATATTGAGATTTATACCCTGGGGTTGAAAATCATGTTTTGTTACATATTATGATATTATCTTAGGATGTGTTTTCAAAGTAAAACCCCAAATAAACAGAACTTGAAAATTATTATTATTATTAATTTAATTAATTAATTTTATTATATATATTTTTTTCTGGCATGTGGCCCTTGGTTGGACTGTATCACTCATCAATAAAACAGTCTAAATTGGCTTTTAGGGGTAAAAATAAACTTGAGCTCCACAAACGGATTATGGTACCTTTCAGGGGTATTTCCCAAAATTTCTGACAACAAGTATCCCTGGCCTGTCACTCTTATATGGGAGCCTGTCCCTACACAAAACAAGTTAAATATCCCAAAAAAGATTTTTATTGTGGAAAACCAATATTATAAACAGGTTGGTTGTAGTCCTGACTGCACAATGCAAAACACAGTTCAAAGTCTGGTTTTCAAGAAAGAAAAACTGAAAAATATTGGATAATAAATCTCTTTTAGTTTGTAGAATTGCTGTACATTTTTACTTGACATATTTTGTAATTTGTCTCACCCTACACCTCACTAAAATACAGCAAGACTATTATTGAAATGATTTCATGGAACAATCTCAGACAAAAATTACATTCAATCACCCTGTTTTCCCAGCATATCTCTCTGCTCAGCCCTGAGGGTCTATAGCCAGAGAGGCTACTGATACATGTATTATTCTCAAGAATTTCATCTACTATGGATAATTTTATGGCAGAAGGCTAGGCACAGTCGTGCCTAATGATAAATGTTTTGATCTTTGGATCCAAACATCCAGATTCAAGTCTGGCAAGTGTCCTTGTGTTGTGTTCTTGGTCACAAACGTGCCTATCTCTACCAGTGTTTCAGTCAAATAATTTTAAAGTCTGTGCATCCACCTTGTATACCCAAGCATATACTATAACCTAAGTATATCGACTTGTGGACTGTCCTTTATAGGATTTGCAACTCAACTATGTAAATGTAATAAAGAAAGGAAGATGGTATATAGATGTATATGTGCATGCAAGCCTGGATCTACCAATGACAACCCTAGTTTGGAAACCCAGGGCAAATAATTGGGGCAGGAGGAAGATAAAACAGGCGACATTCTGTACACACAGATTTCGTCCATTTTATCTTCCTCCTGTCACAATTATCTGTTCAAATAGAAAACCATGCTTCAAGTGAATTGAAATTTTTTCTGCGACTACCTGATTTGACTCGGCCATTTGGCTGTCAACTTCTGATTTCATCGAACGATTTTCATATGACAACATACATTGTGTACTCATGTTGCATATACAAACTGACATAGTTCACACTTGATGACTCAAATGAAATATATTTATTGTCAGGCAAGACTAATTATTATATATATTTGTAATAAGTTTTGGTTAACAACAATTATTTTGCTAGCACATTTACTGGCTAGAATTCGTATCAAATCTTTCATGATTTCTTCATGCTTAGCAGTGACAATACACAAATGAACTTACAAAATTAAATGAAAATAAATAAAATAAATTATAAACTATATCTGACGAAGAATTACAGTAAAAATGCAATTAATAGAAGTTTTGCCTTTTAGATTTCTAAATAATTTTACATGTACTACATACATGCAACTCTTTACTCTTCACAAACAAGCAGAGGTAGCCTTGGCTACTCACGACGAAAATTATTTAACCAAAACTAAAAGCCCATCTACTTAATTTTCGCCTAAATCGTGGGTATCCTTCAGGCTGGTAACTTTCACGATGTATTCCAGAACTTTCTGCTGGCTCGCATTCGGTATGGAAAAATCAAACACGAACGCATCATTCATTGAATTGATCTGTATCGAGTACTGTATCGAGTATAAAGACAGCAAAAACAGCATATTCTTGTCAATTAGAAAATTGAATACCTCATCGAGCTTTGGTAGACGTAACGTGTTGTTGTCTTAATAGTTCTCAATCCGTAACAAAGGATTCTTGACAAAGATTTGAGGTCTAAATACCCGATCGATGTAACATCAACTGCAGAAGCTGCCGCCATTATAAACAAGTGAGCCACAATCAGTTACAGCGGTTACTCTCTCTACGCATATTCAGAACACATTTATTCATGCTGACCAAAAGGATCGCGGCCGCTGGGAATGAGATCGCGCACGCGCACAAGCAGACCGGAACCAAGGATCCTTGGTTCCGGTTTTTGAATCGCCCAGAGCCGTTGGGCGTTCTGTCACCGCTGACCGAAACGCGCTGGCTCTGGGGACGAGATTGCCCCAGAGGGTCCAGCGACAATTGTCTGCGCATGCTCACGATAAACCAATCACAGCGCATCTTAGCTCACATGTGACTTTTAAACTCGACAAACCGACTCGAGAAAGATAAAATATATTTGGTCGCCATCAGTGCCTTCAGTGGAGATTTTAAAACTAAAATACTCCGCTCTTCCTTTGACTTAACACCTCGCAAATTATCACAGGCATAAAGGGAATGTGTAGGAGAACATATTTCAGTGTTATCTTGATCAGTTGGTATATTATCATTCACGTATTAATTAATCGCTTATATGTCAGCGCGTTTATAATTGCATGTTTATAATAAATGTTCTCGCGTGATTAATTGTAGCCTAGTTGTTTCGTCGGATATGATGTTTCAATTACTCAAGTCACGAATGCTGTTATTTTAGTGTGTGAGTTCTCTTGTAACAAAAGCAAGCACTTTTCGGTGGAGCTATCCCACCGAGTGAAATAAACCTTCTAGATTGTAGTTGGAGTAGTTTTGTCCGTTACTGGTACCTGCTACATCTTTACACAAGAAGAAACAGCCGAACTTACAGCATCTACAAATACAGGATCGTATTTAGGAAACATTTCTCTATACTTTTCACTGACCGAGGCGCCCGAAGAGATCGAAACATCCGTCATCTTGTCAGTATAAAAATACATGCGCAGTAGCGATTAGCTAAGAAGCTGACTAACCGTTGAGCATGCGCAGACAATTGTCGCTGGACCCTCTGGGGGAGCGTAGCGTTGCGTGACAGAGAGGGGCCAGAACTGGACTAGAGAGGTTGTAGCGTTCCTTGTTCTGTTAAAACACACTTAAAATACTGAAAAACAAGGGTAAGGGGAATGGATTTGAGTTCGAGAAATAGCGGGGTGTTCGATTCGAGATGGCGAGATTCAAACTGTATTCTGAATTCTTCAAACTATAAAGCGAAACAGCAAGCAGCAAGTAAATAAACGTCATTATCAACTTGAAGTTTATAAATTAAACTTTCTTTCTTATCTTCAGTTGAACTGCAAATTACTGCTACAAGACAACTTGGTAAGGCTTAGGTTATTTTCTCAAGGAAATTGAAGCACTTTTGCCCGTGTTACTATTGAAGAGATAGAAAATGTGACCCGCGTGTTTACATAGCCTGATGCCCGGGGGGGAGGGGGGGAACTTCGATATAAAAGTGACGGGGGTGATCGTCGCACCTTTTAGGGGTTAAAATTCGTGGTTTGGTACCGTTTATTGGTGTTAAAATCTAAAATGACTACCGTTAGAGTTATTCCGGTACCTTTTAGGGTATGAAGACGGAAAAAAATATGACAAGAACTAGTTTTGTCTTAGAATTGGTACCTCTTAGGGGTGAAAATGAATTGGAGCCAATCCCACAAAACGAGATTCTGGTACCTTTTAGGGGTTCTTTTCCAAAATTCCGACAATCACCCCCGTCACTTTTACATGGGAGACTCAAAATAAGAGAAAAAATTGATAGGTCACCGTACTCGTTTACGAGAAAATGACGATATATCTCTCTGGTGAGCTTAGCCGTAAAGGAAAACCCGCCATTTTCTTAATGTGCACGCGCTAATTACGTGTGAAATCTCGAAACATCAGTAGAAATATTTTCATACAGTTCGTTCGTAGGGAGGCCGAGTGGTTTAGGGCGCTGGATTTGAAATCTGGAGGTCCCTGGTTCAAATCCTCCACCCTGCCACTAGCTTGATTTGCTCTCGGTAGTCCCGAGTTCAACTCCGCGGCCACGCTTTGTAAATAGCCAACTGGACAGCCTCCCACCAGTTGGGATTCTTAACAAGTTTATGTTCAATTTACAATATTTCTTTGTTCATTTACAGTGTCCACAATTAGTACAGCAGTGCTAAATCCTCTGACACTTAAATAAAGTTGTTTATTTTATTATTTTATATTTATTGCCACGGCATTTCTCGTTTCCCTAAACTTGCACTTTATAAACAAGGGTGATACTTGCCATTTCTTCGATAACTAAAGATTAGTTTATTATACAGCTGCCAACAAACTATAGACGACCAATCAGAGCGTGTTATACAGTTGAACGTTTATAAATAAAGATATGATCGAAACAAATGAATAAAGAAACATCGCCAGGTCAAACGTCTGCTGATTTATGTATATAATCAGTGTCTGAATCAGAGTTTGCAGCTTCTTCAATGGCGGGTTCTGAAAGAATGTCGTCCAGAGAAAAAGACGTACATGTGCTGTCTACGTCTTCAAACAAAGGTAGACGATACGTTACAGCCGAAACAGGTCCTGTGTCACGCTGCTGTGATGCTGTCTGGGATGTGTCACGCTGCTGTGATGCAGGCAGATATGTGTCACGCTGTTGTGATGCTGGCTGGGATGTGTCACGCTGTTTTGATGCTGGCTGGGATGTGTCACGCTCTTGTGATGTTGGCTGGGATGTGTCACGCTCTTGTGATGCTGGCTGAGATGTGTCACGCTCTTGTGATGTTATACCGTTTGCATTTTCTATCTCGGTAGCGTTACCATCGCTATCAGAAGCTACGATTGGAGACGCACTAGCCAGTCGAGCTGTCTTCATACTGGCGATTTCTGACCTGAGCTGTGACAGTAAGCTGGAGGCTCGTTCTCCCAAGTTAGGTACGCTTCCTTGGGATGCCGCTCGGCTTGACTGTGCATCAATTGCTTCTTCGCCATTTGTTTCGCTACTCGCCTCTGTAGAAGCCAAGTAATCTGCTGTGCTTCCAAGAGGCAAGAGGTTACTGTCGGAGATGTCACCTTCCTGTCTGAGGCACGTGTTGTCAGGCTTGGTTTGATCAGGGATTGCATCTGCCTCTTGATGAGAGCTCGGGAATTTCCAGGATGAATCAGCATGTGATTGGTCGTCAGCTATGTCCCGCCTCTCCATGTTACTGCTTTCAACTTCCCTTTGCTTCTCGTTCGTGTCACCTTCAACAGCAGACTCCCCATCACTACTCTCATCATCAGTGGGGACAGGACTACTCACTACTATCTCCGGTATGCTAACATGTAAGGTGTCTTCCTCAGCTGCTTCCCAGTTTGGAGCCTCGTCAGGAAGTTGAGACTCTACAACACTTGCATGCGGAGCTATGTTCTCTATCAATTGATCCATTTGAACATCAGATGCACGAGCCTCGGTTTGATCTCGAGGCTCCTCCTGGCCAGCAAGTGGAAGAACTCTAATTTCCCGTTGAAGCTCAACATAGTCCTGAGTAGAATGAGGTAACTGACTCGTTACATGTTCCTTAGGACAAACAGGTGATTCCTCTTCACCCTTATCACTATGTCCAGTGTGGCTAAGGTATGAGGAGCATTCCTCCTCCTTCTCTGTTACTGCTGATAAAGCCAGATCGTCCTCTTCAAGATCAATCGACGACGTCACTTTGTTCAATCCAAGGTCCATTTGACGGGGGTTTGAAGAAGCCATTTCATACACCTTATGGTCCATTTGGTCAGCTGAGGATTGAACCATTTTGTTCACTTTAGAGTCCAATGGAACAATTTTACCTGACACAGACATGTTGTTTTCTCCTGTTGTCTTGTCCTGTGCACCTGACTTGGCATCCAACTGACGGAGAGTAGAAGAACATGTGTGAGTATCCGTGTGGTACACTTCTCCTTCAGGCAAAGGAGCGATGTTATCTTGTGATAAATCCAGTTGACCGACTGTATCATAGAAATTATCTTGTCCTTCTGAATCCGTCTGCTCATCGTGTTGAGATTCTTTGCTTCGCTTTTCACCTACGATCGATAAGTAAAGTTTTAGTATAAAGACAAACAAACAAAAACACAAAACAAAACTGGATCAGTCAGCTACCTCGTCAGGTTCCAGAATTGGTGACACAGGACTAGAATCAAATGCTTTGAATCACATATTTACAGTGAAGAGCGCCCTGCCATTGCCACTCGACAAAGTTGTTGACAACTTTTTGACGTCTTTTTGTCAACTTTCCATTTAAACTGGCAAATCAAATTGCAAGAATTGTGGGAGGCGGAGATGTCAATTGTCAGAACGCAAACGTGGGTGGGCATCTCCGCCTCTCATAGTTCTTGCATTTTGATTGGCTAGTTGAAACAAAAGCCATCAGAAAGTTGTCAAAAATATGTCAAAAATTAATCAAAACCTTTGTCGAGTGGCAATACAAAAACTTTGTCGAGTGGTAATAGACCGTTTCCGAGTTGTGTTTTGCCTCTGTTTCAAAACGAGTCCTAGCCTGGTGTGAGGCAGAAGGCAACTCGTCGATGGCCTATCCTTTCAGCCTCTAGCAGATTTCTGTCATCAACTGAATCAACACTCAAGAGAACATAGCGTACCTTTTGTGATTTCTTTCATCTGTGATGTGACCACATCCAACTGATGAAGAGAAAAGAAAAAAACCTTTTTAATACCAGAAACGTCTGAAAACAAGTCACCCCCAACAACAACAACAACAACAACAACAACAACAAACAAACAAAGTAAGCCCCACACATCTACCTTGAACACATAATATTACCGCCCGCCCCCTCACAAATATCAGCGTATGGGTTTATCATCAGATTTATCATCGATCTTATGTAGTGACATCATTTCCGAACGCAAGCTCCCTACTAGACTGTAGAGATTGTTTTGCATTTTACTGATTTAAGATAACAGGTCTGATTTTGGGTCTGGTCTGAACTGAAATAGGGAAAGGATTTCTAGAAGTGCATCGCACATCCCCACTCAAATGTTCGGTGATTACCCTCTCCCTGGCTTCATGGTAAAAAAGATGATTACCACCCAGGCTATCGAAACGTCATCATGCACCACCAACTAGTTTCTACCAAGACAGACTAAAGGTAGACTGCAAAACAGTCCGTATTTTCGCGCGAGAGTGTCGGGCTGAACGCGGCCGAAGGATCTGGAATGAGCATGAAATTACGAGTGGGATTGGGGAGAGACGCTATAAATACGGACTGTCGCCTTTCCATACATGAAATCCGTTCCAAATTCTGCGTTGCTGGAGAAACGCAAAATTCCGATTGGTCCGTTTTCGACGTAATCTGTCATCGGACATCATTCTCGTCCCGGAGGCCTAACCACAAACAGCGTCAAACATTGATTAGTTCGCGGGCGGGAAGATGGAGCAGGAGACATTCCTTCGATAGATGCGAGTTTTGACCGCTGTACTTCGGATTTCGGAAAAGGCGTTAGTCAAGTCAAGCGACACGATGTCGACCAAGATCACAAAATCAACAGTAGGAAAGGCAGCGATCCTTGTTGTTAACCCGAACAGCTGGAAAGCATGTTGTTTTGCTCCACATGGATTCTCGACTCGCCAAATTTTGCTTCAATATATAATAACAAAGTTCCCAACCTTCAACGGACACGAAGAGCAAAATCTTGAGGACAAACGAGTTCCTTCGTCCACTGCTATTAAAGCGGAGACCGTTTTGTCATTCCGCTTTTGCGGATCAACAAATATATTTCAGTTCGGATGCGTTACCAAATTGCGTCTTAAAATAGCAGTCACATAATCGGCAATTATTTGAGGGAGAAGGTTATTTAGGATTTCTCGAATAGAGCTCAGTTTATCAGGCTTAGGAGGCTTCAACAACGAATTTTTCGCTACATTGCCAATGACTTTAGAGACGAATACACGCAGACAAAAGGTGGCCTATAAATATCGCTTCCCCCTTCTAAGCGGAAAGTGTCACGTTTATGGTATCGAATTCACTGTATAGGCGGAGCTGTTAAGGAATTGTTGACACCTTAGCGGAAGCGTCAGACCCCCTGGTCGGAACGAATTCGTTGTATGAAAAGGGGACAGTCTCTCTTTTCTCGCCTCTTACGAGGCTCGCGCGTGGATTATCGGCGCTTCGCGCCTCTCAATTCGCGCGTCGCGCACAATATCTCGAGAAAAAGAGAGACTGTTTTGCAGTCTAGACTAAAGGCCTCACCTGCATCTGTAGCTTGCGACATAAGGCAAAGAGTATGGTAACTTGATCCCTGTTCACTCTCTTCTGTGGAAACGTCTACAACAATGAAACGACAGCGCATTGAGAAGAGCTCGGTACTCCTTATTATTTAGTGTCATTCAAGCCTCTTCCTCGGGCGGGCAACTCATGGGAGTCTGGGAACCAGGAATCTGGCCGAGGGAGAACTGGCTACGAAATAAGGAAAACGTTTCAAATTTTCCTCTCCCCCTTTCCCATTTTTTCGCTTTTTCGTCCCCAGACTTCCAATGACTATCCATGGCCTCCTTACAAAAATTTGCTATAACATGGCGAGGAGAAGTAATTAGAAATGACCAGTATAGGGATTAAATAGTTTCCTATACAGCTGTTATTCAGACTCGTGTTCGGCTGCAAGGAGTTAACAAGTGTGAAGAAGACAGCCGTTATTTGGATCGTCACGCAACGGTCGTTCACGTGACGAGAAGCGTTACGTGACGACTGTGAAGGAGAGTATAAAGCAAAATACGAACATTCTATTGCGTCTCACAAACAACGCAAAACAGAGTCTGAGCAATACCTTTATACAGTGTAACGTCGATATAACGATACTCGATATAACGATGTTCCCGGTATAACGATCAACATTTGACAGCCCGGCAAATGTTACAGTAAATGTATGGAGAAAACTCCCGATATAACGATACTCGATATAACGATATTCCCGATATAACGATCACAATCTGGCAGCCCAAACATAAAATTTACCCCAATATAACGATAAAATCAATCATCGCGCGATGAAAAAGGAAGCTTAACACTTGAAAAGATATGACAATACTCCCGGGCAATACTTTTCCTTTATAATTTAGTTCTCATTGCATAAGGACTGTAACGTGTCTGTCAACAGCTTGTTACGATAGGGATTTATACAGTACATGAAAAATCAATTATTAACAATACCCCGATATAACGATATTTTTGGCTCTTTCCCGAAAAATCGTTATATCGGGAATTCGTTATTACGATTTCCCGATATAACGATCTAATTTGGTCAGTCCCTTGGAACATCGTTATATCGAGGTTCCACTGTACATCAATTCGGTCTCATTACGTTGGTCCGTAGGCAAGCTCAGCCTTGAAGCTATTCTCACATGTACATGTACATGCAAGTGCTCCATGACAGAAATAAATAAAGCTCAAGGAAAATGGACCTATTATTTCTTATCATTATCACAAAATCTTTGAATGTGTCATTTACCTTTTTGGCCATGCATCCCCTCCTAAAAATTGAAGTAAAGAAATGAAAATTATAACAATATATTTTTTAAGCTTAAGAAAAAAAAGCACTTTCATTAGATGAGTAAAAAAATGAGTAAAATGAGTAAAATAAGTAAAATGAGTAAAATGAGTAAATGAGTAAATGAGTAAATGAGTAAATGAGTAAATGAGTAAAATGAGTAAATGAGTAAAATGAGTAATATGAGTAAAAGAGTAAATGAGTAAAATGAGTAAATGAGTAAAATAAGTAAATGAGTAAAATGAGTAAATGAGTAAAATGAGTAAATGAGTAAAATGAGTAAATGAGTAAATGAGTAAAATGAGTAAAATGAGTAATATGAGTAAAATGAGTAAATGAGTAAAATGAGTAATATGAGTAAAAGAGTAAATGAGTAAAATGAGTAAATGAGTAAAATAAGTAAATGAGTAAAATGAGTAAATGAGTAAAATGAGTAAATGAGTAAAATGAGTAAATGAGTAAATGAGTAAAATGAGTAAAATGAGTAAAATGAGTAAATGAGTAAATGAGTAAAAGAGTAAATGAGTAAATGAGTAAAATGAGTAAAATGAGTAAGATGAGTAAATGAGTAAAATGAGTAAATGAGTAAATGAGTAAAATGAGTAAATGAGTAAATGAGTAAAATGAGTAAATGAGTAAAATGAGTAAAATGAGTAAATGACTAAAATGAGTAAAATGAGTAAAAAGAGTAAATGAGTAAAATGAGTAAATGAGTAAAATGAGTAAATTGAGTAAAATAAGTAAATGAGTAAAATGAGTAAATGAGTAAATGAGTAAAATGAGTAAATGAGTAAATGAGTAAAATGAGTAAAATGAGTAAATGAGTAAAATGAGTAAATGAGTAAAATGAGTAAATGAGTAAAATGAGTAAATGAGTAAAATGAGTAAAAAGAGTAAATGAGTAAAATGAGTAAAATGAGTAAATGAGTAAAATGAGTAAATTGAGTAAAATAAGTAAATGAGTAAAATGAGTAAATGAGTAAAATGAGTAAATGAGTAAAATGAGTAAATGAGTAAAATGAGTAAAATGAGTAAATGAGTAAAATGAGTAAAAAGAGTAAATGAGTAAAATGAGTAAATGAGTAAAATAAGTAAATGAGTAAATGAGTAAAATGAGTAAAATGAGTAAATGAGTAAATGAGTAAAATGAGTAAATGAGTAAAATGAGTAATATGAGTAAAATGAGTAAAAGAGTAAATGAGTAAATGAGTAAATGAGTAAAATGAGTAAATGAGTAAAATGAGTAAAATGAGTAAATGAGTAAAAAGAGTAAAATGAGTCAATGAGTAAATGAGTAAAATGAGTAAATGAGTAAAATGAGTAAGATGAGTAAATGAGTAAAATGAGTAAATGAGTAAAATGAGTAAATGAGTAAAATGAGTAAGATGAGTAAGATGAGTAAATGAGTAAATGAGTAAAATGAGTAAATGAGTAAAATGAGTAAAATGAGTAAAATGAGTAAAATGAGTAAATGAGTAAAATGAGTAAATGAGTAAAAAGAGTAAATGAGTAAAATGAGTAAAGAGTAAAATGAGTAAATTGAGTAAAATGAGTAAATGAGTAAAATGAGTAAATGAGTAAATGAGTTAAATGAGTAAATTGAGTAAATGAGTAAAATGAGTAAATGAGTAAAATGAGTAAATGAGTAAAATGAGTAAAATGAGTAAATGAGTAAAAAGAGTAAAATGAGTAAAATGAGTAAATGAGTAAAATGAGTAAATGAGTAAAATGAGTAAATGAGTAAAATGAGTAAATGAGCAAATGAGTAAATGAGTAAATGAGTAAAATGAGTAAAATGAGTAAATGAGTAAAATGAGTAAAATGAGTAAATGAGTAAAAAGAGTAAAATGAGTAAAATGAGTAAATTGAGTAAAATGAGTAAAATGAGTAAATGAGTAAAAAGAGTAAATGAGTAAAATGAGTAAATGAGTAAAATGAGTAAAAAGAGTAAAATGAGTAAATGAGTAAAATGAGTAAATGAGTAAAATGAGTAAAATGAGTAAATTGAGTAAAATGAGTAAATGAGTAAATGAGTAAAATGAGTAAATTGAGTAAAATGAGTAAATTGAGTAAAATGAGTAAATTGAGTAAATTGAGTAAAATGAGTAAAATGAGTAAATTGAGTAAAATGAGTAAAATGAGTAAATTAGTCAAATTAGTAAAATGAGTAAAAAGAGTAAAAAGAGTAAAATGAGTAAATTGAGTAAAATGAGTAAAATGAGTAAATGAGTAAATGAGTAAAAAGAGTAAATGAGTAAAATGAGTAAATGAGTAAAATGAGTAAAATGAGTAAATGAGTAAAATGAGTAAATGAGTAAAATGAGTAAATTGAGTAAAATGAGTAAATTGAGTAAATTGAGTAAAATGAGTAAATTGAGTAAATGAGTAAAATGAGTAAAATGAGTAAATTAGTCAAATTAGTAAATTAGTCAAATGAGTCGCAAATTTAGAAACACGACTGCATGCCTTCTAATGCAGCTACATCCCTCAAATAGAAAAAAAACATTAAAATTATTTGATGGGTATCTTTGAACTCACCACCAAGACTGGATTTTAATTGCTGCCTTTACTTGTTCTTTGTGAAGCTGAATTTGATTCAGTCTTTTCTGTTCTGTGATCTACATGTAATAAAGCATGCAAGCAACTGTTATGAGTGATAATGAATGTACAACGATCACCAAATGTTTTACTATTAATACTATTTACTTAGAGCACAACAGATTATTTCTGTATTCTTAAAAATATCTGTTACACAGGCACAGGGCTTTGATATAGAAACAGAATTGTTTCTTCAAAATTAGTTTATTTCTCTCCTTATTACCTGGTTCCAAAGATATTTGATAGCTGTCTTCAACTGCTCTCTGCTTTTGACAGCATCCTCGTGTTCCCTTTAAGGTAATTCCATCGAAATAGAAGTTACACTGGGAAGTTTCTGAAACTTTCCCTAGTTGAACATTGTGATGTAATGTTTCAAAATATAGAATAAAAAGAATAGGTCACCAGCCCCGCGAAAGCGATATAATCGACTAAAAATACCTCATAATTCCTTACAAAATCAACCAAAAACACGTATTTTTTCACGTTTTCAGTGATTATTAATTGTTCTGCTCTGAGAATTGGTCTATACTCCTTGTATAGAAAGAAGATGATTACTAGACTTAAATATGCGAAAAAAAAATGATAGGTCACCACACTCGTTTACGAGAAAACGATCATTTACCTCTCTGGCGAGCATAGCCATAATGAAAAAGCCGCCATGTTTTTAATGTGCGCGCGCTAATTACGCGTGAAATGATGCGCAGAAAGGATGCGCAGTGCAATACTAAGGAATGACCTTAAAAAGGAGAGCAAAGCAATGACTTTGTTCCATTAAAGAACAACCTGTTTGAGTCACTAACTACTTATGTTCACAATTTTTACTAACTAAGATACAACATTTACCTTTCTAGCGCAGCGTATAAATTGTTAATAAGGGAGATCAGCCTTCGGACTCTTAATTCATTCCTAATGTTGACAACTTTGATGTCTCTTGTACGAGCACGGTATCCCTTCCTACAATGGATCAATGAAACAAATTTAAAATTGTTCATCATCACAATTAAGGGAGGAAGGAAGGAAAATGTAAGTAAGCAACTAAAGATGAGAGGGAGAGAGGAAGGGAGGAAGGAAGGGAGAAAGGCCGTAAGTAAGCAAGCAAGCAAGCTAGCAGGCAAGTAAGCAAGCAAGTTAGCTAACTAGCAAGCATGCAAGCAAGTTGTAGCTACAACCCTCGTCATACAGTATTAAAACACTTTGTTTTGCACACATTTTGAGCCCCTCCCCACCCCTGTGCAATGTTGATAAACACTTAGGACGAACATACGAGTACATTTTGCCATTTTCCAACATTGAAAGGGGGGAAGGGTGTAGATGTTGCGGTTCAAATTTTTTTGGTTTAAAAATTGTCAAATCAGTTTGATTTTTATTTTCTTTTGTCTCAGATTATGGTAATGAAAACTACACAAAGGAAAATAAAAATCAAACTGGTTTGAAAATTTTAAAACCAAAAATAAATTTAAACCACAACATAGACAAGTATTTAGTAGTTGTTATGCTTATTATTTCAAGGTTTTGTATGTGTTTCAACTAAATGTGACAGGGGGTGTAGCTACTGTAGCAAGCAAGCAAGCACGCAAGCAGACAAGCAAGCAAGCTACCAGGCAAGTAAGCTAGTTAACTAGCAAGCAAGCGAACAAACAAGCAGGTTCAAAATGATCAAACAGAGATAATTAAGGATGGGTTTCTTACCAAACTGCCTGGATGCAGGCTGCTGCATATTTCCTTCGTCGGTACTGACAGAAATCAAACTTTTTCCTCACCAAGTAGCCACGTACATGAGCTTGAATAATGGTAGCCGCCAAACTTAACAGTCGAATAGCTTCTTCTTCAGTCATTATGGATCATCTTGGAGAATGAGAAAAAATGCGTTGATTTAACAAACAATTTGAGAAAACAGCAAGCTTAATCAGAAAAAAAAATCCATCCCACTCTACTGAATGTTGATAGGGCATTATCCAATAATCAGCGGAAATCTATCACAACTGAACATTGGATTTCTAGGTCATCAGTATGGAATATTTCGGGTCGAATCTCAGATGTCTGTTGAACAGGGGAAGAATTGAGCTCGTGAAGAGAAACGTCTGTTTACTCAGGCTAACCAAATAAATGACAATATGAGATGCAAGAGTAACAGAAATGAATACAGTGTTTCCTCACATTTCCAAACACCAAGAAGAGAGTTGAAAATACGACGAGTAGCTGAGTATTTTTAACAAAATTTGAGGGGTTTGGAAATGCGATGAAACACTGTCTCGAGTGTTTGATAAGGAGTAACAGAGAAAATCAGGTATTCAAACCTACATCACGGTTATGATTTCCTTTGTTATCACTTGATCAAGTATTAATGAGTTTGAGACAACACTGCTATTTGAAAGAGAAGAGCTCACCTGATTCGGTTTGCTCCACATCTGATGAAGGAACTGGAATGTAAAAGCTTTCTGATTCCAGCAACTTGTTGCAGTCTTTAAAAAAAATGAAAAAAAAAACATGAAAAGATTTTTGTTTCACCTACCATAAAATTCCTGAAACAATATAAGCCACCCAAATCTCAGATGGAAAAAAGCATTCTGATAATAATAGAATGTAAGTGTTACATATCATTCAATAGCAGTTATTACAGTTGAGCCCGCAGTCAAATATTATTTTGTTTTTAAAAAGTATGCAAACGAGTTAGGCTCGATTTCCGCCGCTCTCTCAAGTCCGCTCTTTGTTCTGGCTCATTTTCCTGAACAGCGGCTGGTAATCGAGCCTACAAATGAGGCTAATGGGCCAATACAATGCCAGATTGACCCTTTCGTCACATTTGCATGTCAAACCGCTGACCGTCTGTAATAACTGCTATTGTGTATAAACTGAAATCCCTGTAAACACGGTTAGACTTTCAACAATAGTGTGATCAAAGTGCATGGAACGCGTAGCACTCACATAAAGTGGAAATTTATTTGTATGTATAAAAGAGTGCTAGAAACTGGAAAATACTCCCTATAAAATCCCCATGGACTATTAAGCCTTAGAAAGGAAATTGGGATACTGGGAGTACAAAGGAAGTCTTTGATCCCTGTGGGATTTGAGCCGGCGACAATGGCCATTACAATAGTAAGCCAATGCTGATCAATACAAATGTTGTACTAACCATGGTCATCACCAGCATCTGCTTGGGACACCTGTAATTTATAATAATGTAATTTATAATAAAATTAATGCAATTTATAATGTAATTTGTAATAATGCTCAATAAACTGAATATTAATTATGGCATAAACTCCATTGCTAAGAAAGCAGGCTTGCATTGCTTGTCAATAACGTCATCCAACTTCAAGGTACAATCGGAGCTCCCGCACCCTCAGGAAGCAGAAAGTGTCCATAACTGGAGCTGGCCGCTTACTGGAATGTGTAAATACAGAGTTTGTATGAGCTAGAGTTCAAACTGGGTTTTGTCAAGGTGGCCGTAAGTAGAGCTGTCCGCGTATGAGAGTGTCCGCTTAGAGGGCTTCAGAAACCAACCAATGTACACTATTGGTAAGTACTAAGTATGCTCCACAAAATGAACATCACTACAATTAGTGCAAATTATTTTAAAATATTTTACCTGAGCGATGTCAGTGGGTTCAGAACAAATATGGTGTAAAATGGACACAAGTTCAACATGTTGTCCTTGGGAGGGATGCCCTACCCGACTGAAAGCCTGATCCAGCAGTCTTGCAAGCATTCTATGTTTACATAAAAAATATAAATCAATGGATGGATGGATGGATGGATGGATAGATGGAGGGAAGGAGGGAAGGAAGGAAAGCAGGTCCAGGGAAAGCGGAACGAAGGAAGGAAGGGAGTGAGCAAGCGAGTGAGTAAACAAGCAAGCAAGGAAGGAAGGAAGGAAGCAGTTTTCCTGAGATCCATAACAAACATTTTGTTTCCATCAAAACCAAGGAAAAGACGTGGTTTGCTGTAAGAAACTGCTTTGTGGGGAGACTGGTGTAACAACCAAAATAATGGCTGTAAAGTATGACTAATCAGAGTACGATGTATATTGCTTCATCTTTTATTTCCTACCTATGTTTGCATTATAAGACCCTGATTTCAGAAAGTACTTAACTTCTGTTGTATAAACTGACCTTTCTTGATTGTTGACCAAATGTCCATCCAGATTCATGAGGTTACCACAGCAGTACACAAGATACGGTCTGTAGTTCACCTCTCTTGTTCACAGTCAAGGATAAGATAATGCACACATACTTAACAATATCAAACACGAGAGAGCATGTTTCATCCGATTTCCAAACACCAAGAAGAGAGTTGATACGACACGGAGCAGACTGAGTAGTTTTGACGAAATTTCAAGTGTTTGGAAATCGGATGAAACACTGCCTCTAGTGTTTGATATGAGCGTGAGTTTGTTTCTACTCAGGCTGTGGAAATTTGACAAACCTGAAAAATCAATATCAGCCACTCTTAACTAACAGTTTTATTAATACTGCTAGTTAGCACGATGTAGCCTCAGTTAACAGACATCTCTCTTTGTACACTCAATTCTTCCCTGACCCGCTTGAAAACTGTCTCAGATTCCAACTGGAAAATGTCATACTGATGATGATGTAGCTCTAAAGAGATCTGTGTAGTGTCTCTGATTGGTTGTTAACATCCTGGTTCCATTTTGATGGACACGTGAAGGAAGAAGACGCATGGAAGGCCAAGAACTACAAGGAGAAGGATGATTGAAATGGAGATGCTCCAACACGGAATGTGTTGGGGCTTTGTTTTGAAGTTAGCTAAAGATAGCCAGAATTGGAATTCTATGATGCCACCTTACGTGCGGCCAGTACAGTGCCTTACATGCCATCACAGAAGAGGATGAGTGAGTGAGCGAGCGAGCGTGTGTGTGTGCGTGCATGCCTGGAAAAAAAAAGAAACAAGTAACAACCATCAAAGACAGTACACAGATCTCTGTGGAGCTCACCACGTCACCGGAATAATAATTATAATAAGCATTGTGAAGAGATACTAACAACTGTTTACTCTGGCAGTATTCTACAAAAGATACAGTCTCCAAGAACCACTGGCCAGGACACAAGGATTGTTCAAGAGTGACAACTGCTCCAGATTGATCAGAGATGACAGGTACGACACCTGAAAGAATCAATTAAGCAGCTGTACATGTAATAAACCAGCTTGAATCTTGCTTTAATAACGCAAAGGTTTCACAGCTCAAAATAAACATACAGCTAGAGGTTTCGTTTCCCAGAACACAACATAAGGAAACTGGCTGGGTTTGTACCTGGATCTCTCGTTCCGGAGTCCAACACATTAACTGTCGGGATAGCACACCTCTAATATTAATCTTTTATAACCCTTTCAGCCCTAATGTCAACAGACAAATTCTCCTTACTGGCCTCCATACATTTCTCATGGAACTTGTTGGGAGAACTTGATGTTATCTCTTAATTACCATCAGTCTTAATTATCATGACCTGTATGCTTGCAGAAATTTGATGCTGATCACTTTTGGGGCTTAAAGGGTTATTAAGTAAATGCTCACAAAATGGACTACAAATTTAAAACTATATTTGATTATTTCTCAACCAGTGAAGTGATTAATCTAAAGGCTAGGAGGTGTCTAGTAGGAGAAAACATAACATAACTATTTTCTGGCCCAATTAAAGGCTGATAATTGTCATATGTGTACCTCATTAAGGTCTGATATCTCATTATCAGCCAGTGAGAGGGTGCAGACCATGTTTGATAGTTGGTCTTTGATGACTTCTAGGGAAGATATCAGATTTCCATGCAGCAAAAGAGTCTGTGAAATGAACACAAATATAATGATCAGTGAATACCGTAATCAAAAACCAATTATATGACTGTATAAAAATTAATATATGCAACAGAAAACATTTCATTACCTTTAATTTCTTGAGTGTTCTTAAGCCTGACAGAACAGCAATACTAAAACAAGACAACATAATTTTAACGTATACGTAACGTATTTATAATCAGAGCTGTAATAAGATCTTCGCCTACAACTGAAATTGTGTGGTTCCAGAAAATATCCATACCCCCCCCACGGAAGACATTTTGGTTTTCACCCCCCCACCCCTCAGGAATTTCCGTTCCAAGGGGGTCTTTGATGACCCCCCTCCCCCCAGGAATTTCCAGTATTTTTAAACATGGACCCCCTCCCCCCCCTCGGAAATTCCAAAGGTTTTGTACCTAAAAAAATGAAGACTCAGTTACGCAAAATATACGTTACAATCCGATCGCTTTCATCAACACGCACACGGCTAACAGAGTTTACAGAAAGAACAAACAATGAACGTGAATCACAAATTTAATCCAAAGAAAGAAAGAATATCTTTCTTTCCAATCAAAAATTTAACTTACTTGTCTTGAAGTCTGATTATGTTTTTGTTTTCAAGACACTTTGCGCTTGCACGACGAAGGAAAATTCGAAAATCGTTCGTGTTCGTAACAAAGCTGAGCAACCTGGCTTTTCCAAGAAACAATGTCCAGGGGACTGGGAAGGAGTTTTGGTCGGCCATTTTGATCCCGTTCGGTTCAGTTCGTGCTTGCAACTTCAAGAGACATTTTTTCTCATTTAGAGAGGTGGTAAACTCAGAAAATAAAAGATACATGAAAGAACAAGATGTTTTGGTTTATTTCAATGGCCAGAATGTTTGATTTGGCTTGGTTTCATTCCTCGAAAATAGAGACAAAGTACGTAAGTATTTCTTACGAATTTGTTGTGTTTGTTCAGAAGGGAACCCTCTGGAAAACAAGCTCTGCGTGAACCCCCCCTCTCCTTCGGAATTCCTGGGCCTTTAACCCCCCCACCCCCTCGGAATTTCCAGTTGTCTTCCGTGGGGGGGGTATGGATATTTTCTGGAACCACACATTATCGATTTATTGTATACGTATGTGACACTGAAATTATCGATTTATTGTATACGTATGTGACACTTAACTTTTAGACAAGTAAATGGAAAAGGTATCTTGATAATTTATTATAATTTTAGTGTGTAAAGTCAGCCTCATCTGGTTTCAGGTCATTCCAAAATTTTCTTTTTACTCTTTTTAACAATGTGCTGCAGTCTCCCTAACAAATAAGATCATTACTTAGTTCTTACCTATTGTCTGACAAATCCAGATGAGTCAGGTTGGAATTCCTATCAAGGTTTTCAATTTGCTACAAAATACAATACTACTAAATTAGAATAAAATGTAGATTACTTACTAGTTGATTACATGCACATTGACTAGTTGCAGGAATACATTTATTGTTTTTATTATTTTTTAATTATTAATAATAATTAATTGATTGATTTAATTACATTACTTACATGACTAAAACTTACAATAATTGTACATCACATCACTTTAATTACAATACAACGTGAGGTCTACGCTATGGATTATGTTATACATTGTACACTGTACACATGTTAAAAGAAATTAGTTGCCTGAAAATGTAAATTACTAATAGATCTGTATTTTGCCAATAATTTATTGTGAGACCACTGATGACCACGTGGGAGATTTTATGGCCATTTGAAAGTTTGAAAAAATTAGAGGTGTGTATGCAGGCTAGCTGGCGCTTTACGAAGATCTTGCGCCATATACAGTATATATGTAATTAACATATACTCGGCAGAAGGTTGTACCCAGAAAACAAGAAACGATCAAGTTTATTACATATTAGCCAAGAGTAGTGGTTTTCATTGAATGTTGTAAAACCAAAACAATTACAATAGCCAATCACAACATATAAAGTAAAACACAAAATGAACCAATGAGAACTTGAAGCAAATACACGAAACCGGTGGGAAATGTGTATGACCAACTCGTGATTGCTTTTGGTTTTGCATCTCATTGGTTGAGTATGTGGTGCATGTTTTTTAAACCAAGTGCAGATCATAGTAAAGCAAAATCAAAGCAATTCCGGATTACGTTTGACACTCAATTGAAAACCGCTGAATATCCACAAGCATTTTTACCTCTATGCTGTTCCCAGAGATGTTCAACCATTCAAGATTCCTCAATGAGCCGACACCTTCAAAAGATAGTCAAGAAATCTACCATCAGTCAGGTAAGTTCAAGTCCAAATCTCCATACAAAGGAGTGGAAGTGGCAGGAGTTTATCGCAGATCCCCCCCCCCCCCCCCCCCCTCATATCAGACCTGTGGGTTTTTTTGCTTTCACCATTATCCATAGTGAGGATCTCTAGATGCGGATCCACCAAAATGCACTTTTCAGAGCCTGAAATCTCAAATATTTTCTGGGGAGGCCCCCAAACACCCCACATTGGAAGGGAGCGCCCCATTTTCCCCTTGTAGAAGCGTTTAGTGATCTATTGCAGTCTACTTCCAAAAATCTCCTTTGGGAAAACCCTGGGACCCCCCCTATCAAAAATTCCTGGATCCGCCCCTGACAGAATAGGTGTTTGTTAGCTTTACACCATGTACCTTCAATGGCGACAATGCTATTGTCACTGAGGTCCAGCACTCTCAAACTCAATGCTGCGCTGATTCCTTTTATGTCAACAATGTGGTTACCAGCCAGAGAAAGCTGAAATGAGCAACAATATTAATATTCAATACCTGAACAATTGGAATTGAAGCAATTTGAACTATCGAGTACAGTGTACTTTAATTTTTAAACCTCTTCCTGTGAGGCAGCATGGCCGAGAGGTTAGGGCGCTAGAGTTTGTAATCTGGAGATCCCGGGTTCAAGCCTTCCACCCTTCCATTCGCTGGATTTGCTGTCAGTTGCCCCGAGTTCAATCCTTGGCTGCGCTCTGTAAATAGCCAACTGGTCTGCCTCCCGCCAGTTGGGATTTTCAATCATGTTATGTTTCTTTGAAATATGTTTCTTTACACGGCCCCACAAGCTTCTAGCTTTAAACACAAACCGTGTATAAATAAAGTTGCTTTACCTTTCCAGGAGAGTAGAGCAATGAGTGACACACTGTTGGTCCACTCTTGAATTTAAATCGTTGTCTCCTCCCTAATGTCTCCCCCTAATCCAACATTGAACAGGGGAAATAGGAAGGGTGTTCCAACAACTATCACACTGATTGTAGCCTAGATACATGACTTGTATAGTCCTGTAGGGCAGGTCCTGGGCATACAAAACATACAAAACTTTGAATCCTTCACTGACCCCTTACCTGTTGTAAGTGTACAAAGTACTGTAAATTCTCCACCTTCGATATCTCATTATTGCTCAAAAGTAGAGTCGAAGGTGAGATTCCTTTGGGTAGACACTCTATTCTCTTCAAATGACGACCTGCAATATTATTAAGAAATATGACTAAAAATAAATTTTTCCTCAAAAGAATAATTATTTCCTTTCTGAATTTCCCCTGTACATGTCTCTCCCCACCGATCGATGAGCCACCTGCAATCCCGTGGATTAGAACAGACTTTACCATAGTTGCATTACATGGGAGAGGGGGTGCAGGGAGGTCCCAGGGAGAAACTTCACACTTCCTATACCTTGTACTCCTGGTTCCTGCCCCTTCTGTTGTCAGTGGTTCTTGCCTCAATTAATGTTCTTTTCTGTTATATCCTGCCTCCTGAAGACATCTCCCACCTCTCTCCCCCTTTACTCCCAGGTTCCCACCCCTCCCCCCCCCACCCCTCCCACCTCCCCTCCCCCCTCTTACATGTACATCTGCAGCAATAGTTAGTTTAGCTAATAAAATTTAACTAAAAGAGAACTTTATACTCACTTGAAAGGTTAACAACACCAGAATATTCGGCATCTCTTTGTTGGCTAGAATGATTCTCAGTTTGGTTTAACAGCATGACTGACTTGCAAACTAAAAAGAATAATAATTATTATAGTATTTAATGATACACTGTATGTTGAGCCTCTCTACAACAATATAATCTTATATCCAATAAAAAAAAAACCAGCACAAGCACTTGCAAGTACAGTCTGGGCAACCTCCCATATATAAGCGGACACTGTTCAGGGACCAGATTTATTAAAGTGTCCACATAATAAGAGGTGTCCGCTTATGGGAGGTTAAAAATGTAGTGTTTGTATGTAGCTGAAACCAAGACTAAGGTTGTGTTTTATTGGGATCAACCGTTTTAGGTTGGTTGGGTTTTTTCGTGTTCTATTGGGAAAAATACCTTTTTGGTTGGTTTGGTTGATCAACTTTTTCAGGTTGAAATGGTTGAAACCATTTTCAACCAAAAACAGTCAAGGAAAAGTGTTCTATATCCCAATAGTACACGACCTAAGTGTCCGCTAACGAGAGGTGACCCCCTTATAGGAGGTGTCCATTAGCGGGGTTTGAAATGACTGTACTCCAAAAATTGTCAGATCAGCATATAGTGCAATGAGAATAATTATGGCATGTCTACCTAGCAACCACGTGACAAAAACCGAGGGCTCATTCCGGTCTTGTTCCCTTGACTGTACTTTCACTGGCAGGAAATGAAATGGTCAAAATCCAAGATGGTCGCTTCTAAAGCGGGAAATTCAAATGGGAACAGCTTGAGCTATGGATCTTACAGGTTTCGTAATTTTATGTTCTGATACACATCCAAAATGTTTGGCGAGTCTGGATGTTAAAAATAAGCGATTATCATTATTAGCTTATTATTTTGTCACTAAAAAATTTATAAACACGACAACACCAATCGTATCCACAACCGTGACATATCTATTATAAAAATATAAATAAACGAACTCAGTTTCTTGACAAGGTGCAATTACTCGAATAAACTCTTCAGCCAAACAAACATTTAGAATTATTATATGACTTTGCTTGTTCTTATAGCTTTAGTTAAAGCTATAAACAAGCAAAGGCTAAAAGTTAAGCTACCCGATCGAATATTTGAAAAGCGCTCTGGCTTTACTTTGAATATTGATAGGTAAAAAACAAAGGAACTATATACATACTTGCCAAGAAGTAATCGCGATCAAGGCAAAGTATTTAGATGTTGAATTCATTCCACACAAACTGAACTCCTCCAACGTGAATATTGAACAAATCGCGCGAAGTCAAACACTTCTCGCACTAGTCCTACTCGGTCCGAGACGAACAAGAGGGCCTCAAACGAGAAAAATAGGTTCGCTTAGTCGGACGATAGCCGTAGATGTACGAACTGCAGCTCAGAAGACTGCTGGTCTGCACAATATTTTAAAATTTGTTTTTAACGATTTATAAACAATCAAAGTCGAATGTTTTCATAAAATTGACCTTTGACACTGTAAGTTCTACCTTGTCACCGCAATGAGAGATCCCGTGAGATAGCATTGCGCCTGCGCGAACTCATTGCGTTGTTACCTTCATTGCGAACGGTCGTATAAAAGTCTTTCCGAAGCAAAAATGCCAACTCATGGAGTAAAATCGGCGGCTGCAACCCCCGACCAGACAGAGAAAGAGAGAGATGTCGCAGAGGTCGCAGAAGATCGTCGTTTGAGCGACGCTAGGAAAGCACATGGCGAGGAAAATAGACTTAATAGTCTTCCCGCCTCTGACACAACGTGCTCTAATGAGCAGTTGTCGTCTCTTCAAACATCAATCGAAAGCGGGTTCACTACCATGAGCAGTTCCATCACCAAAGCAATAACAGATTGCTTTTCCAGCATGGCAGACAAATTTGAGAACAACTTGCTTGAATCTGACCTTGAAATGAGTGAGACAGAAGAACCTGACGAACCACCGAGCGGGAAGCAGAAAGAGCGGGAAACTGCGAGTATCGAGTCCTTGCTTGACAACAGGACAAAGGCCGCTGAGGATACAACGGGAAAAGCCTCTAATGAGGACCCCAAATCAATGGTCTTGGCTTGTATTAAACAAGACCTACAAGCAGATGAGGTTGGAGACCCCATCGACACCGAGCTGTCCGCCATTATCACCAGTCTGTTGACTAAAGGTATGGCCGAGGACAAGCTGCAGGAGAAAATGACTAAAATAGCACGCCCTCAAAATTGCGAGGCGCTCACAAAAGTGAAAGTAAATCAACTCATCTGGGACAACTTGAGTGCGAATGTAAGATCTCAAGATCTTCGCATGCAGAAAGTCCAAACTTCCTTGATCAAAGGAATTACTGGAGTTGTTATTGCGACAAATAAGATTCTGTCGCGCCTTGACTCGATTCCCGAGGGACGAGACTTGACACAAGGCTTATCAGATGGCATCGCAATGCTTGCGAACGCCAACAAAGAAATAAATATGCGTCGCAAAGAAATGATCAAACCAGATCTTCATGACGACTACAAGCACTTGTGCTCGAGTTCTCTCGAAACTACTTCTCTCCTTTTTGGAGATGAGTTGTCCAAACAAGTCAAAGACCTCACAGAGGTTAATCGAGTTGGGAAGAAAGTCGCCCATTCTCGAAGTGCAAGAGCAAACACTTTTGGATACAAAAGTCGGCCACATTTGGACATGGCAGAGGTTGCTCGATATCAGTCATCGAGAGGCCCTCATTTTTTAGGGTCAAGGCCATCGGGACAGGCCGGTGGCACCTTTCACGGAAACGCTACCACAAGAGCGTGAGAGGCAAGCAAACACAACAATCCTAGTGAGATCTGAAGATGTCAACAACTCCTCTAATGAGGTATGTTCACAGCATGATGAAAATATAATTGCAGGAAGATTGAAGCAATTTTCCTCAGCTTGGGAAAGTATTACAAGCGATGAATACATTTTAGAAGCAGTAAAGAGTTACAAAATTGAATTTGTTGATAATTTTGAACCATGCCAAACCCACATACCGTGGGAAATTGATTTTAATGCACAAGAATGTGACATAATTGATCAAGAAATAGCAAAATTGCTTAAGAAAGGGGTTGTGATAGACTCCCAACATGAGCATGGAGAATTTATTTCTAACATTTTTCTTCGACGTAAGAAAGATGGGAATTACCGAATGATACTCAACTTAAAGCATTTCAATGAATATGTTTCCAAGCATCATTTTAAAATGGAGTCCCTGCAGTCTGCTGTTGGACTCATGAAGCCTGGCTGTTACATGGCTACTGTAGATCTGAAGGATGCCTATTATTCGGTTCCAATAGACAGATCACATCAAAAATTTCTCAAATTCTCATGGAGAGGAAGACTGTTTCAGTTTGCTTGCCTGCCTAATGGGCTGTCGTGTGCTCCACGGTGCTTTACCAAAATACTTAAACCAGTCTATGCCACCCTTAGAAGGGCAGGGCATGTTAATGTTGGGTATATTGATGACCAATATTTGCAAGGAGACACCAAAACTGAGTGCCGTTCAAATATTGGTGATACAGTGTCTCTTCTCACAAAACTGGGGTTCCTGATTCACCCTGACAAATCGGTATTAGTGCCAGTTCAAAGGATAACATTCCTTGGGTTTATCCTTGATTCTGGCCTAATGCTAGTGATGCCTACACCGGATAAAGCCCAGAAGCTTAAAAGTGCATGTGAAAAACTGCTAAGTAAGCCAGTGGTGACTGTCCAGGAATTAGCTGAAGTCATAGGCATCATTGTGTCAAATTTTCCTGGGGTAGAGTTTGGGCCCTTGTTTTATAGAAGTTTGGAGCGAGACAAAAGTCTCACCCTCAAACACAACAAAGGGGATTTTTCTTCGACGCTGCAACTATCCCCCGATGCCATTGCAGACCTTAACTGGTGGTGCGAAAATATCGAAAGTGCCACTAAGGGAGTAACAAAAGGGAACCCTGACATTGTCATCACAACTGATGCCTCAACACTAGGTTGGGGAGCAGTCCTTGACAACCAGTCTATTGGTGGTCAATGGACACAGTCTGAAGCATGCCACCATATCAACTATTTAGAACTGCTGGCAACTTTCTTAGCACTAAAAAGTTTTTGCAAAGATATGTCTAAAGTTCATGTTCGCCTCCGATCAGACAATACTACAACAGTAGCATACTTGAATTCCATGGGAGGTATGCAGTCTATACTGTGTGACACATTAGCCAAAGAAATATGGTTATGGTGTTTTCAGAAGCAATTATGGCTTAGTGCTAGCCATGTGCCAGGGAAAGAAAATATCCAAGCAGATAGAGCATCTAGGCATTTTGATGATAATACTGAATGGATGCTGCGTCAAGACATCTTTTTGTCAATTGAACAACTATGGGGCAAACCAGAAATTGATCTGTTTGCCTCTCGTTTGAATAAACAACATCCATGTTATGCTTCTTGGAAACCAGACCCTGGGGCCAGCTTTACTGATGCATTCACAATCTCTTGGAGTGATTACTATTTTTATGCATTTCCCCCATTTAGCATAATCCTACGGTGTTTACAGAAAATCGAACAGGAGAAAGCGGAAGGAATACTAGTGGTGCCCAATTGGCCTACACAACCGTGGTACAGCAAACTGATGCAGATGATCATAGACCACCCTCGACTATTTCCAGTGCAAAAGAGCATCCTATCTCGTCCCAGCAAGGCAGGATCGTGTCACCCACTGTGGCAGAGACTTCACCTGATGGCATGCAAGCTATCCGGACAACCATCCAAAACCAGGGCATTTCTAAAGAGGCAGCAGACATCATTCTTAAATCATGGAGACCAGGAACATGCAAACAATATCAACCATATATCACACAGTGGATACAACATTGTCATCAAAGGAGTCTTGATCCGACTAACTCCACTGTGGGACAAGCATTAGAGTTCCTGTTACAACTTTTTAAGAAAGGTTTAGGCTACAGTGCCCTGAACACAGCACGGTCAGCATTGTCATGCATTATTGCACCTGTAAATATGGTTTCATTTGGGGCCCAACCACTAGTGATTAGATTTCTCAAGGGTGTTTATGACACTCGTCCCTCAGTACCTCGTTATGTTGAGACATGGGATGTAAAAGTTGTGTTTAAAATTTCTCGCTAACCTACATCCGCCCTCCAAGTTATCACTTAGAGAGCTCACGCTTAAGCTTGTTATGCTTGTTAGTTTAGTTTCTGGCCAAAGGGGTCAGTCTATCCAGTTACTGGATATTAATTGCATGTCACAAACTGAGACTACATATACCTTTGTTATTACACAAAATGTAAAGCAATCTAGACCAGGGACCAAACAACCTGTAATTAAGCTAGAGCCTTACTCAACAGATGAAAGGCTATGTGTTGTTACACTACTCAGGGAGTACCTCAGTAGGACTGCAAGTCTCAGGGGAAACCACTCCCAACTGTTTATAAGTTATGTTAAGCCATTTAATCCAGTATCTCGTGATACTATCAGTCGTTGGGTTAAGACAGTCATGCAACAAGCTGGCATTGATACTGCTAAGTTTAAGCCTCACAGCACCCGTGCAGCATCCACATCAGCTGCTAAACGAAATGCAGTTCCACTGGAGAACATATTGGCTGCCGCTGGATGGAAAAGTGACTGTGTGTTTGCAAAGTACTACAACAAGCCAGTTGAAAGCAAATCCTTTTCTGAAGGAGTGCTGACACAGTGATGAACACTGTCCTTATTGAACACTGACTTACATGTATGAACACTTTGATGTGTACTATTGTTGAGTTGACAGATTTATTCAGTAAATCTAAGTTGGATTTTCACTTGTGTGTGTATTTGAGATCTTTATGCATGACATTGCTTTGAAATCTCACGGGATCTCTCATTGCGGTGACAAGGTAGAATTATACAATTAGACGAGACTTACCTGGAAGTTGAAGTCTGATTAGGATTCTACCTTGTCACTAAGCAATGAGGGATAACGTGCCCACCCTTCTATGCCCTCCCATTGGAGTTGGGTATTGAATGTATGCATAAAGTCTTTAAAGTATGAGTTCGCGCAGGCGCAATGCTATCTCACGTTATCCCTCATTGCTTAGTGACAAGGTAGAATCCTAATCAGACTTCAACTTCCAGGTAAGTCTCGTCTAATTGTATAATTTTCCTGCAAAACGAGGGACGGTCATTCCAAACGCGAAAGCCTGGAAATATTTGACTTCCGTCTAAAAAGCCTATTTGTCAGCAGTTGATATTTTCATTGAACACCGACAGCAATTCCCCAAACAATGGCTCATTTCTGCCAAAAGTCACGTAACAAATATTACTTTAGAATGTTGGATTCACAGACTCAGCGACCATGGGTCTCTGGATTCACAGACCCAGCGACCCTGGGTCTCTGGGTCTCTCAATTTATAGACCCAGCGACCCAGGGTCTGGGTCTCTGAATTCAAGGCCCAGCGACCCTGGATCTCAGGGTCTCTGGATTCACAGGCCCAGCAACCCTGGGTCTCTGGGTCTCTCGATTCACAGACCCAGCGACCCTGGGTCTCTGGGTCTCTGGGTCGCTGGGTCTGTGCATCCAGAGACCCAGAGACCCTGGGTCTCTGGGTCTCTGGATTCAAAGACCCAGCGACCGTGGGTCTCTGTGTCTCTGGATTCCATGCTCCCCAGAAAACTTTGTAATTTTAGAGGCTCGGAAATGCTATTTTCAGTATTCTCCGTGAGATATTTCGTCAAAAAATCGTTCTTGATCAAGTGTAACACGACAGGTAAAACTTGATCTATAAAACTTTGATACACAAATCTCGGCCTTACATACACATGTATATCCCGGCTGAAGTACACTAAACAACAATTTGCAACAGCTCGACGTGTGCAGCAAGGAATATCAGCACTAGGACCAAATGCATGCCTCGGGTGCCCTCTAGCCTGCGAGCAAGCTCTCTGGGGTTTTTTGGGGGGTGGGGGGTGGGAGGCGGGAAAGCTCTTTCTCTTTTCCCCCCAAAAACGCCAAGAGAGTTTGCTCGCAGCCTAGGTGCCCTCTTGTAATAGCGTAGAAATCGTTCGCACGCATTTTCGGTTTGGTTTGTTTCCAAATAATACACATTATTATTCAACAAATTGTAACACTGTCCAAAATATGGTCATGATGCACTCAATTTTTGTCGACCGTACTCAACAGATATGTGTACGGGATGATGAATATATGAAATTAAAACATAGACTGGAAAATGCGCGCGCTCTGATTGGTTAAAAGCCATGTTTTATCAGAGTATAAATCATAGAAAAGCCGTGTTTTATCGTTTCGCGCGCGTTAAATCTATATTTTAAAGCAAATAAAGAAGCCAAAACCATGTATTATACTGTCATAAAACACTCCGGGAACACTTGAGAAATTTAGAAAACACTCGCCTGCGGCTCGTGTTTTCTAAATTTCTCTCGTGTTCTCGTTTTCCCGTCGTGTTTTATGACAGTATAATACATGGTTTTGGCTTCTTTATTTGTTAATTAAATCATGGAGGCCATGGGTTCAAATCCCGTTGAAGCCAGAATATTTTCTGGCTTAAAAATTGCAATTGCTAAATTGCATCCACAACTGGGATGGTCATATATTCATTTCAGATATATAAACAATAGTCTCCATTTGGCGAGGAAATATGCTCGGATATTTGTCCGCGGACATTATCTGTTTCTAGAAGCGAACAGTTTTCCGAGAGCGAAGCTCGAGGAAAACTGTGAGCCATGTGCTGAATTCAACTTTCGCTGTTTTCAAAATCAATCAATCAAGACATCGAATCATAACATAATTTCACTGTGTCTTTGCCCGAATGTTAGATCGGTTTTGCCCGAATACTCCTCTATTCAGTTTCACGACTGGGGGCTGCAGCCCCCCCACCCCCCCCCCCCCCCCCGCCCCCCGTACGCTGATGCCTATACGCCTCACGTTATTGACGCCCTTACGCACCCCGTAAATGACATCCGTTACGCCGAAAAGCTGATACTCAGGCTACGTAATTGACGCCCTACGTTCCGCGTAATTGATGCGCCTAGTTGAAACCCCTACGCGGCGCGTAGGATGCAAAAAACTGGATGCAAAAAGGCCGTGCACAACCGTCATGAAGTCAGGTGCTCTCAAACGTTTGAGGTCATATTTCAATATTGGATACATGAGGTATTTGCGTTCTCTTGCGATTATCCGTTGACCGTGGAGCCTGGAGGCTCGCGTTTCGCAACGCCGAGTGTTGTCACGTAGAACACGTACTTTTGAAGGCCGCCTAACGACCAAAGAACTTTTAATTTAGCTGGAGATACCGGTATACTATGGCTTTAGGTCGGTCAAAGGTACCTATGTTTGTCGCTGTGGTCTGTTGTGCAGCTATTCCGTTGTTCTTTATCGTCAAGAGAGCTACATTAAGTGGAGGATACTCGGAATGGACTGAGTGGGGAGCTTGCTTGAGTGAATGTGGTGACGGCATTCGCATAAGAAACAGAAAATGCTCCAGTCCTGCAGCCGGTAGGTTCGGCAAAACGTGTCTTGAACAGAACCTGGGAGAACCAAAGGAAGAGAGAAGTGTAAAATCAAAGAATGCCCCATAGATGGAGGATTAACGGATTGGGGTGAATTCGGCGACTGCAGCATAACGTGTGGAACTGACGGTGCGAAGAAACGGACGAGGTCTTGTTCGAATCCTCCGCCTCAATACGAAGGCAAACCCTGCGAAGGTCCCGCCGAAGAAACACAGTCCTGCAACGTTAAGCCGTGTCCTGTTGACGGGGTATTCTCCGAATGGGGGGATTTCGGCGATTGCGATAAAACGTGCGGATCTGGAATCAAGAAAAGATCCAGAACTTGCTCGAATCCCCCGCCGGCTCATGGCGGCAAAAATTGCGAAGGTCCCCGGAACAAGTCGAAGAATGCAATACGCAGCCTTGCACGGTGAATGGCGGGTTCACGGAATGGTCTGAGTTTGAATTCTGTAGTAGGTCTTGTGGCTCGGGTATTCAGAAGAGGATCGTACTTGTACGAATCCCGCCCCGGCGAATGAAGGGAAGGACTGTGAAGGACCCCTGGAAGAGACGCAGGCATGCAATACAGACCCTTGTCCAGGTGTGACTGTTGCACCTGCAGTGTAGATGGTTTGAGCTGATTTACTTATAGGTAGTGTTTGTAATAGGAATTTGGTATAGTGTATAGATAATCACATGATATGGCCAAGTAAAATTTTGAAGGATTAATTTCACATGTTTTCAGAAATTTGCAAATTCTGAAAACACAAGTGATATTAAAGGGTCCCTCTCAACCAGTGTGCTTTGCGGTCGCGTGTTATTGTTTTCATCCGTGGAACTCGATCTCTCGTGGGGCTAATGTATGCCATACTTTCGAAATTGTACTAACTTGGATCGTCTACATGTGTAACTGCTTTTTGTGGCCAGAACAAGGCCAGAATCCTGCAAAACGTAGTTTTTAACTTCAAGCCACCATTTTCGCGGCACCCGAAAATGGCCGCCGTAAGAGTATTGGCGCGCAAAGCACACTGGTTGAGAGGGACCCTTTAATCCTTAATTTTACTAGGAATCATGCAATTACTTGTTAATAACATGAAGGGCAAAATTTATGCGATAAAGACATTGGGTGGTCTTCGGCAATCTCTGGGAGACTTTCAGAAATGATTTCCTTCTGATCACATTCAAAAATCTTCGGACAACCTCGGGTGATTTTCGGAAATCTTTGGGTCATCTTCGGCAATCTTTTATTTTTGTTAATCGTCGGAAGTCTTTGGTTCAATTTTGGAATCTTTGGAGGTCTTTGGGCAATGTTGAGGAATTTTGCCCTTGACAAACAAAAAATGCCCTCCATCAAAAAAGGGGCTGTCGACATATTCCCAAGTGCCTCGCTTAATGTCCACTGGACGTTTAGCGGGGGAGGGGATAAGGAGTGAAAATATTTGAACGTTAGCATGCGGCATTTTGAGCAAACACAAAATGCATTTCTTTTTTTATTTTACTTCATGTTTAAAGATGATTTACAGTCTGTACTGCGCAATCTCCGCCTGCTATGTTTATGAGTCGCATACGAAGGAATGTAAATACTAGCAAAAATAGAAATTGTTGTACAAACTTCATTATTAATGCTATGTAGATATCCTTACCAAACAATACAATGTAATAACGAGTAGAAGAACCTCGGCGTTATCCCAAACCGATGTTTCAGCTCATCGACCATTCAGGAACTCGACGACACGTAATGGCGGACTCAAAAACTTCATAACAACTTCATGTACGCTATCACCAAAGTGTAACATATCAACAAATTCAAAACAAAAATGAAAACAAACCCTGAGCATGCACAGTACGGACTGGAAATCATCTTTAAGAATGGAACATAAAGAGAAAACATGTAATAGTTCAGTAGAAAATGAGAACAATTTCGCAATTATTTCACTTACACATGTGATTGCTGGATCGCACGTAAATCTCATGACTTTCGTCGCTCGCATATGGGCCCAAACTTGCAGGCTACTCTAGAAAAAGATCGGATAGCAAAATTCCAAGTGGATGTTAGGGGGGGGGCGACCTAAACGTCCAGTGGACTTTAAGCGGGGCACTTGGGAATATGTCGACGGCCCTAAACTAATCATAATTCAGTAATTTTGCCATACATAATAATTATTAATTTTTTTTGTATTTTATTAATGCTTTCACCTTTCACTGCACTCTTAGGTTGTGTTCTATTGGGATCAACCGTTTTAGGTTGGTTGGGTTTTTTTCGTGTTCTATTGGGAAAAAACCGTTTTCGGTTGGTTGGTTGATCAACTTTTTCAACCGGCATCAAACTAAAAAAGTGTTCTATTGGGAAGGCAAGCCTCAACCGTTTCAACCTAAACCGGTTGCGGTTGAAACGGTTGATCCCAATAGAACACGACCTTAGAGTCAGACATTAGGGTGGTTGTAATGTGTTGCTAACTTTTTCATCTGTGGATGAAACTCTGGCATGTGACCATTCCAAGTGAAGGCTATTGAGTACAGTTGTAGTACTTTGCATGTAGTGCTGTATGTTTTACAATATTATTGTTAAAAGTGAAGGCCCTGCCTAGAACTAGAGAACTAAGAGTTTAATAGTGGTAGAGTGTTTATAGGAGCTATAATCGGTAACGTTTTTGTCACTCAAAGTGAAATGTTGCATTATTTAGAGTCTTTGATCAGAAGCTTTTCAGCTATTGAAGGAACAATCTGTTAGTGCACCTGTCAATTAACATGCGAACTTAAGAAACATATAGCATTGATTCAAATGCACCAATCATAAACCACATTGACTGCAGCGTAAAACTCAACTGTTTCAAACTTCTGAGTTTTCTTGTTATTGAAAGGCTCAGGAACTCTTTAAGCCCTTCAATGTCAGTTTGCCGTATAGTTGTACTTTGTTAAACATAACATGTACAGTGGAATCCTGATTTCTCAAACCCTCAATTTCTCAAAAACCCAGATAACGTGAACCAAAAGGTGTTTCCCTTGAATAGACCAATTTCGATATATTAATATTCTAACTTGGCTCCGAGGCTTAGGGGAATGAAAACAAAAGGAAATCGACAATAAATCACATCGAGGTTGAGGGATGAATAAATCATTTCTTTTGTTTTATTCCCTAAGCCTCGGAGCCAAGTTAGAATATTAATATATCGAAATTGGTCTATTATGTTTCACTGTAATTTTACCCACGATATTTCAAACTCCCGATTTCTCAACAATTTTAATTTCCCTGGAGGTTCGAGACATCGGGATTCCACCGTATAGTACTAGATGACAATAATTTTTCAAGATATTTAAAATAAATTTCTCTTTTATGATAATCGTGTGACCAGATTTACGTAATTTATTTTAGATAAGAAAAAATTGCCTAATTAGTACTGTACAATGTACATGTAGCACTTTGGAGGCCATGTAATATCAAAAGTACCGTAATATTATTTTATAGCTTGTCAGACTGTAGTTCCCAAATGTTTAGCTTACTGTAATATATATTATTTGATTAATAATTGGCTGATGCATAAGTTATTGGTATATACTTTAAATAGGAAACCCTGTAAATTGCTGTAGTTTGGTTAGACTTAAACATTACCTACATGTAATAAACAAATACTTAGTATTGTTTATTACATGTAGGTAATGTTTTCATAAGGGATATATTTAAAAAATGCTGTACATGGATTAATTGCATATAATATTAAAGGGCACTGTCATTGGATTTTTTTGCTTTTTTGTCAAAACGGTACTAAAATTAAGACTAAGACGTACATTCGATCATATGCGAAATGCGCCAAGAACATCAAGGGGAAGATATATCATGTGAATTGTTGAAGGGAGAGCAAACCATAAAGTTTAGTTTTTAGTGATTTTTCCGAGACACGAGGGCTGCAGAACGTGAACAAGTCTGCTCAACTTTTTCAAATTGAGATCAAAAGCTCCTGCATGGGTAACTCATGATAGCACTCTTTTATAGCTTCAGTACTCTAGAATAATATTATAGTAATTTTTAACAAAACTGGAGCATTATTTTTCGGTTACCATTGATGTAAATATCTCTTTTGGCTTTTGACTTATCAAAATGATACTCATGATAATGCCGCATTTATAAAATGTTTGGGAACCATTTCCTGTAGATCAATGGTAGAACTGATAGAAAAGCTAATGTGCGTGACAGTACAGAACTACTGGTAATACAATGAACATTTGTTTAGAGAACTCGGAAATGTTTTAGTTTGCCTGTGTATTCCTGAATGAAATGTATCTTTCTCGTCATACACATAGAAAGGTGACAATCCTAATGTGTATTAAAGCAGCGAGTGAAGTCATTAAAATTTTTGGATTTAAATTATGCTGACCAATAATAAAGTACTGTAAAGTAACGGTGTTTTACTGGGGTGGCAATAGTTAATATGGGAACCTGCACAACACCTCAAACATTTTTGGCAACCTATTTCAATAGTCCATGAATTAAATTGCCACGATATAATTTTCAAGGGTTTTCCTAGCTACAGTAGCTAGATCTAAAAAAAAAATTAGATTAAAAAAAAAATAGATCTTCAAACATGAAAAATTATAAAACCCGTCTTGTCTTGCATGCTAGGCTTGCAGGCTGGAAATTTTTTTTGAGAAAATGAATTTTTCTGAGAAGGTCTTTGTTTACTGAAAGAACACATCTCCCAGTCTTTTCTTGTCAAGTGAGTCACGTTAGCAAGTCACTAATGCAATATCCAATCAAATCCCTTTTAAGATTTGAATGAACCAATCAAATTACTCGTTAGTTCCGTGTTCTCGAAAGGCGACCGTAACGCGAAAAGGAAGCCGAGTGATGTTTTGGCGGGTTGTTTGGTTGTGAGTGTCATGCTTTGGCGCTGTTTTGTAAAATGACCGATCGAACAGCTCCCACCTCGTCGCTAAAGCTAGAATGGGTTTATGGGTACCGTGGACACCAATGTCGGAACAATCTTTACTACACGGGAACGAAAGAGATCGTGTATTTTGTGGCCGGAGTTGGAGTGGTTTACAACACGAGGGAAAACTCGCAGAGATTCTTTCTCGGACATGACGATGATATTATAAGGTTTGTAGCCTTTGATTGTCTGAGGGAATACTGCAACATATTTTTGGTACTAAAGGTGATAAAAACCTTATTTACTTGGAATATTTTCAGACATTACATTTTGTGTGCTTTTATGTTGACATGGTTGCCGTGCAAACCCCATTGAAATACTATTTTGCTTATAAAAATATGGAAATCGAAAAGTAAGCTTACATGTACAAGATTCCTTGTCGATTCGTACCTCTCTTTAAATTTGTCGGGTTTTGCTACTTGTATGGAAGGTTTAACATAAGCTTATAAAGTTTCATTGAAAAGGAGGTGCTTGATAATTTGACATAATCTTTGGAAATTGTCTTTGGTACGGTGTACATTGTACAACAGATCGCTGCTTGCTTAATGGAGCAAAGCGAATTTCTCATTCAATTCCATTTGATTTTTAGAATCTTCATGTCGATCGAGTGACATTTTATGAACTGTGTATAGGGGCAGCTGAAATTCGTTTCTACATACAAGTATGGATGTTTATATAAGCTTACTTGACTAGAAAGCTGTCCTCGTTTGAAAATGAAAAATCATTTAATTTTACAAAATCACAATTTATTAAAATATTTCCAAACTATTCAAATGCCGACTCTTCCCGAATATAAGTTGAAGATCGCACTGTCACACCCATTTTATTTTAAATATTTACAAATATCAATAATAGTTCAATAATTGAACTTTAAGTCACAGACGAAATTTATAATTCAAAATGTTTAATATGTAAATTTTCTACACGTTTTGTGTGGCTGTCATTTGCTGTATAATAACATTATGAATCCACCAGTTACATTACATGCATTAAACTGTTTGATTTTTTTAATGGAGAATATTTGGCTATAACATAAATAATTTAAACAGTGAGGGAGTGAAGAAAAAATAATCTCTAAAATATTTCAGCAAGGAATAAAAATTATACCACATTTTTAAATTTAATAAAGAAATTATTATCATGTCTGATCTGCAGACATAGACATGATGTCTATAGCCACCTTTTTGTTTCAAAAAATTAATCTACCATGTTTATTTCTCAATGTGCTGATTTGAGTAAAGATTACAAGAAAACATCTAAAAATTATATGAGATTAGTCAGAAACCAGCGCTGAGTGGTAATGAGGGGTTGTAATCTTGATTCATGTGCTGACTTTTCAGTGAATGCGAGGGTTCGATTTAAAAAATTGCTGAATTATATTGAGTCCCTCTAATGCCGTTAATATCTATTTTTCTGCTCTGTGCACAGTCCAGATAAATTCATGCAATTTGATTGGTTGCTCAAGCGGTCCAGATTTTTTCATCTGGACCCCTCACACAGTAAAAATGGCCTTTTCTATGTTAGAAAAAACCTTTATTATTGACCACACCAAGCTTGTTTGGTCCAGATATAGAAATATTGTCCTTGTTGAACAAAAAGAACTCGGCCAATATTTCTACATGTATAGCTGGACTGAACAAGCTTTGTCAATAACAACACCTACAGTGTGATATTGTATTTTCTTGATTCCTATCTTATTTTTCTTGGGCATTTAAATTTCAAACTCAACCCTTTAGACTCGGCATTTATTTGAACCTTGCATTTATTTGAAGCCCAGCACAAGTCTTAGGGTTTTTCCATTATATTCAGTGGCAGATCCAGACCTGTTTATAACGTGGGGGCCTGAAAGATTTTCTGCCCCTTTGGTAAACATTTTGCCCATAAGGTGGGGAGGGGGCCGGCTATAGCATTTTAAGTGTGAATATTTTTGCTATCCACCATATGCATATGATGGACGCACCAAACTGGATGCATTAAACAGAATGCACCAAACTGGACGCACCAAAAAGGCCGGGCATGAGTCATGAGTAAATAAAGATTGATTGATTGATTGATTGAAGTCAGGAGCCGAGGGTGTGTGTGGAGGGGTGGGGGGGGGGGGGGGGGGGGAGGGGGAGAGACAGGTTCCTCCCTAGATCTGCCACTGATATCTGACAGCCTTAATTATTTTGTGTCCAATACTCAGTACATTTGAAACATGTACACAGAAAAAGCAAAATTTAACAAAAAAACATAAAAAAAAACAGTATCCCATCCAGAGGGTGTAGCTATACTCTGAAGTACTCCTAGTCACTCCATGCTATGGAAACCGGAATTAAGTGCCATCCTGATGTTAAAGCCACCCACTCTTGTAGACAGCTGTTAACGTTTAACCTCTTTTAACAGCTTAGCGTTACACCCAGAGAGACAATTGGTAGCCACTGGACAGGTCGGCAAGGACCCTTACATCTGTGTGTGGGACACAAGAACATGTCAGACGGTATCCATTATGAAGGACACCCATCAAAGGGGAGTCACCTGCCTAGCATTCAACAATACTGGCACGGTATGTGAAATGGAGTTATTTGTGTGGGAGATGCAGGCCTAATGGTTAGCGCGCTGGACTCCGGATCGAGCGGTTCGGGTTCGAGCCCTGGCCTGGGTCATTGTGTTGTGTTCTTGGGCAAGATACTTTACTCTCACAGTGCGTCTCTCCACCCAGGAGTATAATGCTGGGGGGTAACTTGCTATGGACTAGCATACCATCCAGGGGAGTAGCAATACTCCTAGTCGCCTAATGCTACAGAAAGCGGGATAAGCTCCGGCAATTGTGGGCCACTAGGCTCGTGAAGACTTTACCATGTGAAATGTCCAGTTATTTGAAAATTTTGTAGATACATGTGATTGTACAGTCAAACCTGCATAACTGCCACCTATCTACATTGGCCAGTATTTCTCATCCTAATTCACTGTGCACTGATCCGTACAGTATATATATTATGTACTTTACTTTTATTGAAACCTCCCTATACAACGGCCAGTTAATTCTGCCTCAGGGCACTGGCCATTGAGGTTTGTCTTGACTAAGTGCTGGCTTGTACATGTGTAGTTCAATGAGAATCTGTTTAACGTCACTGCAGAAATTTCCCATTGCATCCTGTCAGACATTTCAGTTTAATAATTAATTAACACCTTAGTTGAGATCAGTGCAATGAAATGCATTATTGAGAGAATCCAGACTTAAAGGAGCTATGTCACGGTTGGCGCACCTTGAAAAAAATGGCAATTTTGTTCAAGTTCGTAATTTGTAATTATCTGTCTTAATCTTCTCCATCCTCAACCATCCTTGTTCCTGTTTGGTTTATTATTACCTCTTTGGTGTTTTTCTACCTCAGTTGACTGTTATGGGTGATTTTGTACTTCCCAAAGATGACTTAAAATATAATGACATAGCTTCTTTAAATTGGTTATAAACTTAAGAGAACTATACTCCCTTTATCTTATGGTAGCGGGATGAGTTGCAGTGCTTACTTTCTAATGTTATTTTCACGTGTACACATCATTTCAACAGCTTCTTGTCTCGGTGGGTTTAGAGGACTACCATCTGATTGCCGTCTGGGACTGGAGGAAGGGACGGGTGCTGGCCACAGTGAGAGGACACACTGATCGAGTTAGTACTTAGATAAATATATTGTAATACTGTTATTGTGAATACATTGTATGTTATTGGTACAGTGTACAGTCATGTAGTTGGCCTGAGAAAACATACATGTACAGTCAACTCTCTCTAAGGCGGACACCCTCACGACCAGCTCTAGCTGTCCGTCTTAGTCGTTAGAGAGGTGTCCGCCTTATAAAGAGTTAAACAAATGTAGCTTGACACTATAGAAACCTGTGATGTCAGAATTGGAACGGGATCTTTATTAAGGCAAGTTACAATATTGCATATAAATTTACAGTCCTGTTGTATCAGTAAAACTGTTTTACAGTTTGATTCATGCAAATACCACCTTGAGAGGTATTTTTCACCAGAATTTTGCTAAAAAAGTGTCCGCTGTCCACCTTACAGACAAACAAGTGAAATTCAGCCAGGACCTGCCATCCATGTCCGCCTAGTTAGGGAGGTGTCCGCCTTAAGTACAGTGGTATCCGCTTAGAGAGAGTTGACTGTACATGTATCTCTGTTGTTAGGAGCTTATTTCTACTCTCTGTGCACGTCTGTGAGGATAGGAACCAACGCACAATGAGAGATACATGTACATGTGTACATGTATCTGTTTTCTCAGGCTGGTAGATTTATAGTCTCTCTCTCTCTCTCCCTCAAAAAAAAAAGTCTCCAGATAATTTTTCTGTGACAGTTGTATTTCTGTTTTATAGATCTTTGACATTCAGTTCAACCCCTACCAAGAGAATCTAGTGGTTAGCTGTGGAGTGAAACATATCAAGTTTTGGACCTTGCGTGGGAATGCTCTCAATCCTAAGAAAGGTCATTATTAATAAACAATAAATATATATTATCTATTCAAGGTTCTGCTCTAAAACGTTCAGTCAGGACTCTCTGTCTGTCCATCTTTCTGTCATGTCAGTCTGCAGCCCAAGAAACTTTAACTATGGTTAAAATCAACCCGTAGAGATTCTATTCAAAACAACGATGCCTTATATTCTGTAATGTTATTTTATTCACTGATGGTTTAATTAAAGTGGGGATTGGTATTGAATGAAACATTGAGCGTGTACAGGAAAACTGATGGGGCTTGCCTTCAGCTTGGTCCATCCAATATCTCCCCATGTGTCCAGTCTGACCTCAAACTACGTAGTTGAAATATTTTGGCCAAAAATTAACAGAAATTCCTGAAAGTTGACTCTTTTTGTACAAGGCCTTGATTTTATGCAGGAAATAATGCTGTGAAATTTTTTTGCCCATAGAAAATTCTGTCTAAATTTGGCTCATGCTGTTTCCTTACCATCATGTTACAATCTGAAATGTATCCATTAATATCTTTGCAGGGGTTTTGGTAAAGCTGGGGAAATTCAAACCAATCTGTGTTTAGCATTTGGTCCCAATGATGTGACGTACTCTGGCACTCTAAGTGGAGAAATTTATAAATGGAAAGGCCACAATCTGTCGGGAACTATTCCAAGTGCACACACGGTAAGTGGTGAATTGATGCCATAATGCTATGCATGTACATGTCAAGGTTAAACTTCCACTAACAGTCACCTCTCTACAATGGCCAGGATTTTTTCGTCTTGACTGCACTGACTCTTTTTGTAATCTCCCTATAATGGCCACCTATTTACAATGACCACCTCCCTACAATGACCACCTCTCTACAATGGCCACCTCTCAGGCCCGTAGACAGGATTTTGAATGGGGGGTGCGTTAGAGATGAAAAGTTGGGATCGTACGGGCGCAAGCTACTAGGGGGTCCGGGGGCATGCCCCCCGGGAAATTTTGAAAGATTAGGTTGTCTGAGACTGCATTTCGTGCGTTTTGAAGGCAGTATGATATGAAACCAGGCAGCCAAAAGCGAACGTAAAAACATTTCGGGAACTGAAATACATATTGCAGACCTTCGATTAAAGACACTTTTTAGGCCAAAGGAGTGAATATTTAGATGAAGAAAATGACTCGCTTGATGTTGTCTTTCAGTCGATGAAGACGATATGTAAACACGTTCAAAGCTGCGATTGTTTTGATTCAGACTTCATTTTCAAACTACACCTGTCCAGTTATCGAATTAGAGCACAAGCACTACTATTTCACTTTCTTTTGAACCGTTGGTCCACTATAGGTGGACCTCCACAGCCCGTGGGGGGGGGGGGGGGTGCGGACTCACCCATCGCACCCCCCCCCCCCCTCCCTACGGGCCTGCCTCTCTACAATGGCCACCTCTCTACAATGACCACCTCTCTACAATGGCCACCTCTCTACAATGACCACCTCTCTACAATGACCACCTCTCTACAAGGGCCACCTCTCTACAACGGCCAGTTAATTCTGTCCCAGAGTGGCTGTTGTAGAGAGGTTCAACTGTACATGTATGTCACTATTCTTCTCAACTACTGTAGCACTATATGAAATGTATGGAAACAAGTAAAGATAATTTTTGCTTTGATATAATTGCAGGGAGCAATATTCACCATGCATGGCAACAACGACGGCTATGCCACAGGATCCAAAGATGGAACTGTTATTCTTTGGGACAATGGCTTTAAACCTATCACCAAACTGGAGATGATTAACACTCCTGTTGGTTATGAAGGTGATTTAAAATAATTATTCCTGTGCTCCCTTACAAGAGCAAAATGTAATGATGACATTGTGTTAACTCAAGCGACGAGTTATCAACATGTAGTAGTTCCTTGCCTCTTATTAGCCAGTTAAGGCCTGATCAAACGGTCACAACATTTGTCACAACATTCTCACAACATTTGTTGTGTGTTGAGACCGTTTGACCACCCCTCACAACAATGTTGTGACAACATTTCTTTTGTTCTTGAAATGTTGTGAGGTTGTTGTGGCCGTTTGACCGGGCTTGGTCACAACATGTCACAACAAATGTTGTGACCGTTTGATCGGGCCTTTACACTACTTACTTACTTCTACTTCTTTTAGCCATGTGGTACATAAAGGCTCCAAGCCAGCGACACACCAAGTGATTTTGTGCGCTCATTACAACGATTGATGAAAGTTGTCAGGTGACTGCCTGTTACTGTGACAGCGATTTTTGTCAGTGATTAGAAATAAATCACTGATATTTGGAATGTCACTGATATGACAAAATTCACTTGGGATTTTTTGCTCGAGATCAACTTCGCTAATACAAGCATATCACTATTAAATGCCTATAGAGTGGTAAAGTGTGATGTTGCGAAATTATGAAATTTGATCAGCTATTCAGAGGAAGCATGCCAAAAAACGTCCACTTGCCAAAAATTAGCTCTCCATTGCAATTTGCGGCCGAGATATAGAGGTTCAAAGTTTGGGACGGCGCAAATTACAATGGAGAGCTAATTTTTGGCAAGTGGATGTTTTTTTGGCATGCTTCCTCTGAATAGCCGATCAAATTTCATAATTTTGCAAATTTAATTTTTGTGACGTCATGACTTTAGTACTCCATCTAGTATATACAGTATGTCACTGGATGTAATATTCTTACAAAGATTTCTTGACTTGACAGGTCTGTCTGTACGTAGTGCATACTGGATGGGTGAGAAAATCCTTGTTGGTACAAATGCTGGTGAGATATTCGAGGTCCTAGCAACAGACAAGGAGAAGCCAAAAAACCATTGTACAGGTAGATATTTTCAAGATATATTTTTTATTTTAAAATGAATGGTGTCCCTACTACAACTATAAAGTATAAATTTGGTGCAAACTTTAGGGTAGGGGGGAAAGAAAGCCAGCACATTTCTTTGAAGGCTGTGCAGTGGTGCAAATCCTGTGTCAATCAAGCCGTTGCTAAGATTGACGCAGGGTATAGAGCTGCATGCATGTTGCCTTCAAACACATCTCAATAGGATTTTTGGCCTGAGGTTTCACAGCGCCAAGAAATATATTGGCAGCGTGAAACAACAAGCAAAAAATATTGACCTGGCATTGGAATACCTTATGACACCTTGCCTGTAAAACTTATCTGGAATCTTGTCTTTCTTTTCAAGGGCCATGCTGAAGGAGAACTGTGGGCCTTGGCTGTGCATCCTAAGAAGGCGATGTTTGCTACAGGCAGTGATGACAGAAGTGTCAGGTATTAGCGACTTTAGATTGGAGTACGAGTATGAGATTGACTATGAGTATGACTTCGAATAGCAGTTATGACAGATGTCAGCGGTTTGACATGCAAACGAGGCGAAAGGGTCAATCTGGTATTGTTTGCCGTTTGCAAACGAGGCGAAAGTGTCAATCTGGCATTGTTTGCCGTTTGACATGCAAACAAGTCGAAAGGGTCAATCTGGCATTGTATTGGCCCATTAGCCTCATTTGTAGGCTCGATTACCAGCCGCTGTTCGGGAAAATGAGCCAGAACGAAGGCCGGACTCGAGAGAGCGGCGGAAAATTAAGCCTAACTCGTTTGCATACTTTTTTTAAAACAAAATAACATTTGACTGTGGGCTCAACTGTAATAACAGCGTATTTCATTATTTTGGATACTCGTTTCAACATTGATCTACAAAATGTTTCAACATGATTGCATGATCTACATTGTTTCACCATTGTTTCAACATTGATCTACATTGGTCTACATTGATCTGCAGTATTTCCATTCATGTCAACCAGGTTGTTGCTCTGTCACTGTATTTAATCTGTAGGTTATGGAGCATGTCAGATATGACGCTACTAGCAAGAACAGACTTGGATCAGAAGGCTCGTTCTTTGGCTTTCAACGCTGATGGTAGTCATTTGGCTGTGGGACTTGGAGATGGATCTTTTATGGTTTTAAAAGCCAGGTAGTACATGTACATTTGGTTATTAAATTAACCACTAAGTTCATTGAACACAGTCAAGGTTAGCCTGGAAAAAAAAAATGATGAAATAGCTATAGGGTGGGGAGAGGGGCACAATAGAATTTTCCGTGGCTTCCCACCCCTTCTAAACTTTGGCTCAACTCTGAGGTGTCCACGTTTCACTGTAATGGTGGTGATTGTTCCTAATGATACCAATGTTTCATTCCATTCCAAAGGGATCTATCAGAAGTTTCTCACATAAAAGACCGTAAAGAAGTAATCCATGAATTAAAGTTCTCCCCGGATGGACAACATCTCGCAGTAGGATCCAACGACAACTTTGTAGACATCTACTCTGTGGCACAACGTTACAAGAAAGTCGGAGAATGTAAAGGCAGCTCAAGTTTTATCACTCATTTAGACTGGTCGATGGACAGCAAGTACTTACAAACCAACTCTGGTGCGAGTGAGAGATTGTTCTTCAAGATGCCAAGTAAGTAGGAAGCCCTGAAATGTTCTACACACCTCTGTTCGGAATGATGCATACAGTACATTGTACATGCCTCTAGTCTGTTCGGAATTATTTGACGCATACAGTACATGTAAGGACTTTAAATGCACAGTTAGTACAGCTCACTTGTCATTTTTATTTTATCACCTAAAAAACCCTGGAAAAGTCACATGAACCCAATTTGACAAAAACATGTTTTTTTTAAATATTGGTTAGCAGGTTTCATGAGTACAGTGAAACCCGGTTAATACGGACACCAAAGGGACATGAAAACGTGTTTGTATTATCCGGGTGTCCGTATTAAGCTGGCTGATATAAGAGAAAATATGTGTCGTCGGGACAAACAAAACTGTCCGTAATAAGCGGGTGTCCGTAATATGCGGGTGTCCGTATTAACAAGTGTCCGTAAAGCGTGGTTCCACTGTACAGTGAACTCTCTCTATGGCGGACACCCTCGGGACCAGCTCCAGCTGTCCGCCTTATGGAGGTGTCTGCCTTAAAGAGAGTTTAGTTAGAGAAAAACAAGTTAAATTTGGCCCTACAAGCAAGCCAACCATGCCCACCTTAGAGAGGTGTCCGCCTTTCAGTGGTGTCTGCGCTTTTTTCCGACAACCTTTCTCGAAGCAGCTGTATTTCAAACCAGTGACAGATTTCAGTGACAACAAGACCATAGCAATCACAGATAACTTTCAATGGTCAATAAAAAAAGATTGCTCTATCTTAATTGTATTTCTGTTTTAAGGTGGAAAGCGTATCGCAAACAAAGAAGAAGTTAAGGCAATCCACTGGGCCTCTTGGACGGGTGTCTTGGGTGTGGAAGTGAATGGAATCTGGGAGAAGTACACAGATACTAATGACGTCAATGCTTGTGATGCAAGCTTCCAGAATGAGGTGTTAGTTACTGGAGATGACTTCGGTCTTGTAAAGCTTTTTAGATTTCCCTGTCTCAGAAAAGGTGAGCTGTAAAGTGACGTGCCAGTGAAGCATGGGTTTAGCAATTCAGAGTTATTTTTATTTCCATTTTTTCCCATTTGGAAGGTGTGGTGCCTTTATAAATATGGTTAGTGTGGGACTCTGGATTAATTGGTCCTTGAACCTGGGGTTGTGTTGTGTTTCGTTGGGCAAGACACTTTACTGTCACATCCAGGCAACCTCCTCTCCACTTTTATGTCCAGGATTTAACGCAGCTACGAAAATTGCAAAATTTACAAATTGTTGCTATGGTCTTCCGAAATCTGCAAATATTTGGCCCCACCCCTTACTACTAGTTCCTTCATGCTTATGCACTGGTGCTGACAAACTGTTACCCTTACCTATTAGCCTTATGCAGTGAACTAGTGGACATATCAGACCCTGATGTTATGAGGTTCATTATAAGTATCATGGCTCAATCAGGGTACCACTAATCTAAATAACCAGCTTCAGCTAAATTCCCTTTCAGGTGCTAAGTTCAGGAAGTATGTTGGACATTCCGCGCATGTAACAAATGTAAGATTCTCTCATGACATGATGAGAGTGATAAGTGTTGGTGGAGGTGACCATGCAATCTTTCAATGGCGTTACTTACCTGATGGTTCCCATGAAGATGATGATGATGCTGATGGCGGAGCGTATCTGGAGTCCAACAGCGACGAGAGCGACTCTGAAGCATCAGATGCTGATGAACTTGACAGCGATATTGAGAATGTAAGTCAGAAAACGGCAGCCTAGCTGTTATTGTTGTTATAAGGTGGAATCCCGATTTCTCAAACATCCACCAAGGGAAACGAAAATTAGTTTGAGAAATCCGGAGTTCGAAATATCGGGGGTAAAATTACAGTGAAACAAATCCAAGGGAAACGATTTTTGGTCTGAGTTATCAACAACAACAACAACAACAACAACAACAAACTTTATTTTACCCACAAGTTACTAAAAGTATTTACAATAATTATCAGGATGTTTGAGAAATTGAGGGTTTGAAAAATTGGGAATCCACTGTAATTATTATTCGAATCCAATGTCATGTGCCAGTCAGGATAAAATTGTTGTTAATGTGTGGGAATATTGCTTACTTAGGAACGTCAAATTGATTATGGAAGGACATTGTATCGTGAAGATTTACCAGCGCTGAAGGAGAGAATGAAACTGTCAAAAGATGAGCAAGAAAAGGAAGATACTGTCCCTCGTCAAAAGCCACCCAGCGAGGGCTTGAGATTAGAGTTTGTGTTTGGGTAAGGAGCTTTGTTATTGTACTGAGAAAACTAAGGGAGGTTAAGAAGGCACGTCTTGCAGCCAATCAAACTGTGCATTTGCCCGTAACTTGGAAATAATAAAACTTAATAATATTATTTGTTTCATTATTTTTCTTTCATCAGCTACCGAGGATATGACTGTCGTAACAATCTCTTTTACACTCAGAGTAGTGAGATTGTTTACCACGTGGCTGCTGTGGGGATTGTGTACAATCGTGAGGATCATAAACAGAGATTTTACAATGCACATACAGATGACATCCTTTGTTTGTGTATTCATCCTGTCAGGGATGTGGTTGCTACAGGACAGGTAAACAGCAGCCCTTGTTATTGGTCACAGGGTTCGTACAGGTCCTTGAAATCCTGGAAGGTCCTGGAATTTTGTTGTGGCATTTTCCAGGACTGGAAAGTCCTGAAAATGAGTGATTTTTTAGCAGGTACTGGAAAGCCCTGGAAATCTGTAAATGCAGGAAAAAAAAAAAACGGTCATAAAATAAACAAACTTGGAAAAAATTCTCGCAAAATTATGTTGAAAGGATGTGATGAAGAACAATTCACTTGTGCACGTGGAGTCTGGAAAATTTATAGGAGTCCTGGAAAAGTTCTGGAAAAATTTTGTTGAATAAGAGTAGGAATCTGCAGTAATGGCCAGCTCTCTAAATGTACAACGGCCAGGAGTTTTGTCCTGATCGTGTAGCGATCCTAACACTTTATACAACGACCTCCTCTCTTCCACAATCGCCAGGATTTTTCATCCCGATATGTGTGTCGATGCTTACACTTTACTCTTGTCAAAACCTCCCTCACGGCTAGAACACTGGGATGGATGATCCACCTATCTACAATCAGCCAGTTAATTCTGCCCCAGGGTGTTTGTTGTAGAGAGAGTTCAACTGTAATTTTCAGCTGAGGAAAATGTCAATTTTAATTTAACTTGTAATTTGTTTTTGTTCTGACAGGTGGGACGGGACCCTGCCGTTCATGTATGGGATGCTTTGAAGATGGAGACGTTAGCCATACTTAAGGGGCAGCATGAGAGGGGTGTTTGTGCTGTGGACTTTTCAGGTATACTGCTATATAACGTAGCATTTTCTGCCACTACAATAACTCTTTGGGAAAAAGGCAGAAGTTGTTAAACTTTCCCAATGTCATTTCCTTGTAAGGTGACGGAAAGAAGCTAGCCAGTGTTGGACTTGATGATAATCATGTTATTGTGGTGTGGGACTGGAGGAAAGGAGAAAAGCTAGCGACCACAAGGTGATGAAATATCACTGTGTTTATTTGATTATGCCTTATTTTTATCCTTGTTTCTTGTCTATCAAAATACTCACCATATACATGTAGTTGTATACAAGTGAACATGAACAGTCTAGCTGTTTGTTTTCCTACGTTTTTCTATCATGTGAGAAGACAGAAAAATGGGGAAAAGCTCAACAGACAACATGCAAGTGGTGAAGCTGCGATCTGCGATAATCGCCCGTGTCAATCCCTTTTAGTTCTTACCATTGATTTGTATAATTGTTACATGTCGATCGATGTATTATAATTAAATTTTTGTTCGCCCTAGGATCTGAAGAAAAGAGGGTGACTGTTCGCAGTCCAGTATACGACACGGTAGAAGAATACTAAGAGAGTTTAATTACTAGTTAATCTTGTTACCTTTAACCTTAGGGGTCACAAGGACAAGATATTTGTTATAAAATGGAATCCACAAAACCCTGAGCTTCTCGTGACGGCCGGCATGAAACACATCAAGTTCTGGACGCAGACGGGTGGAGGCTTCACCTCCAAGCGTGGAACGTTTGGTAGCGCGGGAAAACAGGACACGATGATGTGTGTGACGTATGGCAAGAGCCCTGATTTTGTGTTCTCTGGGGGAGCCACTGGAAAAGTGTACATTTGGCAAGGAAACACTCTGAAAAACGCAGTACAGGCACATGAAGGACCTGTGTTTGCTATGCAAGTCCTAGAAAAGGTAATAAGGTCGTTATTACATGCTGTCACCTTGTCGCGGTAGTGAAGCTTGTGTGTCTCAATGACCCCAAGACCTATGCTGGCTGGGGCCGCATCCTTGTAGATTCAATCTTACCAGATTGGTCAAGGGATGGAGGCCTGATGAAGAGCAGTCTTTTGTCCTCCAAGTCCGGGGTTAGACAATGCGCCAACCACCCGTTCCCATAAAATTTAAAGATTACCGCTACTGTAGGTAACAATTAAGTAACAGGTAACAACTACAACAAAACGATGAAGGATAAGTGATTACATAAGAGCGGTATGACTCAGACTGATACAAGTACCTGACTTGTTCCAGATGTTGCTCTTATTTTTGCGAAACAAAATCTCGTTTTTCTCCTTCCCATGGTCCCTCGCGCTGCGCACTCGTTCAATGCGTACTGTTCCGTGAGATTTACGTGAAGAAACCAACACAAGTGATGACGTGAAACCATTATGACTAGATCAATCACACCAATGTGTCTGACTCAGACAAGTATGAGTGCTATCTCCACTTATTTCCAGGATTGAACGCAGCTATGAATTACAAAATCTACAAATTTTTAATATGGTCTTCCGAAATCCACTAAAATTATGAAATTACGAAATTCTCAAAGGTACAAAAACGGACTCAAATCGTACATGTCGCACTCGCTTTGCAAATTTTCGTAATTTTCGCAGATTTCGGAAGACCATAGCAAAAATTTGTAAACTTTGTAATTTTCGTAGCTGAGTTCCATTCTAGACATATCTCGCAACTATCCATTGGACCGAACATACTTTTTTGACCCATATATTTGATTGTTCTTGTTATCAGGGTTTTGTGACTGGTGGTAAAGATGGAATAGAGCCCTGTGGGATGAGAATTTCTCGCGCTGCCTCAAGAACTACAAGGTCACCAGAACAACCCTGAGTCCTGGGCCACCTGCTTCAATTCTGTTGGAAGACGCTCCTCCCATCCGCGCTATAACACTGGGACAAGGGAAGATTTTAGTCGGCACTAAAAACGGAGAGGTTTATAGTATAACTTAATTTGTTCTATTGGCATTAAAAGTAATACAGTCGAAGTTCTCTGAGCAGACACTCTCGTAAGCGGACAGCTCTACTTACGACCGCCTTGACAAAACCCCGTTTGAACTCTAGCTCATACAAACTCTGTATTTACACATTCCCGTAAGTGGCCATTCCCGTAAGCGGCTGCGGACACTTTTGAGGGGTACAACTTGGATTTTTGTTGTTTCTAAGCTCCCGTAAGCGGACACCCCAAAGGAACAATCCAATATTAGCCTAATCTTGTTTTTAACCAATGAACTTCACATCGCTGTATTGTCTTCATATTTGTTTGTTTTGTCGTTGGTTTTGTCATTTCATACGATGGTGTTCTTTTCGCATTAATACTGTTTAGTGTGAGCGGTATAAACTCCCGTAAGCGGCCACGTATGTCCTTATACTGCTAGTGGCCGCTTACGAGAATCATTCCCATAAGCGACCAGCTCCAGTTGCGGATACTTTTTTTGCTTCCCGAGGGTGTCCGCTTACGGGAGCTTCCACTGTAAATAGCCCTTCTTTTTGGACTGTACAAGACAAAGACATGCCTTTTACTGGCTATTGGCCAATAACGAGACCTCTGTTACTTTTAAAATGTCAACGAGTGAACCCTTTTACTTTCACTGTAACCTTGTGGTTTCTAACCTTCAACTCTTGTGGTACTGTTTCAGATCATGGAAATTGAAAAGAGTGGGCCCATCACAGTACTTATCCAGGTGTTGTATCCGTTTCTACAGGCTTTGTGTAATATATTTACTAAATACACGACATCTTGAACCTCCAGGTCTCTCAAACTGAGAAACGTTTTCTGGTCTGATTTGCATGATTAGTACATGTACCTTACAGTGTTTTATTGTTAGGGCCACTTGGAAGGTGAACTGTGGGGCCTGGCCTCTCACCCGACAGAGGAGATCTGTGCAACAGTCAGCGATGACATGACTGTGAGAGTCTGGGATCTAGCTGCCCACCGAATGAAGAATGTTCGTAAACTGACGAAATCTGCACGTAGTGTCACGTTCTCTCCTGACGGAAGGGCCCTGGCTATAGGATTTAAAGATGGTGAGGAGAAGTCTTGGGCTGTTGTATTTTGTATCAATACAGTTCTGTGGAACCCTGGTATAACGAAGTGCCAAGGGACTAGGAAAATGTGTTCGATATAACGGAAGTTCGTTACAAACGAAACTCCGTTATAACGAATTTGTGAGAAAATGACCAAAATCTTCGTTACATCAGGGTCTGGCTGATGATTATTTTGCTAAAATTAACCAGTGTTACACTGTTACGTTGTACCACTCAGCATTGTTTAATCGTGCAATTACTTTATAATGAGCTGTTGACAAAAAACGAACAGTTTTTTACAATAGAATATAAGGATAAAGGATTTCCATCTTCATTCATCTGTTTCGCATTTCAACTGCAGGCACGTGATGACATTTATTCGTTATAGGGTAGATTTTAAGTTTGGGCTTCTGAATTGTGTTCGTTATAACGCGGATTTCGTTATGCCGGGGATCGTTATATCAGGGTTCTGTTCCATACATCTTACTGTAACTTGGGCCGGGCTGAAGAATATATCATTCTGTTCACAGGTAGCTTTCAAGTAGTGACTCTACAACACTGGATGACATTGTTGGCTTTCATCACAGAAAAGAGGAAATATCAGACATCAAGTTTTCCCCGGTAAGCAACTCATTTTTTTGTGGGGGGTGGGGGGGGGGGGGGGGGTAAGGGGGAGGGGGTAAGGGGAGGGGGAGGGGATAGAGGGTGAATGGTAAACACAACCTGGGGCTGGATTTTGTACGTAATAACGGGTGTTCGCAACGCGAGAGTTGACTGAAGTTCAAAGCTGGCTGAAGGTGTGGCTCTAATGTCGTAGTTAATCTTTGTAACAGGTCAAGGAAAATATCTGGCTGTAGCATCACATGACAACTTTGTGGATATCTACAATGTGCTGAGTAGCAAACGAGTGGGCATCTGTAAAGGAAGTTCCAGCTATATCACACATGTGGACTGGGACTCCAAAGGTATGTCACTGATTATTATCAATCCTAGACGTCCGCGGACAAGGTTTTTTTTCTGACCGTTTCACACACCATTGGTTTCATTCCTAAAAAATCTAACAATGTGATACTATTGTTGTGGCTCGTGCGACTGTTCAAATTAAGAAATTAAGAAAATTCCTACCCGCAACCGCGACCATAGCAATGTTGAAACACAGAACAGGCAGAATTATTTTTCCTAAGAAAATATTTTCCTAGTAAAAGACAGGGTTTTAACCTGGGAAGAAAATTCTGCCTGTGCTCTGCCTTAAAGTCTCTCAATTAAACCCTAGTGAAAGTTATCGAGCATTACTTTCATTTGATACTGTTTATTATGCTGTACAAGGTGGCTCTAACTTTTAAGTCTGTAGATGAAACCCTAGTGTACGTGTGACCATTCAAATGAAAGCTATTGAGCAGTACTTTCATGTGGTACTGTTTATTATGCTGTACAAGGTGGCTCTGACTTTTAAGTATGTGGATGCAAGCCTAGTGTGTGACCATTCGAATGAAAGCTACTGAGCGTACTTTCATGTGGTACTGTTTATTATGCTGTACAAGGTGATTCTAACTTTAACGTTTCTGAATTAAACCCTAGTGTGTGACCATTCAAATGAAAGCTAACGAGTAGCACTTTTATGTGGAACTGTTTATTTTTCAATTTTCTTACGTGGAATGTTTTTTAACCTAAATGTTAACAACGGCCCTTTAACTTTTCAGGAAAGCTTCTTCAAACCAACTCAGGTGCTAAAGAGCGCCTGTTCTTTGAGGCGCCCCGTGGTACACGCCAAGCAATTGTCTCCAATGAAGCTAAAAAGATCGACTGGTTCACATGGACCGGTGTTCTGGGTGAAGACTGCACGGGAATCTGGCCGCCACACTCAGACATAACTGATGTGAACACGGTTGATTTAACAAAGGATAAGAAGATCTTAGCTACTGGAGATGACTTTGGGTTTGTGAAGGTGTTTGATTACCGGTCCAGGTGAGTGTCAGGTAAAGTAAGGTAAAGTTCATGAGAGCGGTTTTCAATTGACCATCGAAAGTGATCCGGAATTGACCGTTCCGAAGTTCAAAAAGGACTGGGCACTAGTATACCTATTGTTCAAATTACGTCATATTTAAAATTTAATCCCATCACCAGAAAGATCGCATGAAAATTAGTAAGTTTACCAAGTTTGGTTATGTTACATTGCATATTAACCAGGCTGTGAGCTGTCAAAGGTCGTCCAAATTCCATACAAACGTCTCTAATTCAGAGATGGCGTCCCCAAATCCATACAAAGTCTCTAATTTTTCTGATTTTTGAAAGCCTTTACATGGTTGAAATCCAACGAAACAACCCCAAACTTGGTAAACCGACTAATTTTAATGTGATCTTTCTTGTAATGTAATTAAATAAAAATTTAAAAAACTCGTCCCCAGTCTCCATTTGAACTTCGGAACGGGCAATTGCATTGGTTTTGCTTTACTTCGCTCTGTGATTGGTTTAAAAAACTCGCGCCACCTACTCAACCAATCAGGTGCAAGACCAAAACAATCGCGACATGTTCACACGCGTTTTCCCGCGCTTGGCGCGGTTACGTGTATTTGCTTCGAGTTCTCATTGGTTCGTTGTGTTGTTTACGTTGATTGTGATTGGCCATTGTTGGTTTCATCAGTTGAAAATCGCTCTAGTATAGTCGGGGAAACAAGTACCAGTTAACGGCAAAATCCCGCCTCCGAGACGGGACAGAACCCGCGGTTTTCCTCCTCGAAGTAATAGTTGCTAAGCAACATGACATATTTTCTGGCACGATTGCTTTCGGAGTACTCGTGAGTGCTCGCGCTAGTTTCTGATTAGATAAAACAATTCGGAAACTCTTCGAGTGCTTCCACGAAGATTTGCTAAAACTGAAACTTGTTCCATCGACTGAGTAAGAGAAATAATTGTTTGTAAAGGATGTGAATTGCAATTTAATTCTCTTTTACAGGGCAAGCATGCAAAGTTTAAGAAATACGTGGGCCATTCTGCGCATGTCACAAATGTCCGCTGGACAAACGACGACAGCCGCTTAGTGTCAGTGGGAGGAGCCGACACGTCAGTCATGGTCTGGTCACATGCTCGGGCGCATGAACGAGAGGAGACTGGTGGCGACAGTGATGACTCGGACACAGATTCGGAAGAAGAAGGAGGTTATGACAGCGATGTGCAGAAAGAGAAGAACCTGACGTACGAGGACAAGATTTATGCGAACCCAATACGTACTACCAAGGGTGTTAAACCACACCTCAGAGAGAGACAAGATGATGAAGAACACAGGTAACGGCGAGTTGCGGCGAGAGTGCAACCTAAGGGGTAAGGGGCATGCACTACCCTCTCCCCGGAAAATGTAAAACACTAGGTTCTCTTAGAGCGGTTTTCAATTGAGTGTCGTGAAACCAAATCCAAAACCAAAGCAATTACAATGGCAATCACAACAAACGTAAACAACACAATGAACCAATGAAAACTCGAAAGCAAATAGACGTGACCAGCGTCAAGCGCGGGAAAACGTGTGTGGACCAAGTCGCGATTGGTTTGGTCTTGCATCTGATTGGTTGAGAAGGTGGCGCGAGTTTTTTAAACAGAGCGTAGTAAGCAAAACCAAAGCAATTCAGCGATTACTTTCGACACTGTAAACCGCTCTATGTGAAGCAAAAACCAAAATAATTCAGCCATTTATACTTTCGACGGTCTATAATATGTCATTTCCTGATTTGATTGATACAAACTTTAAAAAATAAAAACACAGGGGGCGGGGGGGGGGGGGGGGTTCTAGACCCCACCCCTAAATATCGTGCCTGGTGGATAACTGTCCACCATCTCAAAGAATGGCAGAGTTTTATTCTCACACTGTTTTATGTTCATTTTGTATTATACTACTGTAGAATCCTGAACGTTGTGAGCCCCCGAAAGTAACGCAAAATTTAAGTACGGTTGTGTAACATTAAATTCGACGTTTTCTTGAGATGCCAGGCTCTTTACCTTAATCTTTTCTCTTACAGAACAAAAAATTCTGATTTTACCTTTTGATCAACTGAGATCTACACTAGACCAGCAACTCCTAAGATTGTATAGCATACATGTATTGTACTATGGTACTGTCTTGTTTGATCTTGATTCTGATGTTGATGTTTGTTTGTGTTAGACCCGCTGTTAGTCGTGGCTCTAAAGTTCCTCCTAAAGTCAGGCAGCTTGATCGACAGAAGGACTCGGGAAAGAAGAGAAGAAACCAACCGATTCAGGTTAAAACAAAATAATCCTTTCTGCACGTGTTTTCTTTTTGTGTAAGTAGTATATCAAACCCGAGAGACAGTGTTTCATCACATTTCCAAACACCGAGAGAGAGTTGAAACGACGCGCAGCGGAATATTTTTAACGAAATTCGAGCCTCGAAGGTGTTTGGAAATGTGATCAAACCCTGTCTCGAGTGTTTGATATATCTTCTCAATCGAAACCAAAACTAAGGAGGAAACATAGCAATAAAATCGCAAAAATCTATGGAGGTTTTGATCAGATATCAAAACCCCGTCACGGTTATGATTTCCTTTGTTTTAACTTGATGAATTATTAATGAGATTGGGAAACGTTTATGAAAACTACTGGCTTCCACTGTCTTTCGAATTGCTGTTGCACTTTAACATTTAATGCAAAGCCTTTCTTCCAATCCACAGGAACTTACTTTGGAATTCATTCATGGATATCGAGGATTCGACACAAGGAATAACTTACACTACCTCCCTGAGGGCGACATTGTGTACCACGCTGCCGGGGCGGGATTGTACTGAGCACAGCCAATGGTGTACAGTCATTCTACCTGGAACACACTGACGATATTATCTGCTTGGCTGTCAATCAACACCCTAAGTTTAAGGTGAACTGATTTTATTCATTCGCAGTTTTTTTCTTGGAGTTAAACGTTGTCCATACAGTTATTGTAATACCAACCGGCACCCTCGTTACTTTTGGGGTCATTTCCGTTTTGTGGGAGGCGCGTTTTAGCCCTAGATACATGGAGTTAAGCGCCGACCTGATAAGCCACTAGACTTTTCGACAGACTATAATATTTTTTTTAGCCTTCCTATTGCTACTTTCAGAAGGTCGTTACTTTTATTTTCGGGGGGGGGGGGGGGAGGAGAGGAGTAGGGGGAGTGGAGGAGGAGTGGGGGCGTTACTTTCGGAACTTCATGGTATATATGATGAAGTTCTAACTTCATGTAACACTGTTTCGCTCTGTAGTCTAATGAGGAATTAATTTTACAGAACATTGTAGCGACTGGTCAGATCGGTACAGAGCCTTGTGTTCACGTGTGGGACGCCATGTCCAAGGAGACTTTATCTGTCATACAAGGGTTCCACACCAAGGGCGTGTGCGCGGTGAACTTCAGTTGTAATGGCAAGCTTCTTGTAACTGTGGGCGTTGACGCCGCGCATAGCATTGCGGTGTGGAAATGGGTTGAAGGTGAGTATCCCGCCCCTAACCCCCTTGCGCACCACGCTCAGTTCCAGTCGCTCACGGTTATTTTCGCGTGTTCAACGATCTGAGAAAATAGAGAGGTTGTGAACCAATCTAGCATTTACCACAAAAATAATATGTTTCATCACTCGACTACAGTGAAAACCCTCGGGACAAGCAGAATCTGTCCCGCGCGTACTTATTTTCGGGGGGGGGGGGGGGGGCTTATCTGAATTTGACGGTGGTTACACCTGAATATGTGCCTATCTGTTTACGTTTATTTAGGCATCAAACTTGCCAGCTCACATGGTCACACAGAAAGGATATTTGTCGCGGAATTCAGACCGGATTCTGATAGTCAGTTCGTCACATGCGGTGTGAAGCACGTGAAGTTTTGGACTTTGGCCGGTGGCCAGCTGGTTGGAAAACGGGGGGTGATAACCGCGCCTCCGCAGGGGGAGGGGGATGAATCTCAGCTCCGGATGCAGACTATGCTGTCGGTTGCGTTTGGAGCGGTAAGTAAATAAAACGGATCACTACCGGTTTAGTCTAACGGTTTGTTTTCATTCCGTATAAAATACAGTTGAACTTCTCTGGGGCAGAATTAACCCAGCACCTTTCACTCCCAAGAGTGCTAAGTTCAAAACTGAGGGAAAAAAATCTGGAATTTCATTTCATTTTGCAAAATTGTCAAAAACAAACAATGCCACTTGAAAGTAGGTGTCAGTGCGCAGGTATTGACCAGTGACTTGAAGTAACCATAGACTGAGTAGAAGCTCTCTGAGCGGACACCCTCGTAAGCGGACAGCTCTACTTACGGTCACCTTGACAAAACCCTGCTTGAACTCTAGCTCATACAAATTCTTTATTTACACATTCCCGTAAGCGGCCAGCTCCAATTGCGGACACTTTTTCTGCTTCCCGAGGGTGTCCGCTCACGGGAGCTTCAACTGTAGTTCATCATGATTATCTCTGAATCCCTGCAGGACAACCTTACATTTACTGGAGCCATGAATGGAGATGTGTTCGTGTGGTCAAGTCAGAAGCTAGTGCGGCTTGTGAGTCGTGCTCATAGTGGGCCTGTGTTCACCATGCACACAACTCTACGGGATGGACTTATCGTTACTGGAGGAAAGGAGAAAGGGTAAGCTGTGTGAAGTAAATCAATTTAACCCTTCACTCCCAAGAGTGCAAACTTCAAAACTGAGGAAAAATCTTGAATTTCATTCAACAGTACCACATGAAAGTACTGCTCAATAGGTTTCATTTGAATGGTTACACACTGGGGTGTCATCCACGGAATTAAAAGTTATTCTAATCGCCTTGTATAACATAATAAACAGTACCACATGAAAGTACTGCTCAATAGCTTTCATATGAGTAGTCACACACTAGGGTTTCATCTACAGACTTAAAAGTTAGAACCACCTTGTACAGCATCATAAACAGTACCACATGAACGTACTGCTCAATAGCTTTCATATGAGTAGTCACACACTAGGGTTTCATCCACAGACTTAAAAGTTAGAACCACCTTGTACAGCATAATAAACAGTACCACATGAAAGTACTGCTCAATAGCTTTCATATGAGTAGTCACACACTAGGGTTTCATCGGAACATACTCTAAACTGAGTTGACAGACTTGCATGCAGCAGAAGTACCTAAAATACCGTGATCTTTAATTGTCTTTCCTTTATCTCAGTAATACCAAGGAAGGTGTCGTCATCAAACTGTGGGATCAAGAGATGAAGCGATGCCGTTCCTTAAGCTTGGGACCAGGCCCCTGTGTTGTGCGGTCAGTTTGCAGAGGCAAGGTTAGTCAAGCTACGGATGCCACATTAGAACGGTTCTCAATCGAGTGTCGAAAGTAATCACTGAATTGCTTTGGTTTTGCTTTACTACGCTCTGTAATTGGTTTAAAAAACTCGCGCTACCTACTCAACCAATCAGATGCAAAACCAAAACCAATCGTGACTTTGACACACGTTTTCCCGCGCTTGGCGCTTGTTACGTGTATTTGTTTCGAGTTCTCATTGGTTCATTGTGTTGTTTACGTTTGTTACGATTGGCCATTGAATTGCGTTGGTTTTGGTTTCACGACACTCAGTTGAAGACCGCTCTAAACAGTCACTCAACCCTAAATGATAAACAGCTATAAATGTATGTCCAAAAGTGGGAAGAGAAGGTCAGAGTTAGCGTAACTGAACAGGTTCAGCACGCTAGGTTGAATGAGGAAACGGCAGCATTTTTTCAAAATCGCACCTCTGTACAACGGCCAGTTAATTCTGGCCCAGGGAGGCCGTTACAGTTAAATCCAACTGTACTTTTCTATGTAGTATATGGCAAATTAATGCCTTTTGTGGTATAAACTTCCTGATTAAACTTGTCTTTTCTTTCTTTTCAGGGTAAAATCCTCGTTGGTACTAAGGACAGTGAAATAATTGAGATAACAGAAAAGAGCGCGTCCTCTCAGGTCAGAATTTCATCACTTATTCACAATTTGACTGTGTTGGAACCTGTTCTTAACCCTTTGAAACTTATCTTGTTTCCAGACCATCGTCCATGGCCATGGTGAGGGAGAGATCTGGGGTCTAGCGTGTCACCCTGATAGGGAAGTGTTTGTTACAGCCAGTGATGACCAGACCGTCAGGCTGTGGGACGTGGCTAGTAAGGTAAACATTGATTGGTTCAGCAATCGGAGACCTTCAGGGTTTTTGTTGGGTTCTGGCTTATAGCGCATGCTCTGATTGGATGCATTATGTCCATAAATTCTTAATGACGGGATTGCGATACTTTGTTCCTCCGATCACTTGCAGATACCCCTCGGGGAACAGATACCCCTCGGGAACAGATACCCCATCGGGGAATGCTCTTGCAAGTGTCCGCCTAATACAGGGTGTCCGCTTAATAGCATGGTTGCCACAGGTCAGGAAATTGTCAGGGAAAAGTCATAGGAAATTTTATTTTTGAGTCAGGGAAAATTGACATTTTGAAGAAAAGTCAGAGAAAATTGAAATTATAACACCACTGATTAAATACCAGTGGCGGATCCAGACCTGTCTATAAGGAGGGGGCAGAAAAAAAATTATAGAAAATAAGGGAACTGATAAATGTTGGGACTTTTGTTACTGTCCGCTTGATAAAAGGTGTCGTTATAAATACAGGTTTGACTGACAGTGTATGCCTGTTATCAGTGGTAACGCAGTAGACTTCTCTCTTTATTTGGGTGGTAACGCAAGCGTTGCGTGACGCCTAAAATAACGGCTGTAAAGGAGGCAAGATAATAAATCGATTTTATCCACAGCTGAAATATTCGTAACTCTATTACCGCGCCGAACTCGTTTTTGATTTCTTCTCTCTTTTTGTAGACAATGGTTAAGATGAGCCCCTGGGCGTGGCCGCTCGGTCAGCGGCCTTCTCTCCTGATGGGGAATTGCTTGCTGTCGGTCTTAAAATGGCGCCTTTGTTGTACTGAAAACCGCTGACCTGAAGGTTGTGGCGCAGAAGCGTGATCGTCACCAGGCTATCCAGATGTCAGGTACACAAAGAAATTATCAACGTATTATATTCGGGTGAATTTACAGAGAATATTTTCGTTGGTACTGAGTTGTTATATACGTCGTTATAATATACTCACCACAAGATATTTCAATTTTGACAATCTGATTGGTTCCCTACTTGAAGCATATGAGACAATGTACCATTACTACCTTATTTGGGAAGCCCGCTAATTACGAATTTGGACACGTGCACGTGCACACATGTAAAGTCATGTTATTCAAAATAATAAATATCCCATTTTTGTTTGTTCCTTCGTTTTTTCCCCGGTAATTTAATTGCAATATCCTGTGGTGAGTATATTATACGCGCATCGTTGGCTATTTCATGGAATAATTATTAAATAACGTGATAAGAACGGGTGTTTATTTTCTTCCACTGAATCGCAGCTTCGTTTCGGTTCTGAAAACTGATCTGGCGAGATCGAACCCATTCAATAATTCCTACGTGATGGTCTAGTGGTAAGTGCGTTGGATAGGACCGGGTTCGAGCCCAGGCTGAGGTCGTTGTGTTGTTTGTACTTTTCTCTCACACTGACAGTGCTCTCTGTTAACCCTTTCACTCCCAGAGTCAAACCTCGAATCAATAAATGTGGTTGTAACTTTTAAGTCTGTGGATGAAACCCTAGTGTGTGACCATTCAAATGAAAGCTATCGAACAGTACTTTCTGTTTGTTTTTGACGATCATCTCTTTGCAAAATGAAATTCAAGATTTTTGTCTCAGCTTTGAACGTAGCACTCTTGGGAGTGAAAGGGTTAACCGAGGAGTATAAATGGGTATTGGCGAATTGTTTTTCTTCGCAATCGCAGCCTGACAAAATGCTGGGGTTTAGAAAACCACTTAGGCTCGAACGCAGAGTTTATCTTCACATCTTTGTCTCCTTGTTCATATTTGCGAAAAACTGGGTTTTTTTCATCTCGCAGATTCAGTCCAGATGGTAAATACTTAGCAGTTGGATGTGACGACAACTGTGTTGATTTCTACGAGCTCCGCGATGGACGGCCTCTGACACGCGCAGGTTACTGCAAAGGAATCTCCTCGTTTGTAACTCAGATGGACTTCTCTGCTGATGGCAAGTTCATTCAGGTAAGAAAAACTTATAGGAACACACTAGTCAGAGTACACTGACGCCTCCCTTCACGCGCTCAGTTCCTTCCCTGCTCGAGGGATGTCGGCGATTTGACCTGAAAAATCCCATACTTATGACGTAGCTGAACTCTACAGAAATTCATGTAGTGTCTCCGATTGGTTGTTACCAGCGGTCTATAACTAGAGGTTTCCATCTCTGGTAGGCTGTTTTTAGATCATTTTTCCGCGAACCTGTAGGTAATCACGTTGAACCATTTTTAGTGCGCGCTACGCCGGCAAAGCCAGCTCATTTTGAGACGACATTATATAAATCCCGTATTGGGCGGAGTCGCGTAGTTTTGTATCGCGATTCACTGACATTTTTGGACAAATTAAAAGGACAATCAGTCAATAAGTTGTTGATTGAAATAGAAATTGTACACGAATACTTGAACGCGAAAGCATTTTTGGTTTCGAAGAAAGTCGGACTTTTTCCCCGGTAAATTGCTCAATTCAAAATTACGTCTCAATGAAGTTTTCTAAAGAACCAAACAGCAATGAATGGACAATAATACAATTTTGTACCGAAAAAGTTGTTCGAAAACATCTTTGTGAAGAAAGGGTAAACAAACTCTTACGAGGAAGAAATGCATTTTAATACTCACCTTATGCTAACATTTGGATTGATGAGCAAGTTGTACCGGTGAATAACTGAGGAAACGACATCATATACAAGATTGCCGACGATTCACCGAATGGATTAAAGCATATGCTTTATTTACATTACAAAATAACTGTTCTCTCTACTAACTTCAATACTAAGGCTGCAAGTGAAATAATTAAACATTATTTTACAGCTTTTTCACGTTCTCGTACGCGTAGAGCGGTTGTCAATTGAGTGTCGAAAGTAATCGCTGAATTGCTTTGGTTTTGCTTTACTACGTTCTGTGATTGGTTTAAAAATCTCGCGCCATCTGCTCAACCAATCAGATGCAAAGCCAAAACCAATCGCGACTTGGTCACACGCGTTTTCCCGCGCTTGGCGCCGGTAACGTGTATTTGCTTTGAGTTCTCATTGGTTCATTGTGTTGTTTACGTTTGTTGTGATTGGTCATTGTAATTACTTTGGTTTCGGTTTCATGACACTCAATTGAAAACCGCTCTATTTTATTCACAATAATTGTACTCGAAATCATGTGATTAGCTATACTAGACAATGCTTAACAACACTGCAATTATTTTTTAATAGATCGTCTTCACCAAAATAACAAGATCGTTTTGCTTGCATCAAAAACATGGAAATAAATATATTCCCGAAGTTTTAACTTGGCAGCCGGTTCATTGCAACATTGAGAAAATAATATTCGGAACATTACATAACTTAATATGGGTCCGCCATATTGGTGCACCACTTTGCTACACCAATATGGTGGCCAAAAATGGCTATGAGAAACCAAAGTCATGAGTTTTCATTTTTAACTTATTAGCATATCTGACAAGTATTTAAAAAGTGCGAAAATATTGGTTTTGGTAACATTTCAGATCAAGTCAAATTTCAAAACGCTTTATCTCCAAAACGAAGCACTCTGCTGGCACAAACATTTTCCCAGCAATATTAGCGACACTGATGTCTAGAATATACTAAAAGAACAGCTTTGTAGGATCAACAGTTTTGAATTTATAATTTTAATGGCGTCACGTTGATATTTTTGATACTCACAGACGTCCTGTGCTCTTGACTCCAATATTATCAGTTTGAATGCGAGTGAAACCATTACACAGTATTTATTCAGCTTTGCACTGTCACCGTTCAATGTCATGATGTCACATTCTAAACGAAAACTAGAATTTTGCTTTTACCCAAAACATTTCATGATCTTGGCTTACAGCAAATGATTTTAGTATACGACCTAAGATCTGCCATTTTCTCGTAAATTTAATTCAAAGGGATCGTTTGAATTTATAAATGTTTAGACACTTTTAACAGTGACAGTGTTTATCCAAGCCCACCTGCTTCAGTTGTCTTTTCATGTCTTTCTTTAAAACAGCATAAACCAAAGGATTGACCGCAGAGTTTACAATAAAAAGGACGTGAATAACCTTCTTCAAAGTCTCGGACACGGCGCAAATTTTGAAGACGAAACAGAAGCAGCGGTAGTTTCCTCCTATGTGGCAGAGAACGAAGAACAAAATAATCAACATGATCATTTTCACCGAAGCTTTCTTCTCCCTGTGCTTGCTTCTTGTTACGTTTTGTTGTGTCTCGAAATTAAATCTGACCTGAGCCAAAATAAACGACTCCTTTCGTGAAATGTTTCGTGCAATGAAAAAAAGACGCCCAGTGACAAATATAAACAGTACGCTTGGTACCAGCTGGAAGATTACAACTCTGAATATTTCGAAGATGAATGTAAAGGAGTCATTCCCGCTTGAATAAGTGAAAATCGACGGTAATGTGAAAAGAAGTAAAGGTGCTATCCACGCAGAGGCGAGTGATAAAGCTAATGTTTTCCGTGTCGTGAAAAGAGCAGTGTATTTTAAAGGCCTCGTAATTGCAAGGTATCTATCCGCTGTCAAGGCACATAAGTTCGCAGATGAGGAATAGAGAAATGTATGGCTGAGTTTGAACCATAGCCCGTGTGATCGATGGAGAACTGTGGAAAGAAGCTTGAAATGAAAAGAAGTGGAAAGTAACTTAATCCAACGCACAAATCAGCCAGAGCGAGCGACAGTACAAACCAGTTTGCTGTAACATGAAGTCGCGGTCTTGTGATGATCAAGTACATGACAAAAGCATTGCCCAAAACTGTTATGACGGTGAACAACCATCCCAGAATTAAAAACCACATGTTGACTTAAAATCTTGATAAACTAAAAAATAAATAGCAAAGGCTCGATCTTTATGGACGCCTTTCTGCGTAGACAAGCTGAGTCCACACGTTTTAAAGCAGAAAGTCTTCAATCGCTGTTGTCAACACTTCGGCCACCATCTCGGTTTGGAGAAACTGTCAATGAAAATTCTGGTCCACAAATTCTGCCGGTTCTCAATATTATGTTAGTGTATTTTAGTCTTATGTGGTAAGCTATGGGAGGAGTCCAATGTATACTAATAGCAGATTAGAATACGGCATCACTTGTACGGATGACCTGTAAAGCGGAATATTTGAATATGTATATTATGTATGGCACCAGCTGTTTGCGGGGCAATTAATTAAGGTGGACTGAAGGTGATCTGACGACATATGCCCAATAGAACAACATCAACGGTTTAGACACTTTCAAGTGAACTTGGCGCCTATAGAGTGGCCTCTTCAACTGTTTAATTGATTTGGGGTATCTTATCTTAGTCATTTTGTTTACAGAAGAAATTTGTATCACAAAATAAATGATCAACCGAGTATTTGCATTTTCATGCTCGATATTCAAGCAAATAGAAAATGTTAAAGGAGCTATGTCACGATAATTTAAGTCCTTTTTGCTCCTAGTGCAAAATCCATTCAGTACCTTCAAATTGAAGAAACCCTCAAAATAATAGTTTACTAAGGTAGAAAAACACCAAAGAGGTGATAATAAACCAAACAGGAACAAGGATGGTTGAGGATGGACAAGATTAAGACGGATTGCGAACGGCGAACTTGAAAAAATTGGCCATTTTTTCAAGATGCGCCATCCGTGACGTAGCTCCTTTAAAGATCATCAGTTGCTATATTTCGGTTCTTTACAGCACCATCATCGTTACTATTCATAGAGGCCTATGACATAAAACAAACAAAACCTGTCATTAACCGGACTGAGAGCACGTTTGGTCGTGTGTTTTAAGAAAATACGACTCTCCATGATATATTCAAATTTAAAGAATTTTTCATTACACAATTTTAAAATATTCTCATGGAATCGCTGTTACAATCTGTTTTTAAACGTTTCACTGGAAGCGTGCAGTTGCTCAAATTTTAAGGGTAACATTGTTGTTTTTTTTCGATGGACTCACCAGCATGAAAAATGCGACTATTCGGTTTATCATTTGTTTTTCTTTAAACTAGACAGATTAAGCTTCACGTTTGTTTTTCTTCAGCGTTTGCCGTGAGAGTAGAGAGAGAGTAGTTTCGCGTTTATCGTGAACGTGTGAATTATTTTCGATTTTTTCTGATGGATTTATTTAACGATTGGAGGAAAAGTAAAGAAAATCGAGTGCAAGCTAACGTTTGCCGTTTGCCGTAGAACGTGGTGCTTAATCTCTCTACTGTCAGCCGGTCCTAAATTTGTAATAGTCTGCTCATTCAGTGTGTTTAGGTAGATTGCGAGATAATCCTCAATATTAGCTACTGTAGTTTTTTTTTAAAATTTATACCAGTGATATTAACTTGTTTACCTTACAAGTGTCTCAAGAAGTCAAGTTGAAATTGAGTTGTCAATCTGATGACCGGACAAAACCCATCACGAACATTATTCATAAAATTTATAAATGCCAGCCAATATTTTCAAGCTATCGAAATATTAGCCTGCGTAGCGGCGGTCTGTTGGCGCGCGAAGGCAAATTCGTAAGCGGCGAAGCCGCTAAAGCGAGCGGCAAAAGCCGCTAAAGCGAGCGGCGGAGCCGCGAGAGACTGGGGCGGAGGGTCTTTTCCGCTTACGAATTTTGCCTTCGCGCGCCAACAGACCGCCGCTACGCAGGCTATCGAAATATTTGTTTTTCTTCGGAAGGTGCCTCCCCAAGTTATGTACAGATGGCAATATTTTAATATCGTCCGTCTCCTAAGGCCACACATACGTGTGTGTTCTGAAGTATTCTTGGTTTTCACGTGACGTCATCAAATTCAAAACCGCGAGGCCTACAGAATTTTACCTTCATTCAAGGAAATATTACCTAAATATATATCTTTTTCACAATTTCTTAGCTCGATATCATGCTTCCTTTTGAAAATAGAACAGTTTAAATTTCCGAGTTTTCATCGTACGTGACATCAGGAGGACGGCCGTGACAGAGTTGTTCCGTATCTAAAACATGACTCATTCTAAACAATTTAAGTTTAAGGAGAAATATTTATCTAAATATTCGAAAGTTCACAAGAGAAAACAAACCTCCTTTCTGTCAAAAGTGAACTCCAGATGTTTTTTCCTATTTCCGGCCGCAGAGGGGCAAACACCAACATGGCGTCTCCATACTGAGCTCTATAAATTTGTGTGGAACATTTTGACAAATAACTCGAGTACGGAATACCGCACAGACCTGAGACTTGGACTCATTCCTTATTTTTATTTATTATTATTATCTATGACATGTCAATTCCTTGACTTTATTCATTGAACGGTTTCGATTTTTTTTTTATGGCGTGACAGTGAAAACCGAGAATAGTCATAGTGTCAGTTACTACGGTAAAAAAAGTACAATAAGCCAATCAGAACACGAATAAAAAATCCGGTGGCAAGCACTAGAAACGTGTAGCCGGTGGCAAGTGCGGGAAAGTGCATGTTTGGCAGATTGCGATCGGTGCCAGTTTTGCCTCTGATTGGCTGAGAAAAACACCTCTCTATCTTGGTTGGTTAGTTCGCACTGTAGGAACCAGTTATAAATTTCAGCTATGACGTACTGATTGTTTATTTACTGTTTAAGGTTTCCACAGGTGCTTACGAGCGGTTAGTGTTTACTGTTCCTGGTGGAAATCCTTTGAAAGATAGAAAAGAAATTAACAGAATCACTTGGGCCTCGTGGACTAGGTAAGTGGTTTTAATCCTAAGATCAACTTCAAACTCTCATTGCTTCTTTTCATTCATTTTCAGTGTCTTTCCTATGGAGAATTACGTTTTAATCAATACTTTTTGTTAAAGGGGTTGAAACGATTTCTTCTGTTGACATTTTAGTGCTCTAGGTAATGAAGTAATTGGCGTGTGGCCTCGGAACGCTGACAAAGCTGACGTCAACTGCGCCAATCTTTCGGCCAGCGGTCTCTCTCTCGCCACTGGTGACGACTTTGGTTTTGTCAAGTTGTTCGATTTCCCGGTCACGGAAAAATTTGTAAGTATTTAGTTGATTCCTCAAAAACTTTTGTTGTCAAAAGTTTAGGAAATTATCAAAGCGTGGAGTACGTTGAACATAGTGGAATGCACAAACAATAACCCCCCTTTTGGTGCGAAAATATTTAACAATTATCCTGCGAAATCGCGCGGAATATCGCCTGTTACTTTAGCCGGCGAGGCCGTACGCCGAGTTGGCTAAAATCAGACGATATTCCGCAAGATTGAGCAGGATAATTGTTTTATCACTTAACAAATTGTCGACGAGTCGCATTTTTACGGCTAGAATAGATAAAATGTGAACGGAAATTAAACGGAATTATCAACTCTTTATTTACTCGTATCGAAAGCAGTACAAAATTTCCAGCGTATTTTTTTCTCGTCCTCAGGCCCCCTTCAAGCGATACGTGGGTCACTCCGCTCACGTGACTAACGTGCGATTCACAAGCGATGACCGCTATCTGATCAGCGCGGGCGGAGATGATTGCTGGTAAGTGCGACTCGAGATATTTTCATTGGATTACTTAGATCATAGGTTCGACTCCTGTTGGGGGAAACTCGGAATTTTTTTCCGAGTAGCTTGTGTCACTGACAGAATAATATCGTTCTCATTTTTTGTGGTTTCTATCTTGCAGCATTTTTGTTTGGAAATGTATGTGATTACAACCACCGCCAAGGTTCAAAATCATTGCATTGGACAAGAAGATGTAATGGAAGACAGAAGTTCGTGCAAGAGCCACCTTGGAAAGTGAAACGAATTTCCTTGTAACCTTAACAGTCGGGAGAACAAGTAGTTTTTCAGTTGGAATGCTTTCTCCGAGTATTGACTGTTAAGCTGGCGAAGCAATCTTCGGAGTGCTCGTGCTGTTTTCTGATTGGATAATAAGGTTCGGAAACACTTCGAGTGCTTCGGAGATTTGTCGTAAACCGCACTTGCATCCCTGGCTGTTAATAGGAAAAGGGTGGATTTGTTGTAAGCTAGAGATAAGAAGGTTCCCCATTTCTGATATCCGAGAAAATTCTTCTTTAAAAAGATTATTAGCGATTATTTATTGAATTTAGGAAGCACTTATCGAGTACACTGGCCTCACAAGGTTTTATTTCTTCTCGAATCAAACAAAGAAGGAAATTCGAAATCCTCTCGGACCTGTATCAAACGACGGAAATAGTATATTATCCTCACTGCATACCTATTGTCGCGTCACGGTAAGCTAAGTTATGGGAGAAATCCGCGACTGCCTAGGCAAAAGGTATGCAGCAAGGCTGGGTGAAGTGGTCACCGCCACCAGGGGAGGAGGGTGGGGCGAAAAGCGCTTCCTTTAGGCATTCCCGTCAAACTCCGAGATTTCACGTTGCGCTGTCTCATTTTATAGCAGGGGGCCGCAAAGGATCATGCACAACCCCGCCTGCTAAGAAACTCCGTGATTGGTGGAATGTGGCATGTTTCCGTGACACGCTAATTATATATGCAGTGAGAATAGTATATTATCCTCACTGCATACCTATTGTCGCGTCACGGTAAGCTAAGTTATGGGAGAAATCCGCTCCTGGCCCCACGACAATTTGCTAAGCTATGCCGGCACCAGGTGCAGCCCCGACTGACCCACATAGCCAGAAAACACCATATCACTGCTGAAAATGTCAGACTGCTTTATTCTACATTTACCCCTTCCATTACTCAGAACCCCATACGTCCCCTCCTACTAGCGAAGATATTCTATTATAACTATGTAAATAAACTGATAAGTCCTACCGGGTCGCATGCTTTAAACTATTGGTCGAATGTTTCCCGGATGCGATACTGGAGTAGTGAGACCTGTGGCCCGGGACATCACAGACTCCAAAAGGTTAAGCGTAGATGCCGGCTGAGACTCGCGCGAGTAATGCCTAGCCATATCGCTACTCTTCCAGCCCAAATATTGGGCTATCTCCTCCTGAGAACAGCCCAAAAGGCTGAGGGTATTGGAGAGTCCAACTCTGAAACTGTGAGGAGTTTCACCATTATTGAGATTAGCTTCAGCAAGATACCCACGTGAACGATTATTAACAGCCGAGGAAAGAAACGGCCGCTCCCCTACGCTCCTCCCGCAATCGGAGGTTCGGAAAAAAATAACCCCCAGGCAAGGGAACCCCTAATGCCCGGCACGCGCGAACATAATAATCCAGCCAGAATACTGGGAAAACATCTGGGTCACAAAACGGGACCATAGCGAAGGCGCGGGGGCCCCTTTGCGAATTGTCTTCGTGAAGGATAGTTTAATTAAAAAGCCCTCTCGATCCTCGAGCCTGAAAACCTGATTGCAGGAGAGCCGCCCCAAATCCGACGCCCTGTCCCCAGTGAAAAAATCTACAACAAAAATGGTAGTATCTCTAACTAAGATGTACTTATTAACAAGAGAGAGCGACGCGCTTGCTGCTATTTTCTTCCTCAAGTGGACAACGAGGCTTTTAAACTTCGAAAAGAATAGGGGAACCGCCTGCTTTGGAGTAATCGTTAAACCTGCCTGCTCTTCCCTAGTGAACTTCAAGTATTCTTTTACCCGCGAATGCGAGATGGGGTTTGCGAGATTGACACGACCTATCTTATTATAAATAGCGCGCAGTTTTCCCGATGAGGGAGTCAACAGTACCAGTACCATGTCTGTTTGTGAACAACAGTCCTGCCAGTCTTATCTTTACTAATGAGGAATTTAATGATATCCTTGGAAGATTCGGAAGATAGAACCTTTGGAGGCGTAAGAGCAGCGAGGAAATTAGAGAATTGTTGCTCTAGAGCGGACTTCTGCTTCTGATAAGGCTTTCTACTTGTCGAGGATTTGAATTCCACAAAGCGGTTTATTGATTAAAGTCATATCCAGGTCAGGTTGGATGACAGGAGGCACAGGAGTTTCTGTCGCCGCACCACATGCTTGACAAAAATTAGCGTCACGGTCGTTAGGATAAAGGCACGACGCGCACCGTCTGGCCGCTTTCCAGGGCGTGAAACCTGGAGAACGGAATTCTTCGTATGTCAAATGTCCAACGTAACAAATATGTACATACAGTTAAAGTCAAAACACGCAGCGGAAAGCCCAAAGGTTCCATTGTAACGGTCTGGGGAACCAACCCGGAGTTGCACCAGATGGGAAAAGCAAGATCGAAGCATCACCCCTTCGCCCAAGCATAAACCGATCGATGCTCGCGGCTTGCAGAAACGCCCACCAGAACCGACGCGGTTGAATATCCGGCACAATTATAGTGAAAGGGTGATAATAATGTTGGTCAATAATGTATCGGAGGAGCGGGCCGATAAGAACAAATGGGGAAAGACATAGAGATTTCCCACTAAGGGCAACTGCTGAGCGAACACGTTGATGCCTGCCGATTCAGGGGCTTGGCATGGAGAGAAATGCGGCAGACGATCGCCAAGCTGATCGCTGCGGCAATTACTGTCGTGCGACACGAGATCGAATGTGTGTGGTCCAAACATTCTTTGCACACGGGACCACGCCTCCTCAGTAAGGGTGCAAGGTCTGAAAACTGCCGTGAAGGAGCGTCGGCTGGATTCTCAGCTGAAGGGACGTACTGCATGTCAATCAAAAAGTTAAACTCTTGACTACATCGTAGAATTGCCTTAATCACGTCATTGATGCTAGAGTTCTTTCCACCCTCGCTTTGCCATGTTCCCAGTAGAGACATGCTGTCTGTATGTACATCGACACGGGAATTCCGGATCCTACCCTTGAAGGCGTCTAAGGCACATAACAATGCTTTGGCTTCCAGGTAATTGATGCTACGTGATTCGTCTCGCCAGAAATCTCGAGCCTCTATCTTGCCGCTATCCGTTAATAACACACCACCCCAAGCCCGTTTAGAAGCATCGCAATATAAAGTGACGGCAACATATGTTTCTCTGGTTTCCAAGGCAAGCAGTCCATCCGAAAAACGCAATATTCAACCTCAGACTGGAGAGGGTCAGTGAGCTTGGTAGCCACTCGCGACTTACGTGTCAGACCGGCAATGGCTTTGAAAATTTCGCGAAGATACAGTTTACAACCAGTTATAGCGATACTGAAGGAAACAGCCTTCCCGGCGAAACGTTGAAAGGTTTTTAATGTTACTGTCTTGGATGTTAGAATGTCCTTAGCACTTTGAACTTAATCTTCTTCCCCTCCGGTAACAAAAAAGGCTTGCCGAACAGTCGTATATAAACCCAAGAAATGTTATGAACGTGGATGGAGTAAATTGTGACTTGCTAAGGTTGATAAAATAGCCGGCCTCTATAGCAAATAACAAAGAATGTATGCCGCCGCCTCAGCATTTTGAACGCTCGGTACCCAGGGCTGTTTGGATGACTGCACCAACAGCTGACCAACATGGCGGCCATCGATGTACTGGGAAAGAGGGACACCGGACGTATACGTGCCGCGCCAGAAACTGCGAGACCCAAATTGTGGTAAAGGAAAGCACTAGCTTTCCAGCCAAAAGGTAACGTACAAAAGGTAAAGTAGAAACCTTACCATTTTATTCCGAAAAAGGTGCGGGAAGAAAGGTGGAGGCTAACGTGGTGATAACCGCTTTTTTCGTCAAACGAAGTCTGGAAATGCCCGGGCAGAACATATCTTGGCAAGTCCGACAAATGATCCAGTTTGAAAGGAAGTTCTTTAATCCACAAATTGAGGTAACGTTCGTCGTGGCATAGGCGGTGTTTGGAAGGCTCGACGGTAAGGGGAAGGACCAGATGGGGGGGAGAGACCTGACCGACCTCGCCCCACACCGACAAGACACCGGCCGATACCCACTCCAGAACGGTGTTAGAAATAAACTCAGACAAGTTGGCGCATGACCTAGAGTTTTCGAGCACGATAGGAGGGGGACGGCCCGAATCAAAACTTGTTCCCTGGAAGTCTCCCTTGAAATGGGTAAAAAATTGTTCAACTTTTACTCCGTCATTGACAACAACCATAAGGTCGACGCTCTTATTGTTCACACAACTCAACAGATTCTCCCAAACTATAGGATACGAGTGCAGGGAGCCCGCTCGGAAGTCATCCGGGTTTCGAAATCGAAGTTCACGCAAAACTCCAAGGGCTGGATTCCTAACCACCATGGAAGGGGAGGCCAAGGGGCCAACGAAGGGCTGGATTCCCTTAGAAATGCAAACCAAAGACGGATCGTCTGCCTTGCAGATACTAATCGCAGCATCCAATTTTCTTAAATGTAAAGGGTGTTACCTAAGAGACAAGGCAGAACGAGCAGGGATAAGAGACAATAAGGCAAACAAAAGGGAACCCAACCCTTCGTTGACCCCAGGCTCCGAACCAGGTCCAGAATTGAAGCACTGAGAAGGCCCCCCCAAGGTCAACGAGGGTAGAGCATAAAGGACCCCCCCCCCCCTCGGATACAAACATGTATACGGAAATAAGTTGGGATAATCGCGATAAAAGACGTACCGAATACCTAAAAAATAGAACAAAGGAGGACACTTTGAGAATCCAAGAAACTGTACTGAAGAAATGCTTCACCGAACCTAGCCACATTAACAGTTTAAGTTCAATTCAATCCAAATGTAACGGAACGCTAGGAAACAAACGCTACATGGGTGCTTGCAAAAAAAGGTAACCCTTCAATGCGCGGAATTTCTCCCAAAGACGCATTTGCAAACGCCTTAAAACCTTGTTCTTCTATTTTTCCTCGTTCTCTCCTTTTCTAATCTCCTGCTCTCTTTTTTGTATTCATTTTTTTTTTGAGCTCCTTCACTAGATCTTTACGATCCTCTCCTCCTCTTTGTACATCTTTATAATCCTTTCCAACTCATTTTTTTTTTTTTTTTTTTTTTGAGCTCCTTCACTACATCTTTACGATCCTCTCCTCCTCTTTATACATCCTTATAATCCTTTCCAACTCATTCTTTTTTTTTTTTTTTTGAGCTCCTTCACTACATCTTTACGATCCTCTCCTCCTCTTTATACATCCTTATAATCCTTTCCAACTCATTCTTTTTTTTTTTTTTTTTTTGAGCTCCTTCACTAGATCTTTACGAACCTCTCCTCCTCTTTATACTTCTTAATAATCCTTTCCAACTCATTTTTTTTTTCGAGCTCAATCACTCATGTGTAAAATCCTTTCCTCCTCTTTTTTTACATTCCCGAAGAAATCAGAAGCTACGTAACGCAAAGCAAGTAACAACAATAAACGGGCAATTACTAAAATAAACATAAAGAGCAACGCGAACTATAAATACCAGTTATAATAAACACCAGAACAATAGGGCTATAACAACGTGCAACCACAGCGCGGAGGCAAACACGAAAAATGTACGAAAACAAACGACAACAAAAAGGCCCATGGATATAAATGAACCGTGATGGGAACTACAATAAACACCAGAACAATAGGGCTATAACAACGCGTAACGAGAGCGCGGAAGCAAACACGAAAAATAGTGCATAAACAAACGCGAACAAAAGGTGCAATTTGAATAAATATAAACATAGGAAACGATAAAAAACGAAGCGCCGCGACTATACCAAGGAAATTGTACAAAGTAAGCCAAGACTGCGATAAAATGAAACAAAAAATGCGCAAAGAAAAAATTAGTGAACCGCAAGTGAACAGCAAAAACTCGTAAAACCAACGGGCACTAAAGCGTAACAAATAAACCACGTGGAAAAGACGGGCCACCCGAATACAAACGTACAAATGAAAAAGCTAATGTGACAACAGGACTAAACCGGGCAACAGTCGCGGGAAACAGCCGGATGAAACAGCGAACTGAAACGAAACAGCAAGCGACCCAGGGCGCAAACCAATGCGGAGCGGAGTACGTAAACACGAAATACATTAACAACGCAAAATAATCACCTCGTGCTCTTATAACGGAACGGCGGCATCGGCTGGCAGAGCAGGTCCAACGCCAGGCAGTGGAACTTCATCCAAAACTGGGATAACCGCCGGCTCGCGGTCCGGAAGAGGAGGCAAAACTGGGTCGGCCATAGAAGATAAGGTGGATAAACTTGAAGTTTCGACGCTGGTGGCGGTGAAAGACAAACAAGCGAAAAGCGCTTCCTTTAGGCATTCCCGTCAAACTCCGAGATTTCACGTTGCGCTGTCTAATTTTATAGCAGGGGGCCGCAAAGGATCATGCACGACCCCGCCTGCTAAGAAACTCCGTGATTGGTGGAATGTGGCATGTTTCCGTGACACGCTAATTATATATGCAGTGAGAATAGACGACCGTTGAGGTGAACAAACTGAGAGCTAGTGGCGATGAGTTCTTATATTCTCTCTACTATCTCGAGATAATATGTTGCAAAGCACTGAAAATAATTTAGATGTTGATCTCGTGTTTAGCGGAGGCACAATTCAAATTTGTGTAAGTTATACATGTATGACTCAAAAATGAAAACGTGGTCAGGTCTGGGCTCAACCTCCTTCCCAGGGTCTCTCTTCGGGAAGAGAGACCCTGGGAGCGAGGTTGGTCTGGGCCACAGTGTGCTTTCGTGAGTGACACGCAATTCGCGCGTGTTCACTTCGATCGTCGTAAAAAATACCGTTCTTTCAGATAAGTAGTGAAGTAGTTATGGAAAAAGGACATTTCTGCACAAAAGGTGCTGTAACATATTGTCAGCGAAGAAAGGGTCTGTTTCAAGGTATTTTATTTAAGTGGACGAAAATCAATGGTCCAAGCAAGAAAAAAGAAAACAACTTGTGAAGGCCATTGAGAGTACAATAAAGCTTATAAAATCAATGGTGTGGTTCAATTCAATGTGAATCAACTGCGCAGAGTGTTAAGGGAATACAGTCCAAGCTTCTGTGAGCGAGCATCCTCGGGAAGCAGAAAAAGTGTCCGCAACTGGAGCTGGCCGCTTAGGGAATGTGTAAATACAGAGTTTGTATGAGCTAGAGTTCAAACACTGTTTTTGTCAAGGCGGCTGTAAGTAGAGCTGTCCGCTTACGAGAGTGTCCGCGCTCAGAGAGCTTCGACTGTATTCATTTAAAGACCTCTCGCTCTTCAAGTTCTGATAATTCTTCCCTAGTTGATGATCGTCAGCAGCCGTCCATTGCTGCGGGGGGACATCAACCTATAGGAATTCGTGTTGACTGAAAATAGGATATTACCAAAAATAGCGAAACAAATCGAGCAACGTTAATGCATCAATGGCGAGACTCGACTCATATGGGTCGCTAATAAATCGAATGCATTACCATATCTGAATATTTTTGTTATGTACAGACGTTTTATTCATGTTTTTACAAATCCCTAACGTTATTGGTTACAACGTTGAACTCGGCGTTAAATTTATTTAGAGTTAATAATCCTTATTTCAACTCGCGCCTTCCATAACTTGACATGACCGCTCGATTGAACTGTCATGACTAGAATGGATACACCAAAATCAGATTCGACATTACCCTCACCCACAGAAGAAAGCTAACAATAGGCTAGCAAGTAGGCTGTTCTGATTTTGGCGTATCCATTCTAGGGCTAACCTTCGAAGAACGGTGTATGTGTGTGTGTTTGTTTGCCCAGAGCCATAGTATAGGGTCTACAAAAGAACGGTATAAGTATAGAGTACTAAAGTCATGACGTCACAAAAATTAAATTTGCGAAATTATAAAATTTGATCAGCTATTCGGAGGAAGCATGCCAAAATCCGTCCACTTGCCAAAAATTAGCTCTCCGTTGCAATTTGCGGCGAGATATGGGCACTTCAGGTTTTCATTTCTCCATACAAATTACAAACCCTTCTAATTTTGCGTCTGTTCCTTCAGTTTAGAACAGACGCAAAATTAGAGAGGTTTGTATGGGACGGTACCAAGCTTTGAACCTCTATATCTTCTGTTATGTTCGTGCTAACAAGTTGACATTTTGTGGTGATCATACAGCAGCAATCTTTATCTACTGATGGGATTTTGAGGCTTGATAACAATAATTTGCAAATTTGTGACGTCACACTTTACCACTATAGAGGACTGCCAAACTCGCCCAAGTGTCTGCATAACAGACGTCATGATATCCTGTTCATATATCATCCTGGCCAACCAAAAATAATTGTTTGATTCATACCAAACCAGTGAATACCAAGGGAAAAAATCGTTGCCGGATGCCGCGTTAATTAAACTAAGAACGTTTGCGTGTAAACCAATGCAGGATAAGCCAATCAGAGCGCGGGAAAACGATTATTCACTAGTTTGGTATTTTACAATATTTTTATACCCACGAATAGATTGGTATTACTGTTTCACATATGAAACAAGTAGCTATTTAACTGTATTTTACCAGTAAAGAAACAGTAAAATTTAACCAAAAGTTAACGGAAACTACAGTGAACTCTCTCTAAGCCGGACACCTTCGGACCAGCTCTAGCTGTCCGACTTAGAGAGCTGTCCGCCTTAAAGAGAGTTTAGTTACAGACAAACAAGTGAAATTCGGCCAGGACCAGCCAGCGAACCATGTCCGCCTTAGAGAGGTGTCTGCCATACAGTGGTGTCCGCTTTAAGAGAGACTGCATGTATTAATCTTTTCTTACTAGCTTTGTTCTTCGTGAACAATAGCTATACCGCGAATACAGTACAGTTAAAAAGTGATATTATTTTTTACAACTCGATATACGATTCATGACGTCATAGAAACACTCAGTATAAAAATATATTATTGTACCAAATTTCTTATGACATGACATCACGTGACGGCTATATGGGTGATCCACCTTTGACAAACATTTCCTAAGGTTTGGGAAGACCAACATGGCCGTCGTAAAAACGCTCTCTTCCACGAAATCGAGTACCTGAGATGTACGATGAGATTGAGTTGAATAGTGGTTTTATTATGTATGCAACCCTGGATTATAAGACACTGGTTCACTTTCCAACAGAACCATTTACCAAATGCCGGCATTTCTTTTCGCCATCTTTCTCGCACGACGTTTCTACTCATAGGATATGAGCTGATATCCTATTAGTAGGGAACCAATAAGAGCGCTTGCTTGTTCATATCGTGGGGTTGCCTATGTATAATAAACTGGAATGGTTGTGAACGTATCGTTACATTTTTTTATACACAATTGAGGATGTTCGAGTATGATAGCACTGGCATCTTTCGCCGAGTAATGGATGAAGCCTTTCGTGTGTTGAGATCGGTCACAGAGGTGCAAGAGTTATTATTATAGCGGAATTTCAGCCACTCCTCTATCTAGTAATTTAGCGACCAAGGAGGTGGCTGGCTAAATTCAGACTCATGCAATTTGAAAAGTCACTACTTTTCAGAGGTTTTCAATTGAGTGTCGTAAAACCAAACCAAAGCAATTGCAATGGCCGATCACAACAAAATGTAAACAACACAATGAACCGATGAGAACGTGAATCAAATGCACGTGACCGGCGCCAAGCGCGGGAAAACGCGTGTGCATGACCAAGTCGCGATATGTGGCGGGATTATTTTTAACCAATCACAGAGCGTAGCAAAACCAAAGCAATTCAGGATTACTCTCGACATTCAATATTGAAAACCACTCTATCTCGTGTTTGATTATCCGCCTTGCTTTTCTACGACTACACGAAGGATTGAAGCGTTGTTCACGCAAGAAATGCCAGTACCATAGACTACAGTTCGAGTAGGGTCCCATTAAACTACAATCAACCACTGAAGGTGAAATAGCCGAAACCAGGGATGACTGTCCGCCTTAGAGGGAGATTAAATAAACGATTGATATACCTTAGGATCTAACTTCGTGTCCGCATGAATGAAGTGACCGTTATGAGAGAGTTGAATGTAATTAAACTCCTAGTTACCTTCGAGAGACTTTTAAATACTCCATATGTGTATATGTACAATAGTTATTTCGCCCCGTTCAAGTTTAAATAAAGCTTTCTCTATCAAACGAACAACCGTCTAATTCACTGAAAGGCTCTCTCTCCGGATCATAAACGCTCCCAGAATTCCCGAAAAATGTTCCCATAGACTCCGCATAAGATGTCCCGTCATCCCACTCGATATCTTCGGCGTCCGAAAAGTCCTCGTTGCTTAGCAACCTTCTCACCGAGTCACGACCCCTCCGTCTGTCAATGTACATGGTGCTTTCGCTCAAACTGAACAAACTACACTTGCTGGACACCTTCTCCAAGCCCAGCCCTCTGCAAGGTGTAAGTAAGTCTTTATCCTGGTTTTCAAACTCCTGTTGTACTTGCTGGACTTCATACTTTCGCGAGCGATGCACGAGAGAAATTTCTCTCAATTCGCTACTGATATTTTTCAAGTGTTTTCTGATGTCTTTGATAAACGACCTTCGATAGCGGCCTCGTTACGGTCCAGGTGTTTCTGGCAGATAAAATCGTAAGCACTCCAATTTATTGACGTGTACTTGTGGCTATCTTCAAGTTCTTTTTTGGATTTCACCAATGGATGTTTAACATCGTAACTGTCTCTCCTCGGGAAAAATTTCACGTTTCTCAACGACACTATCTTTCTACCGATTGCATTCTTAGCGTAGTCGACAAACACTCCCAACATTTTGAATTCTTCCGTGTCTCGATCAGGATGAATTCTCACTTCTCTGTAAGATTCGTTCAAGATCGCCAGAAACATGTTTATAAGAATGCACGCCATGACCGTCATAAACAGAAAGAAGTAGATCGGTCCAATGATCCGATTGGCGTTCTTAAGTTCGCGGTACTTCGTAGCTCCTCCGATAAACATCCCGAACTGAGTTCGGAAGATTTCGGAAACGCTCGAGTAAGCTTCCGTGGTGCTTCCGAAGACGAGAAGCGCGATCTGCATGAAGGCCAAGAAGGCTATCATAAACACGGCGAGTAAGAAATGATCTTGTTCCGGCAGCGCGCTATGCTTGCGGCTAAACTGGAAATGTGTTCGTTGAACTTGAGAATCTTGAGAACTTTTACGGTTAAGATGAACACCAGGACCGCCATAAGTGCATTTTCAAGATCGGACCACAGCACGGCGTAGTGAAAGCTGGATGTTTCAAAAGGGTTTTCATGAATTTTGTTCACCAGATTCGTGTGTGGTATCTTCGGAAAATCGACAACACGACGGTGGCTGTTGCGGATAAAATTTGCGCAATTTCCACATAAGCCCAGGCGGTCTTGAAGTAAGAACACTTCGCCTTCCAGATTTTCATTGCTTCAGATACAATGAAGTAGAAGACCATGAGAAGGACTATCAGCTCGCACACCCCGCTGATAGAACGCGTTTCAGCTGATCTAGCTCCGTATAACGACATGGTATTGATCCTTTTAAACGTGGTGGCCCCGCCCAGGGGGATAGCCTCGAAGAGGTACGATGCAGCGCTGAAGAGATTTGTGGACGAGTCAAAAATCATAAACTCGATGAACACCGCCCGGGTTCTCTCATCGATCCAGGAGTTATTCTGCAAGTTGTGTATGACCCTTAATGCTGATGCCTTCGTGTAGCCTAGATCCGCCACGAATCCACCCCCTCCGTAAAGCGCCCGCAAGCCCTGCAGCGGAAGGTTGTGTAGCTCGTCCGACTTCATATAACGCCAAGGTCTGGGGCACATCTCACGCAGCGCGAATTCTGACAGCAGCGCCGTCTCATTGGCTGGAATTTCCCGCCATTTTGGCATGCTGTAGCGTGTCTGATCTTCGTCAGTCATGCTGTAAGGTGGCAGGCAGGGATGCAATGTTTCTCTAAACTCAGGAAATCGAGGTGCAATGGGGCACGGGCCTAAAAAAAAACGATGAATGAAAATTAAATTAAATAATATAAAACATAAAAAATCCTGAACAAGAACATCAGTAACTCTATAGGCGATCCCGTTTTTCCCTTGTTCCTAGGATAGTTGAATGAGCGAGAAGAAGGTTTGCAAATTACGTGAGTACGAGCTATTGCTGTTAACCTTAAAAACACAAATCCGGCATCTGGGAGTATTCGTTTTAAATCAATAAGTTTTTACTTTGATTACCAAGTTCTACACTGTCATGACCTGAGTTAAAATTTTACAATCACTACAATTTTTTGTGTGGCCTAATTATTTATAACTGCGTTGCTATTCGACTCAAACAGTGCCGCCTCTCTCCACCCAGGAGTATAAATGAGTATTGACAAAAATGCTAGGGGTACCCTGCGATGGGTTGGTATCTCATACATGGGGAGTTGCGATTACTCCTAACCGCTTAATGCTACAGAAACGTAAGTTAAGTGCTGGCCTGGTGAGCCACTAGGCACAGGAACCTGCTATATTATTTACTGTATTTTAACTTGCATTACCTGGTTTAACCCTAAGCTGCCTGAAGCGAGGCATGCCGACCATGTAGCCAGACATGTCTGATATGAACCCTTCCTTGTACTCAAACGCTTGTCCATTGTACCACTTCACTTCATACATGGCGGGAACCAGATATTTCTTGGTCCATGCCCAGAATGTATCAGCATTGTGAATCTTGAAGAAAATAGATCACAAGTAAGAAGCTGGTTTTTTTTTGCCAGACCTCGCCAATTGACTATGTTGGTAGGGCGCATGATCTTGATTTGGAAGACAGAGTGGTCATGGCATGGGTTCAAATATCATAGGCCCGCAATGCGTGCGAAGTCACTTGATAATCTATCTAGTATCATAGGCCCAGAATGCGTGCAAAGTCAGTTGATAATTTATCTAGTATCATAGGCCCGCTACCGGACCACTAACCAGGGTCTTAAAATAACAAGTGAGATCATGCTGGACTAAATTAAATTTGAGCCGCGAGAGAGAGGGAAAACTTTAATTTCTTCTCTGACACATCGCTTCGACTCGCTTTGATCGAGTTCAGTAGGAGAAAAAAGAAAGAAAACCTCTGGGATCAGTGTAATGCTGGCTGTGCATACAAAAACTCGTCATAGCTCAGATGATGCGTCTTGGGCAGGGAGGTAAAGTTATTGGCCTTGTCTCCTAAGAACCCTTTACATCCAGAAACTTTTTTTCCTTCTCAATTTTTCAATTTTTCAAACCGCCAAAATATTAATAGTCACAAAATTGGCAACCTCACTAATTTCATCACGTTCTTTCCATTTATGGCAGCCATATTGTACTAACACCTATTTTTATGATTGACAAGGTCACGTGACAGGGCTGTACAAAGGATTACACTGAGTGGATTACCTTGTGAAATTTGGGCAAGAGTTCGTCAATTCCATTTGTCATCCAGTAGTGCCCAGTGTTCCTCCGTCCGTAGCAGATCACCATTAGTGCCCAGGCAAACACCATGTAGAAAGCGAGTTCAATGAGGACTCGCGCCATAGTCATCACTCGTATACGGTACTCTCGGAATCGCTCCAGTTGTTGTTGGTCCGGTTTGAGTGGATTGTGAGACTCGCCCTGTTAAAAAATGTAGACTAGTTATGTAATATATCAACGAGTTTTTGCAATTTTCCGTATACATACGAGCTTAAGACGAGTGTGTGTACAAAAGAAAGTTCAAGTTATGAGTAAGATATTCTTGTTATTCTACAAGAGAGTTTTCGGCGGGAAACGTTTGCAAACTGTAACAGACGTTGTACCTGATTATGGGGGGAAATTAAAACGACTGACGCGGGCACGCGGCACTTCTTAGCGGGAAACAACTGAAAGCTGTGACCGGACGCAGTACGTTATGGCGGGAAACGACTAAATTCTCCGAAGACGCGAGCGACACCTTATAGCGGGAAACAAATGAAAGCTGTGACAGACGCGACATATTATGGCGGGGAATAATCGAAAGCTGCGAACACTGTTTGGTTCATTTGCCATATTTAATCTCCCCACACTCTTTCGTTCTACCAATTTAATTGCAATCAGCGTACGCATGATAGACAAAATGACTAAGAGAGCCTGTTGGTCGTTAATAGTTCAAGATGTTGGAATATAATTAGCCTGCGAACAAGCTTAAGAGAGCTTGCTCGCAGGCTAGAATATAATGGACAGATTTTGTGGGTTATTTCTTACAGGAAAGAAATAGTCTTACCTTTACTTTAGAATGCGCAACAGTCTTCTGATTATCTTTAACGCTGTCATCCTCTGGCGCCTTCTTGATGATCATTGCCAACAGCGAAGCCACGATTACTACCTTGATAGGCTGAATGAACAACACATCTTGAGTAAATGATACCAGGATGGACGTCAGCCATTTATTGGACACTTCAGTGCCCCACATCATGCTGTAGAAGACAGTGAAGGTAGCTGAAGTCAGAGACGTCAAAATACACAGAACCCAGGCAACATAAACAAAGAAACGAGGCAGGAAGCAGCCTGATTTGCGAGGAGTGTTCTCCCCCAAGGAATTGTCACTGTTAGTGTCATAAGTTTGCGTGACCTCGTGTTTGGGTCTGCTGTTGCGGAATATAAACACGATCAACACGTTTATCGGAACCACCAGAATAGCACTTTGTATACCGATAATAATCTGTCGCGCGCTCAAAATTAGAGGACCGAGCTGAAAGGAGTTGCTCGTGTCCGTGGCGCCGAATTGGTAAAACATGGCGTTGGTGACCATTGCTGACATCAACACAGATAAGCAACACGACACACGTTGGACGCGCGTGAACGTGCTCGTCGGAGGTCTGGTCACCACTGAAAGCCAGATGTGCCCGTCACCAAGCCCCGCGGCCGCACGACTGTAAAACTTGTTCTTGAAACTGTTGATTTCTGCGTTTGACGACACGTACAGGACGCGCTCGATCTTACCATCCTCTCTCTCGGCTGCCAGCCAGCGGTTGCACACAAAAAACCACGTGGTGTCGGTCTTGGGATCACGAATGACGATTTTGTTGATAAACCATTGAGGATTGTCACCAGAATTGTCGTGCCAGACTTTGATGTGTGACAGATCACCCAACGACTCCTTGAGCGACAACATGAACGTATTGACGCTTCCGCGAGCGAACAGTTTCTTGTTACACATGGTGCTACAGTTCAGGGGTATGACGTCAGTGTCTCGATCGTCTCCGTAGATCATGATGGCGACATTAGCGGAGGTGCCGCATCGTCGCCATAAGCCGGTGTAGATAGACAGCTCGTAACAGTGGTAATCGTTGTTTACGTCGCCCAGCGGAATCACCTGTGTTACCTAAAAATAATTAGATTTAAATTTAAAATCAGCTTCCTTATCTTGGTACCAATTAAAAAAAGTCCCCATTCATTCCCTACAAGCTTTTCTTTGGTGTACCCCCCCCCCCCCCCCCCCCCCCCCCCCCCCCTGCGAAGTCAACCTCTTAGGGAGATCGGGAGCAAGGGAAATTTTACCTGCTTTGGCTCGAATTGAACCTTTTTAACCGCCACGATGGTATATATTTGCCAACAGGTCAAAGGTACTTCTAGTAATAAGGTTAAGTATCCCCCCCCCCCCCCCACCCACCCGGGAGGCCTTTCCACTCCCAGTGATCGGAGGAGCCAGAGAGCCCGAACTTCGGTTTCCGTAGCATGAAGCGACTAGGAATATTGCTACTGCCCCAGGATGGGATACTTCTCCATCTCAGGTTACCAGGGTGGAGAGAGAAACTGTGAGAGTACAGCGTCGTGCCCAAGAACACAACACAATGACCCAGGCCAGCGCTCGAACCCAGACCGCTCGATCCAGAGTCCAACGCGCTAACCATTAGACCATCGCGCCTCCCACTACTAGATAGGATGGAGTCCGTCATCGTTTCCGATGAAAGGGAATCAGACCGGCATCCTTGGCATTGCGGCGTTGTCGCTTGATAATACGCTCTAAAATTAATTTCCACAAAAAAATACTTACCTTCTGTCCGTCGCTTCGGTCCGCTCTTCTTGCAAAAACAACTGCAATGACGTATATCCCAAGCATCGCACAAACAGTAGAAAGGACTACAAAGTTTCCAGTTTCCATGATGTTACTGAAGTTGTCCCACACTTGGTCAAAGTCGATAGGATTTGGAGCAACTAAGAAGTCTCCACCAAACGCCGAGAGATGAGTGCAGAGGCACTGAATAGAGCCATTGACTGAGTTCGGTCCAACCTTGAGTCAAGGTAACAAAGAAAACAGATTAAGTTCGTTGGCGATCGAGACTACATATATGCCTTCGTTGTGTTGGTAAAAAAAAAATTGAGTTAGGCGAGGGCTTATAATCGTTTTCCACACTTTTTAAAGAAAAACGATCGACTTTTGGAAGTTTCTATATACTTGCATAGGCGTCAAACAAGCCTAAACCATATGAAGGAGTAAACCATTTAAAACTGATTAGATACATACGTTTGTAAGGCTGTATGGACATTGTTGCCACCCAGCTATCGGCAGACGTCTGTAATGTTTGCAAGTTTAGAATGAATCGTTTGAAGCAGGTTTCAAGCCATTTCCTTTCAACCTTGGCATAACACTGAGCTAAATTTCGCATGCTCTTTCTAGTTATGGCATGATGTTTGTTCATCGGATCGCCCAATAAAAAATATATAAAAAGATGATAATAAGATATTTAACAATTATTCTACGAAATCGAGTCGTACATAAACTCATAGCCAACGAGGCGCAGCCGAGTTGGCTATGAGTTCATGTACGACGAGATTGAGTGGAATAATTGTTTTATAATATACTCACCTCAGGATATTGCAATTAACAATTACTGGGGAAAGAACAGAAGGAAAAAAGAGAGGAAAAATGGGATAGTTATTATTTTGAAAAACCTAAACTCGTAATTAGCGGGCTTCCCAAATAAGGTAGTAATGGTACATTGCCTCATATGCCTTGAGTAGGGAACCAATCAGATTGTCCAAAATTGCAATATCCTGTGGTGAGTATATTATAATAATTTATATATAGGATACTTACCCTGCATCCGTCTGATGTCCATTTTTCTTTACTCTCTGACCAGTACAAGCAAGCTCCCATGGAGATGGACAAGGTATAGTTAACATCCGTGCTGGGGTCAAACGAAGGAACAACCACCCTTGGCGTAGGGGGAGGGGTGGTCGGGGGATCCTTAAATTCCACGCATATTTCAGATCTCTTCTGTCGTCCATTTTCTGAGCAAGACCTTCGTCTGCGTTTATTTTTCACCGAATCCTCGTTTGAGCTAGGCAATCGAATTCCAATGAAATGCAAGCCAATATGTCCCGTGACGTCACTGGAAAGCGTCAACAAGTGTGGATCCTTGGTGCAGTTAAAGTATCCATCATGCGCTGCAGGTTGAGAAGCTTCTTCAATTCTTTTCGCGCGCTTTTTGCACGACGTAAAATCCGGGACTTCAGCCATGTAATCGTAGTCCTTAATAGTCGGTCGTCGCAGATGACGAAAATAAACTTGTAGCTTCGTTCCGTTCGATGGGACAACCTTTACACTTAGAACCATTCCCTCGGATGAAATCATAACCCGGTGATTTCTCATGCTGCCATTAACGCTCGGTTTTACGAACGAGCGCACAGGAACTTGGTCCTGCTGTGGTCGGTCTGTTTTGATGTTGAGTTCGATTTCCTCAGACAGCCCAGACACGTCTAACAGTTCACCTTTATCGTTCTTCAGGTCAATGCTGATCACAGCCGACTTCACGGTCTTGGCGCTTTTGTCCCACGAGAAGGGATTATGCTTCAGAGAAAGCATCTAGGAAAAATGAAAAAAATGAGAGAAAATGAGAAAATTCGTTCTAAGCCTGGAGCCCATCAGAGCTTATCCTGGTTTTTGTAGCATCAAGTGACCAGGTGTATTTCTACTCCCCGGATGGGAGGCTAGTCCATCATAGGTTATACCCATACCCAGCAGTTTAACATTCTAAGATTCTTAAATCAGAGAGTAACATCTATTATTAAGATAGATGTTTAGTTCACGTCATGTAAGAGATTACTCCTGTCCCGGCGTAAAAGTACCATTAAGTTCGGGCAAACGAGGATGAGAGTTGATGAGAGTTGGCTCATGAGAGTTTTCGTCAACTCTCATCGACTTACATCACCTCGAGCAAAAAGAGAGCGAGAGTTGTGGACGAATCTCGAGAAAATATTGAGCAGGGTTAAATTCGACGAGAGCGCACGAGAGTCGATGAGAGTTACAGGCCAAATGAGTCAGAGATCTAGAGTTTGAACTCTTATCAACTCTCTTCTTCGTTTGGCTCCGACTTAACGTTCTATCTGTCTGTCTGTCTGATGATGATGGAATTCCGACGTTAAATAAATTTTCCGTTCAGTTCTGTCTGTGTCAGTGTCAGTGTCTGTCTGTCTTTTTATAATTGAACTGTCACGTCTGTCAGTCTATTCTCACCTGTGTGTCTACGTGTGCCATACCCATTGCCTGCGAACCCATTAGCTTCTCTGGTGGCGGGAATGTCACTTTGCTGTCCTTTATTTTGGCGGGTTTGTCACTGATTGTGCTTGGAAGCTGTCTGTTGAGCCTCATCGTTATTGCCTTGGTCTCCATTTCAAGAGGCTCGTCACCAACCTCCTGCGTGGATAGCATGCTGTCTCCGACTTTGCTGATTAGGACCCAGGCTTTTTTGGCAAATACTTTGGTCTGTTGAAAGATTATGATTATTTTAACATTTTTTGTCAAAATAAATATCCTGTAATCCAAGAAGAAAACGCGTATTTACAAGTTTACCGCTCGTGATATAGCCCCAAATTTTATAACCAAGGTAGTTAAAGGAAATACTGCACTCTGGCCAAAGTGGCCCCCACCGTCGGAGCTTATCCGGGTTTCCGTAGATTGAAGAAACTAAGAGTATTGCCAGTCCAGTCCCAGCATTTTATCAGGTCTCCGTAAAAGTTAAAAAAAAAAAAAAAGGTTACCGTAAAAGTTCATCAGCACCCATGCATTTATGTTCCTAGGTGGAGAGAGGCACTGCGAGAGTTTTTTTTCCCAAAAACGCAACACAGCGACCCCGGTCAGCGCTCAAACCCGATCTGGAATTCTACGCGCTAACCAATAGGGAATTTAAGAAAACTACTATACGGCAACGAGAACGTCGCTAAACAAAAGGTTTAATTATATATAGCAGTGCAATAGCTCTGTACGTGCGTTTTCGTCTTGAGGGTACATTTCTTTACCGTCCTCTGCAAAACAACAACGTGAAATGACCTAATTTGTTTTTTCTGGACAACGAGAACCGCAACGGTGAATTTTTCAAGTTTCTATTTGGAATTGATCGCAGTCTTTACATATTCAGCTGAGGATAGCTCTGACACAAATAGACAGACTGAATGGGTTTGGATTATCCCGAGATTCTTAATTAAAATATAAACTAGTTTTTTAATCGACGTTGTCCTCGGCGTAACCGTCGTGGGATCATAAACTTCCTATTAGAGAGGTTAAGCTTCACGTTTGTTTTTCCCGCAAACGGCAAAAATCCAACTTTTGCCGTCTGGCGTTTGCCGCTTGTACGTCAAAGAGAGTAGTTTCGCATTTATCGTGAACGTGTGAATTATTTTCTATTTTTCTGATAGATTTATTTAACTATTGGAGGAAAAGTAAAGAAAATCGAGTGCAAGCTGACGTTTGCCGTTTGCCGTAGAACGTGGTGCTTAATCTCTCTATTGTCTCACCGCGCCTCCCACTAGCACTGACTAAAATACCTGTAAGTTTAGAAAAAATGCAAACCTTAGTTGCGTTAACTTTGCTCTCGTCGTGCGTTTCTTTTTTGTTAGTTTCATCCTGTTGGTGAGTCTCAAAATTAACAGCAGATGCATCGAGCACATTACCAATCCCAAGCAAGAGATTATTTCCCGCCTTTTTAACACCAGTTGGATCTTTTTCGCTTATTCCGCCTGACAGGTTTTGGAACTTGTTCGCCATGCTCTCCAGGACGTCAACCGAGTTCCACTGTGGGGAGAAAATTCATGCGATCAGCCTTCCAGTCACAAGATCAAAATATAAATTCTCATTACTGATTGTCACTTATTTTAAAGGAGCTAAATCTTGAAAAAAATGGCCAATTTTTTCAAGTTCGCCGTTCGCAATCCGTCTTAATCTTCTCCATTCTCAACGATCCTTGTTCCTGTTTGGTTTTTTATTACATCTTTGGTGTTTTTCTACCTTAGAAAACTATTATTTTGGAGCTCTTGTCAAAAATGACTTTAAATACATGTATATCGTGACATAGCTCATTTAACTTTAGTAATGATAATTTTGTGGTAGATCCAAACAGTATCCCTCATTAGCTATAGTTGATTATTTTCTTTATTCTCGTGACCTGCCAATGTCTAAGAAATTCGCAATCATTGAAGTCATCAAACAACACGAGAGTTTGTGTTTCATCCGAGTTTCAAACACCGAGAACAAATTCGAGGTGTTTGGAAATTGTAGCATGAAACACATTTTCGAGTATTTGATATATCTTCTCAATCATTACAACACTGACGAAAACTAAGACGTAAACGAAGGGATGAAATCGTAGTACTGAAAACTACATCATTAGCCATCGCTACTGCGTTTATTTTCGAAAATCTCAGTGTTCAAATCGTTCTTTACTCAAACGGACTATTTTTCTTTAGTCACATTTACTTACCTGAGATTCTTCCGAGAGTTCTTCACTTTTGTCCGTCGCACTGGCCACTACAGAAGTCACGAGAATCAGTCCCTGAAGGTCATCAACTTTGACCTTTGACGAATATCTTATCATCTCGTCCTTGAACTAAACATGACACAGAGGAAACAGTTACTATTTCGTAAATGTAAGTTGTACGTTACCTATGCGTTACCTATATTAAATGTAAGTTTAAATCATTTGTTTCCAGTAGATGATAACATTTCGATTAACCGCTGCAGCGAATTTGATAGGGTAGACGTTTTGATGAGCGTTAGCCTTTCGACGGAACAAAGTGGACTTCATCGCTGACGCAGCACAATAGATTATAAAGAAACTGTTCGGTGCTTCAAATGTTCATCTGTTTCAAAAATGCGCGCGACCTTGTAATTCTTGACGTTTTCTCTATTATTGTTGTCCTGGTTATTTACTGGTTTGCTATATAATAAAACGATTTTAAATTACCTCAATGTCGATGAAAAGCGGAAGTTACTTATTACGAATAATTGTTTTTCAAAATATCGGATTCGCATTATTTTTACCTTAATTTTGTCCTCTTTTTTCAATTCTTGGTCTGAAGTTGCAGACATTACAGACAGCAGTGTGTTTGCCAGTCGCATAGCGTCCTTGCCGCCATCTTTGCTATGTAACAGCTTGGCCATCTCGCTATTATTTCCCACAGTGTATTGGTACAAAGTCGACGCGTTTATTGTGTGGCTCGAGAGAACCTTGAGGAGAAACGAAGATCGTGTTTAGGCAACTAATTTATCAAACATTAATTTTAAAAGGGCGCTAAGATGTTTGCACGCTTTTCTGAATACAAACGTAACTTACAGCAGAACGCGTCTAGAGCAAATGTCAAATCTATAATTGACTTATTGAAAAATCTAAATGTGGTTCAGTACCAATCAAGGAGAAGAGGTTATTTATTTTTTCCAGTCAGGCGGGAAATTTCCAGTTTGGCTTATGCGACTTTCTCGTACTTGCCACCTGTTACAAGTTTTCCCGCACTTTCCATTTTGTTAAATGTTTTCCCGCGCTTACCACTTGTTACGTGCTTTCCATTTGTTGAATGTTTTCACGCGTTTACCACTTGTTATGTGTTTTCCCGCGCTTTCCCCTTGTTAAATATTTTCCCGCGCTTTCCAATTGTTACGCGCTATCCCGTGCTTTCCACTTGCTACATATTTTCCCGCGCTTGCCACTTCTTTTCCCGCGCTTTCTACTTGTTACGTACTTTCCCGCTTACAAGTACGGTTGTATATCAGAACTGAGAAAAAAAACTTTAGTTACCTTGACTTTAACACTTTTGACTGCAAATCCTCCCCACTGGTCCTTGATATAGATGCCCACTCGAACAATATTTTCTTTTTTGGAGTCTCCAAGGGAAGCTTATTGGTCCTTAAAGATCTCAGCGTGCTTTCCTGAAGGATTTCATGTGCCCCGTTACTCGAGGTGTAGCCAAACTGATAGATCAGGTCCCTGTCTTTGTCCACCCAACCAAAACATGTAAACGTGAAATTGGTGACTAAAACGTTTCCTTCAAATTTATCAACAGTGCAATTCCCACCACTGGGTGACTCGTTTGTAACAAAAGTGTGCGTTTGAGAGCTTTTTATTTCCTCGGTTAAACTGCCTCGAAGTTGTAGCTGATATTCTTCGCCTTCTTGCAAGACATTTCCGTCGATTTCCAGAAGAGAGAGGTCTTTGTTTTTTCCCATTTTGACTGATTCGAATGTTCCGTCATTTCTGTTTCGATAAAGTGACCAACTAAATCGTGTGTTGGTTTGTTTGCAGACGTCACCGAAACAAATACCCTCAAAAGCCATTTTCTCTTTGGGATTTACCTTCTGTTTGCAATTTCTTTTGCATCTGTAAAAAAATTCGCGAATGAATAAATTAATATGTATAAATTAATATGCATAAATTAATATGCATAAATTAATATGCATAAATTAATAGCGCGGTTATGAGTTTATAGCCCATCGACCGAGCGAGTGAACTTTTCCCCACCTAATACTATAATCCGTTCATTGCTTTCGCATTCACGAGTTAAAAATATTCAAAGGACTGACACTCTAGTGATTTTACATAATGTGCACAACGGTGAAAGGTTACTAAGCTTGGCGGGAAATACAACATGGCGACTTTCCAATCTTTTACAGGTAAATGAATCCATTTAAGTTCTTATATCTTTCATTTCGGTTAAACACTAAAGTATATAACTGAAGTTTATATTCGACTTAACAAGCGCAAGTTTTTGTCTCTCAGTCAGCGAGCATTTCACAGGGGAATTTCCAAATGATATTACGGAATCGTGCGAAATCGAACGCTGCATGGATTATAAAGTGTTCGACAATCGAATGTAATCGAATTACTGAGAAAAATTGTGTCAATTTAGTTCGATTAGTTAGATAATCGAGCTCACAAAAAGTTCTGCGTTCGGTTACCAAATTCGATGGAACTCAATCCATGGTTTGAGTTCGATTTGGTATCGAACGTTTGATTGAGCTCGCCTTTATATCAAACTGATCATTTTCAGGAGTCCATTACTAGACTCCTGTCATTTTATCATAAAATTATAGTCATTTATAATGTAAATTGCGATTTTGGGGATCGAGCCTCACAAACAGCTGGACCCTGGCTGTTCAAAGGGTGGATATAAACTGGTTAAAAAATCACTACCTGAGGGCCTGTATGATATTATATAGTGACATACAACTACTATACATAAAACTAAACTTACCTGATTTCTAGAACAAAGCTATTTGAAGTTTTCAACACAAACTCATATGACACAGTCTTCTTTCGGTTGTCTTTTTCCACAATCAATTGGATCACGTAACTTTTTTCTGCCTCCATGTGATCCAAGAATAATGTTGCACTGGGTCCTGTGAAGTTAAGCTTTCCAGGGCCTGTTCCATAACACCCTTTACCATTTGACACCTCACCACTGCCATGTGGCTTGACAATTGGGAGTAATGCAGTGTTTCCAAACTTCTCACCATTTCTTGCACACAGCCATGTATATTTCAAGCCACTTTCATCAGGATTTTTCACATCCGGGTCAAAAGATCTTGAGGCATCCAGCTCAACATGCCTGTGGTAGCCTTTAAGAATACTCCCCAGCGGAGGCTTTGTTGACATAACTGCATGAAGAGGTGTTTCTCTGATTCGCAAAAATCCATAATTGTAATTAATGCAATCTGTTGAATTTTTTGATTCAATGGTAACCATAACTTCAATGTAGTATACACCATACTCCAGAGTGCGATTCAGAATTTCCCGCTCTATTGTTGTTGTATTCATAAGGTCAACTTCTACTGTGACAATGCTTGCAGATTTGAATGCACTTTTTTCGTCCACTTTTGCCTTGTGTGAGTTGCGTAATTGTGCAATTTTCCAGGTGACATGGGCTTTCTGTTGAGTCTGACTGGAGATAAATGCTTTTACCATGTAGGAAGATGAACGCAGGATTGTGAGAGCAATGTTAGGGTTGCGAGGAAGGCTTGACAATGTAATATTTGGTGTTTTGCAGGAGGATTTGCCTGCTGAGTGGAAAAAGGTAACCTGATGTAAAACAACATCCTCATCTTATACATGTATGTATCTCTAGCCAGTGGCGGATGTAGGGGAGGGGCCTAGGAATCCTACCTCCCCCCTGTTGCTCCCCCCCCCCCTGTTGCTCCCCCCCCTGTTGCTCCCCCCCCCCCCCCCCCCCCCCCCCCCTGTTGGTCCTAAGAGCCAAAGGGCATATGTGGGGAGGTGGGGGGGGGGGGTTCCCATATAAAAGTGATGGGAGTGATTACCTAACATTCATGGTTTGGTATCGCTTAGGGTGTGTAACTAAAAAATCACCACCTATGGTGTTAACCACCCCCCCCCCCCCCAAAAAAAAAAAAAAAAAAAATGACAGGAACTCCCCTTGGGGAGTGGGATGAATTCGAACCACACCCACAACACGAGATTCTGTTACCTTTAAGGGGTTCCTTTCATAATTTTCTACGATCACCCCTGTAACTTTTATATGGGAATGTAAGTGAGTTTGAGAAATGGTCAGTGGGATCATTTTGGTGACTGTAGAAAGTAAGCATACCTTGAGGATCTTTCACAGCAAAGTAGTTCGGGTCAAATTTAGTGGAGCTTTTAAGCAGTTGTTTTGCTCCTGCAATCATTTGCTTCACTTGTGAATCTTGCACTCCAACTTTGAACTCAACAATCAGGCTTCCAGGCCTTAAGATAAACGGTTAGAAATAAGGATATTGAGATCCTGAGCTGTATTGTAGTTATAATGCAAAGAAAGTATGTGTAAGAGATCTAGATAATAGGGGCTCCCAAGAGTGCCAAGTTTTTAAAAAGTTGAAAATGTTTCCAAAATACAATTCTGCAGTACCACATGAAAGTACTGCTCAATAGCTTTCATTTGAATGGTCACACACTAGAGTTTCATCCACAGACTGAAAAGTTAGAACCACCTTGTACAGCATAATAAACAGTAACACATGAAAGTACTGCTCGATAGCTTTCATTTGAATGGTCACACACTAGGGTTTCATCCACAGACTTAAAAGTTAGAACCACCTTGTACAGCATAATAAACAGCACCACATGAAAGTACTGCTCAATAGCTTTCATTTGAATGGTCACACGCTAGGGTTTCATCCACAGACTTAAAAGTTGGAACCACCTTGTACAGCATAATAAACAATACCACATGAAAGTACTGCTCCATAGCTTTCATTTGAATGGTTACACACTAGGGTTTCATCCACACATTTAAAAGTTAAAACCTTAACTTAACTTTAAATAGTGAATTGTACCTTAGGTGTTCAAGTTTAACCACCTGCACCCCTGGAAGACTGCTAATCTGGCGTGCCTAGCAGGAAATCAGATTACAAAATAATGTTAATAATGGCCGGCATCGCATATCAGAGTAAATGGTTTCAGCCTGAAACGCGGGACCTGATCAGAAAATAGGTCACATTTGACTTGGTCAAAAACCAACAGCAGCTAAAATTTAAAACCTCATTTACAACGACTGAACATGTTTAACAAGCAGTGATGGATAAAATCAAATATGCGAAGAAACGATCCTCGAAGTTGTTTCCAATATAAGCAATTGCAATTTTAAAACAATGAAAGAAGCCTGAAAAACAACAAATTCAGTGTTTCAACGGGATTTGAACCCATGACCTCCGCGTTACCGGTGCGATGCTCTATCAAATGAGCTATGAAACCACACATCGCACGTGCGTTGTTGACTCTTTGATTGGTCATTGAGAATTGTTACCTCGTTTGCAAGCTTGGCTTCAATGTTTCTAAATCCGTCGGATTTTTTGTCCATCAGCATTTCCAGCGTGCAGTTTTCATTTGTCCATCGGAAGTATAACACCACGGTCCTTTCTGTGAATGAACAAAAATACATAGTTCCAATCACGGGATTATATTGAAATATTTGTGTCATCTGTTTGAGTGGCATGCCTTTAAACTATTCGTGATCTAAGCGCATTACCACTATTATATAATATTTTTTCTGGAAAGAAATGATGGTATATTATTATTATTTTTTTTATTGTTGACATGACGATAAAGGCGCTTCTTTTCGTGAAGCGGATGGAATGTTTCCTTTTTAGTCCTAGTTTGAGTGTATTGAACCATTTGAACACAAAGAAAATATTTGCCTGCGAACTCGCCATCAACCCTTCAATCCAAGACAATAGGTGTTATTACAGTTGAGCCCGCAGTCAAATATTCTTTTGTTTTTAAAAAGTATGAAAACGAGTTAGGCTCGATTTCCGCCGCTCTCTCGAGTCCGGTCTTCGTTCTGGCTCATTTTCCCGAACAGCAGCTGGTAATCGAGCCTACAAATGAGGCTAATGGGCCAATACAATGCCAGATTGACTCTTTCACCTCCTTTGCATGTCAAACGGAAAACAATACCAGATTGACCCTTTCACCTCGTTTGCATGTCAAACGGGAAACAATACCAGATTGACCCTTTCGCCTCGATTGCATGTCAAACCGCTGACATCTGTAGTAACTGCTATTGTTTCAAGGAAATAATTTGATGATTTTCTTTATTCGCGTCATCTTTCTGCTTGGTAATGTACTGGTATTGTAAGTGAGAGATGAGACATTGATCATTCTTGGAATGGAGTGTTTTTCAATTGAGTGTCAAAAGTAATCGCGGAATTGCTTTGGTCTAGCTTGCTTTACTACGCTCTGTGATTGGTTAAAAAAAAAACTCGCGCCACCTACTCAACCAATCAGATACAAAATCAAAAGCAATCACGACTTGGTCACACGCGTTTTGCCGACCTTGGCGCCGGCTACGTGTATTTGCTTCATTAGTTCGTTTCGTTGTTTACGTTTACATGTTGCGATTGGCCACTGTAATTGCTTTGGTTTTGGTTTCACGATACTCGATAATTCAACTTACTCATTGTGCATCCATAGAGTTCAAATCTAAGAGCGACGTTGATGTGAGCTGCATCCGGCTCGATGAAGACCTGCTTCACGTTTTCAGCTTCAAAATTGTTTCTCACAATTGTATCCGAGTTCCTGTTTCCTTGAAACAGCTAGAAAGTCAAAGTATTATCAGTTAGGCAAGTAACGTAGGATAAATTAGTTTATGTGTTAACTGTGTTCAGGGTTTTAAGGAGGTTTCCTTGCTTTTCGCTTCATGCAAACTTTTCATGATAAAAACTGAATTTTACTGAATTGCTCGATCCGTTTGTTTCGACGAAGAGATGAAACTCAAAACGTCAGCTTTCCACATTTGCTACGGCGGTTAATTTAGCTTGATAAGCAATGAAATAAGTGCTTCATAGAGACAGTACAATAGTTTCTGCAGAAAGTAATCGTTCCTGTATTTTACGAGCTCCTTTATAAGTTAACCGCAAATAAAATGTGAACAGTGCAAACGTCGCGAAACATCGTCTTATATAAACGATTCTCATGAAACGGATTAAACTATTTCTGTCATAAGATCGCAAGTGGGAATGCGAATTAATGTGAAATTGAGCATATCAGCTCCAATTGCGTAGCTCTATGATTAAAATTGCAAAATAGTTTTGGTAGCAATCAACGTTGGCCTTCATTATCTCTGCTCCTAGTCTGAAAGAGGTCCTCATCTCTGGTATTTGTATTAATGTTTGTAGCATCTTTCAGATGATCAAACGTTTGGGTATGTTTGAGCTATGTCACGATATTTTGAGTCATTTTCAGTTTTCGAAGTGCAAAATCACCTTCAAATTGAAGAAAGCCTCAACATGTTAGTGTACTAAGGTAGAAAAACACCAAATAGGTAATTAGAAACCATACAGGAACAAGGATGGTTGAGGATGGAGAAGATTAAGACGGATTGCGAACGGCGAACTTGAAAAAGTTGGCCAATTTTTTAAAGATGCGCCATCCGTGACGTAGCTCCTTTAACCTTACTGCATTTATACTATCTATCTCAAAAAAATGAAATTACCTTAGGTCTGCCATAACTGTCTTTGATGAACCCCTGAACATCACTTCGCTGACGGGTAAACTTGACGTAGTACTGAGTGACCCACTCTTCAATGTCAGGGTCACCAAACCCTTGGGTGGCCACCCCTGTTAGTACTGTCTCATTGTTGAACTCTACCCTCACAAACTTGTCTTCTATGGCGTCGTCTTTTTTGGCCCTGTAGCCTCCGGAGCTATTCAGTTTTGCCTCGCTGGGGTATGTTTCGAAATTGTGATATGACAAGGTTGTGAATTTGTCCATGGCAATTTTCCCCGATGTTATTCCAAGGGCTTGTCACACGCACCTACAATACAAGTGCATTTAATTTATCATTTGTCGTAAGATAATTTGGTCTTTGAGCGGTTTTCAATTGAGCGTCGGATGTAATATGCGTTTGCTTTGGTTTTGCTTTACTACGCTCTCTGATTGGTTCTAAAACCTTGACCAATCATATGCCAGACTAAAACCAATTCTGACTTGGTCACACGTGTTTTCCCGCGCTTGGCGCCGGTTACATGTATTTGCTTCGAGTTCTGATTGGTTCATTGTCTTGTTTTCGTATGTTGTAATTGGCCAGAGTGACTACTTTGGATTTGTTTTACTACACTCAATTGAAAATCTCTCTAACCCTTTAACACCTTTTATGTAAGTATTTTAAAACGGTCAAACTTGTTCTGCGCTTGACTGTGTCATGGGAAACGAATCGTACAATCCAAAATTATAGTTACGGTTGTTTTCAGTGCATTCGACGTTTTTCCTGAGAAAAGGAATCACTTGTGGGGATTGACCCTTTCACTCCAAAGAATATCAAGTTGAAAATTGAAAAATTACCCGAATTTCATTTTACAAAATACAGTCGAACCTCCACTAACGGCCACCTCTCTATAACGGCCACCTCTCTACAACGGCCAGGTATTCCGGCCCCAAGGTGGCCGTTGTAGAGAGGTTCAACTGTATTGAAAAATAAACTGCAAGTACTGCTCAATACATGTAGCTTTCATTTGAATGGTCACACACTATGGTTTCATCCACAGACTTAAAAGTTAGAACCACCTTGTACAGCATAATGAATATGTACTTCGAAATATAAGAAAATGGACACAAGATTCTGACCAGATTTTGAGAAAATTAGCCCTGTTCAAAATAAATGGGTTGCCATTATCGTTATCGTTGCTATGGTAACATATGTTGGTTAGAAACCTATGAAAAATTCTGGTCATCCATGGTGTAGTTTGGCAAAAATCGAACGTTGTCTTCAGACCGAATTTTTGTTTTCTAAACCCGCGCCCCATAGGCTAAAAGCCTACTTCGAGCCACTTCCTTACTTGACTCGAGGTTTGACTTTCGGTATTAAAAGGTTTTATGGTTTTGTAAAGAGCCTACCTTCAGACTCTGTTTCGTCAGATGGTGTAGCTGTCTTCTGTGCCATGGCGGTGGTTAATGTTAGGGTTACCAAGGCAATGATAATGCGGAAGAAGGCCATGATTTCCAGGGTGTCTTTCCTTGTGTTCCGCTAATAAAATATACAAAGGATTTGTTATTATTGACTAACAGTTAGATTCCGAGAAAGATATTATTCTGTCAGTGACACAAGCTACTCGGAAAAACATGTTTCGACATGTTCTCATGTCAAGTTCCTCCAACAGGAGTCGAACCTATGACCTTCCGCACACCGGTCGGATGCTCTACCACTGCATGAGTGAGCTACAGGAGACTCGTGGGGGCTTTGGCCATATAATCGACAAACTTTCCAGATACTGCGAGGATTAGTTTTGTCGATATGTGTGGAAATAAATGATGGTATATTTTAAGCTTAATCTCACATGATGCTAAGTAAAGGGCGTGAAACCAAGTATGTTAGTAGAACATTGATAGCCTTCCAAATGAAGGCCAGCTGAAAGAGTACTGTAAGTGCGAGGAGCGATGCAATGGTGGAAATGAAGTTAGTCTTATTCTAGTACTTTCAGATGTTTGTAGCGTGTTTGTAGCTTGCTTACGTGAAAGCTGAAATTATCTCTTTCTCAAATTGACTCTTAAGCCTTTTCTTTGTTGTTGTTGTTGTTGTTGTTGTTGACGCTGCAGGAGTTTAATTTCAGCCCAGGAAATAAAGCGAAAGGTGTAAGCCAGGCCGAAAGTTCACGAAGGCAGCTAGTCTGCGGGGGATGTTTGTTGTTGTTGTACACCACCTTTAAACACACAATACTTTACAAGGATAGTAACTATCTCACCCAAATTACTCAGGTACATTAAGTAGTAGAAAATCCAAGAATTTGTCACTTACTCAAAACAATATTAAACTGCCCTTGCTCGATTTTCGATTGGGTTTCGGAATAATTTAGTATTGTGGGCCGAATTGAAAGAAAAAAAAATGAAATCCTGCTGCGAACAGCATCCCCTCTTAAAATAACCGCCATGCTGTAAACATTTAAACAAAAGAAACAAACCTAACAATCTGCAAACTTTCTATGTACGGGAAGTTTATTATAAACATAAAATGCATTATAGTAAAGCTGTAGAGTTTTATTATTGTAAGCATAGCAGTCTTTGTTTCCGAGATGAACTCTATTTTTGAATATAAATGAAAAAACGTTTTCTCCGCATTTAGAAAAAAAAAACACCATTTAAATAATAATACAATAATAATAATAAACAAACAAACTTAACAAGCAACTGCAGGCTTCTATGTAATGAAAATTTATAAAAAAGCTAGAATGCATAGCTAGTAAAGTTGTCGAGTTTTATTTTCCGCATTTTGCCTTTAGAAACAAAATGAAAAAATCAGTTTAGGTTTAAAATTTCGTTTTCTTGATTTACTTCGATGCGTGTAAGAGAACAGCCTGCGTCTTTATGCGAAACACAATGTGGCAAAGTTAGCGACGACAAGGAGTGGGAATTGCTTTTGCCAGTCGAAATTTGTTTGTCTTCCGGTGTGGATATAGGTGTACAGGTGCTAACTATAAAATTACCATTGAAGTGGAAAGAAGTGTATGTATATACAGAGGCTTGTGTCGTGTTCTTGTGCTTTTTACGACAAGAACTTGAGTCACAGTGCGAAATACATTGAGTCAATACTCAAATCGAAATACTTCTTCAAGTGAAAATAGTACGTGCCTCCTATTGTCAGTTGCAGGTGTTTTTTTACTGCAGTGGGCAGAAATTACATGTAGATGAAAGACTTGTCGTAATGTTCAGTGTTCAATAGACAAGTTGTCAAGGAAGTTTCGAGAACATTCTGTCAAATTAGGATTCTTTAATTATTTTCTTTATCTACGATGCCAAAGGAAAAGTGTATAACAAAGTAGTTCGGATCGTTTCTATTCTAAGTAAACTTGTCTTTTAGAATTAAACGAAACGTTTTTATTTTGTTCCTCTTTTTTTCATTTTTTGTATAAAGCAGAGTAAATAGTTACAAATATGGACGATCGTTTAAGGAAATTTTGTCTTTTTTTATGTTTTGAATCCTTTTATTACCAAGTCTGATCGATATCTTATTTCTCATTACGTTATTAACACCTTGTCAAGCAGACAGGCGATACAAATAAAGGAAATTATCAACTAGTGAATATTTTTTTTATTTTTTACATTTATTATTTTTTCTTCATTTTTTTACTTTTTTTATTGCTTATCCAAGATAATTTACTACTAGGGGATATTGCCTTGATAGTGTACAACCAAATTCTTAAAAGAGAGGTAACACCAGACATGTATTGCAAACAGTTAAGAGAATGAAATATTTTGAGCTTGGCAACGAACAGTCTCAAATTTAATAAGAGTAAAGGTGTGCAAATATCGAGAACCTGTTTTGACTCAAACCTCAAATTGAGTAAACTTGTCTAGTCAAATTAAAAGCACAATTTTTATTTTTTTGTAGACGTTAGCCTGCAATATTCTCTGTTTTAGTTTAAGAGCATATCTTTTCTTGGAAGAATAATCAATATCTGCTTTTGGTAGTGTTTTTCTCTATTTCTGTTATGAAGACGGAAGAACCATTTTTATCATCGCAATGTCTGGTTTTGTTGAATTTAGAGTGCACAAGTGACATGGAGAAATTAATTCTAATTAGCTATAATTTTGTTTTACTCAACAAAATTCTTCCTCTTGTCAATTTTACTTCAACAAACTCAGAATCACATGTGTTTCACGTTTAGCTTCTCACAGTAGTCAGCGAGTCAGTAAAAAACAGGCTTCAGCATGCAATGATTTAATTTAACATAACGACAACTTTAGGAACATGAATGCCGAGCTAGTGATGATGATATTGGATGGCCCTAAAGTGGCGAGTAGCACATACATTCAACTCTCGCCTTGCGGACACACCGTTATTACGGACACCCAATTTTACGGACAAAATTCAGCCCTCCACCTGGCGAAAGCTATAGAGGTTTGACTGAAAATGACTCCCGCTATTGCGGACTCTCGCTATTACGGACTTCAAACTACGTCCCGAGGGTGTCCGCTATAACGAGAGTTGACTGTAATGTGTTGGTGTTATGTGAAATAAGGAAGACATATTCACCTGCCAGTGTCACTGTATTTTATGTGAAATAAGGAAGATCTGTCCGCTTACCTTCATTGTCGAGTTCTCCAGCCTACATCACTGCTCGCTTATCTGCGAAATAAAACGAAATTAAAATTCCTCGTTATGAGACCTCCCTGTGAGAGAATATTGATGTGAGATGCAATCAGACCTCAACTTTTCAATTAGCCCAGGCACATGTCCAAACAGTCGTGTCAATTTTGTACAAGTCAACCCAAAATGTGATCCAGTGTTTTGAAGCCTGTTTTCAGGACAACACAGAAATATTGACATAAGTGTTTGACTTTCAGGTTTTAACATTTTTAGAGACTTGGTGCGAAAGACGTTTGTAGACGAATGTATTGTTCGCAATTGGCAGCATGGTTTTATCAGGCATAAGGTATCGTGGTAACTCGGTTTCGGGTTTACTCAGTTTAATTAGAAATAATTTAAATTGTTTTCTAATTATTTTCAACTGCGATCACAGTGATGATTGCTTACTTGCATGCCTTTTATTACGAAATGTGTAAAAATGGGTCACGTTCTTCGACAATTCTTGACAAATACAAATTGCTGTTTAAAATTAACAAGAAACCTAAAAAAATCTATAATCTACGGTTTCACTAGTTTATTCTAAGAGTTAAAAATAAATAAATCAATAAACCAAGATAAATAATGTTTTGATGCGATAGCCGTAGAGGAAACACAAATGTCTCAAACTTGGGCAAGATTAAAAAAAAATAATAGAATTTTGTCTGGCCCAATATAACAATTAACTAAATTAAAAACACGCAGTTGAGGGGGAAGAGATATTAAACAGAATAAATGATTGTATGCATCTAGAATGCGCTCTATAATGTTGCGAAATCCTCTTTTTTGCTATTAAATGTCAGATGAGATCTTATTGAATAAATATTTTCTTTCAGTTAAAATTTGTAGCTTGTAATTAAGGACTATAACAGACAATTACGAAAAAATAGCGGGAAGCCCCCTTTAAAGGAAATACAATAAGAAAATATGTATTGTGTTTGGAATGAACTGGAATTGGAATTTGAAATGTTTTTGAAATGAAATGAAATATCTATATACTATTAGGCTGTTATGTCTTTGCTAATTTATGGGTATATGTTTCATAATTTTGTTTTATGGTGACAAATGATAAGAACAAACGTTTGTGATCTGAGATAAGTTCAATACGAGTATAAAGTAAAGCGATACAGTACTGAAATAACCTCGCTCTCACAGTTGCGCGGGTTTCCGCCATTTTTTTTAAAGGTAAATAATACCAATGACTAGTTTATGAAAACAAAAATGATTAAATATATGTTATTTGCCAAAATTAATCAGCCAATTTTATGCCACAAAGTTTGAATTGAACTCCGTTCAAACCAAAAAGCTTTAACATGTTTAAAGTTGTGTTTGTGTTTTAAAACACTCCGTTTATCTTGAGAAAAGTAGAGAAATGTAGAAAATAGTGGATTTCAGATCGCTGTGATGAATTAGAGTTGAAAGTCGAGGCTCTCGATCACCTAATCAAGGAAAACAACCGAGCTCAAAATATTAATTACAGTCGAAGCTCTCTGAGCGGACACTCTCGTAAGCGGACGTACGCGGGCCGCCTTGATAAAACCCCGTTTAAACTCAAATACAAACTTTGTATTTACACATTCCCGCATACGTAAGCGGCCGCGGACACTTTCAAGGGGGGTATGATTTGGATTTTTCTGTTGTTTCTAAGCCGGTTTCTAAGCTGACACCCCAAAGGAACAATCCTATTAGCCTCAATGTAAACTGCATCAAATATTAATTTCACACGATGGTATTTTTTTCGCATTAATACTGTTTAGTGTGAGCGTTTCAAGCTCTCGCAAGCCGGTCACCTATCCCTTGTACTGCTCAGTAGTTGTCGCTTACGGGAATCATTCCCGTAAGCGGCCAGCTCCAGTTGCGGACACTTTTTCTGTTTCCAGAGGGTGTCCGCTTACGGGAGCTTCCACTGCATCTTTACAAATTGCTGATGTGCTTTGCTTTGGTATTAGTTCTGAGAATTTGGTGTTACATCACCTTATTCCTTAGCTGATGATTTCCATATCTCTAATCTCCTTTCTGCTTGTGAATGTAATGATATTAGTTCGAGAACGCATTTAATTAGATCCTAATATATTCTAAATGGCTTCACAAAAATGGTTCTTTAATCGCAAACTGTTGCAAATTGAAATTAGAATAAAAACAGCACTACAAATTAATCTTGAACTGTCATTTCGTTTTTAATTTTATCACTTTAAAGAGAACACTTACTGAACATTTTCTAGTATTTCCAAATGGGAACGTGGCATTTTTCTGTTTTCTAGAGAAATATCGTTTTGCTAGATATAGTTCATGCAACCCTTAAATTTATTTTCATAAATAAATTTCAGCGCTAATTCCTCGCAAGGCGTGCCAGGAGGCCGAGCGTGCGGGGTTTATGATTCGAGGTTTATGTTCGAATCCGCCCGGGGTTCCCTTTATATCTTTTTCATTACACTGACTTCGATAAAATGCTACCGATAGAACGCTAAAAAAATTGCAACGAATATACTCAAGAATGACTCCACGTTTTAGTATGTGTTCATCGGATTTTTATTTAAAAAATCTATTAAATATTAAATACGCGTTGCTCGAAACGCTAATCCGCATCGCGCGACTTTGCTGGCTATGAGAAAATTTCTATATCCTTCCACCGAAAAGTGTACCCTGGCCCATGCACCACTAGTTTCGCGAGTTCCTTGCGACGCGTATTTCTAGTAATGTTCTGGACTTCACTGTAATGTGTTTTGTTTGCTTTAGAACTCGTTTCACTGAAATAGTTTCTCGTAATTTTAATTTCCTCTTTCAGTGTGGTTACTGATTAATTAACGTAAATATAAGAGCTGTGAAAAGGCCTCTACGACAGAATTATCATCAGATTCTGACCAAAGCTTCTCAAAGTTAGGATTTGAGGGAGTACTTTATTTCACATTTCACTTCAGTTGTATATATTATTATTATTATTATGCAAAAAAGCGATAAGTGCGGGCATTTTTGTCAAAAACATTGCATTAAGAGCAAAACAGTTTCAAAGATCACTGTCAATTATTACTTTTTAAAATTATGCTCCTAAATAAATTCGCTGTCATTATAAGTGTATTGTCTACCTAGGTCGGCTTTTCTTTGAGTTTTACCCAGTTTAATTACGGCTTGAGTATTCATATGGTCGTTAATTGGAATTGCAATTCATTTCCAGTTTTTTTGAAGTAAACTTATACATTTTCTTTAGAATTAAAAGTTTCGTATATAGTTCTACAGTAGGATCTGAGCTTACATGAACTCGAGCTGCAAGAGAAAAATCGTTGGCGAGTTTATAGCGAAGTTTATGGCATAAATTAAACATAACATTGTTTCGCGTATAATTTAAACGTCACGTAGTGTATATCGTAGAGCCCTGTATTCACCAGTTGTACCCTTCACTACTCATCTAAAGAAAACAGAAAACTAAAACTAAAAATCATGTTTGACCAACTCAATGCTATGGCGAAAAAACAAACACCGATGTCCAGGTCTACTCGTCTAAAGTGTAGTGACAGGCCCGTTTTTCACACAGCTTAGTACGGTTTCAGTGAGCGTTCAGCTGTTCACAGTTGATCATGACTTCAAGAGTTGACTCATTTAAGAGAAGAAGCGAGCGACTACTCACCGGTTTATCGTCAATAGACTTGAGCTCACGGCACGATGTCGACCTGATATTCGTTCAAAGTGAACTTGGTTCTTATTTTTAATCTATCACCCACTGTTTTTTCGAAGAAGTAATCACCATTTGTTAATTATGACCCAGGACACGCGGCGTCTTAACATTGTCTCGTGAATACTATAATTAGCGGAGGCCTTTGCAGCCCTGTGTACTCGATGCGAGCAGAAGAATAAACATACACTTTAATATATTGATGACTCCGTGACGTGACGTCATGGCATTACTCCATTATTCCATGAATCAACGTTAACATCCTGTTGCTTCGAATCTAAGCTCAGAAGCTAAACTGGCCTTCGTCCTTGTCTCCGTTTTATCGGAGGGCTGAAGGAAAGCTATTTATGTCTTTTAATTTTGCTTTGCGTCGTTCATCGATTATGCAAACTCGACTGGTTTCATTTCAAATAGCCCTTTTCACGGTTAACCTGAAATATTTGCATAACAATACAGCTAAACATAGAAGCGAGGCAATTTCGGGCACAAGCTGTAAAACATCGTGATTTTCTTGAGCTCCTTAAACTATGTTAGCATAAAAATAGTTTTAAAACCGAGAGGAACTAAATATGCAACTATTTTAGTTAAAGTTTGCCGTAAAGATCGTAATCCGATCTCCCTGTTGCTTACGCGAGTCTACTCTTTACTAATAGAGAAAAGTCGTTTTACAATTTTTTCTAAAAACAACGTAAGCTAAAATAATTGTAGTTCTTTAACATTTTAAAACTGTTTTTATACTAAAAGAGTTCAAGGAGTTCAAGAAAAACACGATGTTTTGCAGCTTGTGCCCGAAATTGCCTCGCTTCTATGTTCAAGTGTATTGTTATGCAAATATCGCAAGTTAACCGTGAAAAGGGCTATTCCGGCCGCTATGTTCACATGTCTATGCGGCATGCGATCTTGATATTTTCTTTTATAAAATGTTGTTTTTTAAATTGTATAGGCTTTATTTTATAAAAACAAATTTAAATTAGTAAGAAATTAGAAAGTGGTCGCATTGTGCTCGTGAACATACATGTATTAGCTTGGTGCAAACCCTCGAGGGAGTTTGGGAGAATTCGAAAGTACTTTTACGCATGCGCGCCATTTTCTTTTCCTCAAATTAATTGTGTGTATAGCGATGTTTCTCGTTACGTCACCTATTGTTATTAATGTACCAACCAGAGAACTATTGGCTGTTGAAACAAAGAGTTCTTCTGTTTAATGGTTGGCAAATTTGAATAACAAAACAAATTTGACGTAATGTTGATCAACAGTGAACACTCCTATACAATGTATGTCAATGCTAAAAATTTGTTCATCGTTTTCTACCAGTCTCAAGTGTCAGCATAAGTGTTTGTATATCCTAAGCATATATTATGGAAAGCTATTTAAATGTTGCAGATGTTTATGCTTTCTGAACGCCAGCAGTCTCGCGCTTGTCTAGAACTGATGTTGCTCCAGTTTTGTTAAGATAAAAGCCTAAGGATATTATTTAACATGTTTAGTCTGCAGATAAGTGCATAGCTTTGAAATGTTGGAAAAAACTATATGTGGGTTGTAATGGACCTTAATCACGCGGCGGCCATCTTAAATCCCAGAGGATTTAAAACCTTTGTTTCCGCATCTGAAAACACGCGTAAACTCGTTTTGAAACGTCTGAATGCGAGGCTTGGGGGACCTTGGGGGAATAAAAAGCTATTGTTTTTACCAACATGGCGGGCTGTGAAAAAGGCCCATACCGTGTTCTACGAGAATTGTTTTCAAGTTTATTTTGCTACATTTATCCTGTATGTATTGTTTTCATCGAAGGCCAAAGGATGAGTGCCTTGCATAACATTTTAACGCGCGTCGCTTTAAACACGCAAATATACAGCAAATTATATGACTATTTTCCTGTTATTTAGATGGAATATACTAATACAGTCGAAGCTACTGTAAACCCTCGGGAAGTAAAAATATAATATCCGCAACTGGAGCTGGCCGCTTACTGGAATTCAATGTGTAAATACAGCGTTTGATGAGCTAGAGTTCAAACGGGGTTTTGTCAAGGCGACCGTAAGTAGAGCTGTCCGATTACGAGAATGTGTAAATACAGAGTTTGTATGAGCTAGAGTTCAAACGGGGTTTTGTCAAGGCGGCCGTAAGTAGAGTTGTCCGCTTACGAAAATGTCTGCTCAGAGAGCTTCGACTGTATAAATGTTTTTCTTTTGGATTAAAATTAATTGATCGCGCGGTTCTTGATCTTTGCTGACTGATATTCCCTTCTGAGGATTGATCTCAGCCAGACGCCTCCCTCTTCATATTCAGCGCAAGTTTTATAATGTTTACAACATTAATACGGCATTTCCAGAGGTTATGAGCTTCATTTTAAGCAATTTTACTGGCCTTATTGGGACTCGAGTAACAGTTTTCATCTTTGACCAATTTTGAGTTACGTTATTGTTCGCTTACCTGCTTCGTCGAGATTCTTGCAAGACCGAGTTCATCTGGCCAAAAATATTCGTAAAAATAAAGATTTTGTTTAATCTTTAATATTTGTGTCTTCCTCCAAGACTGATCATCGCAGCTCTACTGGCCAAAAATATACATAAAAGCTACGCTTTGTTTAATCTTTAAGGATTTAGTCAGGTATTTTGGTTAACCATCCAGTACCTTTCTTTGGACGTGTAAGAAAATTATACTAATTTATTTTTCATTGACGCATTAGCACATTTTCCTGACGTAAAGGATTAATGAAATATTTCACTTGACCACTGAATTTCCCACGTACATGACTTTGAATTAAATTTCCCATAAAAACACGCACATGAATTTCATTCATTTCTAAAGTAAAACTCAGAATTCAACTATACAATTGTTTGGCTTTGAAATGGCTTTGGAATGTTTTTTTGTCTTTGAAATGTTCATGGCGTTGGTTTGTTATCTTGAAGGCCCGAACGATATCGAAAAAACGGATGAACGACATTCTAGCTATAATAGTCTTTTTGCTTAAATTTCCTCGTTGCGTGCCATTGAAAATATAAAAAAAAACTTCAGTTCAGCAAGAAATCGTCAGCATACAGCAACCAGCCTTAAAAGGAGCTATATCACAATATTTTAAGTAAAAAATAAATAAATAAGAAATATACATAAATAAGAAATTGAAATTGTAACACACACTGATGCAACTGACGATGACATGGGAAAATGTCGAAACATGTTTTTCCGAGTAGCTTGTGTCACTGACAGAATAATATCGTTCTCATATTTTTACCATCATTTCTTTCCACAAATTCTCATTCATCGACAAAACTAATCCTAGAAGTATGCGGGATGTTTGTCACACTTGAACCTGGTTATATGGCCTTAGCTCCCACGAGTCTCCTGTAGCTCAGTGGTAGAGCATCCGACCGGTGTGCGGAAGGTCATAGGTTCGACTCCTGTTGGGGAAACTCGGAATTTTTTTTCCGAGTAGCTTGTGTCACTGACAGAATAATATCGTTCTCCTGTCGAAACATATTTTGCAAACTTAAATGTGTCGTTTTATGTGTAAAAACCAAATAAGTAATGATGAACCAAAAAGGAACAAGGATGGTTAAGAATGGAAAAGATTAAGCCGGATTGCAAACGACGAACTTGGACAAATTGGCTATTTTTTTCAAGATACACCATCCGTGACGTAGCTCCTTTAAGCCATAGATACAACGTAAAGAAGACTGTACGAACCGTTCTTCCGCCTCCAGACGTAATTATTTAGGCTAAATTTCTCAAGATATTGGCATACTTGCTACCCGTAAGTGCACTGATTTTAATTCTGATTCTTATTTGATTTCCCTGCTGGTTTTAAATTTCTCCAATCTGAAACTCTGACCTGACCGGAAGACACAACATAGCTTGGTGCTTGAAGTGGATTTGACAAAGTTCAGGTCAAACCGGGTTATTATTTCACTAACAAATAACAATATGAAAGCTCGAAATTGTTAGTTAGCTAAAAATCAAATTAGACTTCTTTCAGTTGCACGGGATGTTCAAGAGTTCATTCTTTATTTCCCGGATTCCACCCTTCGCAACATGCGTTATCGTATTTTCATTATTTTCATGTTTTTATTTTAACGGAAATTACCGACCGATAGATATGTCTTCCTCGGATATTCAGTACTTATCTAAAGGCAAAACATATATCGTTAATGAAAACTATTTTCGGCGATAATCGATCTTTCCAGAAACCAATGGGCAGTTAAGTGACGACCATGGTTGAAAACATGATGTTTTTTATAAATATTTCCTTTTCCATTTGCAGCTAATTTTTTTGAAACCCTGACAGCGACTGATATTATTTTTCATTCATTTGTCGAGTCATAACACACTGTAATCGCTTCAATGTTTTTAAATGCATGGTCGGTCGAGTCATGTCAGACCGATTCAGTGATTTATTGCATTCGCGAAAAAGTTTTTTTTTAGAACTAAGGGGTGTTACCTTTTCTTACAAAAATAAAACAATACTTTCTTATTTCTTATTTTTTTGTGTGCTCCAAACTCCAATCAAAAGTATTAAATCCCGCCATGGTTTTAAAGCTTACGGAAAACTTCAAAAATGAATTTGAAAATAGTCACCACAGACACGCAATGTTTGCCCACTCGCATAATTTGTCGTATAGCTCATTTACAGAAACAATCTTGAACTTTATTTTTAAGCTATTCTTGTGCAATACTAAGGCAATGACAGAGACCCTGCTGACTTAGAATGACTTAAAATGATGTACTATAATTCGCTGCATGTAAAGTGGGTTTATGGAAGCACGAATCTTTATCTTCAAAATATATTTCGTCCTGGTCGTTAGTTCGCGTGCGTGCCCCTTCTCAGGATGTATAAGACCCCTTCCACACGAGCAAATTTTCCTTGACAAGTTTTCACTCGACAATTTCTTCTTGCTCGTGTGGAAAGGGAACAAGGACACTTGTCAAGGAAAAAATTGCCAAATTTCCCTTTCCACACGAGCAAGGAAAAATTGTCAAGCGAAAACTTGTCAAGGAAAACTTGCTCGTGTGGAAGGGAATTAACCCCGTGATGATTTCGTGAATCGTGTACAGTATGTGATCACGTTATCCTCGTCAAAACCACCAAAACGTGTTACATTTCCAAACGTTTTCAGTGGTGCAAAATGCTGTAATAAACACTAAACGTATCACGAAAAGGCGATGTTTTCTTCCCAAAGATTCACTTTTTTTGGTGTTCAAGACACCCCAGTGATAACTTGTTAGGTATTTCCCACTGAGAAGGATCGTCGTGACAGATGCAATGATGTGGGATTCAGTGGTTTCGTAGTATTTTTCCTTTGGGAAAGTTTGGAAAGGTCAATACAATTTTGTTTACAAGTGTTAACCTTCGATCTCTATACAAGGTTAGTCACTTGGAACACGTTCTCGTCGCGTAATCGAGCAAACCAATTGCATATTATTTTGACTCTGGGTGTCTCCTCGTCAAAAAAAAATATGTCAATATTCTTCATGATCGGTCAAATTAAATGATTCCTGGTAATAAAACGCATCCAGAATGATCACGAAAAACGTCAATCAAAGGGGAAATGTTTTTGTTTGTCGTTGACTCATTGCAGTATTTCAGTAGCAACGAGAAAGGACAGCTTCGAGCCGGTAGCATTGATTTTTGTTATTAACGAAAGCCAATTATTATTACCAAGGCCGACCGGAGATATAGCTGCTGACTTTTTTTGATGCGGCTAGGGTTAAGGTTAAGGCTTGCACTAAACACGTGTACATAAATTTTCATACCTTTTTGGAATCTTCCGTGTCACTTCCGCGTTGTTTGCGTTTGAGCTTGGACGTTATCAGGCGTAGCTTGCAATGTTGTACGGTTTACTATTATGCCGTTTTCAAAAAGTAATTTAACGTCACTTTATTTCGGACACCTGCGCTCATCGCCCGTTTTAATAGATTCAAGGGCAGATTTTGATTCTGATAAAGATGAATAAATTGTTTGTTTTCCGTGATGTAAATAAGTGAATGAGATCTGATATCATACCGCCAGGGTCAACGTCCAGCATTTTCGGAGCCATGTGCCCCCAAGGACGAATCCTGCGAGGGAATTGGATTTATAAGATGGAAGCTTTAAGGATTTCCCGCCACGAGACCAGAGCCTTTTGTTTCGCGAAAGATTGCATGCAGTCATTTCAATGGGAAACCATTGAGGGCCTGCAGTGTCATCTTCGTATTTAATGAATATTTTAAGAGTTCAAAGAATATTATTACTGAGACACCGTCATTCTATTTCTATTTTTGAAACAAGCGGCAAAATGAAACAAGTTATACCAGCTTGTGGCTTACCAGAAAGGTCACTCGTCCGTCAATTTCCCAAAGCTCACTGATTTGAAACTAGTAAACATGATTTATATATCCATTTTCACAAGCGGAGAGGAAGTCGTAAATTTTGCTACTTTGTTTTCCGCGTCCGGAAAACGATTTGGTATTCGCGAGGTGGGAAGCAGTTTAATTTTAACCGGGTGCTTTTCGTCGGTGGCAAATCTTTAACTATGCATGCAATTAGAAAGCTTTCATACCGTCTTCTTTGTTAACGTTTATTAATGAGAAAGATCGGGCATTAGTCGTTCCCGCTCGCACGTACGCCCAGGAATACACGACTCTGGGAATTTAAGTTTTCGGTAAAGCATTCCTCGCTTCGCAATATTTTAGGGAATGCGTAGTTTTCGACGAAAATCGCGCCTTCTAATTCTGTATACACAAAAAGCTATGTTTTCAATCAATATTTTATCTCGTTAAACAATGGACCTTAACAGCCCGAGGGAGTTTTGTTTCATCTTCTCTTGGTATAACATAAATCCCTTTAACCCAACACTCTCCCTCCAATGTTATTCTTTGTGACAAAGATATACGAAGACACAGAGTAGAATATATATAGTTTAAAAAAAATAATAATACCATTTATCTTGAACTATCGCGTTTGTGGTTTACTTCACCAGTAAACTTTACATGAATCTTTCAGCTTGGTGAAACTGAGATGGGTTTGTCAAGGGTACATTCAAATTATACTCAATTATGACTCACATTTTTCGGCTTTATTAATGCGAACTAAATTTCTCTGATTGCAGCATCGTGGTTAGTGATAGATAATGAGAAAGAACAATTTACTAGGAAGCTGTGCAGGTGTGTTTGCTATCAATGGATTAATTTTAAACGTGGGAAAACTGAAACTCGCATTTTCTTACATTTTTTTTTAGAGCTATGCAAGTCCTTTTGTTTTTTGTTTGTTTGTTTCTTTTGTGCCGCAGATTTTAGTTATAAATATACTTTGGAAAAGAAACTTGCCGCTCGGGAGCTGCATGTCGTATTTTCAACTCTCTTCTCGGTGTTTGGAAATCGGATGAAACACAAAATAAATCTCTCGTGACGCGCGCTTTTTAATAAATTCCTCAAATACGTTTGTGTTTTCGCGTTTTTTTTTTGAGTGCCCGGCTAAGCATTTTGAAAAATTGACACAAAAATTATTGAGAGCTTACTAATACACATCAGATATGGAAAGAAAGTTGTCGGTTTCTCTTTGTTATATCTTGTGGTGTAATTAAGGTGAAAATTGATGAAAAGTTATTGAAAGTCTCGAATTTGTAACTTTCTAACATTGTAGTGAGACCTTTTTCACAGTTTACTGGAACTTTCTCCGGCAAAATCGTTTATAAAACGTCGCTTTAGATATTTTGGTTCAAACAAATAAACAGCTTTATAACCTTTTAATATTTGATAAATTATTTTTCATGCAAGTCGCAATATTGTTATCAGATACCATTAAGGTTTTTGAAAAGCACACTTTTAGCTTCCCACATGCGAAAGGGGTGAGTCAATATTTGATGATGGGAAATGGTCATCACCAGGATTTCGCGGCCTAGACGCCTTTTCGTATGATAATTCTTTTCCTACTTGATGTGAAATTAGCATTCGAATTTTATCGGTGCGAATGAATGGTGTCGAGGAGGTGAAGTCAAAACAAGGATGTTTACTTTATCTGTTTGGCTAAAGCGTTTAACTGTCAGCACTTTGTGCACAGATAAATTGAAATTTAGAGCTCACGCTTCGGGAAAGCCTATAGTAAGAATAGTAAGACTCACAACCAACATTTAAAGGGACACTGTCCTGATTTTAGCATGATTTTGGGAAGCTCAGAAACATATCTAGATCATAGGAAGTTGATCAATAATGGTTTGATTCTGTAGAATAACACTCGACAAATGACAGGAAACCATTAGGAAGTGAGGATAACAAACGACAGCGAGGATGGAAATGGATTGCAATATGGATTTTTGAAAAAACTGTCAGGATGTCAGTTTTTCAAAGTTTCACATTTGGCTCGGAAATCTTTGAAATTTTGCAAACATTTTGTTGCAGTATGGAATTTCTTGAAGAAATTGCTTTTTATCATTTAGTTAGAGTTTATTAAGTTCTTATTTCATAGATTTAGGGACCATTTCATTCATTTATAACAGTTTTGAGCAAATACGCCAGGACAGTGTCCCTTTAAGAGGCCACTAAAACAAGTTAAGATAGAAAAACTAAAAGTTAGACTCTCTAGCCCAGATTTTTTTTTTTTTTTTTTTTTTTTTCATTTTTTCATTTTTCTCTAGCCCAGATGCCATTGACACAAGAGTGAAACAATTCAAGTCATGATCTTTCCCGATGGGCTGTTGATGTTTAGGTATACCAGCCCGGAAGCAAAGCCACTAGCCAGGGGCACCCAACGGATCGTTTCGGTGTAATATCTGTTCGGAAGGCCTATAATCGCCTAGGATATTCGGTTAGGGAAATGTCATCTCGAACTTTCTTAATATGGGAAAATTAATTAATGTCGTTTTGGGTACAAAAATAGATCAGCTAGGATTTTCGGAAAGGCAAATTCAGCTCATAAATTCGGGGAAAAGATTTCAATCCCTAAAATTTTCTGAAGTTTGAAAGTTCGATCAGCTAACGTATCCGAACAGATACATTTTTCTTAGCGTTTAAAAATAAGCCATTGAACTGCACAAAAAGCATAGTTATAACGTAAAAACGACGTTCCGACACCAACAGGAAAATTTTGTCGTTGGGTGCCCCTGACTAGCTCCAGGCTGTCGGTCGCAAAATGTCTGGCACCCTGTTTAAATAGGTGTCTTGTATGTGTTTTTTAAATCAGTATAATTTTAGATATTTCTGTTTGTATGGCTCGTAGTACTTGCACCTCTGCGTTAGCTTTCTAAAAAGGCCACAAATGCAATCAGAGCATTCTGAATTTGATTTCGGTCGCTTCGGGGCTTCTTAGTCTTGTTAATGTTCTTGAACCTTCGAGCAATACATGTATTTCAAAGAATGTGGGAATGTTTTGGCTATATATATTTTCAATTTCTCTTGTGCTTTTGTGGGGGGTTAAAAATGTTTTGTTTTTTTAGGTTTGATTTGGTAATAGTTGTTAACTCAAAGCATTTGCCACATGTTAGTTTTTTCAGAACACATTGTTTCGATGTCAAATATATCGGCCAACGTCTGGATCTCCTTTTCAAGAGTTCATTTGTATATATTTTTTTAAAGAGTTTTTGAATAAATTGTTGTTATTATTATTATGGAAACAAATATAAAAGCTTTTACTTACGATTCTGAATGCATAAGCTGTTTTCATATTTAGTTTGGTAATTTTTTCTTCATTGAGTTCTTTTGTACAGTGTAGTATTCTTTCATCAATTGCTTGGACATCAATTATTATACTTTATAAAATTGAGTTTTTTTGTAATTCGCAAACAGTGTAGTTTTTTTCGTTTTTCGTTTTAACGTTGTGGTTGTTCAGCTTTAATGAGTTTGGTTAAAGTTTGTTTATTGCCTTCGTTTGCGATTTTGTTGTTGTCAGAAATCGACTGTTGTATTCATGTTGGATCGGTTGCTTCAATACCCGAAACATGTAAACATGTAAAACAATATGTTAGCATTTTATTTAACTTTTTTTAGCTTTACTGATGTTTCTGTATACCGTGTGTTATAAATAAAAATTATATTATATTATATTCTATTCTATTCTGTTAAAATCGAGCAATCAATAAAAGCGTTTTGTCCTGTTTTTGTTTGCATAAATTGACTTTCAGCTATGTATTAGTTCTGAAGATGTGTTCACTCATTTTATCCCGGTTTTTGCTCAGAATCTTGCAATATCCTTTCTTTCAATCCCAAATAATTGAATTGTACTGAATAATCTTGTAATCAATAAAGCTTTATGTCCTCTAATCTTTCTTGCTGTATGTTTTCATCTTTATGATTTTGCGTATTGAAATATTGAGCTCTTTTACCTACTGATAAATTTGCAATATTCTTTCATTTGATATCAAATATATATTTTTTTTATAAAGTTGAATTCTACTAATATTTTCTTTGGTTGTCCTTTACTGAAAAAAAGGATTTTTCTTCTCTTCCATTGACTTTATATGTCAAACATTTTTACATCCTGAGCATTCTTACCATTTATTTGTGTATATGTTAAATAATTATTAAGCAACGGTCTTTGTGCTACTTACTTATTTTTTTCTGCTTCCTTATTCACGAAATGCTGTTCTTCGTACAACAAGTAAGATCTGCTCTGATATGATTTGCAGTGCTCAGGATGAAAGTCAGGGCTTGTATGAGTTATATCATTTTTATCGTTATCATACGCAACAACCGTATGCAAATTGTAAAAGGCGTTGATTAACATCAAAACATTTTCAAACAATTAATTAGGGAGTCGTAATATATAGCTGTATTATAGCATATCCCAAGACAGATCTGTTAAATCTATAAGACAGAGACTTATCGCGGGTTCTTTTAACCCACGTTATTTTGACGTAATCTGATTGGCTTATTCCGGGTTTATGGGGTTTTGAATGGCATTCAACTTTCCAATACGATTTTAATTGTCGGATAAACAATCTAGAACATTCGCGTCTAGTAAAGTTGAATTTGACGAAGAAGCAATTTTAAGCCATCGTACATGTATACTAAGTAAGAACAATTTCATAAATTTCGTAATACTTATTCTAATGGCAAATAAAATATCCCCTGTGACGATAAGCTTCTTTGGAATATATGTAAACTAGTATTATTGATGATAATCTATTTAATGCCAATAATTTTTCTTGTTGCAGCACTGAATATTGAATAAAAGTGTATTGAATTTCTGCCGGGTTTCACTTTTGGTTTTGTGTCTCGCTAAGTGAACTTAAAGATAGCAAATGTAGTCGTTTCAGACATTTTCTACACTCAAATTAAATTAAAATGAAACAACCAAAACTAATTCTTTTGTGTGTGCATCTTGATATCCACAAACTGTCGAATTTGCATTTTTAATGTTATCATGGTGGGACTTTTATTTCAATAAGCAAAACGTATATTAGTTCCAGTGCTCTTGATCAAGATATGTACGCATTATTGAGATAAAAAAAAACAAAGCAAAAAATACACAAACCAAAAATAAAAAATATATATATACAACTTATCAACGAAAAATCTCAAAATTGTGCCGAAGTTCGAATTCTAAGAGAATCAAGTGTGCATTTCTACTGGAATCTTCTATGCTATAAATACATCTTAAAATTAATCTACTTACCGCAAACACCAAACATAGTACTTCCCACGGATTCTATAACGGTGCAGTATGTTCAAGAGCTTTCAGTCTTTCCTATAATAGCATAACAGTACTACCCTGGCCTATAACATTACAGAATATGTTTATTCAATGCGTACCTTTGTTTAGCAAGCCAATATTAACATTTAATTGTTGCCGGGACACCTGCTTAATTCGACACCATTTTAGAATACGCCCAACACCATTTAACCTAAGACCCGAATTTATAAAATTATTGACAAAGGTAATTATCGCCACCTTAAAACCCTTGAGTCTTGGCACACTTCAAAAACTGTTGACGCTGACAATAACTCATGCCCGCTTCCAAATCAATACCGCATTCTTTTAAAGAAATGAATTTCGCACCTTTTTACTCCCTAGTTTTTAATTCTTTCGCGTATGCTAATTTTTTTACTTTTTATCATGTACGCACATTCGCTTTCTCCACATTTTTATCCGTTGAAGACAACAGGACGGTTGTCGAAAGCTTATAGTTTTAAATTTTTAACCAGAGAACGTTTTTTATATATATTATTATGAATCCTGGTTACGGCCCTTCAATTTTCTTAAAAAAAATAATAGTTAAAACAATTGTAAAAAAGGTTTGCGTAAGGTTCTGTTAAAGAAACGTCAGTTACATCTGAGTCCGCGCGAGAAGGCGAACGTCTCACAGCTTATGTGACCTTGAGCCCTAATAAGGCTGTAATTGAGATATATTCTCTACTAAGTGCATTAGACATAAATTGCATACCACGAAGCCGACGAAGCTATCGATCGTGATAACCTGCACCAGTTAAATGACTCAGTTTTAATGCTTAATCGTGTTGAACCTTAGGTGGTGTCCCAACGTTAATCTAACCATGTAAGACATTTCAAGCAATTTAGATGCGAGTAGACACTATGTACAACTAATGATATTATTTCTTCCGTCATTATGCACACATTATTACCTGAAGGCTGATTGGATGACAAATCATTTGACAAGCTGATCACATTATCTCTCATGTGAAGTTGGTTTATGTTTGGTGCTATTTTTAAGCTAAGTGCTCCCCGAATGAAGAATGGTCACACCGGTCAAACCCAGACTCTTTGGCGCAATATTCACATGACAAGCGTATGTACAGTTCGACTCATATAGAAAGGACAACTTTAGCACGACAATGCCACTGTGGAAATTATAATTACAATTACAGATTGTTTTTGAGACGTGCCATGACACCTTCACTAGCGTAATGGACTTATACTAAATACTAACCTTTAAAACCCAGTTTCAGTTTACTAATCCCACTATAAGGCAACAGAATTATATATTTCGAATTGCTCGTTTTTTAGTGTACAAATAAGCAATTTCATCAAACTACCCGAGTTCTTGAAAAATACTAAAACTGCAGCCAGGAATATTCATGATAAAAGTATAAAAATGGTTTTACACTGGCTAAGAAAACGTTAAAAACGAACGTTTTTTAAATCACGTCTCGATCTTCAATCTTCATCGGTTTGAGGGAATCAAAAATGTAAGAATAAAATTTATAGGGTCCAAAATTATGTATATACGAAAGAGTGCACGAGAAGCAGTAAGTTAACAAAGCAGTAAGTTAACATTTTTAATTCCATCAAACCGATGAAGATGGAATATTTTCGATCGAAACGTCTTTTTATAGTGATTAAAAAAAAATCGTTTTTAACGTTTTCTTGGCCAGTGTCAAACCATTTTTATACTTTTATTACCGAGCTCTTACTTCTACTTTGGATTTGGCGTCATACTCCAGTTGATATGGCCTTGGTGCTCGTCTTGCTCCGAGAGTTTTGCAGATGCTCCTTCCTAAGGCAAGCCACACTTGCGCCAAAGTTATTCTCCAGAAATATCTCAATTTGTGGAAATAGGAAGATTATAGACACACTGAAAATCAGATTTGCGCGAGGATCCCGCTTTTGACGTTAGGCTCGTGTTTTTGTTTTTAACTTTCAAGTTTAAATTATATTTATCTACAATTCCCATCTATCTTTCCAGTCATCCAAATAATGTTCAATTGGTACGAAATTGATTCTTATGCTTGTCTCAATTTACGAGAGTAATGAAATTATAGAAACACATCAAAACCCCGTCACACTTAGGCGACGATTTTATTCTGACCTTCGGCTCACTAATGTATTTTTTTTTCTCCAAAATCTGGGAATAATTAATTTTGGCAAATGTTTACTGTAGGTTGACTTCTCATTTGAGCTATGGTACCGTTTTGGTAAAATTTCAAATTTAACTTGATGTCAGCCAGATAACCGCGTCCACTCTGTAGTGTCATCATCGGAGTTGTTGCACTCACCGAAAAGATCAAGGAGAGAGAAGTTTTACTTACGATTATATGATGGATATGTATACTGAGCTATAGCCTTGTTTCTCTATAAAGGATCTATAAGTGATCGTGATAAACAGGACAGTCTTTAATCCAGAGGTCACGACAGTGAGAGTTCCTGTTCAATTTTTAAGCACGTCGACGCCACTGTAATATAAATATATAAATTTCCTCTCGAGAAAGGCAGTCTTTAATCTTTAGTTCAGTGTTTGTTCCGGGAAGATGTGGGCCTAATCACAATGAACAATAGGCAAAACGTTATTAATTTCCGTGTTGCATTTCACTGGTATAAATAATATGGAGAACTTTTGTTATTGGCCAACGAAAATTGACAGTCGAAGCAAAAGTTCGACACTGAGTCTCAAGACGGACGGCTTTTGTTAAGCCACAGAATTAGATTTACAATAAGAATGGAAATGTGGCTCTGTCTGGAATAATAGTTGTTTTCAGAAAGCAATACTTATTCAAATTAATCATACTTGATCTATGTCGTGCTTGAATGTATCTACATGTAGGAAGCCTTCGTTCTATCTATATATCTAGATTGTACTTTAACTTTGAAATGCAATGCAAATAATTTACGTATCACCAGCCTGTTTATTACCCTGAAAGTCTGTAAGCTAACTAATAACGTTGCTGTCATATCCAGCACGATAAAGCTAAAGTGTAGAAAATTCGAGAAAGAAAGGCTTTTGAATTTGGTTGTCAGTTTTTGGGTTTTCTGACAGATGGTCGCCTTTATTTCCTTTAATCCGACAGAAAAGAATTATTGTCTCTTTCATAAACTAATTTAAAATATTTTTGGTATATTTAATGCTCCACATGGCGTCTAGATGTACGTACGCCCCAAAGTAATAAAGTTGAAGTGCATGAATTTTGCCAAAGGTCGTATTGTCGCCTTTTTCCGCCGCCTTTTTACCGCCTTTTCTCACGCACACAATATTATTAAATGTGTTTGCGTTTACTGCGGTTTGCCGTAATCAATCACTATGCTAGTTGTACTGTCAACAAATCGTTCTAGGTACAGAGCAAATGAGTCCGGTCATGAGTCGCTGAAACAGAATCGGCGAATTGCTTGTTTTATTGAAGAAAACAATTACCAATTCAGAATGACAGCTTTAATTTTTGGGTATCCTCATTGTTATTGCACTGGCTCGTAGAATACTTGGCGAACTTGATAATTAATCCATTCTTTATTAAGATTCACCACCTGTTAAACAAGTATTCACATCCGGGAACTCATATACGGTTTTGAAATTTTGATGACTCGGTTTTTGATAAAACCATTTTTTTTGTCATTTTCTTCTGAAAATGTGTAACCTGTTTTAATGCAATGCAAAGTTTATTGTAGATCTTTTGAAAAGGACAAAGTCATGCATCTGTCGTAAACAAACTGCTATTGAGTGAAATGTTTATTTTTCGCGCCTAGCGTTAACATTTTTTATTTTCTCCGTTGACTATGTTTTTGATAAAACCATTTTTTATGTTTTCATTTTTTCAATACGGAATATGTGTGACTTATTTCAATACAATGCAAGGTTTATTGTAGCTTTTTAACAAAGGAGAGAGTATCTGTCGAAAAAAAAACGGTATAGAGCGTTTTCACCAAAATAACAAGATCGTTTTGCGTGCATCAAAAACATCAACAAACTCAGAAATTGTAGAGTAGGTGGAAATAAATATATTCCCCAAATTTTAACTTGGCAGTGTTCATTGCAACGAAGTTATCGGGAAAACAATATTCGGAAAATTACAGAGCTTAGTATGGGTCCGCCATATTGGTGTACCAGTTTGGAACACCAATATGGCGGCCAAAAATGTCAGCGAGAAGAAAAAAAGATTTTGCTTCCAAAGTCATGAGTTTTAGTTCGGAATGCTTTAGTTATCATTTTTGACTGATTAGCATATCGGAAAATTATTTTAAAAGTGCGAAAATATGGTTTCTGTAACATTTCAGGTGACATTGAGCCAGGCCGTCTCAAAATTTTCCCAGCAATTAGCGACACTGATGTCTAGAATATACTAAAAGAACAGCTTTGTATGATCAATAGTTTTGAATTTAGAATTTTGATGATGTCGCGTGAAAACGCTCTATTAAGTCTAATTTTTCGCCTCTTAATTCGTTTTATTTACTTGGTCGACTTTGTTTTTTGATAAAACCTTCTTTTATTTTCTAATGAAAATGTACAACTTATTTCGATACAATGCAAGGTTTATTGCATTTTTCAACTTGTATAACTCTTCACTTGATATATGATGTTAGTAACATCGAAACGTCGGACAGCAATGATTTTTGTATTTTTACTAAAGTGCTTTTAAGCAAAGGCCGGTTTATTGTAGCTTTTAATAAAGGAAACAGTACATCTGTCGTAAACAAATCGCTTATTCAGCGTGCAATCACGCACAGTCTTCAGTTTTTCATACATTTGTCTTCAAAATTTCTCTCGGTAACTTTGACTTACAGGCAAAAGGTTCTTACAGGAGCCATGAATAGGGAAAAATGAAAACGCGACTGCATGCTTTATATCAGCAAAGCTACGTCCATCAGTTTTCATCAGTATAATTTTTTACATAATATATTCAGTATACTGACAACGAATATTCCAGAAATGCAATTTTATGAAAGTTATTTCACATCAAACTCCCACGCAAACGCCGTATTTCGCGCCTTTTTCCACCCTTTTCAAAATAGCGGAAAAGCACAAATTCGGGTCTATTGGCAGGCAAATGTATATTGCTACGTAGAAGAAATGGCGTTTTCATTCTCGGCGTAAGTTGTGTTAACATGAATACTTTGAACGTTCTCGCATACGAATAACATACTTTTGCATTCAGCAACGATAAACCGCATAACATCCATCCATGAGCAAGAATGACTGCCATTATTTTGGAAAACACGTTTTTTGTTTTTTTGTTTGGAACATATTACTACCACTTGGTGGTCACTTTATAATCAAGTTTTTGCTTAATTTCAGTCTTCAATTATTTATTCGGGAAAATTCAATAACAATTTATTGGAACGGAATTTTCAGTTTATCTTACCTTGGTTTACTTTGTACGCGATGGAACAAAGCGTACTGCAACGTTAATAACTTTACTGTATGTGGCTGGCTACCTTTCAAGATGGCTGATCGTGTTTACTTTACATGTTGTATAAGAACTACCAAGAAAATGGAGCGTTTTAAGTGTCCTCTATTAACGATTTGAGCAATTCCCTAGTTTGAACTGGGACTAGTTTGGCAACGGAGACTCAATTGTTATGGAATAAAATACCATTATAAACTGGATTTGCATGCATTGTAAAATATTCTCCATCGAATTAGCTTACATTGCAAGCTAGTTCAGTTTAATACCGAGAATACGAAAATCGCCTATTCTTGATACAAAAGCAATTTTTGAATGAATCATGCTTAACAGTTAAACACACAGATCCGATATGCTGCATCCCTTGTATTTTTTTTTGGCAATGCCATGGTGTAAAAGCTTATGATATTAAGGCTTTTCTATATTAAATACATTATGATTTTTTCGTTGTATTTTTAAAGAGGTTTAGTATCGTTTCTTCAGCTACCACAAAGCGTTTTTAATTATTGCATAAAATGTTCATATGAGAATAATGGTCATCAAACCGACTTCAACGACTTCAAGAAAAAGCTGTTAAAACTTTCAGCAAGACTTGCATTAATTTCAGCGTGTTACGTTTTGTATTGGGTCGTTCTAATTACCAGCTCGAAGAAGTGACTAAAAAAGACGTGCCAAAAATGGTGATTAAATCCCGCTTCGAATCCGCATTATACATTTTCAGCAAGACGTTTGATGTTGACGATGTTGTTGTTGTTGTTGATGATGATGATGATGATGTCTAATATGTTTTCGTTAAATCGATAGAAATCATATCAGGTTGAGGTTACACTGATATGTCTGAACTCAGCGAAAGTTCTATGTCATCTACTTGTAGGTGATTTGATATTGAGCCAATGGATTGTAAGCGCTGCATTAAACTGTAAAAAGTCTGGCCTATTAAAGAAGTAAATCTTGGCATTTAATTTTTTCTTGGCTCTTAGCTGTGTAATAAGGGCGAAGGTGTTAATTTCCCGATGCAAAATTCCCTTGAAACAGCCACCTGTTTGTATACCGGGGCGCAATGCGATGTTTTAACAAAGGCGTTCCTCGCCTTCACAAATATACAGTATTTCAAATGAAATGAAATTTCTGTAACCAGTAGTGTTATACTGAATAGTCCAGTCGCACACTAGTCCTTCTTAGAAAGTTATATGTAAGTACTTATTTGAAATAGCGGTTTCCTGCAGTGGGAACTACACTTGTAAATGCCAAATTCTGAACTAAACAAGAGAAGATCGTTTTTAAGAGTATAGTTTCACTAATCTCATTTCACGCTATTCATTTTATTATAAGACTCGAAAAGGTGTATATATATATGTCTACAGGTTTAGGGTTTTACAAATGTAAGATCCCGTTCATGAAATAAACATTTTCATACAGTAGAAGCTCTCTGAGTGGACACTCTTCTTTAACGGATAGCTCTATACTACTTACAGCCGCCGTTTGAACTCAGGTTATACAAACTCTGTTTTAAAACATCCCCGTAAGCGACCAGCTCCAGTTGCGGACACTTTCTCTACTTTCCAAGGGTGTCCGGTTATGGTAGTTTCGACTGTATTACTCATACTAGTCGAGGAGATAATAAGACAAGTTATCAAAACGATTACTTACTTGGCTTGGGTTATGGATAAGTTGGCAGTTCCACTCTAACTATGGTTTTCAGCTTGTTCCCCAGCGCTCAGGTCTTGAGAGCTGCACACGAAGACATAATTGAATACTCGTTATTCCAGGCAAAAAAGTCACCTTGACTCTCAGTGAATACTGACCAATTATATCTAACCGTAGCTGTAATTATGCAAATTGCCATGTTTTCATATAAGCCTAAGCGACCTGCTCTAGATTATTCTGGAATATTTCCTCGTCAGTCCAAATAAAAAAATGGAAAATGTCAAGTTGCGGTATTTAATTAATCAACCTCTATGTTAGTTCCACTTTAAAAATTGCTTTTAATCGCAAGATTCTAAACCTTAGCTTTGTCTCAACTGAGTCACTGGACCGAAATAATCGGGCCAATTTTTAAATTAGGAAAACTATTGCCAATTGTAAATGATCCCGGTTATTTTTTTCCGCTTTGAATTTTCCTCTCCTTACCCGTAGAGCTCGAGTGTTCTTTTGAAAATACAATTTTGTGAACGCACTTTCACCAAAAACCACTTATAACTTTTAAAGGTTTCTTTACCGTCACTATTTACCAAGCTAGTCTAAAAAATGTGCTAGTAGACAGCAATTTAAGATTTCCATATATAAGACGTTAAAATGATGGAAATATCAAAAGATCCAGTCAGCAGCAGTTTTGCTGAAAAGGCACCGTATTTACGCCTGGAAATGTTTTTATTTCCTTGTTTCTATAGTTCGGTTCGGCGCATGTTCAGGCTTATCAACTATATCCGTTTAAGGTAATTCCATCGAAATAGAAGTTACACTGGGAAGTTTCTGAAACTTTCCCTAGTTGAACATTGTGATGTAATGTTTCAAAATATTGAATAAAAAGAATAGGTCACCAGCCCCGCGAAAGAGATATAATCGACTAAAATACCTCATAATTCCTTACAAAATCAACCAAAAACACGTATTTTTTCACGTTGTCAGTGATTATTAATTTTCCTGCACTGAGAATTGGTCTATACTCCTTGTATAGAAAGAAGATGATTACTAGACTTAAATATGCGAAAAAAAATGATAGGTCACCACGCTCGTTTACGAGAAAACAATCATTACCTCTCTGGCGAGCATAGCCACAATGAAAAAGCCGCCATGTTTTTAATGTGCGCGCGCTAATTACGCGCAAATTATGCGCAGAAAGGATGCGCAGTGCAATACTAAGGAATGACCTTAAAAAAGCCCCCCTCACTTGTACTTCTCGATAATCACATACTATAATTAGTCCAAGAAAAACGACGAATAACCAAAATTCACAACAAAAAATCAACGAATTACACCGAGAATGTCGACATTGAATAACAGAATAAATTACCAGAATAAAGTTGTTAGCCCGAAGGATTTATTCTGGTAATTTATTCTGATATTCAAATGTCGACATTCTCGGTGTAATCCGTTGAAATATATTGTGAATTTTGGTCATTCGTCGTTTTGCTTCGACTAATTATAGCATGTGATTACTGAAGTATCGAGAAGTATACATGTGAGTGGGTTTTTTTAACCGATAAAGTTACGGAGGTAGGGGGGGGGGGGGGGGAGGGGGGGGGGGGGGAGGGGTCTGAAGGTTGAACTTGCCAACAGTTAATATAGACTGCGAGCAGTCTCTTTCTTTTCCAAATCTCCTAATTTACATAATTGTCACATTTCCGCTAGCGCCAAGGATCTGAGGAAAGACGACCGACTGCTCGCAGTCTACAGTTAGTAATCGGGCGCGTTGTAATGTTTGTTATAGCGATGGGACATGCTGTTGTCCCCACGACAAGATATTTTTGACGTAAATCAACGACAAGATGTTTTGACGTAATTGGGTACTTCACACGAGGGGACTTGCTCCAGGGACAGGTCCCTTCGTGTGTTCCGACCTTCAATGTTCAATTAGCGTATGTGGAGTACGGCAGTTGTGCCGGCCGTTAAGTTACTCACGTATTGACCAACAAATCACCGAGCGATAGCGTTGTGCAGATTAATTGATTGAAGTCGGTTTAAGTTGGACTTTTGTAGTTGACTGAAAAAAATTATTCCTTTCGTTGGATTTGTTGCGCTGTTGAGTGACGGAGGGGGACCGGGGGAGACGCAAGGTTGTTTCAAATCTACCGGCTCAGTTATCATTGCCGGTTAACTCCAGTTTCCGTAGCACGAAGCGACTAGGAGTAACGTTGTCTGTCGCAAATATATCTACATCTAGGGTAATACGGCAATATATCTTACCGTTACAAATGTGTTTACATTGTAGCTAAAATGTGTAGGATGATAGTTGTGGTGAATAAATGTTGTCAACATCAGTTTAATATTTGAAATAATTGTTCTGTTAGCAATTACGATCAGTGGAACCAGCGAGCGAAACTTAGGCCCAATTTATATGTCGCATTTCAGTTGCGACGAATTTATTATGAATTTAAGCCGCAAAAATCTCGCTGGTATTAGTTGATTCGACTATGTTGCAATACACCATAGAAGCAACGTGTGTTCTACTTTGCTATCTGTGTGGGTATTGCGCTGATTTAAAGCGAGTTCAGCGAGTTTTCTTGGGAATTGAATTTGGACGCGACTGAAATGCGACGTATAAATGGCGCCTAAATTGGTAAATACTGTACCGTTATTTTTTAAATAATAGGAAAAAAACAGATGTTTTATAGACTTAGATTAGAATGGAACATCATTTTCAGATTCGAACTATATAACACCGTCACAGGAGTGCTTCATTGTAATTTTATATACGTTAAATTTCCTTCAACGACACTTGACTTGGAAATGATGTTCGAAACAGCGAAACATCGTGAATTCTTATATTTCTAGATTGCAAAAAGGAATCGTTTAAGGAATTTAGCCTCCGGCTGGTGTACGGGTATCCTAGACCCATTTTATGTAATATATAATATTTTTGCAAATTTCAGTTCGGATATGTTTTTATTTTCTTGTTAGGCAAATAATAAGCACCGTTTAAGCTTAGGTGTGAATACAATGACAGTTCCAATCAAACTCTGGCTTATTTATCTTTAGGTTACGGATTTTCTAGAGACCCCCTTGACGACAGAGCCGTTGAGTTGAGTAGATAATAAGACAAGGTACGAATACAACTACTTACTTGATTCAGCTTTGGATAACAAGTTAGCTCCACTTTAACTCTGTCTGGCTTCGCTTATCTCTACTTGGATTTTGAACTGAGCTGCAAGTTAAACACTGACTTAATTACCAAGTAGTATTTCGTTATAAAAAACAGATAACGTTAAACATAGAAAAACGTACATCACCAATTTTCCATTCCAGACGCTGGTGTCTTTCAATGCATACCGCCAATTTGCTCCTTATAAATTAGTTCTGGATCTTATGTAGCCTTCCTTCAGCTTTTTTTTTGCATGCAAATGAAGAATTATCTCGTGCGATTAATGGCTCAATGCAGATTTGAAGTATTTCTTCGGCGCGTCTAACATGTTAGTTCGATAGACAAAATAAGTGCGATTTAAAAGCTGCGGTAACTCTCAACAGACATGCGACACAGTATGATACTAACACCTTGGCATTAAGTGACCGATATTCCTAAGCTGGCATAATTGGTTGGCTTCCAGCAATTTCAAAATCATAACAGTCAATAATTTTAAATTCAGAATGCTGAAAATTAGTGTTATTTATTTCAACACTTGAAAAAGTTACGCTGTCATAAAGTCAATAAATCTAATAGATATTTGCAGCACGGAGAAAACTGAATATTTTAGTACATTGTCTTTGATAATTTGGTGAAAATACTTAGAAGCACCCCTTAGGGCCTCCACAGACTAGAGAGATAGTTGTCGACAACTATTTAGTTGTCGATCATAATAATTAGTTGTCGATCATAAAATTTGTCGATAACACAAAAGCCAGTGTGTGAAGCTAGTTATCGATAACTAAGGCCCTTAGTTATCGATAACTAAGGCTCTTAGTTATCGATAACTAGCTAAACACACTGGCTTTTTTTGTTATCGACAACTTTTTATGATCGACAGACAACTAAATAGTTGTCAACAACTATCTATCTAGTCTGTGGAGGCCCTTATTGAGATGAAACCAAATTTAAATACAATAATTCATGTGAATACATTTTATTTGCGTTTTCATTGATTTCAGAGTCACCTTGACTCAAAGTTTGGAGCCAGGGTGCTTTTCGATTTAGCGTAGACTACCACCGTGACCATCGAAACAGATAAATGTCCACTAATAACTAGCTTTTTTATATGAAACTGACTGCACAGTAAATACACACAGCAAAGACGGCGGGTGATCTGGGTCCTAATCTCTGAGTCCGCTGACCAACGAATTGTAAGAATATGCTAAGAATATACCCAAGGCTGAGATTTAGTTAAGACATTTTTTTGGCATGTTAATAGAAAATAAAATGCAATAAAATGAACTTTTATTTATTATACCATTGAAACGTATGGTAAATATGTACCATGTATACTTCTTTCCTTTTTCTTAATTAATCAAAGGTTTTCCTGGTCATATCCGTATTATTTTACTGAAATACTATACTATTTTTTCTACGAATGTATTAAGAATATTTTCAGCCTAAAATCGGCAGAAAAATAAGAATATTCAGCCTGGGCATGAAAATAACATTCTTACAAAAAAAAGAGAGCGTATTTAATAAATGAATTCGCCAAGTCAACAAAATCACTTAGATGATGACCTAACACCGAGAAAATGCATGGAAAAAATGCCAAAAAACATTGCACTATATTCCAAATATATCAGAAATGCAAGGCCTAATTAATTGTGAAGGATTTTCCATATACGTAAATGCAGTGAAACACGAAAAACACACTTACCAGTGGGTTAAAACTTTCTATATTCTGCATCCTTGTCATCTTGCGGTGATCGGAGATTCAGTGAGTAAAAAAGCAAGATCTATCCTGGTTTTGAAGAATGATCTCCTCAGTAATGTAATGTCTGAGACCGGTCCAAACTATACAGCAGGTTTGACACTAACACCGACGAGCGAATACATGTTTATGTTTTCTGCTGACAGGTATTCCAATACACTTGTCACACTTTGTAGCACTATTGTTAGACATTCTTTATTTCTAGCCAATGGGATAACTACTGTGGATTTCTCAGGTGTTTTTTTTTTGTGCGTGAAAGACCCCACGTACGTGTTCTTTTCAATTGCTTTATGCTTTTATTTTATCATGCTGAAAAATTCAAATCCTTACCTTGACTGAATGAAAACTTGCGTCATTGGGATAACAAATAATTACTCTCTGTCGCGACAACTTAAGGGAAAACATCACCGTTTTCATTTGGGCGAATTACGTGTGGAACTATGACTTATTTCAGTTTGAACTATCACTTATTTCCTTTAGAAAACATCAAAAAGGCGATAAAAACCATGTAAAACCACGGGTGGTTACGAATAACCGTAACAACGCGATTTCCGGGCCAACAAAGTGAGATCTTTAAAACGTTCCAATTAAAATGAACTTAGTTTAGTTTATATTTTGAGCTGATATTTGATTCACTGGAAGCTAGGGGATGACAAGCTATACACTTGCGGTTGTCATGACTGGCCTTCCATTATTTTAGACGTTTTTCTTGAAATATATACTTTGAATTCCTTTCTCTTTTGAACTATCTCAAAGAAAATTTACGGTTTAGGCCGCTTTTCATGATCCGTTCCGTATTTTTGGGGCGAAGTCCGAATTTCCTTTCGTCTAATAACTAGCTGCATGGTAAATGCTTCCTTAGCTTTTTAGTATCCTTTTGTAGCGTTGTACTATCTTGCAATCCGATAGGCTAAACAGACAATAGGCCAAACAACCCACGGTCGCCAAAGGGTAAGAACTGTCATGAACCAATAGCATTTTGATGAAAGGAGCTTGTAAATATTGCCTGCTATGCAAATAATACTGCTAAGCTTAATAATTAATGAGGGAAACTGACCTTGAAATATGTCATGTTCTCTATATGTACTAAAAAGCATGACAAATTTGTCAACATCCACGATGACAAAATGGTGAACGATGTTAATTTTGTTTTAAATCGATGGATAAAAAATATTGTATTTTAGGACAACAGTGGCACTTTTTCAGGTAACACAGTTTTTAAATGTCAAATAAATAAAACCTCCACCTGAGGTCTTTTATAATTACAAAAGAGTAATAAACAGAAAAAAACAATTTGCTGCAGGTGTCATCTTGTTTGTCCGTGTCACACTGTGACTTCTGGGAGTCACATTGAAACTCAATAACAGTCGAAAATATAAGGATAAAATATACGGATTTGTCTTGAGAAAAACGGTCAATTTTTGGGGCTAAAATACGAACTAGTTTTGAATAAAAATTGCCTACCTTAGTTCTAAAAATACAAAAATTAATGCTGTCCGACGTTTCAATGTTGCTAACATCATTATCAAGTGAAGAGTAATGCAAGATGAAAAATGAATATAAATTAGTGAAACATATATAATTCACTAATTTATATTCATTTTTCACCTTGCATTACTCTTCACTTGATAATGATGTTAGCAACATCGAAACGTCGGACAGCAATGATTTTTGTATTTTAACTAATAAAAGTGCTTTAGCAAAGGTTTATTGTATTTTTACTAAAGTTGCTTTTATAGCAAACCTGATTGGCTACCTTACTTCTGTTGTGTATTTTTTTGTTTCTATGTGGTTACTGGCCGATTCTCTAGTGTTTTAAGTTCCACAGTTTTCCCTCTACTATACTGATTTAGTAGAAATCTACTAGTATACTAATGCAAATGAAACAATCTGATTGGCTGAGCTACTCGTACACTATCAGCCATTAATGTGCAGTGGCTGGAGGTCGTCCACAAAATTGCGGTTTCTTCTCGTTTCTCCGAAGTTTCTGAAGAAGATTTAGAGTTAATACTAGACACTTGCTATGATTTTTACTAAAACAATTAGATTATTCGCTCTCAATTTCTATGATGTGATAGTTGATTCGGCCAACGGCCTCATCTATATATCAACTATCACATCATAGAATCTCGAGCTCATAATCTAATTGTTAAATAGAGGGCAAACTAAAACTCACTGGAATCGCGCTAAATTGCCCCAGTAACCACAACAGAAGTAAAGTAAGCAATTTTTATTTAAACTAGTTCGTATTTTTAGCCCCAAGAATAGACCATTTTTTCTCATACAAATATATAAAAAGGCGTAGTCAACGGGTGGTTGTCGAGATTCTAATGAATTTTTTACTGTGATATTAAAATATTTCCAATTTTTTGTTATGTAAGTGATATTCCATGTTTGAATTAATATCTCATTCACATGTTTGAATTTAGAATAGAGCTCGTAAAAAGAATAGCAAAAAATAGCGTGGCATAGCCCCTTTAAGCAGTTGCGAAAAGAAAGCCTGAAAAATAAACTGGTATTTGTAGGTATGTTATGACATTTCGGACATAAATAATGAGCCTTTCAGCCAAGCAAATAACAGATACGTTTTTCTCTTACCAACCTCTTATTAAATGTCAAATAATAAATAAACATATCCTGAAATTCTGCTTTAACCTTGATCATGTAATTGTTCCAGCCATGGAATTACAGCTTCAAATTTCCGAATAAAGTAACTATAATAACATTCTATCCCCTTTTGTTACAAAAGCATCATTAACGAACAACTTTTTGGAAAGCTTAAAGGAGCGGTGTCACGACATTTTAAGTCATTTTTACGAAGTGCAAAATAACCTTCAAATTGAAGAAAGCCTCAAAATACTAATTTACTAAGGTAGAAAAACACCAAAGAGGTAATAATAAACCAAACAGGAACAAGGATGGTTGAGGATGCAGAAGATTAAGACGGATTGTGAATGACCAACTTGAAAAAATTGGCCATTTTTTTCAAGTGCGTTAAACCGTTTAGAGATGAACTGAATTTCAAATTAGTCACAAGATAAGTTGTCGTAGGCGTATTAGAAAATAATGGTTTTTGGGTGTGTGAAGTGTTTCCCCATAGTCGTACCCACAGAGGCATTGGCAATCAATCTTCACTTACAGTCGAAGCTCTCTGAGCGGACACTCTCGTAAGCGGATAGCTCTGACTACTTGCGGCCGCCTAGCTTGCCCAAACCCCATTTGAAATCTAGCTCATACAAACTCTGTATTTACACACTCCCGTAAGCGCCCAGCTCCAGTTATGGACACTTTTTCTGCTTCCTGAGGGTATCCGCTTACGGGAGCTTCGACTGACAGTATTACAAACGCCCCATATTTCATAATCTAAGCACAAGCGGTAGATATTACAGTTCTACCAGACCTCATCCTTAAGAAGGTTACTTTGGAAATTTTATTTAGGATAGTTCAAACCTCACGTACCTTTCTCTCCTCTGTGTAAAAATTGGTCTTGGCATCTACCAATTATCATACATCATCGGAAGGAATATAAAGCATGTAATTTGAAAATTGCTGAACGGACATCTTGGTGAGATGATTTTACCTTCGATTTTATAAGCTATGTCGTTTTGTTGATCAATGCCTTAGTTGACATCTACTTTGTTAGCGGATCTAGTGACTCGCCATACACCTGAGCCAAAGGAGGTCTATATATTTACTGGAATGTTTTCAACATTGTGCTATCGAAATGACTTGTTCTTTATGAGGGCGAAAGCTTCTAAGTACACAACAGACAGATCAATAATTTTTGGTTATCGCTTTTAAAATATTCAAACTAGTTTGATATATTGGGCTCTTAGCTTTGCTACTAAAATACAACAAGCCAAAACTGGTATGTTCTCGATACTTAATATATATGAGACAGTTTCTACCTACCTCAGTTTCGAAGGCTCTTATAATCTATCTTTGTTTCCAACGATAAGTCATCGGCGTATTAAACCAATTTGTCCGCTTTTGTTATTGACATTGGGTTGCTCTTTGTTTATCTCATGTTTTGGCTAAGCGAAAAACTTTCAGACAATTAGTATTTTCCCTGAACCGTCGACATTGATTCGTGAAAGATTTCGTTTCTTCCGTGCACCTTAGGTTTTTGTTCACAAGAATAAAGTTTTTCCAGCTTAGTTTGTCTGAAAGAAAAGGCATCTCCAAACAATGCAAATATATTAATTTAGGATTTCGGTAATGAGTGTTGCTGTGGTAATTAGAATGTTCCTAATACACGTGAAACGTTCCTTGTCAGTCATTAAATCATCGTACTTACGAGAATGTTTTAGTTAGCTTTATTTCATTATTGACGATGCCGCCTCTGTCAGAAAATTGCCTAATGGATGAATATGAAAATTCGAAGCAGAAAAAAAAAACGATTCAGAGTTAGTGGTAGCTAAATGAAAATTGTTTTTCCAGTCACCTTTTTGTCGTCTAGGTACGGGAGGGTGTGATATTATTACTTTTCGTCAGGTGTATGAACCGTTTAAAGGGAACTATTACTTTTGCTGACATTTTGTTTTCATTAAATGCCGTGTAAGTATAAGTAAACATGACAGACTCACTGCACAATATCATTAGCAAAAAGAACCCCAAATCGTTGCCTTTCTCTTCTCATTACATTCGAACCCATATTAAGCGACCACCACCTATTAAGCGGCCAGTTATCAAAGTCCCGAAACTATTGTCAGTATAATCATGTAAAATAAAACCAAACCCCTATTAAGCTTCCACCTCTATTAAGCGGCCGTGGCCACCTTTTGGCCGTCCCTATTGAAGGCTCTCCTATTGTTTTTACCCCAATTATTCGGCCATAATTTAATACACGTAGTTTGGCCTTGTTTAGAAAAAGCTGATGACGGATGAGAGTCCGAAAGTGAATAAAGATTGATGAAGATTGATGACCAGTCTGCGGGAGTGTGTCTGTATTCAAATAAAGTGACGTTTCTACCACGCCTCATGCTAATTTCTAAAGAAACCCTTGGCCGCTTAATAAGGGTTCGGCTGTATTAATTATAAGGCGGACTAATTTATTAGCCTGTATCAGGTTAATTTTGATGTATGAACATTTCGTTTTTCTTAAGACAGTAAATAAAAGATTCTCTATCAAATGATATTTTTTTCAGTGAATTATTATAGACGGAGGGTATTGACATGTTCCATCTACAAACTGAAAGAAAATTTGAGAATTTGCCGCTTCGCTTCAAAATGACCAGGTTTTCAAGATTTGTGTTTGTTTATTTATTTATTTATTTATTTATTTATTTACTTATTTATTTACAGACAAAATATCAAATTACAATATACACAGCTGCGACTTGTCTATCAAAATCCGTTTACATATAATTATAATACAAGGCTTTTAAAGATGTTTTGGAATATAAATTCAAAGCAGGGGCTGTGTGTTGCATAAAATTTATTAGATTGTGTGGAACCACAAGTTATGGTACCCAATAGACCGATTCGAAAAATGGAGTCCCGTTTAAATAGTTATATTTGCTTGTTTTTGTTTGTTTAGTTATTTGTCACACACAGATAAAACAAATTATACAATAATAATAAAAAAGAAATTAACAAATACAGAAAGTGGCGAGAGGGCCTAAGAAGACTGTCAAGCAGCGTGCTCGCGTTGCCACATACACTTGCTTTTAACGTGTATACGAGGCTAGTCAGTGATAAATAATAATTACAGTCGAAACGTCGTTACGCAGTTGGAACGTCGTTACGCAGTTGGAACGTTGGGTCGGTATGGATGGTTTGGCGTAGACACAATTTGTCATTTAAAATTGTTGGTTATTATTTGTCAGTTAGATGGTTTGGTTCAGACACAATTGTGATTTAAAATTGAGGGCCATTTCTCTGTTATCAGTCGAAATCTTATAATATAACATAAGTGTTGGTCATTTGCCCTTTTAAAATTGTGAACTTTTTCTCTGCTATAAGTCAAAATCTTAATTAGTCATACATGTAAGTCGAAATCTTGGTCATTTTCCAGATTGGATGGTTTGGTTTAGACACAATTTGTCATTTAAAGTTGTGGGCTTTTTCTCTACTATACATGTAAGTCGAAATCTTGGTCATTTGCCAGTTTAGATGGTTTGATTTAGACACAATTTATCATTTAAAAGTGTTGGTTATTTCTCTGCTGTAAGTTGAAATATTGGGCATTGGTCAATTTGGATGGTTTGGTTCAGACACAATTTGTCATTTAAATTTGTGGGCTTTTTCTCGGATATAAGTCGAAGGTTTGGTTTAGACACAATTTGTCATTTAGCGTCGATTTCACTGCTACGCGACCTTCGAAATCAAAACTCATCTGAGCGGTTTGCAACAGATTTCCGGTTTACTTACGGTAAAATCGAACACTTCCATAAAAGGTATAACATGTATGATTGACGGAAATCTTTTCTAAATCGCTCAGAGGAGTTTTGATGTCGAAGCCGCGTAGCAGTGAAATCGACGGTAAAGTAGTTCGTTATTTATCTGCTATAAGTTGAAGTATTGGGCATTGGTTAATTTGGATGGTTTGGTTGAGACACAATTTTTCATTTATAATTGTGCGTTATTTCTTTGCTAGAAGTCGACATCTTGGTTATTGTCAGTTTGGATGGTTTTAAATTAGGTAAGGCAATTGTTCATGTAAAATTGTGGGTTATTTCTCCGCTGTTATAATTCGAAAACCTGGTGCGTTTTCGGCTTGGATGTTTGGTTTAGACACAATTTGTAAGTTAAAGACAAAGACGTACTATAAAAGGAAGGTTACCTCCAAATTAGCAGCTTCAGTTCTTCTTCCGAAATTATTCCAAGCATGCAGTAAAAGAGTAAACATATTTATTTATTTCACCATGAAATAGTTTGTTTTCCAAGAAATAGCAACCACAAGAAGATGGAGTTATTAGGCAAAATTATTGCTAGAAGTAACATGCTCATTTATGCAACTCCAAACCCCGCGAAATTCAGCCACATTTAATTTTAATTTTACTCCATATTTTGTTCATAATGGTGCTAAATAATGTTCGTATGGTCAATCGAGCAAGCTTTAAGAAATTGGTTTTTAGCGAAGCTAACATTTCTAAACAAATGCAAGAGTGTAGCAGAAGTTCCACGTGCAAAACTAAAATGAAAATTAGATGGAAAGTGGGAGGAGCTAAGCCCCTTTTATAGTGCGCATGCGTCTTCGTGTTTAACATTGACGGCTATTTATCAGCTATGAGTTTAAATTTGGGCCTTAGTGTGCTTGGACGGTGTGGCTGAGACGCAATTTCTCTGTTAAAATTGTGGGACCGTATTTGTCTGTTATAAGTTAAAAGTTCATCCAGCTGTTAGTTTGGATGGTGAAGTCTAGACACAACTTGCCATCTTAAGGACGGTGCCTCCTAATACCAAAGTATTTTTGCGCGGTTTATGACTATGCGAGAAAAGCAGATCTTAGCAAGGGCTATTGGATTCCAAAAGAAAATTGGGGGTAACCACGCATTTTTCAGAGATAATCAAGCTTCAATCTGGAAAAAATGCTGAAATAGCATTTTCTCGGAAAAAAAAGAAAAATATATTTTTTCGCAGATTCCCTTTGAATTTGCCTTGACATACACGAAAGCAACAATAAATATAAAAAGCTTTAAAATACTTAACAAATGGTAATATAACAACTACTGTTAATGTGTTTTTTAATTAAAAATCATCGCAACGTAGCCATTATCAACCCTGACAGCTCTCCTCTGGTATACCAAAAATACAGTCTAAATAACTTTTGTACACAACAAAAAATTAATCATATGTTTAAGAGTCATACTCTGTATGAATCGAATAATATCGAGAAGTCGCGGCCACGGTACCTCACCGATTCGGCTGAAATTTTGCATGTAATCTTAGTTTAGGGTCCTAATTACGAAATAGATGTTTTAAAGTTCTTTAAATTTTTACTTTGGGAATTATGACGATGGCCGGTTTCGATCGGCTCCGAAGGGAATCCAACATGGCGGATCAAAGGACTTCTTGTCACACGACCTCCGAGCCTATGGCGCCCTTTTAACAAAAACCATTAGTACTGCCTTAAAGATCGATCTTTTTACTCCTGTTCTGTATGGAATACTTAGCTGAAATTAAAAGTTTTGGTTATGAACGAGCACAATGTTGTAGTGTACTTCTTGGTTGCTTTTGGGAGTCGTAAATTTACTGTATATCGAAAGGCCGATATCTCCCATGTTATGTCGATTGAGAACGTGCAATTTACCCTAAACGTAGATAATTTACAGGTTGTTCGATATCTAAAATAAAAAAATGGGCAACTTTTTTAGCACGCGAGAAAAAAATTCCACAAGTTGCTAATGTTTGCAGTATTGCGCAACTATTAATATCAACAATAATGGCGGCAAAGCGTTCAAATCATCTTCCATAATGAAGGAGATGGAAGTAAATTTGACTTCAAACAACGATTTATCACTCTATATTGACAAGAAATGTTGTTTGAATGATCTATCAGTGTTCGTGATCACTCCTTCGAATGCATTCGTGTAAATAAAATGGCCCTCGAAATATAAATTCCTTACTCTGTAAAGGTAGCCACGCTGCTAATGAAAATAGCGCAAGTAAAATATTATTCAGCAATTCAAGTTAACACCAACTATCAGACAAAGCAACAAATATCAGTAAAATATGAATATAGATCTAAATAACGCCCGAATAACGCGAATATGATAATATTAGCTTAAAGTAAACAATATAGTAACAATTCTTGTCACGTAATTTGGACGATGTTACTTTTTCAATACATTTAATTATTTCAAGGCTTGACTCACCTTGCGTTTTACAAATGTTTCCAACATCTACCAATACTCTTGCAGTTAATAAGTTAAGCACCCTTCAAGTTTTGTTTCCGTGTTTTGGGACGTTACATCTCGAATCAGACGGAATCAATTACTTCAGCACTTGAAATGAACAACTTCTACATTATGTTTGGGGGGTGGGGGTGGAGAGGGGTTTGGTCAATTTCCAAAACATTACCACATCGAAAAATGTAAATCGCGTACAACAAACAAAAATTAAAATATTTATTTCGAACAACCTCTACTATTCCGGGATCTTGGACTAGAATGAGCAAATATCGTCGGACCTTCAGGTGGAGAAAAAAAATAGTATATTGCCAAAAGCACAGGGAACCATTCTCCGCCCACACACACACACAGCCAAATTGTCCTCCGTTAGCATTCGCTTCCATGCAGCTAATTATTTTGATTTCGTGCATAACAAAATATAACAAAAGACATAAATTCTGTGAAAACGGCCGGTGCAATTTCCAGCTACGACGATACAAGTGTGATGTAACCTGTTTCAACGCCGGATTAAAAATACGTTAAAGAACCTCATACAGTTTTTGCTCTTATGAGTTTAATATAATTGAAGTTTCTTGTCCGAAATATAAAACCCGGACTTTACTCCAGACATAAATAAAATTGAACTTGACCGTCGAGGGCTATAGTCATAAACATTTGAAGACATTTATGGAACATATTTGGACAGACGAGCTCGTTATGCTGATCACGCGATTTCTAAAACTTAGCATTATTCAATGTTGCCTCCTGGATAGACCATGATAATGACCAAGATAAATAAGGTTTTTATCCCTCTAGTGAATAAAATCAGGTGGCTTATAATCTTAATCACTATCGTTGGGTGATAAATTGGCGGGAAATAAAGGGAGTAGGTGGGGTTGACTGTGATTTGGGGGAGCAGGATGATACGAGGCTCAACCATATATTTCCAAGATGCCAATTAGCGCAATCAACGCAAGCAATCTTTGAACAGTACATGTAAATGGTTTGATCAGTCCGCAGGCAACTTGTCAAAGCAAGAACAACTTCGCACAAGTTTCTCCAGCAACTCCGTATATGGTGCTTTTCTGCGCGCATTCAAAGAATTAACTTCCAGTCCAAAGTAGCAACAAATGTCTCGTAGCTTGGCTACTGTACATGTCGCTGTTAGAGTTTTCAAACTGTCTGTGGAAACAAGATCACAAAGATTGTAACCATCATAACTAAATGGATGACTGGGTTGTGTTTGCTGCAGCACTTCATTCCGTACCCTTGCCATGGCATCTTCCACTTCAGCTGCCACAAAATCTTCGTCAGCTGTTTCTGCCATGGCTTGATTCTTGCATTTTGCTCGGCGGGAAAAGAAGCCTTGAATCTGGTTGGCAGACAAGAGTTCTTCAGGAGTGAACATTCGTTGTCCATCACTGCCTCGAGCAACCCTCATTTGTCGAACAACGGTCACGGGATCGAGTTTTCTCCCCGTCGTCTCACCGATTGTGAACTTTTCATCTAGAAAACGTTTCTGTTTCTCACTGAAAGGCTTCGACGGCTTGGTTGTTCTCAACGCCCAACCTGCATCCAAGGTCTCGTGTGGCAATGCCAATGGAACAACGTCAGCCGTTTCCGTGGTTGACATTTGGATATTGCTAGCACCTAACAATTTTTTGCTATACATGACTTTCGCTGTATCCAGAAGGGACTCTCTCTCAGGTTGGAACAAACACTGGCCGTACATTGTGTGGTTCACCATTGAGCCATAACGTTGATAAGTTTTTTACACAACCTTCGTTTGGGCAGGCGAACAATTTACACGAGTTGCTGCTGCTTCCAACTTGTTCAACATCTGATCCGTCATTGCCGTCGTCATCGGTATCGCTTTCACGGTTTTCTGCGGGGCTTGTGCTTTTGCCATTCTTACAGGATGTCTGAGTTCTTTTAGACTTCCTTGGCTTCACTGGGCGGAATCCGCCATCTGAGAATGTCACATCAGTTACACATGTGTTAGAAACATCAATACCTGAAAAATAAATAACAGCCGGTAAGAATTGGTTTGATCAGAGGTGCTTGTAGTCGTTTATATAGACACTGGTTAAGGTCGCTACTAAATAATTATGTTACCCTTTTTGTTACCGTTTACACGAGAGTTAGTTTACGCGATAAGGAACTTTACAATGTTTGCGTACTAGGTTCTTACCTTGGAATTTAGACCATGGGAACAGTTTTCCTTCACCAACTTGGTACGCCCTCCAGACTTTAACTCCTTCGCTGTTGAACTCAAAATTGTTTACTTTACTTATACCTGGCCACTTGACGTTAAGTTTGTCACACTCTGGGCTAGGAAGCAAAGCAATTCTGGCCCCAGGAACTCCTCCATGCGAGAGTAGTGCTTCCTGAAACTGCTCGGTAGTAACAATGTCGTGGCCTTCATTTACATAAGTGCGCACATGATTCTTCATGGTGGCAGCAAACCTGTCACATGGACTTTGCCTCCTTGCGGATCAGAAAAATCTAGGCGTCGGATGGAAATCCCAGTCCGCTTGGTGATGTTCTTACATGCTAGGATTGTACTGGCAGAGTGATAACAGCCTGCATTATCACTGCGGTAGAAAGCGTCTTCTATTTCGGGGTTTTCACTCTTCAATGTAGTCAGAACATGCTCCATGAGTGTCGTCACACATGCACTGTCTTGGACACAACGTTCAACTATGTGGATAAATGCTTGAGTTTCAATTTCGCCACCTCTCTTCCTTAAAGCGACTGTGATATGCCACGACATACCTCTTTTTCCGAACCATTCGCCTTGAGACTCACGGAATAGTCGAGGTAAGAATTTCATCGCCCAGTCTTGGACGAGGAGCACGGTTGTATCACTCAGACCATCGATAACGTCGCTGCGTGCTTTATCTTGGTTCACAACTCGCAGTTGGTGCGCTTTCCAGTTTTTGACAGCTGTCACAGACTCTTGGAACGCATGAAGGGCATCATCCTTCTCGTTTTGCGTTTCAAAACAACCGTTCAAAATTCCCTCCTGGATGTCAGCTAGCACAGTTTCAAGCTCTACGCAGCGCTCACAGAGGAGATCATGGTTGTGATCGCAACTGCTTGTGAAACTTGAATCTGTGGAATCACTCAGGGCATATTTACTGCAGTGGTCTGGAACCCGTGAGCTGTCGGTGATATGCACCTGTTGGTAGAACAACATCTAACTAAATAAATGGAAATATAATATTTTTCCAGACATATTTTGTGACTAAATTGCCCACCATCTAAAGGCCTGTTTACACCGGCGATTTTTGATGCGATTTTTGTCGCGTTCGAGCTTTCCCTGCTAGCAGAGTCTCCTTTTCCGGTAATTTGGACTGCGGGGAAAAAAGAAGACTCTCCTCTGACTCGAAAACGATGTTTGGTGTAACCGCCGAAATAAACTGTTTTTGAAACCAGTATTCCGTCCGCATGCCTATTGGAATTATCGCTGACTAATAACTGAGCCCACAGTGACAAAGCGCATGTTGTTCAATGTGACCGCTGATGAATGTTGAGCCCATATGTGACATGCGACATACGATCACGTGCGAAAGTTGTTTGGTCGCTTAGTAACGCTAACGCATGCTCAATAGGAATCGTTTCAAGTCAGAGGAGAGTCTCCTTTTCTTTCTGCCTCAAAATAACGGAAAGGAGACTGCTAGCATGGAAGCTCGCGCTCGCGATGGAAATCGCAAGGGTAAACTAGCGGCGACTTGGGCACGATTTGCCGCAAGATATCGCAGAGGTTTCGAACATGCGACAAAAATCGCATCAAAATTCGCCTTTGTAGACGGGCCTTAAAGGGAACTGCGACCAGTATTAAAAGCCGCGGAAGGTCTTGTGTTTGGAGAACCGTTGGAATGTTTCCGAGTACCATGCGTCGCTACCATATACACTTGGATTTATACCGCCTTTTCTTACTTCAGACCATCCAATCTCACCGGCTTATATTTTAAATAGGAAGGGACGCTTGTTCTAGAAGGTGCGCTAAATCGAGGAAATGAGGTTAGATGAAAACTGATCGAGAATACAAGTTCAGCCTTGTATTATTGGTAAACCCTTCAGCACGTCAGAACATGAACTTACCTTAAAGTCACTTTTAAGATAGTTCTTTCCTGACTTAAGCGCTCTTTGGAGATTCTGAGCAGTATTTGACTGGATCCCACAGTCAATCAACTTGTCCACCAACTTCAGCAAGTCGTCGAAGGCCTTGCCTCCCTCTGAAATAAAGTAGTCAAGCCCTTGAAGGGATTTTCGTACTGATGCGCTGCAAGCAGACAGGATGCGTCGAAGCGTACTTTTGCTGAGTGGAGTCGTTTCACTCTCCTGGCAACACTGCAAGTACTGGCTGATGATTCGCTCATTGATTGACACTCTAATGACGTTTGGTGTGTGAACCACCTCTCCTGAAGACAACTTCAAGAACCGCTCGCCAAATGGCAGGTCCTGTACAATATAAGGACTGGTGATAAAGCTGATAAAATGATCTAACTGGTTAATGTCAACTCTAGCGCGGAATCCAGGTTTTGGCACAACAGGAGCTCCACGTCCACATGTCAGACGGTGCTTTCTTGCTTCCCAAAACATATATTTTGTTAAACCTGGCAAAAATTTGCGAATTTCTTCATAAGAGGTCAGGTCGGCAATGATAGAGAGAACCTGCCTTTTGACGTTACTACTAGATGCATTTTCATATGTTTCGGTAAGAGCTTTGATATACTTCTCATTACTCTCATTGGAAGCTTTCTTCTCATCATATTCGAGTTTGGGGAGATCAAAGACTTCGCGCATCTTATCTGAGGTTCTCAGTGCCTCCCACAAGTCCCCAGCATGACTCGGTGACAATGTTCTTAGAACAGCCGCTATGACGTCACGAGTTTCAGCGATGTAACGTCTCCTAGAACGCTCTGAAGCAGACGGTAAATCCATATCTGCCTCACTGATTGCAGATAATCCACAGCTTTCGATGAAATCGTTGAGTTTCATCTTCCTGTAGGTTTTAAACGTGTGACCTTAGAGCATCCGCCATCAAGCTTTCTCGATTCAATGCACCACTGCTTTGTGGAGTTAAACTAATGTCTGCTTCCTCAAGGGCCATAACCTGCAAATATGCAATAAAACGGTTGATAGCCATTTACAGACAGCCCCACCACTACTGCCAAGTTGTCCTTTGGTAATATAATTATTTACGTTTTGTACGTTTTGTTCAATTCTTTATACTTCTTAAGATTGAACTTATCCAAAATATCTTATTTAACAGGCTTATATTCTCAGTCGATTACCTTTTCCAGTTTAGTTCCCAGTCCTTTTGTCGTCCAAAAATGAGAAAACAGTATGGTACGACACCCTCCACTGTGACCTGCACCTAATCTAAGGCGATGGGTTGATTTTGAACAGTGCGCCACGTCGTGCGCAACTCTACAGTCCTTGGATATCGACAGCTTTCAACCAATCAAGCTTTACGGACATCACAGATAAAGCGTACTGATGAACAAGTTATATAGAATGAACAATTGAGACAGCTTACCATACTACCTTGATCATCGACTAATGATTCGTCTAACCCGGGATCATGTGCTTCGATGACAATTTCTGGCGTATCAATATCTTGTTGTTGAGAAGAATCGTTTTCATCAAGAAAAACTACTCTCCTCTCCTCCTCTCTCTTCCTCGTCTTTCTTTTCATTTAGTTCTTCGTTATCACCATCTTCGGTAACTCTCACTGTGCAACCAATTTTTTGTCTGCACATTGGGCATATTGCTAGAGATTTAAGGAAATAGGAACATTTATTTTGAGGACAGTTATAGGTAAGGTATACGTAGTGACTTCTAATAAGTGCGTCCATTCTAATAAACGCATCTGTTCTAAGAAGCGCATATTTTCTAATAAAATAAGCACGTCTATTCGGAGAAGCGCATCTATTCTAATAGAAGCATATATTATAATAAGTGCTTCTAATAATCGCGGCTTCCATATTCTAGATCTATATTTATTAAGCGCCCAATGAATAAGTACCTCTATTCTAATGGACACCCCTATATATATTAGGCGTCCCCGTTTTAACAAGTGCGTCTCTTCCAATTAGCACTTCCTCATCAAATTGGTGGAGAAAGGGATTGGATTGCTCTTGTTGGTACTTTTATTGATCCATCAATCCATCAATACTACAGAGAAATTAGATTTATACAATGTACACATATTTCCATATGAAGGTTATGTTGTTCTTATCAGCTAATCTCAAATTATAAAAGGCGAAAACAAAGAACTTACGTGCGCCAACGTGAATGATGTTTCCGGTTACAGCAAATAAGGCTTTAGCCTGAGACAGGTTGATTCCTCGATTTCCTTTAGGTGGTTGTGACGAGTGACCACTAAATTCACTCCGAATGCAACAGCGCGTCTTTCCACACGTCCAACGTATTCCGTATCTATCACGATGACGAGGACATATTGTTATGCACTCATGCTCCGACGTCAATTCAAATAAACCTGGAGAAAATATGTACCACCCTCGTCATTAAAAATAACAAATATATCAATACCTTTGTGATACTTGACCAGGAAAGAAGGCGGAAACATTATTTTTCCCTTTCCAAAATAGAAAAAACACTGGGAACGAGTTGTCATATTGGGTTTATAAAAAACAAGTTTTTCAAAACAGAGATTCTGGAGATTGTCTAATTAGTCCAGTCCCTGAACTCTCCTTACCCCCCCTGCCCCACATATGGGGCTATTTTAAAGGGAGTGTCAAGGAAACCAGCGCGCGCACAAGCACTGGCACTCCATACAACACAAGCTATCTTATTTTCCGAATAAAATTGAAACAACACGAAAAAATCTCTCTGTATCTATTCGACTGGCTGCCCGCTGCTCGACTGCAAAGCTCGCGGTTTATATGGGAGCGAGGTCGGAGCCTCGCATGAAACCTCGAATCTATAAATAGATTTCAAAAAATTATCATGGGGCACGCCGGCACGGGGAATGTTTCTTGATTATTTTCTCTCAGTAATATACAAATTCATTTGAGGTCATGAAAGACTCAGTTAAAGTACCTGCTCTGGCCAGGATCAGTTGCATCTCATTTCTGAGGCAGGAATCTATCACACTGAAACCTCTGAGATGTGGTTTAATGTCCTTTGTACATTCTGATAAGGAGATACACTCTGTAATGTCGGCCGATGAAATACTGGGTCCACAAGAATCGCCAACAAACTTTGAAAATCCACACTTTGCCATTACAAACACCACTGAAATGTTTGAAAATCATATATATCGCATTACTTCAATCATGGAGTTGCATATCGCCTGAAATGCGAACACGCCTATTTACAGTAATAAATCGATCGGACATATATTATATATATATGCGGATGCAACTGAGACAAAACTGAGCAGCTCGTGTGTTTCTTCCGAACGCCAATTTTTTTCTAAACGTTTCATTGATACATAAATCAAATAGAGGAAAGCTAGTGCACCAGTTTATAATGATATTAACAAGTTAAACAGATTTAAATCAAAATATTAGGAAAGCTTACCTTCAAGCCGACGAATGCCAACCGTAGCTAGCTGCCTTGTGAGCAGACAGATACTCCCGACGAAAAAAGACTAAGGTTGAGTTGTTCATTTCATCAGTCCCATGACGATGTTACAACATGATTTTTGTAACTAAACTCTGATGTAAAAACATTGCAAACAAGGCATGATATACGCTAAAATGAAGAAACTAAAGGAGCAGCGATAAAATTTCTCAGATATAAAATAAATGAAATTAATAAAAAAATGTGGTCAATGAAATTATAAATTAAAGCTCACGCATTCCCGGCAGTCACAGGAGACTCGGAAATTAACTTAACAATCTATGAAAAAATCGTAATCCCAAACTAACAAGTTCCATGCATTCTTTTTGTGTTATTAAGAAATAAAAAAGTACGAGTCTTTTCACGTGAGAAAGTTCCATTAGCGCATGTTCATTTCAAACCGCATCAATTATCGATCGTGTCACTCAATTCATCGCTTGATTCGACTTGATCTCGCTTTGCGATCTACGGTACCGTCATTTTAAATATGGAAACATACGCAAGTTAAATGGGGCTTAACTTAACTGAAAGAGTATTGATAGCTGTTGGAAGGCTTTTCTTAAACGCATTGCTATGATTGTCAGACTGGGTAAGCAGATATAATGAAAGAAGGAATAGTTGGTGTACGTGACACTGCAGGAATGTTATTGGAGTCACGCCGGATTATTATCAGTTGGCCGGTAAGTACACGTTGTTTAGATTCATCTTCAACTGTACTTGTTTTCTAGAAATGTTAAAAATAATTTCCTTTCCCTTATTCGATTATTTAAGCTTTTCAAGTCGCATATTATATGATGACCTTTCTCGATATATATTCATCAAGGGAGCGGCTTGTTGTCAGTACAGATGTCCAGCTCGGGTATTATTTTATTTACAATCGGGCAATGACTTGAAGCAGTGATCACGAACACTGATAGATCATTCAAACAACATTTCTTGTCAATATAGAGTGATAAATCGTTGTTTGAAGTCAAATTTACTTCCATCTCCTTCATTATGGAAGATGATTTGAACGCTTTGCCGCCATTATTGTTGATATTAATAGTTGCGCAATACTGCAAACATTAGCAACTTGTGGAATTTTTTTCTCGCGTGCTAAAAAGTTGCCCATTTTTTTATTTTTGATATCGAACAACCTGTAAATTATCTACGTTTAGGGTAAATTGCACGTTTCTCAATCGACATAACATGGGAGATATCGGCCTTTCGATATACAGTAAATTTACGACTCCCAAAAGCAACCAAGAAGTACACTACAACATTGTGCTCGTTCATAACCAAAACTTTTAATTTCAGCTAAGTATTCCATACAGAACAGGAGTAAAAAGATCGATCTTTAAGGCAGTACTAATGGTTTTTGTTAAAATGGCGCCGTAGGCTCGGAGGTCGTGTGACAAGAAGTCCTTTGATCCGCCATGTTGGATTCCCTTCGGAGCCGATCGAAACCGGCCATCGTCATAATTCCCAAAGTAAAAATTTAAAGAACTTTAAAACATCTATTTCGTAATTAGGACCCTAAACTAAGATTACAAGCAAAATTTCAGCCAAATCGGTGCGGTACCGTGGCCGGACCTAACTCGAGTCTAACAGAGTATGCCTCTTAATAGCCTTACCGCTTCCATTTTATAACATAAAAAGTAGGGGTCACCACGCGTTTTTGTAAGTTATATGAAGAAAACGACCATATATTTCCCTGCCGAGCTTAGCCTTAAAGAGATTTTGCAATGTTCTGTATGTGCGCGCGCTCAGCGCTAATGACGCGAGAAATTATGCGCAGAACGTATGCGCAGTAACAATAGGAGGCACCGTCCTTAATTTTGTGTTGTTGTTCAACGTTTGTCTGATTGTGAACTGTAAGTTTTTCCCATTTTTTGAATAATTTTTTTTGAAAGTTTAGTTATCTATCGAAATGTTGTCCATAGTGCCTGAAGTACTCTGATTTTTTATAATGCACAATCTAATGAAAGTAGGTGATGTCATATTGAGGAGGCAGATCTCGTTATTTTAAGCAATTCTGCCACGTAATATGTGGTCTTAAGGTAGTACAATTGGGTGAGTCGTAAAATATAAAGTTGCCTTCGTTTTCAGCCAGCTGGTAGATAAAACATTATTATGATCAATTCCAAAAGATAAGAGTCCACCGTTTGCGGGTTTTGGAGAAAGCGGAGATTGAATTTCGTTGTCTGGGGCGCCATTTTAAGACGCCATCTTGGATTTGCAGACGTAAGTATTGAACGGTGGAAGCTAAGGACATGCGCTCTGGTATTTTGTTCACGGGAGTCTCGCACAACATTCCAGATTATTTTTCGTGTGTGCTCATGTTGATCAGGCTGGTAAGTACAAGGCTCAAGATGGCGGATCAATTTGCAGAGAAATCGCGATGAAAAACCGGCTGAATTTGTCGAATTCGGCGTCTTTTTGACTAACATGTGATAAAATTTAACAAATTGCCACTAGGAAAAACTCAATGCTGACGAAATTTGGCACAGTTTTTGTCCACATGCTAAGCAATCTTCCTGCATTTAGCCGCAAAAAAACATTCAATTTGAATAAAATTAAGGGAGTCATGTCCTTGATTTTAATGCCTGTTAATAATTAACACAGAATTTGCTGTTTCACTGCGGCTAACTCATATTTCATGTATTTTCTTCATAACTGTTTATAAAACAAAAATTATGACTACTAATTAAAACATAAACCTAAAAATTAGAAAAAACTGATTTTTACACCGCTTGCGAGGTAATCAATTTCACACATTCCCGTTACGAAAATGAAAATGTCGATTTCAGAATCTGTTTCTCTGATAAAAATGACTTAACAACTTCTTCTATGGAATTTGAAATGGATTTGAAACAGTTCTCAAAAAGGGTCCTTTTTCGGAGCATTTTAGCCAGTTGTACTACCTTAAGATCGAATTAAACCACAAAATAATAATATAAAAACAGAAAATTAACAGAAGGAAGCGGTAGAGGAGGACGGGTTTGATCAAAATTAGACAAGATTGAAACGGATTGTATAAATGATAACTTGATTTATTTCGGGTCGACAGGAACCATGTTTAATTGAGGTTTTTTTGCCGCAATTAAATAAGAAAGACAAGACAGGAATTGTGATCTGAATTATGCTAAAACTGACGTTAAGATATGATGGTTACCATTATCAGTATCATTTTAAGAGATTTCCATACCCCATTGTGGTTGTGTTTCGTGAAAAAAGAAAGAAAACCAACCAATAATAAACAAATATTTGAGCACACCGTAGACATAAAAATAAATGAATTTAATTTTCTCCATCTTATTACTTTTTGCTTTGCCTTTGGTTTTATATAATGCCACAAACATTTCGTTGCATATTAAGGTGACTACTGTTTTTAATAAAAAAGATTATTTCTAATTTAAGGATTGCCCATTGGTTGGAAATGGTGCGAATCGCAGTTTATAAAAGTTTACGTTAACGAGATTCCTTTCCAACATCCTGTCTGTAAACGCCGTTGATGTAAAGGCGCTCTGTTCCAAGATTTCCCTGAGAATCAGCCACGTGTAGTTTGTTGTATCCCACAAGGTGCTCCCCATGTTTCAATTTTAGAGCGCCAGCATGGGGCTGCGCTAAATATTACAATTTCAGAATGAAAGACTTATTTGGTAGACTATCAATGCATAGCTTACACTTTCATTTATTTTAACCATCTAAGTAAGACAAAGTGCTGCAAAATTTCCACTTAGGGCAAAAACGAAAGCACCTCATGAAAGTACTGCTGAATAGCTTTTATTTGAATCATCACACAATAGGATTTCAACTGCACAGACTCTCAAACTAACACCACATTACAATAATATATTTTGACTTTCGGAGGGAAAGTGTTAAAACCCTTTAATTTCCAGAAGTAGATCATTCATCCCCCCCCCCCCCCCCCCCATAATAAATTAACGTAGGAAATTCATGAAAATGGTCGGATCTGATCGTCTCTTGAGAAACGTCTTGTCTTAAAGCCAATTTCTTACAAGGACAATTCATGAAATGTAGCATTTTGATGCTGATATTCAGTTGACACTAAAAGGATCCTAGAATAGGAAGCCCCCTGCTCCAGGTCTCGTTTTAATGTCATAACATTCTTGTCTTTAAATATCAATTTGGGTTTTGGGGTTTTGTTCATGTTTCAATCATTATTATGTGTATAAAGTGTCCAAGGATTATGCCAGCGTGTCACATTTTTTCATACTCTAGAATCCAGTCATAACAACAGTGAATTTTAAATGTTGGGTAAGGGAGAAGTCGATAAGAAATGTGGTCCTGTCAGGGTGTATCCTGCACCGCTTGTCTGAACTTCAAACTGCGTCATGTCGCTGCCTGGTCGTTGCTATTCGGCAACTGTGGGATATTTGCTGGCCACTGTTAGAAACTGGCGGATCCATGTTGCAAATCGGCACGCCCCTGTTGAAAATTAGCAAGCCTCAGTTGGAAATTAGCAGAGGTCCATGGCGGCAATTGGTACTGGCTCCTGTCTGAAGTCGACCTGTAGATAATTCACTTTTACGTGCTGTTATAGGTTTTAGGCCATGTTGCTTGTGAGGATTTACTGGGTTTCACAAATACCAAATGTGTGATGTATGGCTGGGATTTCTCCTTCAGATTGGCAGATTGTAAAACTATTCGATTTGTATAATTTTTTTTGGCGAATCAATTTTTTAGTGACATCTGGCTTTCACTTGACGACACAGAGCCCTTTCTCGAGTCCTGTTTTTCCTGCGTGTGGTTTTTCGTCCGTCTTCTATTCAATTAATAAATTAATGACTGTAGTTAATTAAACCTTTCTTCAATCCAAGCGGGTGTTAATATTTTTATCAGAAAAATACCTGCTTGAATTCCATTTTTAATTTTTGTTTATCTATACTCATATAATCTACAGCTGATATCTTCGGCCCTAACTGGACGCTTCATAAAGTATTGAACGTTTTCAGAAAATCTCAGTGTTATTGCCCAACGATATTATTTTTCATGTATTGATTTGTTTATTGTAATTTCCTGTCGACATTATGAGACCTTTAATCTTGAAGTTCATTCATATCGCTTATTTTGCGGACTTGAGATAAGTCTATCGCTCATGATAAGAACAAGCAAATAGTTGTTCATTACTACCGCCTACTTAATATTTGTGTCACCCACGCCACAACTTCACTTTATAATCCTGTACTGTAGAATATTTTCTTATTCCCTGATGATGCCGTGGATCGGCGAAAGCTCGGAATAAACAGCAAATTACAGTAGCTTAAGGCCTCACTTGACCCGTTTACTCGTTATTCAAGATGCTCGACTGAAGGACAACTTCAAACGGTTTATTGAAAATAGTGTTTATTTGACAGTGGTGAATTAAATATTTAGCGGAGCATGTCAATGAACCAGCAGGTATCAGGAGCTATATCACAATATTTTAAGTCATTTTTTTTCGAATTGCAAAATCACCTTCAAATTGAAGAAAGCTTCAAAATAATAGTTTACTAAGGTAGAAAAACACCAACGAGGTAATAATAAACCAAACAAGAACAAGGATGGTCGAGGATGGAGACGATTAAGACGGATTGCGAACGGCGAACTTGAAAAAAATTAGCCAACTTTTTCAAGATGCCCCAACCTAGACGTAGCCTCCTTAACTCTGTAGCAAAACATTGCTACTTATATCTACTCCAGATTTGGTAACTAGCTCTCCTTTCAGCAAGAACAAAAAAACATTTATTGAGCTGTATCCGCAAAACCCAAATAACTTGTGTTTTGCTTTCTGTCGGAACCTTTTTCTAAGGCCAATCAATTCAATCTTAATATATATAAAAAATAAACTTATTAACGTAAGAAAATATTGTTACTTGCATGTGTAACAAAACAGGTTTGACTCAATTATTATAAAATATATATCACCCAGTAGTTGAAGATATAAATAGGTCCAGTCGATACTCAATTTTTTAGCACACTGGAACATTCCTTTTTTGCGAACGAGGTTTGATTCACCGCACGAGAGATAAATATCGTTCCCTAACAATCATTCCTCTAACCAAAAAAAACAACATTTATTGAGCTGTATCCGCAAAACCCAAATAACTTGCGTTTTGCTTTCTGTCGGAACGTAACCTATTTCTAAGGCCAATCAATTCAATCTTAATATATATATAAAAAAAAAAACCTAATGACGTAAGAAAATATCATTACTTGCATGTGTTAACGTAATTATTATAAAATATATATCGTCCAGTAGTTGAAGATATAAATAGGTCCAGTCGATACTCAATTTTTTAGCACACTGGAACATTCCTTTTTTACGAACGAGGTTTGATTCACCGCACGAGAGATAATTATCGTTCCCTAACAATCATTCCTCTAACCAAAAAAAACAACATTTATTGAGCTGTATCCGCAAAACCCAAATAACTTGCGTTTTGCTTTCTGTCGGAACAGTTTTCTAAGGCCAATCAATTCAATCTTAATATATAAAAAAAAAACCCTAATGACGTAAGAAAATATCATTACTTGCATGTGTTAACGTAATTATTATAAAATATATATCGTCCAGTAGTTGAAGATATAAATAGGTCCAGTCGATACTCAATTTTTTTAGCACACTGGAACATTCCTTTTTTGCGAACGAGGTTTGATTCACCGCACGAGAGATAAATATCGTTCCCTAACAATCATTCCTCTAACCAAAAAAAACAACATTTATTGAGCTGTATCCGCAAAACCCAAATAACTTGCGTTTTGCTTTCTGTCGGAACAGTTTTCTAAGGCCAATCAATTCAATCTTAATATATATAAAAAAACATAAACTTAATAACGTAAGAAAATATCATTACTTGCATGTGTAACAAAATAGGTTTTACGTAATTATTATAAAATATATATCGCCCAGTAGTTGAAGGTATAAATAGGTCCAGTCGATACTCAATTTTTTAGCACACTGGAACATTCCTTTTTTGCGAGCGAGGTTTGATGCACCGTAGGGGAGATAAATATCGTGTCCTAACAATCATTCTTCTAACAATGACATTAATATTTACTGAATATTTTCCCTCGAAGAATAAAGCTGGTCATTCAAGGAACATATACCATTATGCTAAGGACATTGGATACGAATATTTGGAAGAATTTATTGAAGCTAAATCGAAATGATTCTTGTTTTTGAACGATTTTGACACAACGATACAATGACCGTAATGATTTGAAAAAATATATTTATTGTTATATTAATTAACGACCAATTATTAACGCTGTTGATGAATGGTAACGACAATAAACCCATTGATTTGTCTGCTTCCGTCTAAGCTTGATAGTCGCCGTTTAATATGCTTGGCACAGGATTAGCATAAGTGTATAATATATTAAATATATATATTAACACGATCGCAGAAGTTGCAAAAGTCGTTAGCTCTCGCTCTCCAGGGCGCTGCATCTATATGCGTTACTGCCAACCCACGGAAATCAACCGGTTTCAGTTATCCTATGGGGAAGTTGGTGATATATGGAACCTTTTGGAAAAAAACCATGAATGAAAATGCGACCATAATTGCGGGTTATGAGACGATATGACCATGTATGTTACTTTTGCGCTCTTATTTGTATCTCTCGTGGAAAGGAGCCTGCAGCACAATACTTCTCCAGAAGGTTAGTTTGCCATTTTTTGTTAAATTTACTTCTACTTCCAGCCATTCTTTAACTGATACACCTTCGTCCATGAACACGGCTTTCGTGGTTAATTAGCCGGATAGGTCCAATGAGCTTACTTACTCTCGGCTTTGTTCGGCCAAATGCTCACGTAAATAACATTTTTTTTATTACAAATGTTCATATCTGAAAGTTTAAGTATTTGTTCAGAAACATCGGTTTTCCTAACAGCTGTGACGACATGTTAAAACGACGAGAATACACTTACTATCAAGACTGATTAGAAGATAGAGTGGGGCAATAAGTGCCAATTAAAATGCGACTTATCTTAGACAAGTACATCCAGTAGCTCTTTATTACGAATTGATTTTTATTCAAGTTGTAATGGAATAACTCGACATTTTGAGGAACATGTTCGATATCTTCTGTATTGTAACGCGTTGTTAGCTGTTCGCTGTTTTTCATTTGTTTCCTTTGTTTGGTTAGAAGCGCCATATCCTCCTTCACAATCGGGTATATTTTTGGGGGGTTACATTCGCTCCGACACAATAAATACCTGAAATTTCTCATCAATAAAAGCAGTTCTTTAAATGTCAACCACTACCCTCGTTATGCCGTAGCATATTACGAAAATCTGCTTAAAACGGTTAAAAAATAAAAATAAAAACTTGGAAGCTTTAACTGTGCGAATCAGAAAAGCGTGAACACTTTTATTTAACTATGACATGATCAAACCAAACCACTTTGTTTTTGCAGAAAAGCTTTGCGAAAATAGCAATATAATAAATATAGGAAAAAAAATAGACCAACTTTTGGCAAAGGAAAATCCAAGCGCTAAATCAAAGTGTTCGCGCTTTTCTGATTCGCACAGTAAGGTGTCACGATCGTTGTGAGATACATTTTTGGAGAAGCATGGTTTGCCCGCTTTATATTCACTGTCGGATGAACAGAACAAAATTGGTTCCAGTGTCGGAATCGTGACTTGTTTGACAACATGATCGATGTAACCGATGTACGTAGCAGCATGACGCCGCCACGATGAAGCAAGTATTTCATTTATCAATTATTCTCTCGTGTAATATTAATTTCGATTTGTGGAAAAGTTCTCACATTAAGATAGGAAATTTGCACCCTTTTTCAATAATATGAAGTTAATTGACAATCACGAAATTAACTCATTACTCCAGTTGTTCTGAGATTTATTTGGAAATTATTTGGAATTGCTTCTGGTGGTGTGCTAAGAGTATTTTCTTTTCATTGGCCAGGCTTAAAATTGATGTATGTGCTAAGAAATATAAATTTAGTTTCATTTGATTCAATTATCGTAGAAAATGATAAAAATCTTTGTTCTTAAATATGAGATCATTAGTTGCTTATCGCTATAATTTGGATTTTTTTTTTGTTATTTTCGATTTGGAATTGGAACATAGATTATGAAACAAGTGAAACTTTTTTAGTGATAAATTTTTCTTCGTAAATTGTTCAATTGTAAGTCAGGTTTTAACAGAGATGAAAAGTGTGTTGAAAATGCTACAATAGACAATTCCATCGCGAAGTAACTACCGTATACCCAGATTAATTTATAATTTAGTGAACACATGCTGTTGAGATTTACATACAGTTCCTCTTTGATGTAGCTATAGAAACGTCAACTAAAACCACACGCTCTTTTACGTGATTTTTACCTATCTTCTCTATTAACGAGTTCCAAATGAAAAATAAAATAAAATGTAAATAAGAATGTCGAAGTGTCAACTACATAGTAAACATAATAATGAGAAGGCTTAGTAAGATAGACTACGTAAAAAGTATAAAGATGGACCACGTGTCCCACTCAAATGGATTTTTGAATTGATCTCTTTCTGCCAGAAAGACATAAATTCTAAGTATTTGATGTCCGTCTTGTCACTTCTCTTCTAATGCTTCAAATAATTTCTGTATTTATTTTGTGTCTTTTGATTAAAATCATCACTTGTGGTTTCATTCGGTTTTAAGACCAGTTTGTTTGCCACAGAGCGTGACCTAAGCCTGTTAGCAAGCGTTATACGTCAAAACATACCAGTAGCAAATAATTTATTTCATATATGCTTGAAATGCTACAATAGTCTATCTCAAACTTTAGTCTTTAGGTTTGTTCTCGTGGCCACTTCGTTATATTAGTATAGGATAAGTTCAACTCCGGATTGTAATGTTTGGATTTATGTTTTGTGAATATGAATCTTTATTACTATTACAGTCACAGCTGGTACCTGCATTGAGACTCGACAATTATTTTACCAAAATAAACATTTGCAAGGCTAACATTTTAAAATACTTAAAAAGGAAAAAAGCCCCGAACGTTTCCGACTTAATTGAGTCTTTTTCAGGCTTAAAATAACGTGATTGAGTCGAAAATGTTTTTTCAAATTTTTAAAATATTTAGCCTTGAATAGCTATTTTAATTAGGAGTGAGAGAATAATATACATGTATATTATCAAGAGAGGATGATCTACAGGGCCGTAGCTAGCGGGGGGGCAAGGGGGGCAGTTGCCCCCCTAAGAATGGGTAATGCTTTCTGAAAAACGAAAACTGCGTATGTTTTTTTCGCGTTCAAACAGCCGCCTCATGCCGAAGGGTCTTTCAAAACCAAGATTGAACATTTCAAAGGCTTGGTACTCTCCCCAGATTTTGCTCGACATATTAAATCAAGATGATGGGGAACGAAGAGGCGAGAACTTCTTACTTCTTAGGTAACTAAAAGTAAGTAGTTATATTTTGACTGTCCGGTACCATACTCACTTGAACATTTACGATTGATTGAGAAATATATTTTGGAGCGGAAATCCAACTGGAGACATCTTTTACAAACGAAATAGACTAATAAAATGTTTAGTGTACTAAGGCCGATATACGGTATGTATCAAGTTAACTAAACCTCGAAAATATTGCTGTAAGCACTAAAAATACCTGTCATTTTACACTTGATCGAGATTGATTTTTTGACAAAATATATCATGGAGAATGCTGAAAATAGCATTTCCGAGCCTCTAGATTTCAAAATTTTTCTGAGGGGGCATGCCCCCAGACGCCCTAGCGGCTCGCGCCTTCGGCACTCGCTTCATTGCCCCCCCATTCAAAAAATTCTAGCTACGGCCCTGATCTAAGAGAAGCATTCTCCCGTACATGGGTCTCTTCCAAATCTCTGTGAAATCCATTTTTTTTTCACTTTCAGTCCATAGCTGAGCTATTTTAAGAGCGCTACCTGATGACGAGTAACGTGATCATGTCGGAGCCTCGATAAGAAGCATGGCGCGAAACTATATATCACGGGACACGGGGAACCTTCTCTTAGATTATCAATAAACAAATTGAGATTTCTTTGGCGTCAAAATTCGTTGCCATGAGAGTACTAAAAGAGGTCAAATTTCAACCTCGTTCCCACGGTCTCTCTTCTTCCCCCAAAAGCGATCGCTTTTGGCGAACGAGGTTGGTCAAATTTACCCAATTTTTGACGTTTTAGGACTAATAACTTTTGCCGGGAAGAAGAGAGACCCTGGGAACGAGGTTGGTCAAATTTACCCAATTTTTGACGTTTTGGGCCACTAATAACTTTTGGCGGGAAGAAGAGAGACCCTGGGAACGAGGTTGGTCAAATTTACCCAATTTTTGACGTTTTGGGCCACTAATAACTTTTGGCGGGAAGAAGAGAGACCCTGGGAACGAGGTTGGTCAAATTTACCCAATTTTTGACGTTTTGGGACTAATAACTTTAAAACTACTCAGTAAAAGTTTACCTTTTTGACATATTTTTGTGCAATAGACAGAACAAACATTTTTTTACAAATTTAAACAAATATATAGAGGATATTACACGGCGGCGCGAATAGATGAATTTTATTTTCGAGTGGTAAAAACAATATTTTACGAACGAGCGCAGCGAGTGAGTAAAATATTGTTTTTACCACTCGAAAATAAAACTCATATCTTCGAGCCACCGTGTAATTTTCTTTTTATTATATAGACAAAAGACAAAAGCACAAACTTTATCGCGAACTCTTGCAGCTCGGTGGCTGGACTTTCCGAATTTCTCTCCTTTCGTCTTCACTTGCAAGGAACTCCTTGAATAATTTTTAAGTCATATGAAGTTTTCTTCTTCGTGTTAACATTTTCCTACTCCTCAGTGAACGATTTCGTGTCGGCTTCAGTGAATTTCACGAATCTATCGCTCGCCATTTTTCAACCTGAGTTTGGCAGCTATGCACAAAAAGCCACGCAAAAGCAGGAAATGACGTCATCGATATCCTCACTAGTGAGGATATGAAAAATACACCACTCGGGTCCCGGATGTAGTTTCGTATGAATTTTACGAGTGGTCTATTTTCCAGTAAAACACCCATGTCTATATAATAAATAGAGGATATTACACGGCGGCGCGAAGATATCAATTTTATTTTCGAGTGGTAAAAACAATATTTTACTCACTCGTTACGCTCGTTCGTAAAATATTGTTTTTACCACTCGAAAATAAAATTGATATCTTCGCGCCGCCGTGTAATATCCTCTATATATACAGCTGTTTCGAGAAAGGTTGTCGTAAAAAGCGCACGCGACAATCCCGAAAGGTATTGTGGGTAGTTTTAAGTTCACGGTTCCTTGACTTCAGCATTTCAGGGAAATCTGAGAAAATGGCACGAGACGCCATGGACGTATGTTTGCGAGTGCTAAAAGAAAGCAACAAAAGTAGGTTCGACAGCTACAGTGTCAGGAACGTACCTTTCTGATCATTTCCCAGATTACCTTTCGGGATTGTCGCGTGTCGCGTGCGCTTTATTCCGACAACCTTTCTCGAAACAGCTGTATGTCAAAGGGATTCAGAGCCACCTTAAATTTATGAAAAAATATGGTGGCTCTATATACCCCATTGACATAATTTTTTTTAAACTTTATAATTACACAAATTATGTGTGTTTTGTCGATTACACAAAAATATATCGAATAGACTGAAAAATTTCACCGGTACTTTCAAAGTTATTAACCTCAAAAGTTCAAGTGGGCACATTTGACCTCTTTTGACATTGCCATGGCAACAGATTTTGAAGCCACTCGTATTATTTGATTCTGGCAGTTTGTTGATAAGTGCAGATTTACACTAAACGTTATCCATACGATCATCTGTTTAGCTGTAATACAATGTTAAATACGGGGCTGAGGTGTTAATTATTCGGAGCGTTTGTGTAAAACTGGTTTAGGGGTTTGAAGTCGATAATTCTATAAATGGTTTGAATTGAATATATACTGAGCATTTTGTTTCTGTTTTTTTTTGTGCTTTCAATTTTCCGCTAACATGCAGCCATGTTTTTTTTTGGCAAAGTTTTCAATTTCGACCCCAGAGCTCTTCTCTTTTGCGCATGACCTTGCGTAGTCAAGAAAAGCGAAGGTCTGGGGTCGAGAATGACAACGTTTTATGGGAGATTATGACGTCAGTGTGTTGTCGCGAGATTTCAATATGGCGGCTAAAGTCAGCATCGCGTGATTATTCTAGATGTACGTGATCCTATAAATGCCTAATGCTAATACAAATTATAGAAAAGTTTGTCACACTGAAGTGAACCCACGCACTCCATTCACTGCACGCACTCTTAAAAGGCAAAGGGTTGAATAATGATCTGCTGATTGTCAAATTATAACTTGAGCTTCAGCTGCGCACAAAACGTTTCGTGACACCACGTATCAGATATGGAAACAAATGTGTTAATATCATCACTCTCCTCACTATTATCCATGAAACAAAATGCACGCAATGTCTGACGCGTCACGTATTTGAAGTAAAGATTGAAGTTTGAACCTTACAGTACTGTGCAAAAGTAATGCAAACGAATTTCGACGAATGTTGACGAAAATAAACGATATTCAGCGAACGAAACGAAATTTCAGCGAACTCGAAACGAAAGTTCAAACTGTCTATTGTAGGACCGGCTTATTTGTCCTCCTGGCAAAAAAGACCACACAAGTACTTGGTTATCAATTTGAACAACATTTGAACATTTACTTCATCCTTTTTATCCTTTATCTTTAACGGAAGTAGCTTTGAATAATTTAATGTCGCGATATTTTAAGTCATTTTTGCGAAGTGAAAAATCACTTTCAAACTGAAGAAAGCCTCAAAATAATAGTTTACTAAAGTAGAAAAACACCAAGAGGTGATAATAAACCAAACAGGAACAAGGATGGCTGAGGATTGAAAATATTAAGACGTATTGCGAATGGCAGGATGCGCTTAAACAAGAAGTTCCGCTATAAAAGGGATAGTACCTCCCACATTTCACACCTTTCGTGTGCGAAATGCAAATTTGTACTCTTGCAGTCGTGGCACGTTGTTGAGTCAAGCGTCCTGCAAACTAAACATGCTTCAAAATCTCATGAAACCAAAATATATCATCAACAAAAATAAGATATAACTTGCTAAATGTTTAACAGAACATTCTTGGAAAAAATTAAACACATTTTATCAGTAACGGCCGTACAAAAGCGCAGGTTGTTTGACAGCTGTTTACGCTTTGATGGTTGATTGACAATTAGGTGTGAGAACGGCCAGGCCAGGCCCCTTTTATACCGGAACTTCTTGTTTAAAACTGGAAGATGACTATGTTTCTGTTTTTAAATATCTGTTAATGTATTTTTTTATTTTTAAATTCAGTAGGCCGACGTTATGCCGAAGGAATTGACCGTATAATGGTGAAAAATAAATGTTTACCATTCGGCGGAATGTATAAGAAATCTCATAGACGAGTCTGCATATATATATATATTTTTATTTAAACAATATTTTTTCTCAACATTTGCTCTAAGAGCAGATGCTCATCTAGAGAGCTTACGTTGTTTCACAATTACAATAACACACGATCAGATAAAGACAAATATAACAAGAAAAAAGAATTAAAAGGACAGGTACAAGCAAAATCACACAAAAATATTTTTTGCTTTGTAGCTTCTACTATATTTTCATTGCTCGTGAACCAGAAAGACCCAGAAAGCCCACTGGAAAATAATTCCAAGAAAAAGGAAAACAAATATGCCGAGGGCTTTTGATGCGAAAGAAAAAAGCAATTGAGTCATTTGTATTGGGCGTGATGTTAATAGTCCGAAAGTATCGCAACTCCCGTTAGATCTTTACGCGTTTTTGGACCGCCCGGCGCCTTTTTCCCCGTGGAAAAGCCCACTGGAAAATACTTCCAAGTAAAAGGGAAAAAAATATATGCCTGGGGCTTTTGCTCTTACGAAAGAAAAACAAATGAGTCATTTGTATTGGGCAAGTGCCTATTAAAGATATGAAGAATGGGGTTTGATGTCGCCCGGCGCCTTTTCTTCCCTGTTACGTGTTTAGCCAATTTGTTCGCTTTGTATAGCTGACTGTGCGGTTCTTCTTTGCGGAATTTAAGGAAACATTAGTCACGCCTAAAATTTTACGAGCGGATGTGATTTTTAATAACTGAACCTCGACGGAAGGAACTATGTTCTGGTTATTTAATGGTTATCGGTAAAATACGAGGAATTGTCTTACCTTATTTATCCGCGGCGTATTGATGAGCATTTTGTTTGATTCTGAGGATTTTACATGCTCTTAGTTGTTTTGCTAGTCTCTTCTTATAAGTAATAACGTATTTTATTCAAAAGCACTAAGCTTAACAATCGAATGGGGATTTGACATCAGTAGATTTCACACGATTAAGCATCCAGCCATCGATACGGTAAATATGTCTGTTACTTTGGCCATGTACAATAAAATAAACAAGATTAGTGTTTTACCGTTTCAGAGTTCTTCGATTCACAAATCCTCTTAGGCCCAGTTCAGACGCCGTACTTCACATGAGCCGAATCGAATTAGATGAATTAAGTTCATGTGAAGTACGGCGTATGAATCAATTCGGAACGGCTGATTGAATTCGGATCGGCTCAGCCGTTCTTCCCGCCTGGCTCAGCCGGGAATGGAATAACGGCTGTGGACCGGCTTTGATTCAGACGCCGAACTTTACATGAGCCGAATCAAATGCATAAACTATTATAATGTATTTTTCAATATAACAGCAACTTTCCGGCTGATTAAACTCGGCGTCTGAATCAATTCAGCCCGTCTAAATTAATTTGGGTCCACCTAAATTCGAATTCGATTCGGCTCATGTGAAGTACGGCGTCTGAACTGGACCTAACTCAGCAAAGGTTTGCCCCTGCTAAAAAGTATAGAGTATGACGACAGCCGTTTTATTTGAAACACAATTGTCATGAATAATCCCCCTTCAATTCACTTCCAGTTTGTGTCAAAATGAAGGTACAGCTCAATCTGGCCGGTAGCGACATTCAATATGTGAGTTATCCACTGCAGCTCTGGCGATTTTAAGTTATCATTCACAAACGTGTGTCATGAACTTGAGATATGACTCAACATGTCAAATTCTTCAGATGCACGTATTTCAAATATATAACTTTGATATGATTATTTTCTCCAATAGCCATCTTCGTATATCCTCACTAAACTAATCTTTTGTTTTTCATTCTTTCATTAATAAACACCGTACTGATATGACAAATCTATTTGACAAGTCTATGCGAGTTGGAAACATATTGCGTTCGGGCTTTAATGGGGCGATCTTTGTTTTATATTGTACGTCGGCTTTCTTTTATCTCTCATTGGTATACATTTACGGAAAATTCAATTTAGTCTGACAAACCTATAGATATGATAAATTGACATTTAGTAACTTGAATATTGAACGAGATTTTTCCGTTTGAAAATGTTCAAATTTACAGACGTTTGTTTGACTTTTAAGGGTGGGTACAAAAAATGCATTTGTAAAGGTTGAAACATTTGATTGCATCGTTTGAACTGAGCCGTTTCCAATCAGTCTTGGCACGATAACCAAAACTCTTTCTATTTATGAATGCCAAAAAGCCAAAAGGTAAGCGGATTATCAAGAATTGCCACCAGATTGTCTACACTTTGGTTTGAGCGAGCCGCCTTTATAAAACGTACTTTATTAAAGCTCAATCAAGCCAGTACTGTTTTTTTAGGGCTACAATTTTACTTGAAGCAAAATGATTAGTTTTACCATAGTTAGTAGGTTTTTACATAACCAGTAAACATAACCTGATCAACGTACGTACAATATTCATGAAACCTAATTGATACAAGAAAGTAACTAACATAAAATTTGGAAAGATGACTTGACCTGGCAATATTATCGATGTGTCGAGTTTGAATTGTTACTCGGTACGACTTCATAATTCCATGCTTTCGTTGAAGGTCACGGATTTTTTTTATCAATGTTTCGAATTTTCTTCGCAATTTCGATTGATCGGTGAGAGAAATTTCGCTTCTCTTCCCGGTACAGGAAAAATACAATTTCCACCAACTGAATATGCGCTTGAAATATTAACTCGCGCGACTTCAGTTTGCGAACAAGACGTACCTTCGGTTCTTTTTCACTCACAACACGAGTGTGTCTGTGGCTAGATCACAAACCGCTTGGACTGGTTAACATAAAAGGTAAAGAACTCCAGACAGTACATTTTGTGGTGTGACCGTACTGTATAGTTGATTTTAACCCGAAATTGGCCTCTCTAAGGCAGCTGAATAAACACTGTAAACAACTAAAATTGTGGAAACATTAACAATGCTGCTAAAATTTTTGGAATGAATAATAAATCATCAGGCTGAAATTGCTTTTTCAAAACTACCAAATGCAAAGATAGTGTTATTTTTTAAACAAACGAGCAAAAACACAGACAGAACCTGTCTTATGTTTTGTTATTGCATGCTTCTGTCTTTAGGGTATTTCGTGTGGGGAAAAAAAACAACACTGTCATGTCTTCATAGAGGTTTATGGAGTCGCTTGTTTGTCTTCTTAATGCTTCTCTATCCGTAAACACATCGTGTTTAAAGTGTTTTATCCCTCGAAAAAAGGGGCGTCTTAATTGAAAGCAATAAAAAAGCGCCAGTTTAATCATTGAGGACGGGAAAATCCTATTTAAACAAATGGAACGTACTAGAAAATACAATTATTGCCGTGTTTGCCATTCACGGCCATTCTCTTGACGTTTTGCGCACGCGCAGTCATATAAAGGGAGGATACAAGGTCAAAGTCTCACGTCACCTATCTGTCATTGCTTTACTCTTTAGAACATTAGCCAAATTGTAAATTTATGGCTTGTGGCTAGATAACCTTTTAAAATGCACCAAAATTGCTGCAGGCGTGTATCACACGATCAGCATCCCTCCATAAGACGCTGGTATCAATTGTGAATTTTGCCAAAGGCCTCAGTTTTAACAAGTGCTGTGCAGACTTTCGTCATTGGCGGTCTCGATAATAAGTATATATCTTGTCGTATATGCCTGGCAAGTCCTCGGGCGATAGAGATGTGGCTCATACCAGCGCTATGCATACTCTTCTTCAAGCCGGTTCACTCGCATTACTACAGAAAAGTCAGCGACCAAGGTAACGATTATACATGTTTTGTTGCTATGCTTTAAACTTTGGAAAAACGTACTGGTTGTATGCCATTTTCCGTCTCTACGATTTGTGATTTAATTAATACCTGCTGGTTCCACTTTGAAAAAAAAAAAAAAAATTAAACGGGGTCAACGGCGTTGATTAATTCTCAGTTCATATATTTTTGGGCCGCTGTTCTACTTACTCCCATGCGTATGGTAAATGTTTTCGCTTTTAATGTGTTTGCTCGACTTGAGTTATGGATTTGAGCAAGCTTCGAGCAAGTGTACGTTAGAGAAACTCGTGTTTCAAGCGCCGTAGATCGCTGACTGCATAAACTGTGTTTACTGACTTCCCAATTGCAACCTCAACCGCATGTCTCTTTTATTAACAAGTTTGTCCGCTGTGATTACAAAGCCAGTATCGTTTTCATTTTCACCCGTCATATGTATACATTTTCAATCAAAACAAACCGTTCCACTCATGGTTTTGTAGAATTCAAGGATGCAAGCAGTTTGAACGTTTTTTCCCGTGTAAAAGGATGGCTCTGTTTTTACGTGAATCTATAGATGTATAATTAATTCAATTCGTCTCTTTGTCTTCTTGCGAATTGCACTTTCTCTCATCGTAGCGTGTTCACTCATAAAACCAAACGTGTTGATGCTATCTCATTGTTTCTTGCTTTTTTTTAGTTCAACCTCAGGAAATGAATGAACGGAAAACTGTTCTTTAGCGTATGTTAACTTGCCGTAGAATTTTCTTTTAAAACTGACTATTTTAATTTGTTAAGGCAAAATGTTTATAATAATCTGGTTGGTGGGAAATTTACTGCCGATATTGTCGCAGAATGACTTAACAGACAATCGTCCATGCGGCCTGTAGATAAGTTGACGTGAGGTTTACTTATCAGATCTTGGCTCGCATATTACAGGGTACGTGTTGTTTTATCCTAAGAGCTCCTAAATTAACATTACCCTTTGAATATCATTTTGCAAAATTATCAAAAACAAACAGGACCAATTGAAAGTACTGCTCAATAGCTTGCATTTGAATGGTCACACACTAGGGTTTCATCCACAGACTTAAAAAGTTAGAACCACATTTACTTGACTCAAGGTTTGACTCTGGGAGTGAAAAAGTTAAGAAAGCAGAAACGAAGGGTCTGATTAACAACCCGTGGCGATTCACGCTGGTTATCGTCGCCGGGCCTTTTACAATAAACAAGCTTCTCGACAAATTACAAATTGATAAGAGAGTAAATACTGTTGACAGTTTGCTATGATAGGCGGCAGCTGTGCTGCTGATCCAGACACTTCACTTTCATCCGTGCTGCTTTCCAATTAGAAACAATCTATTCCGGTTTTAATTGCATTTCGAAATTTCTATGAAAGTGGCACTTGTTTCCTTCCAGTGATTTCTGGATTTCTTACAATGTTAATTATACATGTTCATACAAGTCTTCTGTTCCATTGTGCTTGCGCTATAAAGCTCAATGAACTATCTCACTATTGATTTAATTTCATACTGTCCACGTTCAATTATTCCTCTATGTAATCACTGTTTGCACAAAAAAAAAAGGATAATCGAAAGCTGAGTCCGGAAAGCAACACTTCATTTCACAGAAAAAGTGTGAGCCAATCTCTTTGTTTTTCAGAAAAAAATATAATAACCATAAAATGAGTTTTTTCTATGAAACTTTAATACAAGGCAAAATATCTTTAATTTAATTTTAAGTGATGTAATCGGCTAAACGGCTCTAGACTGTTCTTAATAAAAGAAAAAACAACTATAGATAAATTTGCGGCGTCTCTATCGCGGGATTAAATTCAGACAGTTTGGTTAAAAATTTATTGTTCAATTATATATTTTTTTGCAAATGGAAAAGTCACGTGCACCAACAAAGATGGAACACGTCTGCAGGTCCTTATTCCTGAATCCGGCGAACGTTTTAGTTAGTATTTTTTTGGGGAAAACAAAGAACTATAACCCTCTTTGTACTGATACAGTTAAAGGGAGTGTTTCACGGTTCAGCGCATGTTCAGGCTTATAAACTTTATTCCTTAAAAAAACCCACTCACATGTACTCCTCGAGACTTAAGTAATTACATGCTATAATAAGTCCAAGCAATGAATGACGAATGACAAACAATTTCAACGGATTACACTGAGAATGTCGACATTGAAAACCAGAATAAATTTACCAGAATAAGGTGTTGGCCCGAAGGTTTTATTCTGGTAATTTATTCTGATATTCAATGTCGACATTCTCGGTGTAATCCTAAAGATGCACATTCCCTTCGGAACACAGCGAAAATCGGCAGAAAGTAACTTTATATCTCATCATGTTTATGTAGCAGTGCCTGTACTGAGTTTGTTGAACAGTCAACCTAGTCACTGTGCTGAACAATCCACAGTAAAAACTGAATGTGTAATAGTGCTATATAATCAAACATCCGTCTCAGACGGCACGTGGGCGGTCGTAGAAGTGACAAGAGCTCGTAGAGTTTGATTTTCCATACTGTGGGGTTGTCTCTTCCTCTAACCCAGTAGAGACAGAGATAGTAAACAGTGATGACTAGCCACTAAAATCATCAGAAATTGGCAAGGCAAGAATTTTGTTCACGTGGACGGTAAAACGAACACATTTTCAAATTTGATTGGTTATTGCCCCAAACGATTGTTTCACAGTCACCGAGTTTTCTTTGGTTGATAATTAACTACCGTGGGAAAATAATATCCGCTCTCTAGCCGTAAATTACCGAATGGATTTGCCAGCCAGGATCTGTGTCATAGATCCTTTTTCCCAGCCAGGAATTTTTATTTCCTCTCCCCCCCCCCCCCCCCCCCCCCCCCCCCCCCCCCAGTTCGAAGCCTTTTTACCAGCATTAATACTGCAATAACATGAAATTTTGGAGCATTTTGTAAAGTTTTTCAATTTCTATACATCAGCATATAATTATACACTTACCATAGATGTCACTTAACCACATAATCCTACTAGCCTTATAGCTCAGTAAGTAAGTAAAGTAAGTAAGCAACTTTATTTTACGAGGGTAAACACATAACAGTTAAACACTGATAAACTAGTGGCCCTCGATCCTAGGTATCTAAATTTAAATGGTCTAAAATATGATTTACAAAATTTAAAATAGACTAAAATATATTACAATATAGAATAAACGAGTATGGGTACTAAAAATTATGATAAAAATATGTACATTGAATTTCAAAGAACAAATTAGAATTTATATATAAAAAGGAACTAAGCTAAAAAATATTTTTTAGTGCAGACTTAAAAGAACCAGTGGTGTCTCGTTTCCGTATATTAATAGGGATGCTGTTCCACAGCTTTATTCCACTGACTTGGAAAGTTCTTCCCCCTTCCGATTCCCTGTTGTAACGAGGACACACTAAGTTATAGTTTCCATGGCGACTAGTCCTGCTATGCAGATCTGAGTTTCTAGCTAATAACTGCGTTATGTAGCTTGGACAGTTACAGTCATCTTTAATACGCCTAAATATCAAACTACACTTCTGAACGTTTATTTCGTCCTTAAGCGGCAGCCAATTAAGCCGTTTAAAAAGCCCCGCACTCCTTTCTCTCGTGTCCGCATCTAGAATGACACGAGCTGCCCGTTTTTGCAGTTTACATACACGTTCAATGTTTCCAATTGATGCCGAACTCCAGATGCACGATCCGTATAACATTATGGGCTTGATAAGTGCGTTATAGTAAAGTTGACGCTCCCGCAGGGGCAAGTTTCGCTTGATCTTCTTGAGCACACCAATTCTTTGTGACAGTTTTTTGCAAAGGTCATCGATATGCTCAATGAAATTTAGTTGATTGTCTAATTTCACCCCGAGCAATTTTTGACAAGTGACTTGCTCAATTTCGTTACCGTTGACTGAAACTTTGAGGTCTTTGTCCGGAAGTTTGCTTCCCAAGCGCCTTCCAGTCACAAGCAAAGCTTTGGTTTTTGACGCGTTTAGCACCATCCTGTTTTGGGATGTCCATTCAACTACCTTACTCATGTCATCTTGAAGCTGCTGCTGAATTACAGATGGATTTGATACCACAGCAGAAGCGCTCAACGTAGTATCATCTGCATAAATGTCCACAACCGATCGCGAGACCGATTTTGGAAGATCATTTATAAAGATAATAAACAATAAAGGCCCCAAGACTGACCCCTGTGGGACACCATGCGTGATCAGCTTCGGCTCTGACTGAACTCCGTCAATGACAACAGATTGCTTTCTCCCCTTGAGGTAGTCTGCAATTAGCACGAGTTCCTTTGATTCTACACCATATGCCTCAAGCTTCGATACAAGTATGTCATGATCAATTAAGTCGAAAGCCTTTTTATAGTCGACGAACACGAGCCCACTGACATGAACTTTGTCCAAGTCTGATAGTAACTGATCAGTTAGACGAATAAGGGCCGTCTCGGTGGAATGTGACCTCCGGAATCCGGACTGTAGGCTGTACAGCAGATCATTGTCCTTCATGTAACTATACAAGGCCTGGTGGATATGTTTCTCTAATATCTTTGAGAGCAATGGCAGCACGGAAATTGGGCGATAATTGTTTTTATCATCTTTACTTCCTTGACCCTTGTAAATGGGAGTAACCTTAGCAGATTTCCATGCTGAAGGGAAATTACTTGTGTCAATACAGTGATTTATAAGCCGGCTCAGAGGCAACGAAATTGCAGGGGCAGCTGTTTTCAGGATCTTTGCTCCAAGCCCATCAGCTCCAGTAGCCTTGTGTGATGGCATACACTGCAGCAAGCTCTCGATCTTCTGTGGCGTGATATGTGGAATAGTAAATTGTGCGGACGTGCTAAGTTTCCTTCTTTGATTCTTTACGTGCTGTAGAGAAAACCTTGAAAGTAGATTTGATGGCAGATCACGGAGCAGTTTTAGGGCTGAGTGACAAAAAACGAATTTAGCCGCTCTGCAATGTCAACTGTGTTTGTAACTATTTCGTCTCCTTCCTTCAACTGACGTATAGTAGCATGGTTATTTACATCCTGTCTAGTTAAATTCTTAATAAGGCCCCATAGCTTTTTGGATTGTGTTTATGTTCAGCAAATTGATTTTTAAAATAATTCTCTTTAGCACTTCTGATTAATTTGCAAACCTTGTTCTTCGCTCGTTTAAATATAGTCCAGTCTTCAGGATTTCCAGAAATTCTAGCTTTCTTCTGCAATTCATCTCTTTTCCTCATATCGTCGCTAAGGTCTCTGGTGAACCAGTTTGGCTGGGCCCTGTTCTTGACTTTTTTCTGTTTTACCGGTATCTGACTGTCGAGTACGTCATTAAATATTTTGTACCAACTGTCAACAATGTCGTCTGTATCTTCAAAAACAAAGGCTGTATCCCACGGGGCCTCTTTCAGTTCGCTAATAAGTTTTTGCTCATCAAGGCGTTTCATGTCCCTGTAGGTAAAGGTGTTGCTCTGTTTCTTGCATTGTATAGTCTGACCTTTGTAGCGTCGAACCGCTATTGTTGGAAGGTGATCTGACATTCCAATGTCCTTCGTATGCACACATGCTATTCTTTCCGGGTTACTTGTCCAGATGTGATGCAGGCACGTTCCTGACACGGGTCTTGTCACTTCTTTGACAAGCTGCGTTAGATGTAAATTCACCAGCGTTTTTACAAGCTTGTGTTTGTTCGTCTGATTTGCATTTAGGAGGTCAATATTAAAATCTCCTAAAAGTATCATTTCCTTGTTCAATAAATAGGCTTTTTCAATGTTTTTCGCGATATCAACATCATCTTGGGACTTGGAAGACGGAGGTCTGTAGACACCAGCAATAAGAAATGAGCGCTTTGACTTGAAAGGGCACACTTCAATCCAGAGTACTTCAGTATCAGTTGACATCAAATCGGGGCGAATTTTGGCATTAAGTTTGTCAAAGTGGTCTGCAAGAATTACACATCGTGTGAATATATGCGAAATATAATTGTTTACTTAATTAATCGAGACTAAGAACAAAACTCACAACAAAAAATCTGGCTGAGATTTGATCTTTGATTTACAAGCTGTTTTCAAAACGCTGTTAGCTAATGAATTGCCAGTGATAGGTTATCGCCCCATTGCATCTCAATAAAACTACCTGAATTAATACCTTCTTAAATAAGACTAAATCTCACATATCAAAATATGCTATTGTTTGCTGTATTGTGTGGTTCCAGAAAATATCCATGCCACCAAACCCCCCCCCCCCCCCCCCCCCCCCTACCATGGAGGGTTTCTTTGTTGGACCCCACCTTAATGGAATTGCCAGTTGACCTTCATACTCATACTCATACCTTCATAACTCGAATGCTCTGCTACTTTGGCCTCTGCACACTTCTATTCCACGAAATACGCCCTTTATTTATTCCCACTAACAACCGTTTTTTAATTCCTTATGTACATTGTTACTGTAATCTTGAAAAAAGTGTGAATAAAACAAAATTGAATTGAACTTTCCTTTAAAAATGTTGGATTTTGAGGAAGGCACAGTATTTCGTTGATGGCGAATATACAAAGCATGGTACAGCAGAAATCAAATGCCAGGAAGGCACAGTCTTTCGTTGATGTTGAATATACAAAGCACGGTACAGCAGAAACCAAATGCCAGGAAGGCACAGTCTTTCGTTGATGTTGAATATACAAAGCACGGTACAGCAGAAAACCAAATGCCAGGAAGGCACAGTCTTTCGTTGATGTTGAATATACAATGCATGGCACGGTACAGCAGAAATCAAATGCCAGGAAGGCACAGTCTTTCGTTGATGTTGAATATACAATGCAAGGTACAGCAGAAATCAAATGCCAGGAAGGCACAGTATTTCGTTGATTTTGAATATACATAGCACGGTACAGCAGAAATCAAATGCCAGGAAGGCATAGTCTTTCGTTGATGTTGAATATACATAGCACGGTACAGCAGAAATCAAATGCCAGGAAGGCACAGTTTATCGTTGATGTTGAATATACATAGCACGGTGAAGCAGAAATCGAATGTCAGGAAGACACAGTTTATCGTTGATGTGGAATACACATAGAACGATGAAGAAGAAACTGATACAAAGCGGAACTGGACGTATGATTCAAAATGGTAGGATTTGAAGCGGGCTTTTGCTGATGTTGCCATACGGAAATAAAACGGTAGTGGTACTGGCCTAGCTTTTAGCCAATTTGGGTGACGGTTCAAGTGAGATTAATTAGTTCAACCATTAATTGAGCCCGTAGTTGTGGCGCGTCTTGATAAGTCCAAGTAAAGGATTCGTCATTTCCATTGCAAATGTCGCGTGTTGCACATATGACACCCACACCACAGCTACCGGAACCAGTTTCAGAATTGCTAGGTTGATCAGGCATTGGAACTTAGAATCGTTCTACCTCTTTCCATCTAGTTTGTTGAAATTTAATCAACCTGGTATGTTTGTGAATGATGGAAAGGATTCTCTTTGTTCTACACTGAAGATCTTCTGAGACAGCATAATGATATCCGTAGTCAAAAAAACACTCTTTGCTCGCTGACAGAAAACATTGCGAGTCCCCAGTGGCACTGCAGCATGTGAACAGGCAAGAACAGTACCGCTACTTCATTCATTTCTTCAACGTTGCAGATGTTCTCAATCAGGGTTTCCCGATACTTCACCGACAGAAAGAAAGGATGGTAGAAGGATGTAACGACAGGAGTGATGCTTCTCGTTTGCCTGGTCACAATACCTTTGAACCAAAAGATTTATGATTTCGTCAGAAAGATACCTCTCACCACACATTATTGAATATTCTTGTGAGGTTATTCTGTAATCTTTACAAGATACCAGGTATTTGCTTTCTTCGTTTACTCTGTCCAACAGGGCATGAGTCACCTTATCTTTCACGCTTTTGTCCATGTTTCAAAATGCAGCCGATCTAAGCCATTTTTCTTCGAACTCGACTTCGTTACTCAGTTTGCATTTGATAGTTCCCTAACTGTGTGAACATGGTAGCAATTATTCAGTATTTTTTGTGAAATTGTTCTCTTTATTGTCGCATTGCAAATATATCTAAAATATATCTGCAGCTACATGTATAGTAAATCAAATGTGCTAGTAAACATGACTACAAGTTGTTGTGTTGCTGATCTGGATGGTAAAAATTCTGTAAGAACGAACGAGAACCAATAATCCTGGTATCTCCTAGTTTCTGATTCCTTCCAGTCCTCATGAATTCATCTCGAAAGGCGGTATACTATAGGAAGTGTGAATAATAGATTTTCGCGCCTGGCAAAATTATCTTCGGTGTGTTTGATGTTTGTTAGCGCTCAACAAATTAAAATTTAGTTTGCTCTCTTGCGGACTTAAAAATTGTTGGCGTTGAAATACCTATATTTTTTGCAAACGAACAAAATTTCGTCTAGTTCAATTAAACAGGCCCTGATTTTAGAAGCCACGCCAATTTCTTTATTTCAATGTAATATCTGGAGGAAGTATTGACCAGTTTCGATCGCCATACTTTACTAATGCATTGCCATGAATTTTGATCAGTCGCAAAGTTAAACTCACTTGCAATCCACTAAAACAACTTTTCGTTTCGTGTAATTGTATTCATTCAACCCAAATGTATGCGCCAATTGATCGCTAAAAGCACAAGTAAGATACGATCAGCTAGCGACCTCAAATGTGTAAAACAAGCGCTCGGGTTTCCCACCGAGAAAACACAACTTAGTGTAAAATATGCCTCCCGAGAATCTATTGAAAATCGTCAGGTGCACCTGTAAGCAAGAATCCGGCAGTAGGAGGTGCAGTTGTAGAAAATTTGCTATTCCATGCTCATTTGCATGTAGCGAGTGCAGAGGTGACAGCTGTACTAACTCAGACGCAAACATTTCGACTTCTAAGGACAGTAACTGTAATGAACAAAGCTAGTAGAATGTCAGAAGAGATACCTACTTGTTAGCATATGTGTGAAATGGTATTACTGTAGTCGCTGATAGCCTTTTAGGTATCATTTTGTAAATGTTGTTTGAAGACCATTAAATTGAAAAACACTTAGTCAGATATGTTTGTTTTTGTGATGATTAAATGTTTTTGTATGCTTTAGTTACCTTTTTGACATATATACTTCCACAACGATTTCCCAGCTGATTGTGTTTCAAGAAAGCACAAAATGCCACCATTTTTAATTTTTGCAAACTGGCTATGAGCAAATAAGGAAATTAACTATTTCCTCTATGTAGATTTTCCTAGATCTTTTTTGATGTTGGTAAGGGGCACATAATAAATAGTTATTTGGTGTGGACCGACTTTCGTTGGAAGTTGTTATAATTCCAGGAAACACAAACATACCACAATTTTGAAATTATACAAATCAGTTATAGGTAAATTGAAAAATTAACCGTTTTTCCCAGCGTAGATTTTGTCGATTTTTTATATGTTGATTAGGGGCACATACTGTAAAGAGTTATTTGGCACAAAAAGCCTTTCTGTTGCAATTTGTTCAAGGTCTAAGTATAGAATGACTGGACTAATTTGGCATTTGGCAAATTTACACCGGTTAAAAGGTTTTATCAGCGCGGCACCTTTGACATAGGAATTTACTGTGTATTTCATTCCTTCGCAGAGAGAGCTTGTTTCTGTTTATCTCAGTTATTATAAATAATTTTGTGTTAACTCACTCGCTTTTGGTTTTTCATAACTTATTTTTTTTCGGACTATTTCTGATCAAAAGCGTAATTCACCATTTTCCCTAAATAATGAACATTCCGTCTTCAGGACGCGACTAGCAAGATTTAACAGAGCGACGTAACGGCATGTTACTAAATCGCTGGTTTCCAGAAACTACACCCCTATTTTGTTCCGGTAAAAATGTTGGCGCGTGAAATATCGTATAAATAGTACAAAATAAGCGTTCGTGTCTTATTTTAGACGCGACTTAAATAAGACACGTCTTAAACTTAGAACAGGGTTTTCAGCTGTTCTTATTTTGTCCGCGTCTTAAATGAGACGTGAACTTCCTCATATAAATGCTTCGCGTCCTAAATAAGACGTGAACTATAAGTGCGCATGCGAAACAACAACATATTTGCATGCAAACGAGGCTGTATCAAAAATAAGACGCGAACCATTTATACGTGATCTGCGCGTCTTATGTAGGACGCGAACGTATAAACGGTTATTAAGTCGCGTCTTAGACTGAAGACGCGTCTTATTTTCTACCGTATAAATGGCGCTAATGTTTGTCCATCCGTTTGTCCATCCGTTTGTCCATAAGTGTTTTATCCCACGAAAAAAGGGGCGTCTTAATTGAAAGCAATAAAAAGGCGTCAGTTTAATCATTGAGGACAGGAAAATTATATTTAAACAAATGAAACGTACCAGAAAATAAAATCATTGCGAGTTCCATCCTGTTAACGTTTTGCGCACGCGCTGTGATATAAATAAATGGAGGGTACAAGGTCAAAGTCTTACGTCACCTACTGTCATTGCTTTAATCTTTAAATAGAACATTAGCCAAATTGTAAATTTATGGCTTGTGGCTAGATAACCTTTTAATTGAAATGCACCAGAATTTCTGCAGGCGTGTATCACTCGATCAGCATCCGTCCTCCTTAAGACGCTGGTATCAATTGTGAATTTTGCCAAAAGGCCTCAGTTTTAACAAGTGCTGTGTAGACTTTCGTCATTGGCGGTCTCGTTAATAAGCATATATCTTGTCGTATATGCCTGGCAAGTCCTCGGGCGATAGAGATGTGGCTCATACCAGCGCTATGCATACTCTTCTTCAAGCCGGTTCACTCTCACTTCTACAGAAACGTCAGCGACCAAGGTAACGATTGTAATTTTTTTGTTGCTATGTTTTAAAATTTGGAAAAACGTACTGGCTGTATGTCATTTTCCATCTGCGATTTGTGATTTAATACCTGCTGGTTCCTCTTTGAAAAAACAATTAAACGGGGTCAACGGCGTTGATTAATTCTAAGTTCATATACTCAGACTATATTTTCCCCGAAAGTAATTGCCTTATGGAACATTATTTTGCCAAAAATACTTCCAAGTTTCCTGTGTCATAATAATCGAGCGATAAAAGAGTCTGGGGATGAGTGTTATGACGTTGCCTCCGGAAGACGCTTCTGATGGTCTTCACAACTTCACTGCTTTTCTACTCTCTAAATCATCAAAAAAATGCCAGATCGATACACGGTATACGGGTGTTCAAACACAAATAGCATAGAAAAGGGAATATCTTTTCATCGGATACCATTTTGGGAAGATCGTCTTCCGTAGGCTACGTCACAGAACAGCTCGGCCCAGGCTCACCGCGCGCGCAGATTTTCGGCGTTGAGGCGCGGGTTTACAACTTACAACTGAGTATCGTTTTCATTTTCACCCGTCATATGTATACATTTTCAATCAAAACAAACCGTGCCATTCATGGTTTTGTAGAATTCAAGAATGCAAGCAGTTTGAACGTTTTTTCCCCATGTAAAAGGATGGCTCTGTTTTTACGTGAATCTATAGATGTATAATTAATTTAATTTGTCTCTTTGTCTTCTTGCGAATTGCACTTTCTCTCATCGTAGCGTGTTCACTCATAAAAACAAACGTGTTGATGCTATCTCATTGTTTCTTGCTTTTTTTTTAGTTCAACCTCAGGAAATGAATGAACGAAAAACTGTTCTTTAGCGTATGTTAACTTGCCGTAGAATTTTCTTTTAAAACTGACTCTTTTAATTTGTTAAGGCAAAATGTTTATAATAATCTGGTTGGTGGGAAATTTACCGCCGATATTGTCGCAGAATGACTTAACAGACAATCGTCCATGCGGCCTGTAGATAAGTTGACGTGAGGTTTACTTATCAGATCATGGCTCGCATATTACAGCGTACGTGTTGTTTTATCCTAAGAGCTCCTAAATTAAAATTAACCCTTTGAATATCATTGTGCAAAATTATCAAAAACAAACAGAACCAATTGAATAGCTTGCATTTGAATGGTCACACACTAGGGTTTCATGCACAGACTCAAAAGGTTAGAACCTCATTTACTTGACTCAAGGTTTGACTCTGGGAGTGAAAAAGTTAAGAACGCTGAAGAGAATGGCGATAGGAAGGGAAATTAACAACCCGTGGCGATTCACGCTGGTTATCTTCGCCAGGCCTTTTACAATAAACGAGCTTCTCGACAAATTACAACTTGATAACAGAGTAAATACTGTTGACAGTTTGCTATGATAGGCGGCAGCTGTGCTGCTGATCCAGACACTTCACTTTCCTCCGTGCTGCTTTCCAATTAGAAACAATCTATTCTGGTTTTAATTGCATTTCGAAGTTTCTATGAAAGTTTCCTTCCAGTGATATCATTCGCGTACAACTGATTACGCCAAGAAATGATGTCTGGATTTCTTACAATGTTAACCCTTTCACTCTCAGAAGCAAGCATCAGGTCAATTATTGTGTTTGTAACTTTTACGTACGTGGATAAAAACCCAGTGTGTGACCATTCAAAGGAAAGCTATTGAGCAGTACTTTCATGTGGCACTGTTTATTATGCTGTACAAGGTGGTTCTAACTTTTACGTCTGTGGATGAAACCCTAGTGTGTGAGCATTCAAAGGAAAGCTTATGAGCAGTACTTTCATGTGGTACTGTTTGTTTTTCTATATCGTACAAAATGAAATGCCTTTTTTTCAATTTCGAGCTTTGGCACTCTTCGGAGTGAAAGGGTTAATTATACATGTTCACACAAGTCTTCAGTTCCATTCTGCTTGCGCTATATTAGCTCAATGAACTATCTCGTTATTTATTTTTAAAATGTCTTACTGTCGACGCTCAATTATTCCTCTATATTACTGTTTGCCAAAAAAAAAAAAAAAAAAGAAGATAATTGAAAGCTGAGTCCGGAAAGCAACACTTCATTTCACAGAAAAAGTGTGAGCCAATCTTTTTGTTTTTCAGAACAAAATATAATAACCATAAAATGAGTTTTTCTATGAAACTTTAATACAAGGCAAAATATCTTTAATTTAATTTTAAGTAATGTAATCTGCTAAACGGTTCTAGACTGTTCTTAATAAAAAACAAAAACAACTATAGATAAATTTGCGGCGTCTCTATCGCGGGATTAAATTCAGACAGTTAAAAATTTATTGTTCAATCAAGTCACCAAAGATGGAAAGCGTCAGTTCCTTATTCCTGAATCCGGCGGACGTTTTAGTTAGTAATTTTGTACTGATATAGTAAGTCATCCATAAAGATGTACATTCCCTTCGGAACACAGCGAAAAGCTACCGAAAGTATCTTTAGTAACTTATAATTTAATTTATGTAGCGCAAATTTCATAATGAAAAAAATGATCAAATGTGCCTTATATGGATAAAAAGATAAAAAATGATAATATATACAAAATTTACAAACATTGTGGTAGATAAATAAGATAAATAAAAACTAAAATATTGAGGTTACAAGTTAGTCTAAAAAGGAATGTCTTAGCATTACGTTTAAAACGTTTAAAAACTGTTAAATATTCTAGATGGCTTATTTCGCTTGGCAGACTGTTCCAAAGTTTGGGTGCGGCTGAAACGAATGCTCTGTCTCCAAGGGTAGAAAGCATTTTACCATGTGGAACATCCAACATAATCCTATGATCAGACCTTAGTGTATATCTAGTGGAAGTTTTACGACTAATAACTTAGTAACTTAGTCAATGTGCTAAACAATCCAGTAAAACTGAATGTGTAATAGTGCTAATCAAACATCAGTCTAGATTTCCCATACCGTTGGGTTGTCTCTTCCTCTAACCCAGTAGAGGCAGAGATAGTAACAGTGATGACTGGCCACTAAAATCATCAGAAATTGGCAAGGCAAGAATTTTGTTCAAGAATCACGAATCACCAAGATTCAAGACTAGCTCACTCACTACCGATAAATAAATTACCACGATCACGCGCCATGTAAAAAGCATAGGGGACCCTCAAAAAATTTATGTCATGTCACGTTTTGATTGGCTACTAACCAACTGCTAATTTATATCAAAATGTGAAGCAAACACAAATGGAAAATTCCAGATCATGGATAAGCCATTTTCCCACGGTCCTGTGTTCTGAAAGTAGAAAGCTGTTTGTCATTTGAAATGACGAACAGAGCAGTTAAGCCATTTAGATTCTAAATCGGCGAAATACAGTCGTTCCTTCACTTATGGCTACCTCTCTTCAACGGCCAGAACTTTTCGTCCCGACCATGCCTCAATCCATATACTATACGCTCATTTAAACCACCTCTCTGCAACGGCCACCCTCACAACGGCAACCTCCACCTCTCTGCAACGGCTACCTTTCTTGTACGTCCTAGTTAAGTGGCCGTTGCAGAGACTCCGGCCGGTTCAACTGTATAAATTATCCAAGTTGTTTCTCCTTTGTAGACTCAGCTGGTTAGTCATTTTCGAAGCTGTCCGGTTATTCTTCGAGTTGCGCAAAGCGTCTATGATGTTACGAAGCTATATGGACTAGTTCAAGCGCATAAGTTAGCATTGTGTAATTCGACAAATAAACACGTCGAAAATCGTCGAAAATTAATTACGAGTTTTATACTATTATAAATACACGTTTGGTTCAATTTTTGTTTGGGTTCATTTTTTTGGCGCAGCAAATGTAATCGGCTGAACTATTGCAGCGTTACCGTGTTTGTTTATTACATACTTGTGGCAAATATGGCGTTTCTATAGTTCATTTTTCATTACAATAGCAATATATTCAGTGTCAAACAGATAGGTGACGAGGATAAATACATCCAGTGAATGGTTTGAACCCAGGAGTATCAGTAGTTCGTCTTAATAACCCTTTCACTTTCAAGAGTGCTAATTTCAAAACTGAGGACAACATTTTGAATGTCAGTCCTTTATCTCCCAATCAAACCGCTTTTCTTAATTTTTTCCATTTTTGTGTGATTTTGCTTGTACCTGTCCTTTTAATTCTTTTTCTTTTGTTATATTTGTCTTTATCTGATCGTGTGTTAGGCCCAGTTCAGACGCCGTACTTCACATGAGCCGAATCGAATTCGAATTTAGGCCGACCTAAATTAATTTAGCCCGGCTGAATTGATTCAGACGCCGAGCTTAATTCCGCGGAACTTAATTTAATAGGGGAAAATTGCTGTTATACTGAAAAATACATTATAATAATTCATGCATTTGTTTCGGCTCATGTAAAGTTCGGCGTCTGAATCAAAACCGGTCTACAGCCGTTATTCCCGGCTGAGCCAGGCGGGAAGAACGGCTAAGCCGATCCGAATTCAATCAGCCGTTCTGAATTGATTCAGACGCCGTACCTCACATGAACTTAATTCATCGAATTCGATTCGGCTCATGTGAAGTACGGCGTCTGAACTGGGCCTTATTGTAATTGTGAAACAACGTAAGCTCTCTAGAATATAACAAATATTGTTTAAATAAAAAATAATAATAATAAATAAAAACATTTTGAATGTCAGCGCCACTTGAAAGTACTGCTCAATAGCTTTCATTTGAATGGTCACACACTAGGGTTTCATCCACAGACTTGCAAGCTGCATGAACGTGCTGCTCAATAGCTTTCATTTAAATGCTCACACACTAGGGTTTCATCCACAGACACAACAGTTAGAACCACCTTGTACACAGCATAATAAACAGTACCACATGAACGTGCTGCTCAATAGCTTTCATTTGAATGTTCACACTCTAGGGTTTCAACCACAGACTCAAAACAACAACCACATTTTATTGAATCAAGGTTGACTCTGTCTCAAGGTTGACTTCTTGTATACGTTTTGTTGACGTTTCTATTTAATTTTAAACTTTAGGTATTGAAGACAAAATATAAGGTTGTCGAAAATGGTAAAAAAAAAACGTCGTTTAATAAACGACGGTCCCTTAATAAATGCCGGGTGTAATTAACCGATTGTTAGGAGCGCACATACTTTTGAAATGTTGCTGAGAAACAGATTGTCAGGGACGGTTTAATAATTTTGTCTCGACCTTTAATAAGTGTTGTACCTTCATAAAACTGCCATTTTATTTCATGTATAACTTATCGTACACACATGCCTTGGAAGTCGGTCTCGGACGATAGAGATGTTGTTGGTTGTGTTATACTTCATCCCGGTTTACACGCATTTCGTCAAAGACGATCAAGGTTAGAATAATTTATTTCTACACTTTAATTGAAAAACGTCAACCTGGTAAACAGTTAATGGAATTACTTGCGGTTTGTCATTTTCCATTTCTCGCTGTTTATTCACTGAAAAAAATATAATTTTTTTATTCGCAGTTCACTGTATTTAAGTGTCGGTGGATCTACAACGGTCGACAGAAGTAGTTGGGAAGGTTAAGAGATTAGTTCAATTTAGCGTATTTTTCATCAACACTTTGGTAACAGCGTTGACATTTTTTAATGGATGTTATTCGCGGACCCCCTCCTCCTTTCCAATGTTGGATGTCCAAGGACAAAATTATGCATACTAATACTCAGTTTAGACCCAACATTGAGCAGGGGGGAGGGAAGCGAAGGAAGCGAAAACAATTGAAAATTTGTCTACCTTCCCAACACTTCTGACGAGGGTTGTAGTATTGCTGTGCTAATTGTGGACATTGTAAACCAACAAGCAAATATTGTTTTGAAATTGAACATAAACTTGTTAGAATTCAAACTAGTGGGGAGGCTAACCAGTTAGCTATTTACATAACGCGACCGAGGAGTTGAACTTGGGACTGCCGAGAACAAATCTAGCTAGTGGCAGGGTGGAGGATGTGAACCAAATTACTCGGCCACCCCGCCTCTCTTACTTGACTTTAAGCCGGATTGTAGCTGCTAGCAAGACTTAGCGGAGCTGATTAAGTAAGTCACATGTAAGAAACTGTTTTCAAGCGCCAACGATCGTCGACGATGAGTTCCATGGAGGCGGCTTTGGAGGCGGCGTGGCTTAGTGGTTTAGGGCGCTGGATTTGAAATCTGGAGGTTCCCTGGTTCAAATCCTCCAATCGGCCATGTTGGATCGGCCATCTTGGATTTTATGAATTTCTCATAACGTCGAAAAATTACGTTTGATTTGATTTCCGTTCTGGACCCAGCGGCCAGTCGAGGAAAGCTGGAAGACGCTTTTTTGATTTATTCAGCGAATTTCAATTTGGAAAATGTGTTCAATAAAATATTATAGAAAACTGAGGTAATTTTTTATTTGAGCGTTAATTTGTGCTTTGGTTGCGAAACGAAAACTATTGAGAATTTTGAACCTAAAAGTTGTCGTAAGTTAGATTCTTCAAATTTGATCCCTTAGCAATGTGGAGATGGGGGTTTTATTCCATAATTGCAGGCAAACGTTGCCTTGTATAAGCAATCATTTTCATGGTATTCAACTATAACCCAGTACCCTCGGTGCAACTCAGGCTGGGAGCAACTGATAGTTAATACACAATTACAACAAGAGAGGATGATCTAAGAGAAGTTCCACGTGCCCCATGGTGATTTTTTGAAATCTATGAATAGTTTTGCGCCATGCTGTGAAAGTTATTTTTATTTCCTTCTGATCGAGGCTCCGACATCACGTTTCTCGAACTGACTAAACCGGTAGCTCTCTTAAAATAGCTCAGCTATGGATTGAAAATTAAAAGTGGGTTATAAAAATTGTGTCATTGGAAGAGACCTCTCTTGTGCACAATCATCCCAACGTGAACAGCTAAATATACGTCTTTTTTTCTTAGTGATTTAAACTACAGGGAATTACAACTGAATTTCTTCCACTGAGGAAAATCGTATCTGTCCACTGTCAAAGAAACGATGAATTTTTCATGTGAAAATATTGATGATGTCACGGCGAAATATGCCAAAATGTATGCTAAATGTTTTCTTTGGAAGTGTCCGGAAAACGTTCGGAAACGTTCGGATGATCTTCGGAAAATAATCGGAAATCTTCGGAAAATCGTCAATAATTACTAGTTCGCTGCTATTCAGTTAAACTCACGAAAATAAATTTCATATAATTTCCCTGCACCTAGGCTGGGAGACATATAGAGAATAACTCATACCATTGCACTTGTAGTTATATTGTCGAACATTCGAGCAACGGGCACATGCATGGCTTGTTGCATTTTGGGTTAAAAAAAAATGTATTACACTCGGTAACTGGGTCACCATTTATTTTTTAATTATTTCCAGTATGTTTTTGAATAACAAATTGACGTAAACTTGATATCAATCCAGGCCAACTGTGAGCTTGTCATAAGATTGTCAATCATATACCATCTGTATAAACCCTGTTGTTGTTTTTTTAATTTATCCTGGATCGTTCGCGTGTCCATGAAAATATAATTTTTTTCTCGCTTTTTTTTTGTTCACCTTCAACGATCCAAGCAAAAATGTTTGCTCGCAATCTATTATCCGCACCTCGGCAAGTTGTGTTACACTCTTTTATTTTTATTTTTATAAGAACGTCTAATTTTCGAGCTGAGGCTGAACCAAAACCGAATGTTCTTATTTTTTTGCGATTTCAGCCTGAAAACGTTCTTAACATGTTCTTAAACATGGTATAGAATTTCACACAAAAAGATTCGAACGTGAAACCCAGGAAACTCTGCAGGAAACCTGTAAAAAGACCCGACAACGGCACAGCGGCCTAAGCAGTTTTTATACATATTTGCCATATCATGTTGTTACTATAAAAATTGTGCATTCAAGTATTTTGAGCTCACTTGAACTGCGTATTCACCGGCAGAAATATTTGAAATGTTACATCTTGTTAATGTTTTGAAAGCTGGAATATTGTATTTAGAGCTCGATACAAGAAGCAAGTGAATAAAAATGTTCTTGGCTAAGTTTCAACCTGGCTATGTTCTTAGCATGTTCTTAAAATTTTGGTCAATCTCAGCCTCAACGTTCTTATAAAAAAAAGGTTCATATAAAAAAAAAATGTATCAAACTTCCTTTATACCATTGGCGGTATTATTGGGCTAAATTATTGTAGTTGTTACCCTAACTCCTCCTTTGCGGTTTCCCACTGCATTTTTGTATCAAAGTCTTATATCATTATTCAAGGTTATCATTCATTTAAGGCCGGAGTTTGTATGTAGCAGAATTGTTTATTGTCCTGACTTGACTGGCACTAATGATTTCATTGACATTTAGCTAGCGTTGTTAATTACATTTAGCGGTGGTACACAATTATACGCAGAACGCTTACCAAATTGACAAAATGAGTCAACTTCAACCTTTATTTTTCGGCGGTTTTTATTCAACCTGTCTGGCAGCCCAATCGGTTATCATTAATTCATAAATCGACTTGCAAAACAATCGAATTGTTTAGACGAGTTGCGGTTCGGTAGCTGTATGTGGCTGGTTATGTTTTTTTATTGCGGTTTTGGCTTTGCCCAAGAAGCACCCGCTTTTTTTCATTCAAACCCGGTGCATTCTCACGTAGGATTGTGAGTCATTCGCAGTCTGTGGTTCAATAAGTTGCTCAACCTGCGCATGTGCACCGTTATAGCTCTGATGACGGCAGATGTTTTCTTTTAAGACTTGGTCAGCGGATTATTTTATTTTAGAGCGAGGTGCATACAATAATCAGATGATAGCACTTAATTTTAATTTTTGTGCTAATTTAAATGCGTGGGGCGGGAAAACCACGTAGTCGACATTATGCATAAGTTGCTAAATGGCTCAAGTTCTTGCCTTCGCCCGCACCACGTTTTCTCTCTGTTGTTTTGTGTAAGACTTCGAAACATAGCTTTGAATGATTGCACTATAAGATGAGAGTTATATTGGCGGCAGTGATTTTGTGCTTGGTTGTTGAGAAGCGTGCACCGCAGGAGCTACCCGAATCCTCTTCTTCCTTGGCAAAGATAACAGGTTTCGTATTACGTAAAGTAGCAATTTCGCTAACTAATTTGTCGTCCGTCTGACATTTTCAAGTATTAACCGCGTTCTCACCTCTTTCCGTAGCAAATTGTCGCAGGCCGCTCGGGCTGGAGAGCGGAGATATCAAGAACGAACAGATCACAGCCTCTTCAGCCTTTGAAAATGACTTCGCAACGTTTGGATCGCATCGGGCACGTCTCAAGTTATCGAGCTGGCCGCCCGGTTACAGAGGGGACCCGAACCAGAGCAGCGGCTGGATTAAAATCGACTTGGGCAAGAAAATGGTGATAACTGCTCTCGCTACGCAAGGGTACGGCGATCCAGCTTTCCCCGAGTGGATTGAGCAGTATATGGTCATGTATTCCAACGGCGGGGATTTTTTGTATTTTCAAGATCTGGAGGGTAGTCTCAAGGTTAGTGAAGTGTCGCCAATAAGAATATTTATCCACTGTCACTCGACTCACAATTACAATCGCGTTTAGATCCATGTTTTATTTTAAACAAGTCATCTGAACGAGTTGATTTTTCGTTCTACCAAAAGCTTTATTTCTGTACTGGGTAAAGGCCAAGATGCAGTGCATTTCACCATCTGTATGTATTTGTAAAAAGGTTATCCAAAAATTCAATACCGTATTCTTCACGTTTGTTATTGAAAATGAAATTCGACGATACCTACTCATCAGTGGGAGTTACAGGTAGATAATTTGTTCGGTAGGCTGGTTTCGCTCACGTACTAGACTGATGAAAACAGGCCAACTTGAGCGACTGTGCCTCATGAAAGGTTATCCCGAAATTTGATAGTATGTTGTCGGTGATTAATATGAAAATCGTTGATGCTTACACTGGCAGCTAGGAGTGCAAGACAAAGCAGAAGTTAACGTGGTGCCAACGTAATATCTTGTTTCAATATATTAGTGTACCTTAAAAATAGAAGAACTTCTGTGGTCTTTTATTTGATCTCTGATTATTAGTCATATTTAAATGTACGGTGTTTCACTTATAAACGGTGTTTTACAGACATTAAAGGCGTTTAAAAGCTATCTTGGTTTCGCGTGAGCACAATGGAAACTCTCGCCAGCACCACAACTCAGTTAATATTTAATGTACTTCATGTAGAAAGCATTCTTTAGCTTGCATTTTTTACCGCGTTCTAAATAAACCCAATAACGAATTACATCACATTTAATCATTTTAACTCTAAAGGTTCATGAAATGTGTTTTTTCCTGGTATTAATTTAAAAAAATCCGCCCGTTTTTGTGCGCATAATAAGGTTTCTAAAAGATTACCACTGAGAATGGACACAGAGAAATGAATTTTGCATTGATTCGTCTGACTTGTGGCCGTGGTGTATTTACACTTGCCTCGAATTGATTAAATTCCAGATTTTTCGAGCTGAAACATCCAGAAACCTTGGCAATTTTTTAGTCAGTTTCAAAAAACGCCCAAAATACTGCCACTTAGCACTGGTCTTCAAAATTATTGCCTGATGTACAGATATTTGTATTTTAAATTAAAACAACCGTTGAAATTCCGTGATTTGAATGAAACTGTCTTAACACCGGGGACTGCGAAATTTGTAATCATCGCATGTTTGTTTTTAATTTCTTCAAAACTAAACACGATTATTGTGGCTTCTTGCAGGAGATATTACCAACCGTAGAGAATCGTCCTAAGGTTTAAGTCTTGTCCGTTTATATCTGTGGTTGAAAACAAAAAAGAAAGGAAAAAAAAAACCGTAATAAAAATATATTCGACGGACACGCGTTCGGTATAACGCGTGTCCGTCGACTGCACGGGACTGACTGAAGACTTAACGTGACTGTACACGAATTGTTTGTGTCCTTAAATTTGACACGAAATCATAATCCAAATCTTTTTTTTTGACTGATGGTTGAAACACTCAATTGAACACTGCCGTTTTAAGTGATTGACTTCATTACGTGTAAAATCAGTCACGGATTTCCCCTAGTATCTGGTTAAAACAATCATATTTTAGTCCACGTTTACATATTTACTTTTACTGCCAAACACGATGTCCTAAGCTGTTTTTTCACGCCTGGTGCGAGTCAATTCACCATAAGCCACTAGTTTGCGGCGATTGGATTATTCGTGTTATAACATTGTCGTTGCCAAACATGTCAAGATTAATTACTCTTTAGTACAGTGCCACAATTACCTCCTAAATAAATTCTGATGAAAATACTAACGATAACGTTTCACATTCTAAAAGAGCTACGTTACTGTGTTGGGTTGTTTCTGAGACTACGTTTACACTAGAGGAAAAGTTTCCGAATTCATTAATGTTTCCGGATTCATCGCATTTGGGGTATTCGGATTCGTCGGCGTTTACACTGGAGGGTTATTCGGATTCTCAACAGTTTACACACATCGATGAATCCGGGGAAATTCATATCATCTCAGGCGGATAAATATCCGGATTCATTCTGGATTCATTCGAATAACCGTTTACACTACAAAACATTCCGGATTTAAAAGTATTCGGATACAAAGTATTCACTTTGATTTCCTGATTCAAAATCTCCGCACACGCGACCAAACCGGACAGTTTTATCCCGGATTCGTCCACCTGTGTGTAAACTGCAAAACGAATCCGGTGCCAAAACGTCCCGGATTCATCACGAATCCAGAAAAATCTCCTCTAGTGTAAACGTAGTCTGAGTGACATTCATCCGGTCGTGAACAACATTGAAGGGTGTAGGGTTGGGGTTGGGTGCAGTAAGCATGTTGCTGATTGTTTCAAATAATGTGACGAGGGTATCTTTATTTTCGCTGTAATTTATGTAAATGTTGTGTTGCGTTGTGTTGTGTCATGTGCGTGTTTTATGCCATTTTAAAAACTACTGCGGTTATAAGTTGTTATTAATTTGATGAAATTCGATTTAAAAAAAAAGAAGGAAAAAAAAGGGTTGTATGTCACGTATGGTGCATCTTAAAAAAATGTTCGCCTAAATTTTCAAGTGTTGTTAATAATCCGTGTCAATCTTAATCCCCAATATTAACCTTCCTTAATTGTTCCGGCCATTTTGGTTTCTTTTTTGTTTACAAAGCAAACAATTATTTTGAGGTTTCCTTCAATTTGAATGTAATTTTGTACATCGTAATAAATACGTGACCTACCATCCTGGCCAAAATTATGTGGGACACTTAACAAAATACCATCCAAAGACAAGTTTTGAATTTTAATTCATTATTACATTTTCCTTCCCCTTCCCTCCCCTTCAAACAATGTGACATATGGTGGATAAGTTTAATAATAGAAACAAATCTCAACATTGTTTTGTGGGGAGAGAGGGAGGGAGCTGAAGAAATCCATTCGACGGCAAAAATGTGAAGTGTCATAAAGCTTTTAACTTTGATTGTAGCTCCTTTGGTGGCGTGTAAGTAAATCTAATTCCGAAGCCAGGAGTTTATTGAATGTTTTATGTAGTGGTCTATAGCTCGACAACTGGTCGGTTTACTCCACATGGTGAGGAAAAGGGTGGATGTAGTCAGGGAAAAACGAGATCCTCTCAAAATACCCCAATAGCAAGCATCATAAAGTATTTTCATCGTAAAGTTAAACCATCTATTAAATATATCTTGGAACACGACGTAAGTGCAGCCTATCATTTTACCTTGAGCTAAAGAGACTGAAAGTTGTATATCAATGTATAGCATTTGGTCAACAAGCTGTATAACATTTGGTCAATTGTGTTAGCCTCTAATTAATACTTGTGTGTGGTTTTAACCCTTATGTTTCGAAGGGTGCACGTGCTCAACATCAAATCTCACGGTATACCAATTCTGGTTGTTATATTTGCAGATGTTTACGGGAAACAAAGACAGCAATTCCATTCAACGAAACGAGGTGCCCCTACCCACGGTCGTAACTTCAATTATGATTATGGGAGTAGCATCATTTCATAACAACTTCGCAGTTAGGCTGGAGTTATTTGGCTGCGAGCCAGGTGGGTCAGTCTTAAATACAATGAAACCTCCCGTAAGCGGACACCCTTATGGGAGGATAAAAATGTAGTGTTTGTATGTACCTGGGTACATGACTAAGTGTCCGCCTAAGGGAGGTGCCCGTTAGTGGAGGTTCGACTGTAGGTCATTTTCGAGTTGCCTTTTGCCTCTGCGAGTCCTGTGTGCGAAACCATTCAAATGAAAATGTGTTCCATATGCATGAAAATGAACTTACAGCTGTATCAGGGGCACCCAACGACAAAATTTTCCTGTAGGTGTCGCAACGTCGTTTTTACGTTATAATTGTGCTTTTTGGGCAGTTTAATAGCTTATTTTTAAACGCTAAGAAAAATGTATCTGTTCGGATGCGTTAGCTGACTTTCAAACTTCAGAAAAATTTAGCGATTGAAATCTCATTACCCGAATTTATGAGCTGAATTTGCCTTTCCGAAAATCCTAGGTGATCTATTTTTGTACCCAAAACGACATTTTTATATCTCCGAAAACAAAAGCATTTAAATTTTCCCATATTAAGAAAGTTCGAGATGACATTTCCCTAACCGAATATCTGAGGCGATTATAGGCCTTCCGAACAGATATTCCACCGAAACGATCCGTTGGGTGCCCCTGCTGTATGAGTAAAACTCATTTTCATTCGAAAGGTTGTGCTATTGGCCAACTCAGAAATGGCCTATTCTTCCTAATCTTCACACTAGCAACGTGGGAGAATCATTTTCCATCCGCCGTAACTTTATATACTTGTGTTGTTATTCGTGAGTATCACAATCGTGCTTCAGAATATTTTAAAATGTTGTGCCATTGTTCGATTACATACACACATAAACTTTATTTCAACTCGAATTTACAGTGTAGCTGATGAAGCTAATATCTTCGAAAATTTAGGCAAACAAACACACAAACAAATTACAAAACAGTATAAAGTTATTGATTCTCGAGACTGTGGAGATTACACGTGCACTGCACTGCACGTGCACTGGAAAAGTCGCGAAGGATTTTATGTCATAATAATGACTAAAAATAAATCTTTTGAGCTATCAAGTGAATCTAGATATTAACTAGGCTTTGTTTATCTGTAATACAAAGCCTGGGTATTTCTGGTCAGTTCTGTTTTGTTTAGCTGGTTTCAAACAGGGATGAGTCGTGTGATTTCTGCCACCTTCCACGCTGCGTTTTCTATTCATCCTCTGTTTTATAAATAGGTAATTAGAACACGATTTGCACGAAACACATTTATCACGAAACGCGTTTATCACGAAACACATTTACCACGAAACACGTTTATCACGAAACACATTTTAATATCATGAAACACTTTAATATCACGGAACAGTTTTAGCATTTCGGTTCACATTTCTCAACGATTCATTTAGCTAACAATTTTACTCATATCACGAAACACGTTTATCACGAAATGCGTTTATCACAAAACACATTTTAATATCGTGAAACACTTTTTAATATCACGGAACACGTTTTAGTATCTCGGTTAACGTTTCTCGACGATTCATTTAACTCACAATTTTGCTCAAGGAATTTGAAAGCCCAAGTCATTAAACTTTCTGTTATAGCTCTTTAACATGTTTTATATATTAAGCTGTACTCACTGATAGTTATTTAAGTGAACGAAGGATGACAAAAAAGGAAAAAGCACAAAACAATTAATGTAAATTTGCAAGGAGCATCGTAACAGAGCAGAAGTACCGGATCCTGTCTGTATAGGATCTATCAGCTATAACTAATGAAAATAGACGAAAAAACGCAAGGCTGATTAAACGGTATGAGAATAACTATATTTAAATACCAATATTTATACCAAGAAGAAAGGCCGTGCCTTTTGAAATATTTTTGAATAATATTTATTGAAATATTTTTGAAGAAAGGCCGTGCCTTTTGAAAATATTGATACCGTTTAATCAGCCTTGCGTTTTTCGTATATTTTCAAAAAGCACAAAGCCTGTTTATTTGTAAAAAGTAAAACAAAGAGTGATCAACGCAGTGTAATTGCAATAATACTAATTGCAAAGGAAGCCGAGAAAACGTTTCGTAATTCTACTTCCACTGACTCGAGCCACACGTAATTTGTATTTTAACTTTTAAATTTGTATTTATATTTAGCGTAGGAATACAAAACGTATTTTTCCTATTTTAATTTTACTTCATAAATTGCCTGTGATATGATTCATACGATTTACTAGAATCATCGAAATGAATTAGTATTGCAGTCGTGATATCACGAGGCTGTTTTCGTGTTCTTAATGTAAACAACGTTATTTTGGATTAATTATAAAATTTAGTCCAACGGGTTACCCAGGTTGTTTGTAAAAAAAAAAAAAGGAAAATTATAATTTACATTCGTTCCGTTGTCAACCCTTTGCAAGGAGGCTTGCGATAGAATTACGGTCGGCTACATAAAACTATAACCTTTAAAAACAACTTTAACATAATTTTATGCCTGCCTTAAAGTTTGACGGACAACTTTCTTTGGGTGGATTTAAACCAAATTTGTTTCTTGGAAATCTCTATTTTCATGCTGTGTGGATTTTCAATTACAGAAGATGTCGCTGGCAGCTTCCTTAGAATCACGTTTAAATGTCCTACTTATATTAATATACCTGAGGTACATGCATACGTCATTGACAGTCTAAAATCTAAACCGCTTACCGTCTATAAAAGCCTTTTTTAAATTTATATAAGTATAATGGTAAAGTTTGTGTTAAAGGTTTATAATTATAGATTGTCGTTTTGTGTATTGAAATTTCAAAACCGACTTTATGCATGGAAAGTACTGCCATGATAATATTTCATGGCAATTTTTCATATTTTTAGAACTTGTGGCGTAGACTGGCTATTTGGCCGCCATGTAAAAGTTGTCCACTAACATGGCGGCCGCATACAAAGTTTTAATTTACGAAAAGTTTGGCCAGTTGTTTCATTTTACAGGGCTGCAAATAATTTTTTTTCTTGAAAGGACATGTGTCCGACTAAGTCACCATTTTGGTCGGAGAAAACAAAAATTAGGTCGGACATCATATCACAGTACTGCTTGATAAGCGAACCTGCTAATTTAATGCGTTGTCATCGCAGAGTAAACTACATGTAGTTTGCCTTTAGAATAAAACTTGTTAGCGTTTGCGTTGGAAGGCAAAAAAAATTGTCCGGTCATTAGTGTCCGACCACAGTTGGGATTTCATCGGACATTGGCAAATTTTGGTCGGCCATTCTCCGACGACCGAATGTTATTTGCAGCCCTGTTTTATGTGAGCAACAATGTCTAAAATTTGATTTTGCTTTTAAAGCGAACAAAAGCATTTAGGCCACAACTCAAGATTCAGAATATCAAGCAGATGAAAAGATTTGGATTTGTGGAACTGATAATTAGTCTATGACTAGTAAAAGTATCGAATGAACTTCGTTAAAAAAAATTGATACTAAACGCCAAAACAAGCCTGAGAGAAAAACTGCTTGAAACGGCGCCAAATTCAGTTGCGGTTACCTCTCAAAACCCAGAGTATAAAACAATGTGATTATAAACATGAGAGGTGGAGGAATTGGTACATAGCATATTGAGTTTTTTTGACACTATATTCAGTGGGAAGTTCGCATTGTTCCAAAACGGGCTATTTGATATCACGTTGTGTTTTGTAATCGGATTGCTGTTTTGCATACGTTTTGTGGAATTTGCGGTGGTGAAATATTTGACATTGACATTGGGAAAAGTTGCATTTAGGCCAGAAAATTAATCTTATTTTTAAATAAAAGTACAGTATAGATCCAATGTTCCCTCGGTAGACGTGTTATTGTTCCAACGTGATTAAAACATATATAGTGAAAAAATCATGTATAATCTAAACGATAAACTTGTTGTGGTGAAATTTGTTGAAGTTATGCATACATATTATTTAAATAACTGAAGATAAAGTCTTGCTATGGATTTGACAGACTCAAATCAGTATCTACTTTGTAATTTTAGGAATGACACAATTTTTTTTAAGTTAACAGCGTCAGAATCAGACTCTGTCTTGGCATACGGGTCAATAAGCAAATAAAACCATTGTATTCCTTGTAATGTTGTGTATTGTTTTTTGTTCCGGAGTTTGTGTACCTGTACACCTGGACAGAACCCAGAATCACTTGGAAATAGAGCTTAGGGCCTCCACAGACTAGAGAGATAGTTGTCGACAACTATTTAGTTGTCGATCATAAAACGTTGTCGATAACAAAAAAGCCAGTGTGTGGAGCTAGTTATCGATACCTAAGGGCCTTAGGTATCGATAACTAGCTTCACACACTGGCTTTTTTGTTATCGACAACGTTTTATGATCGACAACTAAATAGTTGTCGACAACTATCTCTCTAGTCTGTGGAGGCCCTTAATCTACGATTCGCTAATTCTACGCTGGAAACTGGAGTTAATTAGCTAAACAGTCTTAAGTTTAAAAGTTTCTTTCAGTTTTTACTTATTTGTACTATTTCATAATTACAACACAAAAAACAATAAACTGATCAGGAGAAAATGCATGTGCTCTATTCATTGTGAATCGACTTAAGTTTTTGGTGAATGTTTACGCGTACATTTTTCACGTTTGTCTGCAACTTCCATAAACTTAACAATCCCTTGTTTCTTTTTGGTTTATTAGCACGTGTTTGGTGTTTTCCTACCTTAGTAAACTATCATTTTGAGGTTTTCTTTGATTTGAAAGCAAATAACCTTGGGTAACCATGCATGGCTACCCAAGGCTAAAAATGACTAATATTTCTTGATTTAGCGATAAAAAACTTTTTAAGTACTAGACGAAACTTCCTGCAAAGTGACTTTTCCGAAGAAGTGTAACTTACTGTCATGTTGTCTTCTTTTGTAGGTTATTATTTCGTGGTCTGGCTCATGCTGGCAGAATTCAGCTTCACAACAACATACCAAGATAGTCAAAATATGGAACACCAAGTCTTAGCTGGTGACGTCATGTTTGAGGTAGGATTATCGTGTGTGGGTATATGCGGATCTCAACATGGATTCCTAAGTACAGACAGGGGAACAAGTAACACTTTTAAAAGGAAGGTAAAATGGCTTCTCCGAGAAGTCCCTGAGTCCTTGGTTCTCACCACTGGGTTGCTAGGCAACGTGACGTATCCTCATTGCGCCATGCATGGCATGACAAGTTCGGAGTGCTCGCGCTATTAGGGACCTTAAGCAACCACGACGACGACGCCATGGAAAACGTCACTTAAAAAGTGAATTCACGTTCCTATAAACTACTTCGCGATTATTCCAACAAGTTCAATTTGTCCAATGTGGCTGAACTGTCCAGGAACTCAATTCGTAGGGATGGAGTTCAAGTCCAGATAGAGAAAGGAAAATTCACCGTCTTGTGTTCACGTTCTCCATAATACTTTGAATTTGGTCATTTCACGTTGTTGTTTTGCAGAGGACGGCTAAGAAATGTACAAAGATTGAAAACGCACGTGCAGAGCTATTGTACTACTAATTAAACCTATTGTTTTGTGACGTTCTCGTTACCGTCGCCGTCGTGGTTGCTTAAGGTCCCTATTTTCTGATTGGATGACTTAAACGAAGATTTGCCACTTGTTTCTCTAACTAATTATAAAAAATTAGCCCAACGACATTTCAGTTTACAGCAACAATGTCCAGCCATTTCTGGAAACTGTCAGTCGTTATTGGATTTCATTATGGAATAACCATCTAATTCTTGAAATTGCCGACATAGCATATAGTGTTTCTAGTATTCTTGTATGTAACTCTGCATTTATCCCTTAAAATTGCGCGTTATCTCGTATTGCGAATCAATGCCTTTATCTAAACGAATCCCTTACTTTCTTGTTCTCGTAGATTACATATGCTCTGAAGAGGACGCCTGGATTCTTGTCTTCTAATCTGCTGCGGTTCAGGTAGGTAATATATCTTGGTTGCAAAGAACACTGCAAAGTTAAAATTCAAGCCTTTTTTTTCTTTCCAACTAATCTATAATGATGAGTTTTTATGATGTTTTTTATGCAAGCAAAACGATCTTGTTATTTTGGTGAAAACGGTTTATTGACGCGTGGACGTCGTGTAAAATCGAAAGGAAAAAAAAATAAGTAAGTTTTTTTTTAAATACTCTCCGTTTTCGTATGAAAAAAAAAAATTGCGTGAATGAGGCGTGAAGAATATAGTTTCCTTTCTTCAGTCCACAGACCTCTAAATCTGGCACTGACACTAAGCTGACAGCAGAGCTGAAGATCGAGTGCATCGAAGCAAGTGTACATGACATTACAGCTGCTCTCACAAGTACCTTACAAGGAAACATGGGATTGTTCGACACACATTACGTCAAACTGCAGTATCCACGTGAGTATTGGTGTTAGCCGGGGCCAAACGAGGATGAGAGTTGCTGAGAGTTTGCTCTCATAGACTATCTGTCAACCATCACTTCGGGCCAAACGCGAAGAGCGAGACAAATTTGAGAGCGACGAGTGCGCACGAGAGTCGATGAGAGTCGCTGAGAGTGCACGATAGTTTAAAGCCCGGGCCAAACGAGAGAGAGAGAGAGTTTGAACTCTTATCCTCGTTGGCCCGGGCTTTAGGCTTTTACAGCTGAGAACTCTGAGTCTGTAACACGTCACACACACAAAAGTTTATTACCATATTACAAATACCCTGCACTTACTTTACATTGGATTACGACAAAAATGGGTAATAATGGTTTGACCAAAAACAAATAAATACAAACAACAACAAAAATATAATAAGCCCTGGGAATTTTTGATGAGCTCGGCTGCTTAATGTGCCAAACAAACTTCAGTTTACAATCTGTGCACTTAAATAGGCCATTTCCGAGTTGCCTTTTGCCTCTGTTTCAAAACGAGTCCTGGTACACAACCTTTCAGATGGAAATTAGTCTGATTTGCAAGACAATAAACGTGCAGGTAAAACGGGGCATTTGAAAATATGTGGACTGTCCCTAACCAAACCATTTTAATGTGATTTTCACTTTTTGGTAGTGGACTATCGTTGCCAACCGCCTGAAGTACACCTTCAACTCAACAAGACGCACTTTAACGCGACAAGAATGACAACAATTGATATGTTTGTGGTCGTTGGAAAAGTGACCATTCATTGCAACACTTCAACCTCGATGTTGCTGTCTTGGGAAAGCTACGAGGTGGAAGAGGAAAACGGAGCATTCTCCGTGAGCCAGGTGGATTTTACGGACGTGCGCTCTGAAAACCTCACAATTGCCCCTAAGAAGCTGTTGGTTGGGTTGTACTACATCCGATTAACCGCCGAAATGACTAAGGAGGAGGGAGCGATCAATTTCGATTACGGTTTTCTCGAGGTGGTGTTACCGAACCTCGTTGCTAAGATCAGCGGAGTTGATAAGGCGGTCAAGGGTACCGGGAATATTTTCTTAGACGCTACAGACTCGTATGACCCCGCCGAACCCTCTCTGAAGGACCAGGGCCTGACATTTACGTGGTTGTGCCGAAGAGAGGACGAAGATTTGTCGAACATGGCGTCGCTGCCGATCGACAATTCACACGGACGGGAGAAGATTCACGGTGGGTGCTTCGGTTATGGAGTCGGAATGTTGAACACCACGGAACCGACGATCGAGATTGATATCGGCGGAATGATCTCACAGAATACCTACGTGTTTACGGTTATCGTTCAGAAAGCGAACAGGAGCTCTGCTGTTAATCACACACTGAGAGTAGAGTCGTCTATTTCGTTTTCCATCAGGTGAGATTTTAACGTTTTAGATAAGATAACTGTGCTAGCCACTTTAGAAACGAAAAGTGGCCTACAACCCTAGAAAGAAGTGTTGGCATGATCAACAGTATCATCTCTTTCCCCCCCTCTCCCCGTCTCAATGTTTACTTGCCAACAACATTACTCACAAGCGAGGTGCAACATTGAAGGGGAAGGGGGCATACTAAATCATTGTTATAAACACTGACAATTTACAATAACAAAGTTTCAGCGTCAAGTGAAGAGTAATTTCCATCTCTTACAGTGAGCGTTCCAACTACTTCTTTCTAGGGTTGTAGGTGCTAATCAAAACAATCGACAAATGTGGTGATAAAATGGATGGCGCTTCAAAAGTAGTAGGTTTAGCAACTTTGAGCGCGTTTGGTCGAAACGTGACGAAATCCCATAAAATTACCTCTGTTTCGGACAACGTATCCCTCTTAAACCACATCAAGTCTGTATTCTGTCAGATTTTTCGAAAGCCTTTAATTCAGCTTTTCTTGAACATAGCCGGAACACAGACTTTACTATGACGAACAAAGTTCACATTGATATTTTTTCTCGTCAACAGATGTAAAATTAACTGCGGTTCCAAAGTGACCGGCAATAAGCGTATGGTTATCGAGTCCACGTGTACAGGTCTGTCCTGCAAAGCGATCAAGGGATATAACTGGACGCTTTACATGCTTGACCCATGGAGTGTTAATGAGACGTGGCTGGCGATACTCGACTTGGAGGATAGAATACTTACAGAACTCGACAGTCCAAGTCTGGTGTTCAAAGGAAAATTAAACGATTGGGAAAACTGCTTATTGGATGACGCAACATACAGACTTAGGGGGGTGGTGTATCTGGATGATGATACTACGGAGCAGAGCGAAATCTCGTTTAACACCAACTCCGGGCCGTATCTTATCGATTACGACTTTGGAGGTTGTTTTGTGTTTCCTGAGGTGGGTTTCGCAGTCACCACTGAGTTTAGTATTTACTGTGATGGCTGGTTTGACGAAGATTCGCCTCTGAGCTATGAGTTTAGGTAAGCAAAGGTTTCATTCTTACCAATTTTCCACCGCCATTTTATTTTAAATTTCGTGTTCTGCACGGCTTTGTCTGTATTGTCTTCCACCGTTTTAGAACCTTAGGGGAGCCTGTACACCAGTAGATGTTAGCTTGATAGGGGTGTTACCAATATTTCTCTTTTAAATTGGCACTCACTGCCTGGATCATCCAACCCTTCGGTCTTAACCAATTGCAATAGCGTAACTCCGTGCCTTTTAAATGAACACTGATTTAACCGCGATCCCTGAGAGTAAAGTGTCTTGCCCAAGAACACAACACAGTGACCCTGGCCAGTGCTCGAACCCGCACGGCTCGATCTGGAGTCCAGCGCTCTACTGACCATGGCACCACCATTTCCCCCGCTAACTGTTGTAAAATAGGTGTTTTAAGAAATATGACCGGATTGTGTAAGGGCCGATATAACGGTACAACTTTGTACAATTTCCAAATTTTTTGTGGCTACGATTTGTCTCATATTTATTGGCGTACACGATAATCGTACATGTAAGCAAGTTGTAGGCTTGATTTACACTAAACAATTTGTGTCGTAGGCTTGTATCGTAAAAATGTCGCAAAGTAGTAGAGTCTAAATCGGCCCTAAGAGAGATTCTCTAACATCTGTAACGATACTGTTTTTTCTTGTGTTGTTCACCATGCAGATATCACACGTACACCGGTGCTGTTGTAATGCAGAAAGGATTGTCACCCAATGCTACGACCAGACTGCCTCTTGGGAACCCACAACACGACTATGCGATAGCGTTGGAAATTCAGATTATAGATTCGCTGGGTGCTGGGACACTGGAAATTCTTGTTGTTATGGTACTGTGAAATACCAATTATCATAAATGATTACCGTATATTCGATTAGTGGCAGTTCTGAGAATTTACTGACATGTCGACGAACCACGTCCATCCAAGTAATCTGAGAGCGCTTATTTGACAAAACAAACTATGAACGTTACCATATGAGTTCGAATAGCTTCAGAAATTTTCCAAATATATATTATTCAACTGAAGGCTTCGAGAACGTGTCTAATAACACAATTCATGTGCTGAGCCTTTAATTGGGTTACTTCTTTTGACATATAGATTATTTTGTTAGCAGGCTCCGCTTTGTCAACATTTCTTCCTTGAATTGTCTGGACTCCACACAGTTCTTATACCAATGTTAACATAAATATGTTTTCCTGCCAGAGCGTTAGCACTATCCTATTTGTATATTTAGTAATTTTACCATGTACTGTAGGTTGAACCAATGCCCGCCGAGGACGTTTCAGGGACACTGATGAACATGGCTAGCGGAGAGCAAAGCCCCCTGGGTAATCTTCTTAAGTCGGGTGACGTGGACAAAGCTGCTACAATGGCGTACGCTGTGTTGTCCATGGTGGATACAAGTGATGGAAAAATGGGCAGCGAAGACAAGAAATCTGTAAGTATGGCTAAAATAACTCTCTGTTTTCCGTTATCAATTCTCAGTTCCAATGCCTGCAGTGCATCATGGTAGTTGTATTCAACATTACAAATCCAAGACGGCACCACGAGCGATGGCGTATGTCTCCAAATTTCATCAGGCCAATCATATTGGCTAATTCAATATCTTGGCGAAATTTTCTTCGCCATCGTGGACTTGTAATGTTGAATATACAACTACCATGAAGCATTGCAGGCACGTTTCATAGAGGGAACTGGGGATTGAGCACTTGTGATGTCACGTTAGAAGAAGCCATACGGGTCACTTTAGAAACAGAATGATACATGGAACATGATGCTAGTGACTCTAACTGAATTATACCTTTTCTGTTCTTCGTTTCTAAAATGGCCCGTGGTTCATTTATGCACATTTAGAGTTAGTATGCACAAAAAGCATTTTAATTTAGCACTGATTTATGAAAATCAAGTATTTGCATTGTTTCAATATCAGATTCTTTTACAAAGCTGATAACTGCAATTTTCAACAATTAATGCAAATCCTCAATTTTCATTTGCACCAATGGTTGTAAATAGATAAGACTGCACAGGTCTCACGCACTTTCATCCCCAAATAAAACAAAAATAACAGCCTGAGTTAGTTTTGCACCACTGCAATCCATCAAGAAAATTATTAATCCATGAAGAACAATACGTCATGATTACATGAACCGACACGTATCGCCACGATACCATAGCAACCAAAATTCATTAGTTTCTGACGTCATTTCATGACGTCCCATGTTCCACCAGCGACGTCCATAAATCAATTCAGTACAATGGTTTCGTAATATTTCACCTTCTTCCCAATTGTAAGGTTGTCTTTTATCATTGACTTCAGCCTTTGTAATCCAATACTTGTTCTTTTATCTCATTGGTGTATTGTTTCCATAGTGATGGTGGAATTGTGCCGCTTGGTGGTCCAGTGAATGTTTCTTCTTTTCTCTCTTGTTTCCTCTTTGCTGTTGGAATTACGGTTTCAACTCGACCATGTACTTTGCAGGTTTTATAACTTGGTGTCTCCTAGTCTTATGCCGCTCTTTTTGTGTTTTCAAGTGTCTTTTTCGTACAGTAATATCCTTACAAATCTCTTGTATAAACTTAAGTTTATTCCGGCCTGTTCTTCCGTGGGTGATTTTACTCTTCTTGCTATCTTACTGGAGGCTAGTTTACAAGCGAAATACCCAGAATCATAACTAAGTTTAACTTTCTCATTTCCCCCGACATTCCTTTTTCTTTTGGCTCGTCGCACAATCTCTACTCCCCAACGAACGCTACTTTAGTACTGCTCCCTTTTTTCCTACTTCCTTTCTTATCACTGAAAAGGAATCAGATATTATTTGTCTACGTTTTTGTTGAAATAACTATGCAGTCCTTTTTCTTTTGGCTCGTCGGGCAATCTCTACTCCCCAACGAACGCTACTTTAGTACTACTCCCTTTTTCCCTACTCCCTTTCTTAGCACTGAAAAGGAATCAGATATTATTTGTCTACTTTTTTTGTTGAAATAACTATACAGTTCCCAGTTGTTCTCCTTTTCATTTATATATTTTCTCATTCCAACCTCACTTTGTTCGAATTCCTTTTCTCAGTTACTTCAACTTCACTTCTCAAACAAAGGACCAAAGGGCTAACTCAGGGAATTTTTTTTTTTTGGGGGGGGAAACAATTGTTTTACGAGTAATCAATAAACACGTATGACCGATAAGATTTGTGTGGTAAATGCTTGACTAGGTATCCAAATGAAGCGGATTTCTAAAGTGTTTTCCAGCCTGCTCTGTATAATCCTAATTTTCTCATTCATGCTTTTAACATCATTTCAATCGTGGTCGTTCTTGCATACAAAAGACCGAATCATGAAGACGGAGTGAAGATAACCATGAGATTACCACTTTGTACATCATAAATATGAGTTCATCGTATCTGATATAGTTATTATTGTCATCAACTGGTTTTCGCCGCCGCTTTATAACTGACTCATCGTCGATTCATGTTGCTGCGTTTACTTATAATCATCAAGACATTAATCCATACCGCTGATTATTAATCAATTAATCTTTGGTCACCCTTCCATATCTTTGTCATCCATGCATCCATTCATTCCTCCGTCCATGCATCCATGCATTCATGCATCCATGCATCCATGCATTGGTCTATCTACCCTCCTGTGCACCCATCCATCCATCCATCCATCCTTCCATTCACTCAATCTACCAATTCACCACTGATTAATCCTTTAACTAATTAATTATTGAACCAATTAATCAATTAACCAGTTAACAAATTAACCAATTAATCAATTAGTTTTGTCAATTAATTAAATAATCTTTCATTCATTCACTCATTCGTAACTCTGACAAACTAACTCACTTTTAGGCTTCCATGCACGCACTTTCACTAACGACTAACGTACTATTAACATATTTTCTTAAATGTATTTTAACATTTTGTTATTAACCACTGGGCTCCCACATGCTGCATAGCTATAAGGAACACGTCGATTACCAAAATTGATTTACTTTTTTGATGTGATTTAGAACGTTTATTGGAAGAATTTTGCTCCTTTATAGAAGTCGTATCAAACACTTGTACTTGTTAAACCGCCAAGGAAGATAGCAGCGTGTGGGTCCTTGTGTATTAACTAAACTTACTCGCCTGCTAACATTCTAACCAGACCTTACTTGAATAATACAAATAAGTAAATATCTCCTGAATAACTGTTAGTTGTTCTATACTTTGTGAAATGGAATAAAACTACAAATACAACACCCACAATGCAACGTTAATCCTTGTCATTTGACGTTAATACTTGGATGGATCCAGAGACCGTTTTGGAACACATATGGAACCAAATACTGTCGTTATATTCCAACCTACATTCGTCTGAACAGGCAGGTTAACAAAGAAATCTGGAACAAAACAAAACAAATCAAAACAAAATCAAAGGTGCATAAAATGGTAATCAAAGTAGGAGAGATGGAGAGAAAGAAAAGCCTAAAAAGTGTGTGTAAAGTGGTAAACAGAGCAAGGCTGTATTATTTAAAACAAACAAAGAATCGGTGAGCAAAAGGAGGTCAACCATCTATCATTTATTGCCTACATTTTCCACAATGTTATTTCACCACAATAATTGACATATTTTCCTACCGCGATTACTGCCATCAATCAGTGCCACATATTACATAAGACCTTTAAACGGCATACCCTAAATCGTAAATGTGGCACTTGCAATACATATTTGTTTTGTCTGCTTGCATAAACACTAGTTTAAGCAATATTATATTTAAATTTTACGTCGATGAGTTAGCCTTTGTGTAGAATCTCTTGTCTTGTCTGACCTTTCTATTGCTCCCAGATAATTTGCCAAACATCGCCACGTTCTCGTTGCAAAGCAACCTAATTGATGGTTTATTCAATTGGTTATAACCGTTCCCAAACATCCCCTAACTCCTCCAATACAAGTCAACCTTCTTCTGTTGGCTTCCAGTTTGACTTAAAACATATCTGCATTAGGAGAACGTATTGTGTGTGCGGCACCTGCGCCATGACGCCTATCCTTTTGGCAAGTAAACCTGGCCAGATTGTCTTCTTCTACTTCGTCCTTATATTCACTTTTCTATCCTCAAGTAAACTGCCATCCCTGCTTAAATTGAATGTATTCAACTGTATTCGCCTTCAATTTCTCTTTTTCCCCATCAATGTTTTGATCTGATAACTAAAAATCACTTGATTTATGGACAGTAAATTGACTTGCTCAATGTTTAAAAAACATAAAATTGAAACTGCTTTCAGTAACTTTCGGTCAATTTAGAACAGATTTTGAAGGAGCGATGTCACGATAAATTACCTTCAAATGGATGGCAACTGAATAATAATATTTTATGAGTAGAGAAATAACAAAAAACGGTACTGAAATGGGCCAAAAAACGGTTAAGTTTGGGGAAGATCGAGAGAGATTACGATCGACAAACTTGACTTAATTTAGCCTTAGAATATTTTCAAGATGCCCCATCTGTGACGTGGCTCCTTTAAGAAAACTATGAATGTCATTTACGTTTTTAAACTAAAAAATAAACCACCATAAGAATACAACTTCAGTTCCCAGAGTATATATTAAAGTTAATCACTAAACTAAGAAATCAGCTTAAACGTAAACCTAACATACCGTAAAAGCTCCATTTAGCCTCCCCTCTCTATTAAGTCCCCCCCCCCCCTATCTAATAAGCCCCCCCTTTGAAGTCAGATTTTGTAATAAGCCCCCTCCTTCCGTCAGGCTGATGCAAATGACTTTTCAGCAATATTTTCTGGCATTTCAGTCACTTTTATATTGAAACGTGGTCTTTCATTTCAAGAACTATCGTCGAGTTAGGATATAAATGACGTTTCCTTTGTAAGACAGTCATACATAACCCATTTATTGTTTTGTTTTAGTTAGTGGTGTGATAGTAAAGTTTGAAAATATAATGTGAATTTTCTTGAAAATTTATGATTTGAAATAAGCCCCCCCCCCCCCCCTTCACGAGGCCTGAAATTAAATAAGCCCCCCCCCGGGGGGGGGCTTAATAGAGCTTTTACGGTAAATGTGGAGAAATATTGTAACTGGTCATGCGCACTTGTAGCACGGTTAGCCACGATCCACCAATCAGATATCAGCAATCACCTCTCGGCACCTGGAACGAGCACTGTCACGAACAATCACGAGTAATTATCGATCATTGTCGACCATGTTATACATCCTTTTGACACACAGGTTTCGGCTATGCGCTCAAAGTTTAAGGTCACGAAGGCATCGGTCCATAACGTAAGTACAGGGCAACACACATACTGACACACCACGCTTAAAATTAATTTGGTTTCTTGGAGTTTCTTTGTTTGTTGACGTTCATTGTTTGTATTTTTGTGTTGGTACTTTCACTGTCAGGTGATTAATGTTTCTTACCTCGCCATTTTATTTCTTATTATGTTGGGATAGGTTGTATTTGTCCCGTTGTTTTGTCGACGCCAACAACTACGACAACAGTCTAAGCTTTTCCTTGTAGACTAACACATTAAATATCCGTCGTTCCTGCTACCATTCTTTTCTAAAATGTTGTGCCTGTTTGTTGATGTACTTCATTGTTTTGTGTATTCATCGCGTTTTTCACATGCGTGCAGTTCATGCTCATTCATCTGTACCTTGTACCTGGTTTGTATGTATACATAATTTATTAAACGTAACTAAAACTAAAAACTGTCAGCATTCTATCATATTCAGTCGACGTCAAATGTTAATGTTAAAGCATACCGTTAAAATAAAGTGACATAAATACATTGCGATCCTCTGCAGGCAGGCTAAATATCGATGCTTCAAAAACAATAAATTTAATTATTTTAATGTTTAAATCGATGTGAACGTTGAATATAAAGTAAGTATGGACTAATCAGTAGTATGTCATTGAATTAAACCACACCGACCACAGAGATCAGAGTGTTGAGCCCTGCTCGATGTTTACTCACTATATACACGGAGAAAGCAGGGGCAGATTACAGGAATTTTTGATAGGGGGGTCCAGTGTTTTACCAAAAATTGAAGTACGTAGAAGGATATTTTTGGGAAGTAGACTGCAATAGTTATTACTAAACGCTTCTACAAGGGGCGAATGGGGGCGCTCCCCTCCAATATGGTGTGTTTGGGGGGCCTCCCACGGAAAGATTTGAGATTTCAGGCTCTGAAAAGTGCATTTTGGTGGATCCTGGAGATCCTTGCTATGGATAATGGTAAAAGCAAAAAACCCACAGGTCTGATAGGGGGTCCGGATCCCCCCGACCCTTCCCCTGGATACGCCACTGGATAGTGATCACATGATCACTGGAAAACGGGGCCTGTGCCCGGGGGGGGGGATACTCCTCGAAATATGTGGTGGGGGTGTGCCAACCACTTCTTTAAACCCTCACCCGTTTTCAGACCATTTTCCCTACCTAATGTCAGACCTGACCCTTAAAAATTTCCCCCTTTTCAAGCCAAAATGGAGAAAATCAACCCTATTTCAGAGAATCAGGCAAAACATTGCTAAAAAAACCATACCCTTTGGGCGGCACATACCTATATAGCTTTTATAAGGGAGTACCCTCAAGGGACAGTATTTCCTAATAAGAACAGGAACACTTCAGCTGGGAAATATCAAACGTAGGACTTAGGTTGTGATTCAACCCTGTAATTTACAAGAGAAACGAGAAGAACAGGTCAAAATGAGTGCAATCGTAAAACTTCAGCATTGAGGAAATATGAGCATTTCAAATCGATAATTATTAGTTCTCAAGTTTTGTCATTTCTGGAAATATATTTCTAGTTGTGCCTCATTTAACCCTCTCATGCACTCTCACCAAGAGTGCCCAAGTTAAAAAGTAAAAGAAAATCCTAAATTTCATTTTTTCATTGTACAGTACTACACGGAATTACTGCTCAATAACTTTTATTTGAATAGTTACACACTGACTTTTGCGTCTGTGGATGAAACCCTAATGTGTGACCATTCAAATGAAAGCTATTAGCAGTACTTTCAAAGTGTTGTTCACTTTTGAGTCTGCGGATAAAGTCCTAGAATTACATTAATTGACTTGAGGTTTGACTCTTGGTATGAAAGGGTTAAAGGGCGCCTATTCCAGGTGGTGTCATCATCCAGGACTGAATGGATGAAAGCAACGACAGGATCAACGACAAGCGATGTGTGGCGAAAAGAAAAACAAGGCAGAACAGCTTCAGAGAGGACCTCGTGGAGTGCAGTGTCGTTGGCTTTTGATGAGATTTTAACTGACGCAGTATTTTTCTTTTGTTCACAGCTGAAAGACGCCATAATCAACCAGATGTCCAGTGTTAAAGTTACGAGCCTTGAACAGGTCACTCAGATGTCAGCAGTAGTCGCCTTGGCAACGAATCAGAAGGACGAAATATCTCAGGATTCACAGGTTTGAACCTGTTATCCGTTGGCATCGTTTCCAAGAAACCGTATTTATGAACATAAATTACTATATGAATAAGCAAGTCTCAAAATAAGATACATGATTTATCCGCACCTATGACAAATAACTTTCTTTTTTTTTAAATGTCGTTTTGAACACCCGAATGATTTGCACAAACCTTTATCAACCAATCAGATATTACACGAGCACTCGAGGGCATACCGATAGTCAGTGTCACGTGAACTCGTCTTCATAAAGATACGTCATGTTAGTACGTTGCAACATAGGGTATAATTGTGTAGCACTTAGTTAGTTATCAACTCTAAGTTGATAAAGGTAAATTAACCGCCGTAGCAAATTTGGGAAAGCTAATTGTGAAGAACAGCTCCCCTGTCGTTCATATGTCGGCTAATTGTCGGCTGACAGTCGATGGAGGGGAGCTCACTCAGTCTTCTTAACAATAACCCAACATAGATATATTATTGGATTATAAGATTCGGACTAAAAAGTTACAGGTTTCTGAACGATTTTCGTATTTTACTTGGTAGGAAAACGCCGTGAATCTCCTCGAAAACACAGCAGACTTCGTTTCATCTCAGTTGAGCTCTGGCACTGTAGATCCGGGACTTTTACAAGATGTCGGCGCCAGTCTTCTCCACGGCATCTCGAACGTCATGAGTGCTGCGTCGACTGGTGCTCAACAAGAAGAGGGAGATGATGACGAGGATGGGAAAGAAGAAGAAAGGAGAAGAAAAAAGCTGACAAAGGAAAGGTATTATTACTGAATAAACCGTACAAAGTCATACTCTGTTCACACAAACTAAACATTTTTAGTTAAACCAAGTTTACTAGAGCGGTATTCAATCGAGTGTCGAAAGTCATTCGGAATTGCTAACGCTCTGTGATTGGTTGAAAAAAACTCGCGCCACCTACTCACCCAATCAGATGTAAAACCAAAACCAATCGCGGCTTGTTCGTACGCGTCTTCTCGCCCTTGGCTCTGGTTACGTGTATTTGCTTGTAATTAGTTCGCTACTTTCGGAATTATACGGTACAGTACTGCGGGTAGCTAGTTCTTACTAAGGATAAACTAGTTGACTCGAGGCCTCGATAACTCGAACCTCGCTAACTCGAAGTAAATTCGTTTTCCCTTCAGGTCATTTTCTTCTTAATTTTACCCTCGATAACCCAAACTTCTGATAACTTGAATGTTTTTAAATTTCCCTTGAAGGATCGAGTTATTGGAAGTCAACTGTACCTGAAATTTATAACTGCAATAAATTAGTGATTGAAATCAGAATCTGCGTTCATGTCTTTTATTTGTCACTTTCAGAGTAAGAAAACAGCTGAAAAAACACTTCGTTTAATGGACAAAGTTGGTTCGAGCCTGTTAGGCACCAAATCTGTCGGCGAGAAACCGAGCGTGTTCAAGACCAAGTCCCTATCTATGATGTTGGACAGACAGGTGCCATCAAAGATTGGCGGCAAAAAACTCGGCGATGGGGAGGGAGACAGCGGTGTGGCATTACCCTCAGCTGCCACTCTGTTTGGAGACAATGCCGGAGATCTTCCCTCAGTAGATTCACAGGTAAGAGCTCGTTACAGCGAAGAGCGCCCTACCGTTGCCACTTGACAACTTTTGGACATCCGTTCTGAAAACGTTTCTGATGGCTTCCATTTAAACAAGCAAATCAAATTGCAAGAACTGTGGGAGGCGGAGATGTCAATTGCCATAACGCGAACGTGGACTGAGACTGACAGCTCCGCCTCTCATAGTTCTTTCATTTTGATTGGCCAGCCAGTTGAAACGAAAGCCATCAGAAAGTTATGTTCTGATCTATTCTACATCTCGTTCCAGATGCTTTCGTTCCAGGATAACCCTTACACATGGGACGCAAGCTCAAAAGACATTAAGTCATCGGTTATCGATTTTTCTTTGAAAGCGGCAAACGGAAGTGCGATTGAAGTGTCGGGTCTTCCAGAACCGGTGGAGCTCTTTATACCTCAGAAGGGAGACAGTAAAGACAAAGGCAATGAGACGGCGACTGTGTATTTCGCTAAACCGAGCGATGGATCAAACAACTTGCGCTATCACCGAGTAGTGGTTCCTTCAGCGAGCTCGTCCATGTTCGTTGAAGTGAAACCGGAAGATGGAGCGTCCCTGGAGGTGTACATCAGATACAAAACCAAACCGACAGTCACAGAGTACATCTTCAGTGTTATCATTCCCAGAATTGAGTTCTGCAACCAGACAGAAACTAGCTTTAACTGTAGCTCTGATTCTTACAAGTTCAGCATAAGCAGTGCTCTGACTGGCCATGTCGGTGTACACTATGTCGGAATCAGGTTTCCCGGACCTGAAAGTGACATCTCTCCGTCCTCGGAGACGGAGGTTGACACCTCTCCGTCCTCCGAGACGGAGGTTGAAACAGTTGAAACAATTGAAACGAGGCGTGTAAGAAGAGGGTGCGGGAGTCACGGAGGAAGGCAGAAGCGGTCTTGTATTGGTGTCAAGGATCCCCCGACCACCCCTCCCCCAGCACCTAAGCTAGTAATGCCGAAGTACAATGCAAGCACGGACGTGAACTACACGATGTCTGTGACTGCCACAAGCTGTTTGTACTGGTCTGAGACCAAGCAGGCTTGGACAGATGACGGCTGCAGGGTAAGATTGATTGTACCTTAAAGGAGCTACGTCACGGATTCTTCAAATTCTTCAAGTTCGCCATTCGCAATCCGTCTTAATCTTCTCCATCCTCGACCATCCTTGTTCCTGTTTTGTTTATTATTACCTCTATGGTGTTTTTCTACCTTCATAAACTATTATTTTTAGGCTTTCTGCAATTTGAAGGTAATTTTGGACATCGCAAAAATGACTTAAAATATAGTGACATAGCTCCTTTAAGTTAGTAGAATTCCCTTTCGATCAAAGGGAACGTTCTTTGATGTCCTAATTAACATAAATTTATCGAAACTTTAATTTAGTCTAGCAAACTTATAGCTACTGTGTCATTTAGTAACTGTGGCAAATATGAGACGAATACGTTGAATATTGAAGGAGATATTTCGTTGCATGGCTGTCTGGCAATAGTTGCCACACAGCCACGAAGGCAGCTGAGAGCATCACATGCCAAACAAGACCAATGAACATTTGCGTCAATCGTTTAATTCAAACTCTACTAACCGACTATATTAAAAAAAAATGCAAATTTATAAATTAAACTTCGACTACAGTGGAACTTTTTGCTTACAGATCCATTGTAAGTTCTGATGAAAACGACTAAAAGAAAAAAAATTATTATTTGTTTTACTATAGGTTGGCCCTAAGACGGTGGTCGGCAATCTTCATTGTCTTTGTACGCATCTGTCCGCATTCGGTGGAGATTTCTTCGTTGCACCGAATCCTATCGACTTTGACAAAGTCTGGGCCGAGTTTGGCAATTTGGCGGAGAGTGGTAACTTTGTGGTGCTTGCTACTGTTTGTTCCATATTTGGACTGTACTTTATTGCACTGGTGTTCGCTAGAAAGGCAGACAAAAAGGACGAAATGAAGGTAGGTAGTTGTAATTATTAACGCTGGCGTCTCAGTAGGTCACTTTAGTAAGCACATTCGTTGTTCAACTCATTTTAAGCCCCGATCAAACGGTCACAACATTTTTCTCAACATTCTCTCGACATTTGTTGAGAGCCGACGACTTTGAAACCATTTAATTAGTAGAATCATTTCGCGATCTATTGCGGATCCGTGAAGTTGGGTAGGTGTAGACTGTTCACAGCCTCTCTATTTTCTCGGGGGTGGGGGTGGGGAGCGGGCGCCCCCTACCCCCACGCTCGCGCTTCGCGCTCAGCTCCAGTTCGCTCGCGGCTACAACGATCTGAGAAAATAGAGAGGCTGTGAACAGTCTAGGTAGGTGTGCTATCCTTAACTATTTAACAACTGGACTTATACGAGCGAATAGTTAAGAAGGCGCATTTGATGTAACTAGAAAGGGAAAGCTGATTGGCTGCAAGCCGTATTTCTAATGGAAATAGAAAACAATCTTATCGTGTTTGTATTGAGTTACAGAAACACTGTCTCGTGAAAGTTTGAGAAAACACGAAATAGCTGTGGTAACACCCGTCCGCGGTTTTTGTCCTCCCAAATTTGCAGAATTGTTTTCTATTTCTTAAATAGACATTGAAACCATCGCTGTGCATACCTTTCCAATATAAAAATAGTTTGTGTGTATCCGCACAGAAATAATATCCATGTCTTATTTCAGGTCGTAGCTAATGTGTACTTAACCGAAAATACGGAAGGAGGCTACGTGTATGAAATCTCCATTCAAACTGGAATGTGGAAAGGCTATGGAACAACTGCTAACGTTGGATTGATCATCTATGGAGAGAACGGTGTCACCCCGTCCCTACCCCTGTCGGATCCGGAGCTGCAGAAGATATTCTTTGCTCGCGGGAGTATCAATAATTTCACTCTGTCTTTGCCGGAATCGCTCGGTGACTTAGTCAAGATCAAAATATGGCACGACAACAGCGGGAAGAGCCCTGCCTGGTTCTTTCAGCAGGTGAAGATTGTCGACGTACAATCTGGGGAAAAGTGGCATTTTCTTGGCAATCGCTGGCTGGCTGTGGAGAAAGGAAGTGGCCAAATTGAAGTCGAACTGACTGTTGCTGATAAAAAAGAACTTTCGGGATTTAGAAATTTGTTTTACTCCAGGACCGCGCGAAGCCTGGGTGACGGTCATTTGTGGCTGTCGGTGTTCACCAGGGCTCCGCATAACACGTTCACTCGTTGCCAGCGCATGACGTGTTGTTTGTCGATTTTATTTGCCACTCTTGTCACGAACGCCATGTTTTATCAATTCGACAAAGCACCTGGAGATACTTTCCAGCTCGGGCCACTCAAGTTAAGCTGGATGCAAATCAAGATCGGAATTCAAAGCAGCATTATCGCAATCCCCGTTAACGTCCTAGTTGTTATGATCTTTAAGAACATCAAACATCCACTTCCGGAAGATGCCCGAGGGACCAACAAGAAAGTACCCGGCTGTCTTCCTCATTTTTTCGTGTACTTTGGTTGGACATTGTGCTTACTCACGTCCCTAGCAGCCGGCGCCTTCACCGTATTCTACAGCTTGATGTGGGGGGCGGAGACATCAAACCAATGGCTTACGTCAATCATGGTCTCATTCTTTCAAGATGTCATCATTACGCAACCCATTAAAGTTGTGTTGATTGCGTCATTGCTGTCACTCATCATCAAAAAGCCTCCGGAGCAGGAGGAGGTATTTGGCTCCTCTATGTCCAGTAGTGGCGGGAAAGACAGTGCAGCGGCGCCACCGCAGGGTGAGGCGCTCAGAAAAGCACGAGAATTCCAGAAGAAGGCGTTAGAAATGTTCAGGACTATCATCGAAGTGGTGTTTTTCTTTATGTTTATCGCTTTTCTCATGGTGGTGTGCTACGGGAATAGAAAGCCTACCAGGTTCACGCTGACTACTGAGTTAGAGAATCTGTTCAGTGGATTTGATCGGGTAAGTGTTTCAAATCATCAAGAGAGGATGACCTAAGAGAATGATTCCTCGTCCCCCATGACACTTTTTTGAAATGTATTAATAGTTTCGCGCCATGCTGTGAAAGTTATTTTTATTTCCTTCTGATTGAGGCTCCTATATCACGTTACTCGAACTGACCAATCAGGTAGCGCTCTTAAAATAGCTCAGCTATGGACTGGAGGTAAAAATAGATTTCAAAAACGTTATCATTGGAAGAGACCCATGTATTGGGGAATGCTTCTCTTAGATCATCTTGTCTTGAAATCATACAGCATTCGTTAGTGTGGCGAGCGTAGATAAATTTCATAGAACTAATATTTTTTTCTTACATCACTCGAAATTTTATTTTGTATTTATCGGGTTTTTACTCAATCCGTGCCATATGCTTTTCTCTTGCGTGAGATTCTAACTTTTTTCATGGTACAGCGGTAAATTATCATTTTGTTGTCATTTTACCCACAAGGTTCAAACCCCACAGGCCTTTTGGAAATGGACGAGAAAAATATTAGTTCCAGGCCTGTACAATGTCAGATGGTACAACGGCGACCCGTTTGAGTACAAAGAAGGTTTTATCAGTAACAGAGAAGGTTTCCTGGTAGGGATGCCTCGATTGAGACAAGCTCGCATCAGGCCAGGTGAGAGAGGCATCATAAGGTTGAAATTACGAATGTTAATAACAAGCTCGGAATACTATTTCCTTCAGTTGTATGTTCCTCCTTACCCTACCCACCCTACCCTACCCTACCTACCTACATTACCCTACTCCACAGTACCCTACCATATCCTACCTTTAACCTACAATGTACCGTGCACCATACCTTATCTTTCCCGCCGCTATCCTATCGTTTCCAGGTTCGGGGACAAATTGTTGGTCAGCAAGAATGACAATTTTACAGAAGATTGGATTGGTTATTTGGAATCAATTAAGTGCTGGTTACTTAACCTGATGATTGTTGTTGCGCCGGCGCTACCTTACAGCTGTTAATTGAAGAACAGCTAATCAAATAGTTATTATTTCATTTTGCCTCTAAATATGATTAACCTGGAATACACGTGGTAGCAGACTAAAAGCCAGAATCAGACTGTCCTAGCAATTTCCCTGCGCCAGTGGCATGTGACGATTTACGTCATGCATTCGACACTTATTTCCTTCCAAGTCTTAACATTTTTCAATATTTGCTTCATGCAGAATCCAGATGTGCGATGGAACCCAATTATCCGGAATTGGCACATCGGTTCTACCGCTGCCTACCCGTCTACGACGACAAGACTGCAGACTCGACCCTTTTTAATCAACCAGGTTGGCTCCCTGTAGATAACACCAGTAAAGTCCTGTCTACGTTTGAGCTCCACGACATGTGTCCCAAGCCTTGGCGTTTTCGAACCGCGGAGAATTTAACCACTCTCTCTGCGCTGGGTCTGCAAAGCTCGTACGGTGGCGGTGGTTTTGTCGCCGACCTCGGCTACAACGCGCGGTCCGCTGGCAACGTGTTGGACACCTTGGAGACAAATAACTGGATAAACGAGTTGACAGCAGCGGTTTTCGTAGAATTTACAATCCACCAACCAGCCACTGCCTTATTTAGCGTCGTGAAGTACTTGTTTGAGCGTTTGCCGACGGGCGGTTACAACACGGTGACAAGTATCAAAACCTTGACGCTGTATGCTTCGCCCGATCCCACTTTCAAGTCGTTTTTCCAGCTCTGTCAGTTACTCCTAATGTTGATCATTCTGTTCTTCTTTTTTGCTGAAATCGGAAAGATCTACCGTCAAAAATGCGGCTATTTTAAGCTCTTCTGGAACTGGATGGAGCTGCTTCAGATTTTTGGCACCATCGCGGCTATTGTGATGTTCTTCTTCAAGGAAATGTACACCAGTGAGTATGTCAAACGCGTGCAGGATAATCCTTTTGAAACTTCCAGTACTGATTATATCGTGTTGTGGTCCGAACTCGAGATTTACTTGTTGGCTGTTGTTATTTTTATCGTGACAATGAAATTCCTCAGACTTATTCGATTCAATCGCCACATCTGCCAAATGATAGCCACCATACAAATGTCTATCGGTCACCTTCTTTCTTTCTTCATGGTCTTTATCGCAGTCATCTTGGCCTACACACAGCTCGGCATCCTCGTGTTTGGTTCAAGCGTGCCCGCATACTCCTCATTCTTCCAGGCTATGCGGTCCGTCTGCCAGATGATCCTCGGAGGTGAAACTCACTTCCACGAGCTCAAGGCGGCCAGTAGAATCGTGGGACCTCTTTTTGTGTTCTGTTACATGATGAGCATGTCCATGATCATGTTGAACATGTTCCTTGCTATACTGAACGACTCTTATGAAGAAGTCAAAGAATTGCATGGAGACAGTTTCGCCGATGCGGAGCTCGGGGATTTTATGAAGACCTACTTCTCGACGCGGGTGGGCTACCTTCGCGATGAACTGATCACATTCTTCAAGAAAATGATTAGATTTCGAGACGCAAGGAAGAGGCCAAAAATCGACAAAATTGAAAGGTACGTGAAAGTACCAATCGAAATTGATCAGGACTTCTTTGTTGACGAAGGCATCGAGTTAACTGACGACAATGCCAAGTTGGCTACGATCGTTTCAATGGAAGACCTAACTGACAGCGAAGAAAACTTGGCTAAAGACTTGGACGATGTAAAGCGTAGTTTTATCCGATATTGGAGCAGAACTGCGTCGTTCAATTTCGTCCATTGGACCCAATTTCGACGACCGCACGGCACCTTGTGCGCGCGACACAAACTACTTCAATGATCTCAACAGAGCGGAATTCAAGTGCTCGTGTGAGGACAACAGCTATCCGTACTTCACTAACATTTGGGAAAGACTCGATCATCCAATGATCGTTATCGTAGGAGAAGAAGAACTCCAATCGCGGAACCTCTATTAGGAGACGATCCTCCAGAGGATCACCCTGAGGAGGTAGATCTAGGGGTGGGGGTGGTGGAGGAAACGATAACAACAGCAGTTATCCATATTTCACTAACATTTGGGAAAGATTAATAGATCCCAATGAAGGTTATCGCAGGAGGAGGAGAAAAACAGAATCGGAAGCTCTTCTAGACGAACACGTACAGGATCATCTCGAAGCGGTTGATCTGGGGGTAGGGGATGAGGGTGGAACGTTTGAAAGAGTGCGACTTGAAGAACATTCCACGCCAGAAGTGATGTCAACTAGCACAACGAACAGTAATTTGATGGATGACGTACACGAAAGTTTCGTGTGAAGGCTTAGAGAGGGTAACACTGGGCATAAATAGAGAAAGTTGGTACAGTGGAACCCAGTTAATACGGACACCAAAGGGACATAAAAAGTGTCCGTATTATCCGGTGTCCGTATTAAGTGGGCTGATATAAGAGAAAATATGTGTCGTCGGGACAAACAAAACTGTCCCGTAATAAGCGGGTGTCCGTATTAACGAGTGTCCATAAAGCGGGGTTCGACTGTAAATGGATCGCCAACTAAGAAAAAGCGAAACCCCTTAAAAATGGAAAAGAAAAGAAGAAATCATCACGAAAGTAAATTAATTAATTAAATTATAATAAAGATGAAGTTGCCTAAATAATCTACTAAAGCGGCTTTTGTATGACTTTTGGAAATAAAAAGATGGAAAATGACAGTAAAGCCAACAAAGATGTGGGGGAAAATACGTTTTCCATCAATCAGGAGGAATACGAAACGAGCCATTCGGTATCACTAGTATGTAGTTTCGCGGGTAGTCTTGGATACAATCTCGGAAAACTTGAAAATTACAAAGTAATACAATAGTTTGCTCTGTAAGTAGCCTGTTCCAGGCTCTCGGATAGTGGGGACGAAGCGAAAAAGAACGGCCGCGCGAAGGGAGTCTGGGAGAGAGGCAAGGTAGGGCAGGGCCCACTATCCGAGAGCCTGTAACAGGCTACTCTATAAGTCGCATGGAAGCCACTCTATGTAGAGGAGCAACTCATATATCCGGCAACCAATGAGCAGCGAGCTAAAGAAATAACGGAACACCGTGTACATCTAAAGTAAACTAAACTTTTAAAGAATTAAGCCCGGGCCAAACGAGGATGAGAGTCCCTGAGAGTTGGCTCTCATTAACTTCAACTCTCAGCGACTATCATCAGCTCTCAAGAAAAATTTGACCATGCAGGTTCAAATTCGATGAGAGCGTATGAGAGTCAGCGTGCATGAGAATTTCAGGGCAAACGAGAACTAGAGTTTGAACTCTCAGCAACTCTCATCCTCGTATTACCCGGGCTTTAAAGATAAAATAAAAAGATAAAAAGACTTATTACCGGGCCCGGTTGTTCGAAAGCCGATTAACGCTAATCCAGGATTAAAAGTTAATCAAACTTTTAATTGATATTGTATAAAAGTGTTTTTCTCTGCTAATGTTTTGTAAAGCTTGAGATTAGTCAAAGTCAAAACAGGAGGACAAAAAATATAAACAGAAAACCTAACTGAAAAAGTTACAAAACTGAAATAAAATCCTGGATTAGCTTAATCATCCTTTGAACAACCCGGCCCATCAGCAACTGATTACTCTTCAAGAAATCAGTTTAAAGTCAACCATGCAGGACATGTGAATATAACGACTGATCACCAAAGGGCTATTACCGTAACAAGTAAATTCTCCTAACTAATGCATAATAATTGTATAGAGACCCCTAAAGAGAATCTGTCTCTTGATTGGCAATGGGTCTTCATGCGTGACGAGGGATTTCGTGTAAATCGCAGAAGCCATTAACGGCATTTTATAAATGTTAACTGAGAACTTTGACGTGAAATTTCTTTTTGTATAAAAAGTTTTGGTTGTCCCTTGCGACGTGTCACAATAAAAAAAAGCTTTACTTTTTTACTTTATAAGCATTCTTTACAAGAAAAGTTAAAAATTACCATTCGAAATACTGTATATGAAACTTGCTGCAGTTTAGTGGGATTAGATATATCTGGTTATTCGCTCAGCTGGGGAAATGAAAAACGTACATATTTTATATATCTGCATCATCTTATGTGATGTCCATAATGGATATAAATGATAAAGAGTCAATAAAGGGCGGAAAATAAGATAATGAGTCCGAATTGAACGTCTTTTTTAACTTGTATATACAGCTGTTTCGAGAAAGGTTGTCGGAAAAAAGCGCACGCGACAATCCCGAAAGGTAATCTGGGATATGATTAGCAAGGTACGTTCCTGACACTGTAGCTGTCGAACCTACTTTTGTTGCTTTCTTTTAGCACTCGCAAGCATACGTCCATGGCGTCTCGTGCCATTTTCTCAGATTTCCCTGAAATGCTGAAGTCAAGGAACCGTGAACTTAAAACTACCCACAATACTTTTCGGGATTGTCGCGTGCGCTTTTTTCCGACAACCTTTCTCGAAACAGCTGTATGTACATGCACAAGTACAAGTCGGCAAGCTGGCGCGGCCGGCGTTCAAACATTGGCGGAAAATTCAGGTACATGTACCTATACTTACCCGGGAGGGAGTGCGTTTGGTATTGAGCGACAAAGTGGTTACGCGTGTCACCCCTGGTGGTGTATACTTTGGTGCTCGGCCGTTGGTTTTGACCCACTTTTGGAACATAGCCTCGTTTCCATTCAATGGCCGTCGTTTAAAAAATTAGCTGTTTTCAACGTAAAACTGTGCTTCGAGATATTGGTCTATTGGCGATTGAATCAGACAGAAAGGTAAGTTAGCTCGGTTCAGTTCAGTTCATTCAAGGTTCACCTTTATCCGGTGGTTTACTTTCTTCAAATTTCTAGTTTTACATGGTCGCTTATATGTGTTTCTGCTTAGCTCAATAGATGTACATAACTTAAGGAAGATTTCCTTAACCACTAATATGTTTATATATGTTTATATATCGTTAAGGCCCAGTTCAGACGCCGTACTTCACATGAGCCGAATCGAATTCGAATTTAGGCCGACCCAAATTAATTTAGTTCGACTGAATTGATTCAGACGCCGAGCTTAATTCAGCCGAACTTAAATTAATAGGGGAAAATTGCTGTTATATTGAAAAATACATTATAATAATTCATGCATTTGTTTCGGCTCATGTGAAGTTCGGCGTCTGAATCAAAGCCGGTCCATAGCCGTTATTCTCGGCTGAACCAGGCGGGAAGAACGGCTGAGCCGATCCGAATTGATTCAGTCGTTCCGAATTGATTCAGACGCCCTACCTCACATGAACTTAATTCATCGAATTCGATTCGGCTCATGTGAAGTACGGCGGGCCTAACGTATAATTTCAGTTGCATACTTAAAATCATTAGATCAGACAATGATTGACATATACTAGCTCCAAATAACACAAGTAACCTTTTACCGGTGAGAAACTGAATTTTTTTAATTCGGACAACTATTAAATCATACTTCAATATTTAGCTGTGCCCAAGAACTATAAGCATTAGACAGCGCCCAGTTTGACATGAAACCCGAAGCATAAGATAAATGTGTTATTCGAAGGAAACATTAAACTTGGATTTGGGAGAAATCTTTTACTAATGATTTTCTTAAAATGTTTTACGGGAACTACTTCATCAAATTAGAAAGGTAAATGTCAAGATGGAGACGAGAAGTCTCGAGGTAAAATAGATCGGTTTCATTATCGCTAACTTAAATTTAAAGCATAGTCACGAATTGTCATAAAAACTCTTCCTGAGACTAAAAGACTCGATAAACAAGTCAGTATACTTAAACAAAATGGGAGCTGCATACACCTCAAAATATAGAATTAGAGGTTGGTCGTCTTTCGCGCTACAATCTGTCATTGTTTTCCGCACTAAATCACGATATGTCATTTACTTCTATTTTTATATTTCAACTTATCACTTAGGATGTTCTAGTGACACGATACAAGCTATTGGGCACGATTTCTGTTTTGTAATAAATTCTCGATTAACGTCTTGTAACATTACCCCCGTTCTACTTCGAATGCCTCATTCGGTAATAAAAAGGTCATAAAATAAAAAAACACGGCTGTAAAGGAGTAAATTATCATTAAAAAAACACGCAAATGATAGTTTTGTGTGAGAACCGTGAAGTTAAAAGGTAAATTATTAACGACGCGAGAGATAATGATGATTAGAGCGAGAAAAATTACGAAAGCGATGAATAAATTGACGATAGGTAGAAGTCGCTGAACGAAGTAAATCAGCTGGTACAACGGAATAAGGAACAAGGGAAGAAAGATCGTGACTAAAATGAAGGTAACCGTTTTTATAAGGTTCTCAAATCAAGGGTAAGAGAGCGCTAATTAATTGAATCGAGCCACAGGGACAACTAAATTTTCATAGATAAATGATTCGGGAACTAAAAGAAAAAAACACAAAGACGAACAAGTGATACAAGATCGTGAAAGGGGGAGAGAGGACAATTGGAAATTCTAAACAATCAAAAAACAAACTGACAATATGCGGGGTAAATTCTTGGGGTAAACAAAACGCTGTCGGATGGCAGTTCGTACAATAATAACAAAACGTTGTGTCATATTGCAGAAGCGTTGAATAGTAGAGGCTCACAGAACATATATAATAATGATGGCTCGATTCTCCTGCGGAAGGTTGTGTTTACACGAATACAGCGAACCGCGACATATGTCGTTTTCTGGTGTTGCCGCGCGGATAAGCCCTGCGACCGCAACTACGACTGGAAAGAAAGGATGTTGTACATCGTAGAGCAAGCACAATCTTCGAAGCGTTCAAATTCTCGATAAACGTCACAGTCTTGTAACAGTAGCCCCAATCTATTACTAATTGGTGTGACATACAAGGCAGCATGATAACATCGCTTCATGCGACGGCTAAGAGTATATTTTTTAGAAAAAAAAAAACAACTCAAAAATGACTATAATCTATAAGGAGCCCATAATAGAAACACGCTACGCTGACGTCATCTTGGGGCTGGGACGTCACATTCACACCTGGAGTAACTACATGTTCAGGTAGGGAACAGGGGAGGCTCCGCTCGAAAGGGGTAGCTTTTTCAGGCTGGAGGTATATAAAATTGTAGGGATTTCACGAGTTGAAGTATAGAAAAGGGTAGGGAAAACTGGCATTTAGGTGTTTAAAAGGGCCTTTCATAATATCTCGAACAGACGCACCATAACGGCTGATTCATCCAATATTCTAAGGCAAGAGAGGATGATCTAAGAGAACACATCCCCATACATGGGCCTCTTCCAATGATAATTTTTTCAATCTAATTTTAGCGCGTGGTCATACTGCGCGGCTATTTTAAGGAAGACACCTGATTGGTCAGTTGTAATGACGTAACGAAATTTAAGATTTGGCGGCTTTGCATTTACGATTTCAGTAGATGGACGTCAACACGACGGCGAGAAAATATTTGCAATGACGTCTGATCCTCTGATCATTGCCGCGCGACCATGGGACGAGACTAAAATAACTTTCACAGCATGGCGCGAAGCTTAAAATAGATTGAAAAAAAACTATCATGGGGCATGGGGATGTGTTCTCTTAGATCATCCTCTCTTGTCTAAGGGCTGCTCAAGCGAAAACTTTAGTACGTAAAACTATTTTCTATGAAAGGTATATGAAAGGGTTACCTTTTCTGTCAAAAATGGTATATAAAAGGGGTTTGGATCGATCTCGGGGCGGAGCCACCCCGTATAAAACTTTCTTGAGCACCCCCCCCCCCAACACCACCACCCCCTCCCCTCCCCCTCCTCGCCAACGCGCTAACCATGAGGTTACCGCGCGCGTCTCCCACACTCATAAGAAATATAGTAAATCCCCCAAAAAATTCATTTAGATACTTCAACTGATTGCTAACAAGATTTGTTAGTGGAGAGGGACATACTTATGTTTCTTCGTTTGGTTCGCTTTTACGAGGTTAAGCGAAACTTGGTGTTTTGAAGTTTCAAGGCAATATATATCCGTTGTTATAGTTTGGTTGAAATATGATTGTTTTGGTGGAATTAGCTATTTGTAGAAACAGATCAGAGAATGTTTCGTAACTTATTTTGCTCGGGTATTGATCGACCTGTCTGTTGGATATCTTTGGGTAGTTAATTGACATTTTAAAGGAGCTACGTCACGGTTGGCGCATCTTTTTCAAGTTCGCCATTCGCAATCCGTCTTAATCCAGTCTCCATCCTCAACCATCCTTGTTCCTGTTTTTCTACCTTAGTAAACTATTATTTTAAAGCCTTATTTAGTTTGAAGGTGATTTTGCACTTCGCAAAAATGACTTAGAATATCGTGACATATATAGCTACCAGCTTTAAGATGGTAGATAAGCGGTTTGTCGGCTCTGGCTTGCATGTAGATCTATTACATATGTTTGTTTAGTGAGTTTATATTAGCTGCCTTACAGTTCAACAAGGCTGGGTTGTGTCCAAAGGTAAGGCATAAGGAAATTAATTTTATAGCTTTATGGCATGAAAAAATATATTTCTTTAAGTCTACTCGTCCCAAAGTTGCCCACACTGCTAGAGCTCGTAGTTATCCCAGCTTTAATTTCGTAGCTTGAATGAAGCGAATACGTACCGATTTAATTGCTTCTCCCTCCGGATGTAATGCTAGTCTATCGCAGGTTAATTGCCCCCTATTCACGCAGTATTTTTAGTTCTATACATTACTCATTTATATGCTCCTTGGTGAGAGAGAGAAACAGTGAAAGGAAAGGGTCTTTCAGGAGAACACAACACGATGCACGAGCCCGGCTAGCGCTCAGAGGGCTGTTAGAGTTGCCCCTTGGTCATATATTGATAGTTGATTTAATGAGGTCATAAGTTTGCAATGCAGGTAACTTACGAAGCTAAAGTTTGCACAAAAAGATGGCGGCTTCTGACTTATTTTACATGCAATCCTTCTCGTACCCGTACCTTTCTCGTACCCTGTCTCGTTAGCTTACATTCGACTCGTATTCACCACGATTTTCATGAAGAATGAGATTGCACAAGTTACATTTTAAAACTGAATGACAAGCAATAGTATTATCGATAATTAAAATGACCTCAGCTGCTATAAAATAATCTAAAATCAAGCCAAGTTTGATTGCTTGTCAAAACCGGTTTGTAACCTTTAAAATATATTTACAACTGCATGGATTCTTATAGAGTAAAATAATCGGTTACCAAATGGGCTATCGCGTTTTCCAAATTAGTCTGTATTGAAATAAATTATAAGTTTTAGATTTAAAGAAATACTCGTAATCTGACTGAATGTAACAGAGAACAAAGGTGTTAAGCGAGTAGCCTGATTCCTCCCGTCCGCCCGCCCGAAAAGCCTGATACTCGGGCTATTAAGCGATCGAAGGCGAAATAGATGAAGTTGATTCGGAAAACTCATCATTATGCCGGCGTGTCTACTAGAGACAAAAAAACAAACCTTAATTCGTAAACAGAAAATTGCTTGCTTCTTTAGTTCTTTGAAGGGCACCGCATGTAACAGCTGAAATATCATGCGTGACAAATTACTCCTTAATTTTGAAATTTCAGCGTTGATTTATAATTTCACATGTGAAATTACACAATTGCTATCAATGGAAACGTTTCCTATACCAAGATGGCGTCCAGGTTTAAAGATGTTACGGCATTAAAAGACGCTGCAGAAAACATAAACACGCGAAATTATATTTAAAAAAATAAGGCGAAAAGCTTAAGCAGTAAAATTAATTAAATTAAAATACATTTTATATACTTATAAAAAATTTAAAGTGAACAAGTCTTCGCAGTGCCCAATTAACTGTATATAAAATATTTTATATACATATAAAAAATTTAAAGCGAACAAGTCTTCGCATTGACCAATTAACTGTATATTAAATATTTTCTAAACTTATAAAATATTTAAAGCGAACAAGTCTTCGCAGTGCCCAATTAGCTGTATATAAAATATTTTATATACTTATAAAACAATTTAAAGCGAACAAGTCTTCGCAGTGACCAATTAACTGTATGTAAAATATTTTCTATACTTATTATACGGGCCATAAGGGTTGATTTTGTCCCGGAGGTTGCCCGGGCGGAGATGGTAACAGTAGGAATTGAACCATGCATTAGGTGCTCAACATGCTCGAAACATGTGAAACAAAAAGGTTAGCTGTAGTTGGATAGTCAATTGATTAACAGGTTGGCTTGCACTATACTGCTTAAAGGTTACCATACTAGACCTTCGCGGGTTTCCTTCACGAAAAAAATTATAAGCGCGCTGTAAACACATAACACGTAAGAAGAGTGCATCCCAAAAGCCCAAAACGACTGATGTCTCCTTAGTATCGAATTCGACCACACAAACAAAACTACTGCATTATATCAATCACAAGGCGTTAATCTTCAAAACCGTGCGGGGCCTTATCGATATTTATATTATTTAGTGGTTTCTTTTGCAATTTTCTAATCAAAAATATTACCGATAGTCATACGCGTTGCGGCGAAGGCCATTGCGCAGGGAAGATCAATCTTTTTAAAACGGAAATTCCTCACACGGTATTTTGCTTTGATGTCTTGGGAATTTCAAGGGAATCCGTCAAATTCTCATACCCCATAAATTAGTTCAAAGAGTGAGCACTCGCGTAGAAATGAAGTCATTTTTTCGCTTCTACCACAGATGCCGACAGCAAGAGAATATAAAAAATTATCTTACGACAGCCAATAGCCCTTTTCGCGGTTAACTTGCGATATTTGCATAACAATACAGTTGAACATAGAAGCGAGGCAATTTCGGGCACAAGCTACAAAACATCGCGCGTTTTTCTTGAGCTTCTTAAACCCTTTTAATATAAAAAACAGTTTTTAAAATGTAGAAGAACTACAATTCTTTTAGTTTACGTTGTTTTTAGAAAAAATTGTAAAACGACTTTTCTCTATTAATAAAGAGTAGATTCGCATAAGCAACAGCGAGATCGTTTTACGATCTTTACGAACTTTAATCAAAAGAGTCGTATATATAGATTTAGTTCTTCTCCGTTTTAAAACTATTTTTATACTAACATAGTTCAAGGAAATCAAGAAAATCACGATGTTTTACAGCTTGTGCCCGAAATTGCCTCGCTTCTATGTTTAACTGTATTGTTATGCAAATATTTCAGGTTAACCGAGGAAAATGGCTATTGAAATACAGGAGGACCCTGCGGAGTCCCCAGAGACTCTGCGCAGGATAGCATTTCGCGGGAAACTAGTTGAGTGCCTGACTGTAGTTCAAGTAGAATCTGTAGGTTTTCTCTGCGATAGGCTGGGCATGTCAGAAAAAAGTCCATGGTCAGCGGCGGCTATAACATTGGGCCCCATATCTCCCCATCCTAAAGAACAGCTGCAGGCCGAAATGCGGTCACTGGGGTTTACTGTATAAATTGATATTTTTTTGAGGCGTAACATGGAGACAAGCGTTGAGCGCAATATGCTTCGGAGAAAAAAAGCCTCTAAGAACTCGGTACTTCCAGAAGAGAAAATCGCAAACATGACTATGCGGCTCCAGATATCACTACTACCTCAGTACTGGTAAACTACGAAGTTCTACTAAACGCTGATGGTAGGAGAACCATGTCCGATCCTACATTATTTCGCTTTCTAGAAAATAATAGTGGAGGTCAATAGATACAAAGAGCAACACACCACGGTTGCATTTATGTTTTCACTTCACTCTTGGTCACAACACGATTAGATTGTCCCATGTACGATACATATTTAGCTATATAACATGTTTTATATACAGTCATTTTTGATTGGCAATGACTGCTTCGCCCTAAAGTATATAAATTATTTTATATACAGTTAATTGGGCTCGACAAAGACTTCTTCTTCGCTCTAAATTGTTTATAAGTATGTACGTCATTTTATATACAGTTAATTGGCACGGTAATGACTTCTTCGCTTTAAATTTTTTATAAGTATATCAAATATTTTATATACAGTTAATTGGGCACTGCGAAGACGTCTTCGCTTTAAATTTTTTAGGTCATCTCCATAAAATGTTTTGTTAACCATCGCCCTCGCTCTCGTGAAAGTGGGTCGGTCGGTCGGTCGGTAAAAAAACAAAAAAACAAACAAAGGCCGAGAAACGAAATATCGACAAATTATACATAAATAATTCCAAGCGATCCTTGATTATATCTTCCCGTGACCACCATTTGCAACGAGCCGAAATCACTCAGAAAAGTGTTCGAAAACGTCATTACTGGGCTGATTTTGATGTCAGAGTGACTTTAAGATGTAAACAAAGCATATTAAACTTGGAAACACCCGAGAAAAGGGCGCAGGCAATGAATTAGAAACTTTTTTTGTTTACTTTTTGAAAAAATTGGGTCGGTCGGGCGATGGGAAACAAAGAATTTTATGGGGATGGCCTTATAAGTATATAAAATATTTTATATACAGTTAATTGGTCAATGCGAAGACTTGTTCGCTTTAAATTTTTGATATGTATATGAGATTTATTTTAATTTAATGAATTTTACTGATTAAAGTTTTTCGCCTTATTTTTTTATGTTTTTGTAAAATATTCAAATATATTAATTGGTATTTATACATTAGCAAATTTCGCTAAAATCTAAAATAGTGCTATATAAAAAAAAATGAGGCGAAAAACTTTAAGCAGTAAAATTAATTAAATTAAAATTCATTTTATATACTTATCGCAAAATTTAAAGCGAAGAAGTCTTCGCAGTGACCAATTAGCTGTATATAAAATTTTCAAATATATTAATTCCCGAACCGACCACGAACCTGGGTCCTTAGAAGTGATGCAAGCAGCACTTGACCATCACTTGACCAAAGAGAAAGGTTGTTCTTTTTCAAGTATAAAGGACAGATAATTTAAGATAAGTTCTTGAGGGAAAGGCGCTAAGTAATAAACGGGTAAAGAAAGATGCCAAATAAGTCAAGAAGCCTAACAAGAGAGGAAGAAGAAGCTTTGTGGGAATGCGTGCGAACAGACGTGATTAATTGGAATGTTTTTGTTTTTTTTCATCTCAGACCTCGTCGCTGCAGTTCAGACAAAGTAAACTCTTCAGGAAAATAAAATTATATCGATTACATGTTTATAGACAAAGTGATTAGTTTCTAATGAAACTGTGGTGCTGCGTTGGCGGGCAAGTGAAACACTATGTTGATTATCAACTTGGAGTTGATAAAGGTAAATTAACCGCGTAGAGAATTTCTAAAAGCTGACGTTTCGAGCGTTAGCCCTTCGTCGGAGCCCTTCTTTGCTCCGACGAAGGGCTAACGCTCGAAACGTCAGCTTTTAGAAATTCGCTACGGCGGTTAATTTACCTTTATCAACTCCAAGTTGATAATCAACATACATGTTTATAGAGCCTGTCAGGTTAGATCAATACCTATCTTGAAAGAGATTTATCTTTAGAAAATCCATTAGCTGAAATTACCTTTCCAAAATTAATTTACGAGATTTCAAACAATGCTTACAAAAGTCTGGGTTTTTTTTTTAACATTTCCTAATACCTAAAAGTTCAAGTATATTATTATTCTTAACTTTAGTATGTTTATGTTTACTCTCTCGTGATCATTTAGTTTCTAAATATTTTCAAAAGGAAAATAGTATTAGTCGGTTTCCTTTAATTTGAGGCCCTGGTTTAAAAATCCGAGCCCGAGACGCAGTGATCCAAAAATCCGAGCCCGAGACGCAGTGATCCAAAAATCCGAGCCCGAGACTTAGCGCTCCAAAAATCCGAGCCCGAGACGCAGTGATCCAAAAATCCGAGCCCGAGACTTAGCGCTCCAAAAATCCGAGCCCGAGACGCAGTGATCCAAAACTCCGAGAAAATAGAGTACATGTATAAAAGAAGCTGCATTTGCGAGATTCAAAATTCGAGACTCCGAGACCGTCCTATTTATGGCGAGCCCGAGATTCCGAGACGCTTTTTTTAAGCGTCGAGATTCCGAGACTCGGCTTAAATTTGCCGAGATTCATTATTTTTGATAGACCATTCCATTTCACCGTTTGTCATTTAAGATTTTTATCCTCGTTACTCTGTCGTTAACTATTAAATTCAAATGTTTTAATAGAATAATGACAACAACAGGTAAAATATATATATAAATACATAAAATATAACATAAAATATATATACATGTACAGACGTTATTTTGACTTGTCACACAATCTTTGAAGCAAAATACTTATTATTGTTATTAGTATTATTAGTATTTTTTAAGCATAATAATTATGCGTAGTAGGCTTCTTCGAGTCCATTTCCCTTTACATTGTATACTTTAATAATTGCTTTGGTTCACACGATCAACTGAATACGGCAAAATCTATAATTTAAATTTTCTAGTGATAGAGTACTTTTGAATTGATGATACATGAACTGCGGATAACCAACTTCGTTCGCTTTATATCCCAGAGGTCCTTGTTGGCCGCTCCACCGCTGGACAAGGGTAACGAGGACTCTGGGAACGAGATTGACTACCGTAGGAAATTGTTTGGAACGAAAATCTCAGGCTTCAACAGGATATATTGGAACTCATGATCTCTCACTTTTTCCATAGTTCAGTGGTAGAGTATTTGAATACCAGTAACGCAAAATGAACGAGTTTCAATCCCTTTGCAAATTCAGATTCAGATATATTATGCACAGTCTACAAATGGTCAGGCCTATTTTTAACCAGTTGTTAAACGCATATAATTTTCTTCAATCGAAAGCAACGTCAAGAAAGTAATTGTTTACTAATAAGGTAGAAAAACACCGGAGGAGTGATAACAAACCAAACAGGAACATGTTGAAAGTTAAAGTTGGGGAAGATTGAGACGGAGTTTGATTCGCACGCTGTATGTGATGTATAGCTTCAACTACGAAGACCAAGGCCAAGTTCATTTTAAATACATATTCTTGAGGTTTAGAAGCCAGTTATCAGTTTGCAAAAACGAAAACAGAAATCCGAAAGCCGAGATCTGTAAACATGGAGGGAGCTATTTTGAATTTTAATTATCAGTTCTTGAGTGCAGAAGAGTTAAACACAAAGACAATTATTAGCCATAATGTCGTGCGGCTTCTTTTAAACAAATATAATGACTGACCTCCTGGGCCGATATCTCGTTCTACGTGACTGGATCAGCTACAGGCAATTTTAAGTTTAGCAAACATTCTCGAAACTTCCATGCCATAACAACTGCTTTTATTTGTCGTGTAGGGTTATTAACTGATTGAATATTAATAGTCGGCATCGCTTTGAAATTTTACCTCGTAATCTTAATGTGAATTTAAGAGCTTCAGTTTTCGCAACAAATTCATATTTTAAAATTAAGACTGAAATCGGTAATACTCTTTGCAGTTTTAATAACTTTAAGGTGTTAAAAAGGGATCTTTTCAGAAAATTACTTTACCACTGGTTACAAAGTGCTTGTAAATAACCAGTGACACGTATTGACTCCAAACTATTCCCACACTTGTTAAAAACCCTGAGTACCTATGTACACGGAAACTTCAGATGACTAGAAAGAAAAACATGGATAGAAAATATTCCTGTATTAATTCCATTCGGAAACAACACGCATTAATTGTAAGAAGAAACCCTTTAGAAGCAAATTTCACTGTCACCATACTGAAAAGGTGAGAGACAGCTAAGATAATTAAACATTGAATGAATTTGTTTGGAAGTAAACTGGGGAGGGAGTGAGGGGTGTCGAAAAATGTTATGCGAGGAGGGAGAACACGGATTATAACCGATTAAGAGAGATGTATGTAAAAAAAAATATATTCAATAATTCAAACTTGCCATCAATAGAATTTAACGAACTTCAGCTTGATGCCTATTAATAACTGGAAATGCATCGAAACATGAAGAAGCCGAATTCGCTCATTTGTGCCATTTGTGAAACCTAGTAATCACAGATAAGTGTTTCGTTATTCAAAAATGCTCATGAAAAATTGCTGTTAATTAAATCCAGCAAAACAAAAACAGTTTGCCCGCGACTCAGTTTATTTTTAGTTTCACGAGCCGAAGCCTATGGCAAGCTAGCCAATTCAGTCGTTTTGGCAAAAGCCTATATTTGTTTAGTGTGTCATAACTCCAGACTATCTATCTGTCTTTTACTGATGCCATGCATTCGTAAAAAAATTAGATTTGGCGATATTAGTTGACTAGCAGGTGGGAAAAATAAGCTTTGTTGTAATCCCTTCTTAAGATGTGGACATGTTTCGGAAATGAAAAATGGAAATTTGCAAAAGAATAACCAGTTGAAGACATGCGAATTTATTTCGGAATTTGCGACACAAAGATACCGGCCTGCGGAGTGGATTAGTTGACGTATATGCATGCACTAGGAGTCCGACACGTATTATTTTTAGCCGGATATAAAAAGGTGGATATAAGGTAGGAGCAATTATATTTTAAAGTCTGTTGTTTTAAATTGCCGTTCGGCTGCAGAGGCAAATTGGAACATTTAAAGCCACGGCGCTGGGAAAAGGTTTGTATCAAGTGCTGCGAATTACTGTCATTGGTTAAATCAATTCGATACGCGCTTAACAAAGGCACAGTTTGCAAATGTGATCAGTAAGCTGAGTTGCTCGTATTTCGATCCTATTTTATTGTTTTTAATTGAAAAGAATACGTGTTAAGGTAGAAAAGTGCTGATTGAATTCAATTTGATATGCAATAAATACAATGACTTACAGTTCATTCCAAAATCACAACTTCACATTACATGCTGTGAATCAAACTTTAATAAGTTTCTAGCTCAAGATATTAACAATTCGGTTTGAATTTTAAAGATTGTTTAGTGCATCCTGATTCTGAAAATGTTGAAAATTCTGGGCATGAACTTGTTAATACCTGACAATATGGCGTAATTTGCCTCTTCGCTCACGGAAACGCTACACGTAAAATATTAAATGTGAGTATTTATTTTCTTATATATTACTTCCTTTGGTTAATAGCTTTTTTGTATTTGGATTATTACGTCTCTTTCCAGAGAAATATTTATTTTTCTCCTTAGTTTCACCAGATGTGATGGCTTATTCTCTTATTCTTGTTGTTGTTCATGTATAATGCTTAACTGCACGAAAAATTCAAATTGAAAATTTAAACACTGATCGAACTTTATAAGCACATCGCTAGAAGAGATGCATTTTTAAACAGATGTTTATTTTCTGTGCCTTTGTAAGAGCAATTCCAGTTGCCGATATACGATTTCAGTTGCTTGATAAAGATGAATTCATTTTTTTTGCTGTTAGCCTGTTACGACGCTTAAAAATAAAATCGCACAAACTTATCTCTCAGCCGAGAAGACTGTCCACTGTGAAGCAATTCACGGATCGGAATTGGCTTTTTTTTTTCGCAGCGTGTGCTTGTCGGAAGATGTTTGCGGTTTCACGAAATAATCTGAGGCCTTATTTTCTTTGTGTGTAGTGTGTACTTATTATATTGCACTTGTAATCAGTTATTAACAGCGTGTCTTGTGTTTTTTGGTTTGCTTTTTGTTTCCATAGAATCTTTGAGGCTTCTTAACAAATTTACAAACTCAAGCTTCGGCATCAATATTAAGGCCTTGGAATTTCGTGACCGAATTTTCAGTGTTCCACGTCTCAGTGAACGGTAAGTGTCTTATAATCCTCTAGATAAGCTTAAATCGATGATGTGGGGTTTAATTTCCTTCCTAAATGGGAAATCGGCGCGACTTTATCATCAAAGAGTCATGCACGGTGCGCCATTTTATTCATTTCTTCAAACATTTAAGTGTTACAGTGGTGATGACGTTGAATTAAGACCTGCAATGTGCATTTTCCGAAGTGAAAAAATAATCCAAATGTGATTTTAATTCGGAAATTCAGTTACGGCTAACAGCTGTGATAATTTCCACAATACTTTGTGGTATCTAAAGAAGCTTAGTGGTGAAATGCTCAAAGCACTTTCAATGGAATATAGGTAGCAGCCAACTGACAGCACAACATTGTTCGGTCGGCATCCGTGAATTGGTGGTTTGCATCAATGTTTCAAAAACTGTTTGCTTGCTTCAACAACATCAGCAAATTAACAGCTTATAGAGCAGGCAGAAAGAAACGTTCCGTCCAAATTATAGCTTTGTAGCGTTTTTCATAACCGAGTTATTACTGTAACGGAAGGTTTTAGGCGGGTGAACGTGGAATTTACCAACGCTTGGGAGCTCGGTAAATATCGAAGTTTCCGGATTGAGCACTTCACGGGAGCGTGCGGAATACGTCGCGGAACGGGGATTTAGCTTGGCTAGAGCCACCGGCTAGGCAGCAGGCACTCGTTACAAGGTACCAGAGGTACAGGAAACTTGTCCCTTCGCCTTACTCAGCGACGACACGGCAGGTAAGACAACTAGACTTCTCTGGAGCACAGCAACTTCTTTAATCGTAGAATAAACCTCGTAGAGTACTTCACAGCTTATACATAGGTAATCATAGGCATCGTATAGGTAATCGGTGAACAAGAGATTTCGCATCACTTATATACTGTCCTAAGTAAATACAGATGCCCATGCATACAAAACTAATACAAAGGAAAGTTGTTAAAGCACGTTAAAGGCGGATGAATCCTTAACAAATGGCTTCGTTTCTATTGGTTAAAATCAAGGTTTTAAGGTCACTGAAGGTCGATCTTCATTGAAATTATAGTCGAGCCATTTAGAGCGCATGTGCTGTACTCTAGGCTCAAGATCGGATGTTCTATTGATATGTAAAGTACATCCTGTACAACATGTTCTCCTTTGAAAACTAACAACACATTCTATTGACACTAACTGACATATGAATACAGATATTTACCAAAGTATACCTGCTATTTTGCATTTGAAAGGTACAACGAGTAAACCTTTCTAAATCTGGTTTTCCTGAGTTGAAAACTCTTGCGCTAGGTTTTATCGTTTTGAAACACGTTTGTGAAACTATCGAAGCGATTGATATGCCGAATTTCGGATCTAGTAAACGGTTAATAAGTGCGGAAGAGCAGGTATAAGTTATTGATGGTAAATAAACATTACTTATTCGAAACCAGGAACTGTCTTTGATATGTAAATGTGCGTTGGACAGGTACAACTTCTGGAAATCATCGTTTTACTAATTCTTTAGTTATCAGTTTCATAAAAGAGGGAATTACTGAGTTGGTTTCCTTATACTTTGGTATGGCTATATTTCTCACGTGACATTACGAAAATAATTTTCAGAAAATTACAGTATTTAGTATGCAGCCGCCATGTTGGTGCCCTTCTTTGGGACACCAATATGGCGGCCATAAAATTGTACAAGAAGTAGAGTAGATTCTACCATCAATATCATTAGCTTTCATTTCAAAACTCTTTAGATATTACTTCTAAATTATTATCACGTATGAAAATTTAAAATGACAAAAAATACCCGTTTTTGTGACAGTTCAAAAACACGTTCATCCGGGACATCGCAAATTTCAAATTGTTTTATTTTCGAAACGAAGCACTGATTCAATACCAGACTTTGCATAGAGGTTAATGTCTTGTATGTCTTGAATACGTGAAAAGGATAGCTTTGTAGAATTAACAGTTGAGATTTTAGAATTTTGATGACGTCAGGTACAAACCAAGAATAGCTATTGCAAAATATTAAAAAAAAAAAACATGGTTTGTATCTTCGTAAACAGCTTTCTAGTAGGTAACTGAACATTGTTCGTCTTAACCAGTTTAATTAGTAGTGTTGACATCAACAGAAAATTCATATTTCCACTGCAATCATCCAATTATTTCTCGAAGATGAGATGAAATAAAGGTTATTGTATTGTATTGTATTGTATCGTATTGTATTGCATTTTCTATTAAATATATTTCCTTTTGAAACTATTAAGATCGACATCAAATTTATCTTCATTTGTTTTCATACATTTCCTATAATTCAAATAGGACTCAGATCAGGTCTTATTTCCATTATCTGCCTTTCCTGCGTAGGAAACACTGATTAAGTAATTGAGTTAAGCAAACTACGACGGCAACGAGAACGTCGCTAAACAAAAGGTTTAATGAGAAGTATAATAGCTCTGCACGTGCATTGTACTCTTTGGTACATTTCTTAGCCGGCCTCTGCAAAACAACGTGAAATGACCAAATTATGCGCTTTGTGGAGAACGTGAACAGCAAAGGCGAATCGTTTCAATTAAGTTTCTCTTTGGATTTGAACACTGGCTTTACATATTCAACTGAGGATAGTTTTGTCACCGCTTGACAAATTGAATGAAACTCTCGAAACTAGAGATCGATGTGTTGATTTTAACGCAAATAGGCTTATTAAGTACATTTTTTTCAGCTGATGTCATTCCTTCAGGTAAAATTAGCCTTACCGAAGGATACTCGAAAATCAGGCAAACCCGGCGGCGCGTTCGCGGAAAAATTTGATCGCATTTGAGTAGAAAACGCGAAATAATCAAAACTTCTCACGTTCAGAATTGTTTTTGTTGTTGTTGAAATGGAGAGAATCAGTAAAGGAAGTGATCTATGAAAAGAACAACAGGGGTCACCGGGCATCCAAGAGAGCGAAATCCTAGCCAAGTTATCGAAGCTGCCACCAGCACTATGTTTGTCCAATAGCCCTTTTCACGATTAACTTGTGATATTTGCATAACAATACACTTGAACATAGAAGCGAGGCAATTTCGGGCACAAGCTGCAAAACATCGTGTTTTTCTTGGGCTCCTTCAATCAACTTTTTTAGTATAAAAACAGTTTTAAATGTAGAAGAACTACAATTCTTTTAGTTCAGTACGTTGTTTTTTAGAGAAAATTGTAAAACGACTTTTCTCTATTAAGAAAGAGTAGATTCGCATAAGCAACAGGGAGATCGGGTTACGATCTTTACGGCAAACTTTAACTCAAAAAGTTGTATATTTAGTTCTACTCCGTTTCAAAACTATTTTTATACTAACATAGTTCAAGGAGTTCAAGAAAATCATGTTGTTTTGCAGCTTGTGCCCGAAATTGCCTCGCTTCTATGTTTAATTGTATTGTTATGCACATATTTCAGGTTAACCGTGAAAAGGGCTATTCATTCTCAGCACGCGCGCTTGATACAGGACATGGCGTGCGCGTGCGGCATGAATAGCGTGCGCAGTAAGGATGCGCACAAACAATTGGCACGAACGTCCTTAAACTCCCTGATATAGAGCGCAATCCTGTTGTTACATGTACCTTCCCACATAAAAAGGTTAAAAATAAGAAAGGAATCAATAAAAAGGCTGGACAATCTCAGTATTTATTTTCAGTGATTTATAGGCTTGGAATAGTTTGTGATTACTTCAGAGCAAAGAGAAACATTACATTGTAGGATTGCTTGCTTTTCCTGTCACTTGTATCAAAAAAGGTAGATAGTAGATCAAATAGATAGTAGATAGTAGATCAAAGGCAGCGCCCTTTGATCTTGCCGCTTTTCCGCTATACATGATCGCACAAGTAAAGAAATCTGTCAATCATTCGAGAAACGTACCTCTACGGGAGTTTGCTGTGGAATTTTCCTCCATGGTGTCCCACAATGACCAAAGTTCAGTTAAACAGCGACCGAATCGTTCCCATAGATGTTTGAACGTGGAATCGCCAAAATATTTCTGAACGAACACAAACGCACATCATGTCCGCCATCGTTCGCCATGTTTATTTTAAACAAACCAGTACTTAGTCTCTCTCGGCCAAATTTCTTAAATGTGCAATCATATATACTAGGTCCCAGGCCTCACTGCTAGCCCCCCCTGATTCCAAAGCTGTAATTAGTTTTCTTTCATAAAAAGCAGTTTTCAGGTAATTTTTTAAGTTGAGGTTATTACGAGAGTAAACAATGCTTAGCAATTAGTGTACCACGCGGGTTTTTTTGTACTTCGCTAAATGTTCCATTATTCTTTCTGTAATTTAGATCTAATTAAGTTTAGCTTTACAGACTGTCAACAGTCTCAACCAAACTGAGCATGCGTAGCTGGCAGTTTTTGTCGCGCTATGGCACAGTAGGTTACCATCCAACAATTATCGAACATAAGTGCTATTGAATCGTCAGATCTCATCATAACTTATTTTTTCCATTTTTTTGTGGTGAAATACCCGCCACTGTTTTATCAGGACATTCACAATCATATTTTCCGTAAAATCATCGTTTTAACTCGTCTCAAACTTCCACAAATTCAGAATTTAACCGTCGTTTATATTTACATCTGGTGTTTTGCTACATTAGTAAGCTATTCTCTCGAGAGTTCCTTCTATTAATATTTTATTTGAAGGTAAATTTTACATCACCAAAATGTTGACTTTATAATAGAATAATAATCCATATAAGTCAAGTAGGTTAAGAGAAGTAAGAAACCAATCACACTGTCATTAATAAGGATCAACGGTGAATTCTCCCAACTAGTACTATAAAATATGAATAGAAACCTGTAAAGAGATTTGTATGTAGATATCGAATTTATAAACCCAGTTCTCAAGCTCAGTAATAATTCTCAAGTTAAAACAAAGGAAATCATGACCGGTGATGCGGTTTTGATATTAATTTGATCCAAGCCTCCATCGATTTTTGCGATGTTATTTCTCCGTTTACTCCTTAGTTTTAGTTTCGATTGAGAAGATATATCTCGAGACAGGGTTTGATCACATTTCCAAACCTCTCGAATTTCGCTAAAAATACTCCGCTGTGCGTCGTATTTTCAACCGTCTTCTCGGGGTTTGGAAATGTGATCAAACCCAAATCAAATCTCTCGGGTTTGATATATACGCAAAGCTAGGAGTAGTCGAATAGTTTGTTACATTTTAGTGTTGTAAAGAACGTGCGAGATATAAGTCAACGAAAAAAAAAACGTGAAAAAACTGACAGCAAGAAAAATATGAAGAGGAATGTGTTTTCACATGTTTTTGACGGTTAGCGTTCGACATCAGACAAGTTCGTTCAAATAACACAAATAAGGCTCAATTTATACATCGCATCTCAGTCGCGTCGAATGTAAATCATTTCCTCATTTTCTCTGAAATCGCTTTTAAATAAGCGCAAATGCCTATCAATGAAATAGCTTTAAATCATCGCAATGCCCACAGAAATAGCAAATAAAATACGTTGCTTCCGTGGTGTATTGCAACGTAGTCGAATCAAGTAATACCAGCGAGATTTCAGAGGCTTGAAATTACATTCGACGCAACTAAAATGCGACGTATATAATTGGGCCTAAGGTTGATTTAGCATCGGCAGATTGTCAACGAAAGTGTTAATTAGAGGGAGGGTGAGGGTGTTTGGTGGTTCAGGAAGATCCAAAACATTGGTTTAATGATAATTTGTCTTTAATTTTCATCCCTTTTAATTTTGCGGATTGTTTGAATAAATTCCATTTTGACCAAGGCAAATTATCTTCCCTTCGAGTTATTAAATCACCATATTTGCATGAATACATGTAATTCACTCATTTGTGGTCATTCAATTCGAGTTTTTTTATTAGCCGAGTGGAAAGAAGCGAATTCAATTGTACTTTATGATTGTTTAGAGCCCGAAAAAAGGTAATTAGGTTTTAATATGTCTAGTTCCGATATACATAGAAACAATAGTTAGTGTGTTTATAGCTTGCTACCTAAATGCTTTATTTAATTAGGAAAAATCCTTAATTATCAACAACGTCTAAGAGAAGAGGTTCCATTAAAACTGAAAAAATTATACGGTACGAATATTTTCTCTTTTTTCGCTATTTTCAATGCCGAATTTAAAGTTGTTTCATTTATAAGTGCAATGGACTTCTTTTTTTTTCAGTGTAGACGCTAATGCGTGCTTTGTTTTAATCAATGGGTGCTCCTTGACGTTTTGTTGCGGTTTCGGTTTTGAGAAAAGATATTATTCTGTCAGTGACACAAGCTACTCGGAAAAAAAGGCCGAGTTCCCCCAACAGGAGTCGAACCTATGACCTTCCGCACACCGGTCGGACGCTCTACCACTGAGCTACAGGAGACTCGTGGGAGCTAAGGCCATATAACTAATACACTTGAAATTTACACTGTGTCAAGCTTATCCTCTATTTTGTCACTGCGATTTTTAACAGGGATTGAAAATCACTCATGGTGAAGACATTTCTGCCTGAAAATGGATCGTCACTGAGATTAGTTTTCCGTTTAGCCGTGAGCTCTCTAAATAACAAGCGGAGAAATCTAACGAAAGGTAAGTGATTTGAAATCCTTGAGATCCCTAAATCCTTGAGCTAGTGCTATCTAACACATAAATATGCCGCAAACGGATGTATTGTTAAATCCATTAATTTACCCTATCTGGATCGATGTATACGTATCGACTTCATCTCGAACTTTATCTCGAACACCCCGTTATCTCGAAAACCCATTCCCCTTGCCCTTGTTTTTCATTCATTTACTATCGGCTATCTCGAGCTCCCCGCTATTTCAAACTGTTTTTCGTTTCCCTTGAGAGTTAGAGATAGTGGGGTTCAACTATATCGGGTTTGTTTTATATATTTCTTGGGCTCGAGGTTTAATCTTTCATCCTGTTGTGAATGCTAGAACCGAAGGCGGTAATTATAATGACCAGGTTCTGGTTTTATAATTTCTCTATTTCTCGATAAAATTTACTCAAATAATGGAAACCATTATTGTCGTCAATTCTTCTCGTGATTTTGAAATGATTTGAATCAAATTTCCTTGTATATTAAACTGGGAGAGCGGTGACAACGAACGCCGGTTCCGTAACCATTTGTGAGTCAGACTAAAAACCATTATTGTTGTCAATTCTTCTCCTGATTTTGAAATGTATTTGAATAAAATGTCCTCGTGTAACTGAGAGAGCGGTGACAACGAACGGTTCCGTAACCGTTTGTGAGTCAGACTAAACAACAAGTTGATCACCAAGGATAAATTGTCTCGATTGATCGCGGAATTCTCACAACTTAGATTACAAGAAATGTATGCCGATCACTAAGGAGAAATATTTTTTTGGTTTTGATTATTCAGCGAACCGATGCCTGCGATCGGGTTTGACGCGAGCCGGCGAGTGTCCAAGCACCTATCTTTAGTTGAAACAGATCCCGAGAATTCTCGGGAATTCTCGGGAATTCTCGGGAGGCACGAGTACCGAGAATCCTCAAGAAATCTTGAGAGTTCTTAAAATTATTCCGGGCCGTTCCCGAGAATTCTCGAGAACCATTTCGCACGGAGAATAGAGCCTGCTGCTAACGATGCGAGCTTACTTGCGGTAATCAACATCTATTTTCCTCTTATAATATTTATACAGTGCCCATAGCAGAAAGTTGATGAGAATTAATAAAGAAGGTCACCAACTAGCTACAGTGGAACCCCGATATAACGAAGTGCCAAGGTACCGGGAAAACGTGTTCGTTATAGTGGCAGGGGTTCGTAGTACATGTAGTTATATCGGGGTTCTGTTCCATATAGTGCCATACTGTAGCTTTGGCTGGGTGGGCTGAAGAATATCGTGAACAGGGGCTCGTTATATCGGGGTACGGTTATAGGGGATATCGTTTTGAAACATGAAAAAAAAATTCTCGGAGATCACGATCAGTAAGCATAATTACTATTTCCAGCTTGGGAAGGAAAGGGTTTTATTGATGTCCTGCGCAGATGATTAATTATTATTGACTTTCTTTCTTTAACATATATTCGTGTTGAACCAGAGAGCAATGTTTTCTGAAAATTTTGCAGTTATAGCAGACACTTTGTTTTTTCATGAATGATAACAAAATCGTGATTTCAAATTTTGCCGAAGGCATAGTACGGCAAATAAATTGTATACAACATCAGTACAAATTTATTCAAGGCTTGTAAAAATAATTATTTTAACATAATCTGATTGAATTTTTTGTGGCCATTTTTTATTTGTGGTCACGAAAACGTTTTCTTTTGGCACGGAAGTGGCAGATATTAAACAAGAGAATCGAAAAGACCACCCTGTGTTTGACATTTTACCACAGCTGGCTGGACCGCTGATGATAACAAAAAACTTTCATTATAATCGAAACGTGATATTATCAGTGAATAATATAAGACATCTATGATGTCATTATTAGTTACTATGGAAAAGCTAAAAGTGTTAAAACATGCACTATGTTTGAGGTTTTATGGCTTAAAACTAAAAATCTACACTAAAAAGAAGGTGGCTCTGAATTCTGAAATGCGTGTGTAAAAAAGTTATATATCAGCATCAGCAGGCTAGCTGTTCAGACAGGATGCTGTAAATTATTAGGAGCCACCTTAAAACTTTTTCCGAAGCGAAAAGTGAAGAAAAGTAAAAGTTCTTTCAACCACCACCGTAAGACACCACAGGTTATACCCAAACTCATTGTGCGGGGAAAGTGTGCCGTTAAACTAAAACTCACTGGAAAAGCTCTGGACAAACAGGTAAAGGCCAGATGGTGAGACCATGCCGTGTCAAAAGGCTTCAGCATTCTCAAGTCGAGAACAAACAAAATGTTGAGAAGATGTCGAGACAAAGGGGTGTCAAATGGCCTCAACATCGGCTCTCGACAACTGTTAAGAGAATGTTGAGACAAAATGGGGGGGGGGGGGTACCTGTTTAGGTAAGTGTTCCATGGACCTTTGACGGGGATTGTAGTTTTAGCTCATGAATGTACTCATAATAAAATACAAACCGAATCAAGTACCTTAGAGTGATCTAGAGGCTCTTTACAGAAAAAAGAAGAAAAAAAAAAAAAGCACAAGACAGCTGGTTCTCGATCTTCCAGTTACACAGGAAAAATAAAACTGATATAAAAATACATTAAAAAAGTTTAAAATATAGACTGAAAATTTCGCGCGCTCTGATTGGTTAAAAACCATGTTTTATCAAAGTTTAGAAAATAGCTGTCATATAAACGGCATAGAGTCTAGCCGTGCATTATTTTCTTATAAAGCACGGCTAAAAACTATAAAGCACGCATGTCCCGGATGTTCACGCTCACGTCGCTCAGTTTATAAAGTTGAACCTGTCGCTTTTCTTGACTCTTTTATCCGACTAATTAAGTTGAATATATTACGAGTTTGACCAGTAATGCTTTACCTGTATTGTAAACGAAGTGAAACAGTATCATCGAAGGCGACGGATCATGCAGAAAGAAAACAATTTCGCTCTCGGAGAGTGGCACGGTCTTGAACCGGACGGCGGCATTTTATCAACAACAGCGATCAAAGTGATTTCGCAAAACAACTTGGACCTGAGAAAACGTTTAGAGGTAAGAACAAATTGTTCTCTTATTCATAATTGACGCCACAACACTATCGTTTTACATATAAGCGAAATAGCAGCACATTTGTTTTGTTTTTGAACGTCATGTCAATGGTTAATCTGCAGAAATCTTGGAAAGAAGCCGACAAAATTACGACCGGCAAAGTTGAAAATAGATTTGTCAAACTCTAAGAAACTTTCTAAAAAATTCAGGAGAGGCCATAATATGGAAATTTTCGTTGAAACAAGTGTTTACTCATTCAAGAAATGTTAAAATATCGTACAACTAGGATTATAGATTAGTTCTTAATTCACGCTACTTCGCGACTTTGTAAGTTTTGTGTTCTACCGCGCCACTCAAGCGTACGGCGAAGTTTTTTCTTTCAAGTTCCTGCTATTTTCTAAACTAAATAGAAGATGGTTTTCATATGTCCTATAAGAAAATGATGCACTTACTAGCTGCTTTTCTAGACCTCAAGCGTGCATCATTTTCTTATAGAACATAGAAAACCATCTTCTATTAGGTAAATAAATCATAGAAAAGCGTGTTTTATCGTTTCGCGCGCGTAAATCTATATTTTAAAGCACACAAAGAAGCCAAAACCATGTATTATACTGTCATAAAACACTCCGGGAATTTGAGAACACTTGAGAAATATAGAAAACACTCGCCTGAGGCTCGTGTTTTCTAAATTTCTCTCGTGTTCTCAAATTCCCGTCGTGTTTTATGACAGTATAATACATGGTTTTGGCTTCTTTATTTGTTAAATAAAACCTCTCGGTAGACAACCAAGGTATAAATCAATGTTACATGTAATTTCCTACATTTATTAAAGGCTTGAGCAAATACAAGGCAGTGACACTGCAACTTTAAGAAGTTTGTCAACTCAATAGCTATTTGGAGTATTAAAACATTCTTAGAATAAACGTTGGTTACCTGGGAGACTTTAAATTTTCAAATGAATGGATGGATTCGTTATAATTCATATATGAAAACTGTGAGTAAGTCCGCTTTCGTGTTCATTAATCAGATTTTAGCGGATAACAAGCGTCCGAGAGTTGACAATGTTCTTCTTTCCCGATCGGGTATTAATTGTTTTCAGTTATGTTTGCTTTACTGGTGCTGCCCTTTTCATAAAGCAGTGTTTCATAGCACTGGGGGGTCTGAAGTTGTCGCCTCGCATAAGTTATACAACGTATGATCATAATTTACCACTATTTGCAATATTAATTATTGTTTTCAGCAGGATATCATTGAGTTCGGACGTCTGGCCATCTGTTCCAAGGTTTAAAGGCATCTGAGACGTTGCTGTCGTGATCAGTCACAATTTGATGCCTTTGCAGACGAATATCAACTGTTATCGACCCTCCCGTCGTTGATTTTCAGTAGCGAGTTTTGTCAGCCTGACGAATGGTTGTACCCGACGATACTCCATAGTTTCACTTATGGCAAAGAGAATGCCACTCCATGTGGTGGTGAGGCAAATTCTCGCTCTATTCTTGGTAGCTGTGCGTTCAGGAATTTCAAGGTGTCCAGGTAGGAACTGATAGAGAGCTTGAGCATTGATGATTTTGAGTCCCGGACGTCAACCGGAAGGCGGATTTTATTGTTTTTCGCGCGCTTTTACTCACACCAACGATTAAGAAAGCTCTTATGTTAGCATTTATAAGTTGACTTGACCAACGAAAAGACACTAATACGCACCAAAGAAGAGAAAATACGTGCGTGCCTTTTGCGTATTGCGCACTCAAATCGAATGTCATTGGTACATCAAGCGGTCGTTTCGCAATTGCTTCCTTGTTTGATCAACTGGCAATTCCGTGACAAAGCCAGAATGAAAATATGTTTTGTGGTTTTCACTACATTCACGCTTGTGAAGGACGTCAATCGGAAGGCCAAAATCGTCAGTCGTCGGTGTTTTGCGTTGCGCACTCAAATCGAATGTCATTGGTACATCAAGCGGTCGTTTCGCAATTGCTTCCTTGTTTTATCAACTGGCAATTGACATTGGTACTGACAAAGCCATAATGAAAAATGTTTTGATGGTTTTCACTGCATTTACCTTGTGCTTTACATGTAAGGGCACAATTGGAAGATCATTGATAGCGGGCATTTGTTTAATATTCGTCTGTAGTGAAAGTAAATACGGGAACGTGTGGACGTTTGGCTTTCAACAAAGCTGTTCAAATACGTAATTAAGGGTTCTGTGTTCGGAAGCAGCAAGCATAAGATGTATTCGCCAGTAACAGCGACTCACAGCTGAAAAAACTCAGATGTTATCATGACTCATATTTTTAATACACGCAATTCAATTTATTCCGTAACTTAAAATTCAATTATATTGCATGCTTCGGGCAAAAACGACACATTATGACAACTATACGGAAAATTAAAGCTATATGTTCAAGGTGAATACAGGAAAATTCACATAAATAGCGCTGTTTGGAATTCGCCGAATATTATACAGAATTAAATATCGTGAAATTGTTATATAAAACGAATAAAATGATTTCGGAAAGTATAACTCTATATATATAACTTGATTTATTTCAAAACATAGAAGTGCTGTTTATGCACAGAAATACAATGTTGTGTTGATTCGGTTGGTAAGTGATGCTTGATAGACAATCATATTCACACTGATGAAGCAAAGCCCGAAACGTCTGAATATTATTTTACAATTTTGGCATTTTTAGTTCAATATTTTATATATATTTTTTATTTTCAATCATATTCTACAGCAATAACCGGCTAAATGTCACTGATAGCTCTCTAAAATGCGAAATGTGCAGCTATCAAGTTTAGTAAGCAAAACAACGAATTTCAAAGGGGGCTTTAAAAGGTGATAATTTTTTTCATAAAAACCGTCCTATATTAATCTAGAGAAAATTATTTCACTGCGGAATAACAATATGAAACCAACCTACAAGGAAATAGTAGAACTGTAAGAAAACAAAGCAGGTCGAGTTTTTTTACCTTCACTATGAAAAAAAAAAAACCCTTTATTTTAGCTAAAAATAACCCATGATTTCCTTTGATGCTTGTTTCAAGCGGAAGCCGCAACGATTTTTAATATGAGATTAACATAACGTAATTAACGTGAATTGGATAAATTTTTGTAGCAGGGGGCACGACGTTATGTATATACGGAAAGTCGATAAGTCTGAACTCTGGGTGATTCGTGGCCTGATGCGAATCGAATACGGCCGCCTCGATCTCTCTCGCGAACGCCCAAAGCGAATTTGATTAAAAGAGAAACTAAACTTAAAATTTCAATTGTGAACAGCGAAAGGAATTACACTGAGAAAATGAACGTTATAATTGAAATAACTCAATAATTTGCATATGAAGGAATACATGAATACACGCCCGCCTTTTCAATGCATCTCCACACTAAAAATACGTTTAAAGAAGAATAAGGATTAATATTAATGATCACATTTATTTGTTCATTTGAGAATGATCATTCTCGAATTTACAAGAATTAATGAGAAGTTAAGAAATTAAGTGTATTAGGGCCTCCACAGACTAGAGAGATAGTTGTCGACAACTATCTCTCTAGTCTATGGAGGCCCTTAGTCACGTATAATTTTTCGGTCTGCTATATATACAGTTGAACCTCGGTATTTCGAACTCGGTTATTTCGAGCCCCCCGCTATTTCGAACTAATACCTATTTCCCTTGGATTTCCCTTGCGTGTGAGGCTCGCGCGCTTCGCGCGAGGATCACGCTCACGGCGCTTCGCGCCTTTGCGAGCAGCGAATTGAGCGGAAAAATAACGACTGTTTTGCAGTCTATGGTCACTATTGATGTTTCTATTTGATGGTTTCGCGTTAAGTTTTGGAATAAGGTACAAGTCATTCCATCATGCATGTTAATTATTAATGATTATTTTGATTTTTTCCCCCCGCTATTTCGAACTATTTTTCGTTTCCCCTGAGAGTTCAAAATACCGAGGTTCAATTGTATCTAAATTTCAATTAAGAAAAATGGCTCCAAAGTCCATTTGGTCTACCGGTTCTGAACACTGTGAAAACTGGATAAGAAAACAGGCGCAACAAAACTAAAACGTTCAAAGTAAATAGACCTTATTCATAAATGGCGGCCGATTAATTATTCTTTTATATTCATGCTAATCAGCCCCCTAGCCTCGTTAGCATGGGCAAAATTCAAAAGAATTTTTACTCTAAAATGAGGCTAGGGAGGCTGATTAGCATGAATATAAAAGAATAAATAATCCACCGCCATTTATGAAAAAGGTCTATAACATGGATCGAACAACGAAACTTGAATTTCACTGACTACATTGCTGTGACATGTTACAGACACAAAGCCCCGATTAAACCGTCTCAACATTTGTCTCGACATTATCTCAACATTAACTGAGAGGCGATGTTGAGGCCGTTTGACACCCACTTTGTCTCAACATCTCAACATTTCTTTTGTTCTCGAAATGTTGAAGCCGTTTGACACGGAATGGTCTCAACATCTCTCAACATTACTCAACAAAGGTTGAGAGCCGAATGTTGACACCGTTTGTTCGGGCCTTAAAAAAATGTTGAACTGTAAAGACTGAATTAGTCCCCAAGAAACGAAATGAAGTTTCGTATGCAAAAAAATGCGGGGTGTCGGTATGACTGAGTTCTCCTTTTGTTTACGTGTACGTGAGACTAGCTTTTATCTATTTTATTTTTACACAATGCAATAGACCATTTTACAGTTCTGGGAAATGTAACCAAGCCTCTGTATGAAAGCGAGGTTAGGGGTGACCATGAGATGATAAGAATATAATAATTTACATTTGAAAAGAAGGAAGGTTTGTATCACAACAAAGTTACCTCCAGCCTCACTTCTATTCAAAGGCTTGTATTCTAAGCACACAACTGTAAAATGGACTATTGTGAACAATATCCTAGTCAGCCGCACAAGTTGCCATAGTCTTAGCTACAGGTAAATCCATGGCTCGCTGAAAGTAATTTTATGTAAAAGAAATGGAACAAATGAGTCTCCAAACTAGATAGCGATGAACTCTACTCTTAAGCCCCGATCAAACGGTCTCAACCGATTTGTTGATCATCAGTCATGTTGAGAGATCTTGAGACCATGCCGTGTGAAACTGCTTCAACATTTCGAGAACAAAATAAATGTTTGGAAGATGTTTAAAAAAAATAAACAATCTGTGTTTGTTATGTAAGTGAGATGCCATCTTTGAATTAATATTTCATTCACATGTTTGATAGAGCTCGTAAAAAAAGAATACAGGGAAGAATAATAGCAAAAAATAGCGTTTTGTGTAACTTCCTATTATTAGATTAGCTGCTTGTCACCTCGTCTTCAAATCATTTTCTTCTCTGCTCCCCCGCAGATGTATGCAACAAACCCCTAGGTATCTCAGACTATAGAATCCGAGACGATCAGGTGTCTGCGTCGAGTGCACACGACCAAGACTTTGCAACATTTGGAGCGCATCGAGCGAGGCTGAACCTAACAAACTGGCCAGCGGGGTACAGGGCCAATATGAAAAAAGAGAGTTACTTTCGTTGGATAAAGATTAATTTTGACCGAGATATGGTGATAACAGGCATCGCTACTCAAGGTTACGGTAGTTCATCTGTGAGCGAGTGGGTGACAAGCTACAGGGTATTTTACGATAAGAGAGGAGCAGGGGAAACGGTGTATTGTACGGAGGCGGATGGCTTAACGTTGAAAGTGAGTGAACGTTCAACATCCAAAAATCGAATTTAAAAAATCCATTAAAAAAATCAAATCTCTACTTGTTATATGTGTACAGTGAGTCCCCTTTTGGCTGTATAATCCAGTTTTGATGTGTACATGTATCGTCCACTTTTGTGTCTACGGCCCTCTTTTGATGTGTACAGTTTACTTGTACTACGTGTACACAGTCCAATTTTGTGTATACAGTCCACTTACGATGTGAATAGTCCACGTTTGATGTGTACGGTCCCTTTTGATGTATACAGTCCACGTTTGATGTTTATAGTCGACTTTAGGGTGTACAGTCCCAGTCCCCTTTTGATGTGACGTGTGAATAAAACAAAATTGAAATTGAAAATTGAAAAAAAAAATTGAAAAAAAATAAATCCAAGATGGCGGCTGTTCGAAAATCATTACGTAATTCCCGCATCACATGACCTCAAATGAAACATTTTGGACGTAGTATATGCCCTCAAAGCTTTATCGTCGTACCTTTTAATACTTTTGGATTTAAAGCACCCCACCCCCCCCCCCCCCTCCCCTCCCACCCACCCCAACCCCACCCCCACCCCCGGTCGCAAAAGACCAAACAAATAAATAAATTGATTAATGATCCCTCTTTGCTGCTGCAGTTGTTCACTGGAAATTTCGACTCAAACTCCATTCAACATCAAAGTCTGTCTATACCTGTGGCGACAAGAAGCGTGACAATCAACCCATTGCTTTGGAATAATAATATTGGTTTTCGAATGGAACTTTATGGCTGCAAGCCAGGTTTGTTGAAATATGTAGACATCTTATTGCCTGTTTATATGGAGAAAAGGTGTATCTGGTAGGAGGGTCACCGCGAGATAACTTTTCATACATTTATTTATAAATAGATAGATGTTTTAAAAAAATAAATCATCTGTGTTTGTTATGTAAGTGAGATGCCATCTTTGAATTAATATTTCAGCGAACCGTTTACATGAGAAGTCGCAAAGTTGGCTCGGGGGGCAGGGTAACCCTGGGTGGAGGATCACTCGCTTTGTAGGTAGGGTGTAACTGGGGGGTGGGCCAACTTGTTTCCATATAAACACTTTGGCTATTGTTGTTTTACCTACCAGGGACAAGTCGGGACATATAGAGCATGCGCGAACCCGAGAGGGCCAAGTTTTGGCTCGGTCAACAGGGACAACTTTTTTCATATAAACGCTCGGTAAAAGATGGCTCGGGGGTAGGGTAACTCTCCTACCAGGGACAACTTTTCTCCATGTAAATAGGCCCTTAGTTTATTTCTATGTTGTCCTTTTTAGTGCAGAGTGCACTCTTTGGATGGTTAAGTGGGCTGTCGTCCACGATAAGGAGATAAAGCGCTATTCCGCTATGGTGTAACACCATGCAAAACGTGATACATGCGTTAGTACTAGTTGTATTTCGCACAATATATATTTGTTTCAGACGAACCTATGCTCTCCTTGTGGTAGCTTTCTTTCTATAGAACAAGGTCCTTGAATTTAACGCATGCGCTGAAAATCTGTAGTTCGTTATTTATTTATTTATTTATTTGTATGTTTGGTTTTAAAGGTTCTTTAAAAAGTATTTCTATTTTTCAGAATTTCATTTTGTGGCAGTGATCACGGTATGGAACTCGCGTTTTACATTAGATTACGCTAACTCCAAGAGCGTAGCTTACCTGAATTTAAAGGAAGAGATCATCGCAGAGGTACAGTATATTTTAGGTTTTAAAAGTGGCCTTGGGGTGATCTCCATACGCTTTATACTAAAACGTAGGGACAACCTTGTAGTCGTAGGTTGGAACGGTAAAGATAAAGCTGGTACTCAGGCCAAGGTGGTCCACACCGCATGACGCGACTAGGATTATTGGTACTCCTTTCTGAATAGGATGCAACAACAACAACAACAACAACAACAACAACTTTATTCCAGTATTACCATTTCTATACATGGTGTTACCGATACATATTGTAATAAACAAGAAAAGATTACAACAATGAGATCTATATTAAATATAAATTAAAGTATTGGTTTAAAAATCATGACAAAATTGCTACTACTTTGCTGGCTTTCCCCCATTTCGTTTAAATCATTGTCTTTTTCTCTGGGGGAAGGTGGGGGTACTTTGTAAGATAGGACGGATGGGGATGGGTGGGGGGAGGGGGGTGTTAAGGTGGAGAGGAGAAGACAAGACTAAAACACAGCAAGCATTATGTGTGGTATTTAACCTTATTTTGATACGACAATTGATTTTTATATTGTTATTCAGGTCACGGACTTACTAGCAAGAGTTCCTGGGTTTCTGTTTACTGACTTGAGGACACTGAGGTAGAGAAACAGAAGTTAAGATTGTATAGATTATATAGCCTTGGAGAATTGTGTAAGCTGGCTGATCATGAATTATGAATGAAGACAGCTATATATATTATGAATTGACAAAATAATTATATTAAAGAAGTTCGGATCTTAGTACTTTTTAAATAAATTTTAATTGTTTTTTTGGTAATCAAATCCTGAATGTTGACAAAATGGAAATAAAACTATTTCCTAATTTCACGAATAAGACAAATTACGAGTTCTAGCCAGGTGACTCGATCACTTCTGCCAAGACAGGATGATTCTAAGAGAAGCATTCCCCCATACATGGGTCTCTTCCAATGATAATTTTTAAAATATCTTTTTTTAATTTTCAGTCCATAGCTGAGCTATTTTAAGAGCGCTACCTGATTGGTCAGTTCAAGAAACGTGAGAGCCTCGATCAGAAGGAAATAAAAATAACTTTCACAGCATGGCGCGAAACTATTAATAGATCTCAAAAAAATTATCATAGGACACGGGGAATTCTTCTCTTAGATCATCCTCTCTTCTCCCGTGTCGAACTTTTTTTCGAGGGTTTCAAGGGTTGCCATGTCATCAGAATTCTCCAGCCTTTGATTGCACACACATTTCAACACACCTTAGTTAACGTTTTTTTAGCACAGAGTGGAACGAAGTGTAACTCTGGGGTATTGAATGGTTTAGGGAGATGATCTTCACTATGTCTATATCTATGGTGTAAACTAATCGATAATCAATCGATATTGATTAATCAAGCCGTGAATTGGTTCGAGTTTGCGGGAGTTTCGAGAAATCGGGAGTAAAATTATAGGGTTTGAGTGAAGCAAATGCAAGGGAAACGGCTTTTGGTTCGAGTTATCGGGAGGTTTGACAAACAGAGGGTTCGAGAAATCGAAGTTTCACGGTATTTTACGCACTGACTGCACTGATTACAATCTTGTGGAATGTAAACAAACTTTAATGCGCGTGTTCACGGACTTTTTTGCTGGTTTAAGTTTTATTTAAAGGTAATTTCGTGAAAGAATAAATTATTCTTTTCTTTTAATCTTTCGGGTTCTATGAGTGAAATGGACTATGCATTGAAAACGTTTTTCGAAGGAAAGCCGCTTGTATTGTCAGCCTTCACTCCGTAATTTTAAAATATGCAAATTCAGAAACTACCGTAGTCAAATTTCGCGTCATTTTCGATCATCCGAGTATCGCAAATCTCTCTTGTCTTGACAGGGAAAACTTCTAAAATAACACTTGTCTAAAGACACGGGGTTGGAAAACCAAGCAAAGTTTACTTTTTTAAACATGAGTCATGTGAGGGAAAGTTTCCAATTTGATTGTGTCACGTAACATTCTGCCTGTCACGCATTGAACATTTGCAAGTCTATTCATGCCCAGTGAATGAAAACTCTTTTATAGCGCTCTGAACTAATAAGTGGAATAATTTCTTCGTAATATTTTTTCTGAAGAATCGAGAGTGAGCTGGCGGCGATATAAATGACTGTTTCCCGACGTGAAATTATTACTTCACTGGATTCTGTACCTTTGTTGACAAGTGGTAAACAAATAATTTTTGAATCGAGCCAGAAGATTCAGAACCGAGTGTTGATATTAAATCACGAAACAGAACCGATTAAAAAAAAACATTACTTTGAATCAGATAAAAACCATTCTGAACCGATAGACATCAAACAATAATAAGACAGTACTAGTGTGCGTGACCGGCGCTTGCGTTTTATTTTATTGCATCATACGTTACGGTACGCTAACTTTACTTTGGGGGAAGAGAAGCGTAAAACACCATGTAATAAGTATTTGTTTGCTAGTGTAGTTTTAAAGATCGGTGTTAACGTTCCACAAATAACTCAACTCTAGTTGAAATCCTCGGGTCTTTCAAGCTGAAGGAACACCAGAAATAGATAAGACCAAGAGATAAGAACTGGTCATTTCTGGTTTTAATATTTTGAGCAAATTTCAGCTAGTTTTTAAAGATGTTTGTCTTGATTGATCAACTTATATTAGGAATCCTAACCTCATCGGTATCTTGCACAAATAAAATCATATATTCCGTGAAGACAACACAACTTGCTCAGCTATATATGTACAGTTGAACCTCTCCTTACGGACACCTCTCTAATACGGACACCTCTCTATTACAGACAGTTTTCTTGGTCCCGGCAAAATGCCCATATATTCTCTATAAAGAAAACCTCTCTAATACGGACAATGGACACTAAATATCGGCCCCAGAGAGCAAATTCATACAAATTTAACCTCCTTATTACGGACACTCCAGTGATAATAGTTCCTATTCAATACAATTTCTTTGTGGTTACAGATCAAAGTTAATCAAGTGTCCCATTGCCCATAAAATAGAAGTAGCATTTGTTTTCAATCAGCTGTTTATCGACATACTATTGCCATTTGGTCTCATTTATCATCAAGATTTCTTATCGTCAGTGGAGCATTTCAAGTGACGTCATATTCATGACCTCTATAATATGGATACCTCTCTAATACGGACACTTTGCTCCGTCCCTTCGGTGTCCGTTTTAGAGAGGTTCAACTGTATTGTTTAGGCACCAAATTTATAATCTCAAATGAACAGATTGCGAAATTCCTGAGTTGAGTGGCTGCTTAAAGCGTGAATGGACACTGAACTATAGCTTTAGCCCCAAAATGTATTTTTAATGTTCGTTTTTTCCTTGTTGCAACATTCAAACGTCTTATAAAATGATATATTTTACGCACTGATTACAACCTTGTGGAAAATAAACAAACAGCAGAGGAAACCTTTCATGCGTGTGTTCGCTGACTTTTTATTTTGCCAGGTTTAAGTTTTAAATTGCTTTTCGTGAAAGAAGAAAGTATTATTTTCTTTAAATCTTTCGGGTTTCCTAGGCCTTTAACCCCAAACCTCTCTGGAACAATTCCCTCCGTGATGGGGGTATGATTATTTGCTGGAACCACACATTCAGGGTTTGTACTCTCAACACCACTTTAGGTTGGGACAGTGGAATGTTAAGCCCCGGTCAAACGGCGCATGATAGTCGATGATAGTTTAACTCACCTATAAACTATCATCAACTATCATGAGCTATCATGCGCCGCGTGGTCAAATGGGAAAAACTATCATCGACTATCATGGAGAATTTGAACATGTTCAAAGTGAATGATAGTCGATGCTAGTGCATGATAGTTGGTGGTCAAACGGGAGCGCGAGCTTCACTATCATGGACATCGACTATCATAGTCGATGTCCATGATTGTGCCGTTTGACCAGGGCTTTCGGGCAGACGTCACTCTGTGCTGCCCTTTTGGACTCTGAGTTCATGTGTTTTATCCGTTTGTGTTGCCTCGACAGTCATGGTATTCGACGCCATACTAGATGTTGTTTTAATTGTTTGATTGAATTTGTAAAGCCTTGAGGGCTTGGGAAGGATTTAGTTATTCCACATTGCGAAATTCCCGCCGAAATTAGGAAGTAATTTTGCATTCATTGCATTTTAAGGTTATACCTTATAATCATAAGCATGTTCATTGTTGATAACAATCTAAGCCGGTGAGTTTACTTCCTAAGCTAAATTTAGATTTCTTGCAGTCCCTTAATAACATTACGTCATTACGTCTAGAGTTTCTATACTGATATCCTTAGCTTTTTATTAATATGATTAGTCCACAGTCGTATCACAGAAGACAGGTCATGGCTGCAGAGATCGAAATTTATTGCATTCAGTCAAGCAAGGTTACTGTAGAACAAGCGCTGAAAACTAGCATACAGAATGGAGACTCTTCACTTCTTGGCGATTATATGAACACCGAGGACCGTTGTAAGTAAAACACACTTTTTTTACGTTCAGCAATATACCAATTATATTCTCATTGCCTTGGAGAATTCGTTAAGTCGGTTTTCGGCCGATCCCAACCCACAGGAAAAACCTCTGGTACCCAAGGTAGGAATTTGCCAATCTCATACTGTACATGCACTTCAAGATAAAATCGTATCGGTTTATAAAAATGGCTCGTTCTCAATCCCGCGTTTCTTTTAAGCCTGGTTTTCACTAGCGACGCAAGCACAAGCGCAAGCAACATACGCAGACGCAGTAACGTGTTGATTTGTCGTGAACAAACATCACTGATGAACAACGCATTACTGCGTCTGCGTATGTTGCTTGCGCTTGTGTTTGTGCATGCGTCGCTAATGAAAACCAGGCTTTATGCGCGCGATTTTCAAACTGTTCTCCAATGTTCACAGCCATCTTCATAGTAGCTTCTAAAAAAACGTTTTGAAAAATTTATCTGATGACAACAAGCAAAAAGTACATGAGTATAATTTTCAATAAACATAGCTAAGCCTGCATTATGGCTGTTCTAATTTTGTGACCGTTCTCGTTTGTTTTAGTTGATTGTGGGTGCGACCTTCCTAAGGTCACTCTAGAGCTGGAACAATCTTTGGAGAATGCCACAGTTATTTACTCAAGCGATCGCTTCCCTCTTCGAGTAAAATTTCAAGAAGCCAACTGCAGCAAGTCGAAGGGCTATCAACGTTTCTGGGAGGTTTGCAAATGCGAAGAAAACACCAGGTTGTGTAATCAAATGATTCCTTACGGCCCGAGTAAACCTGGCAGAACAAAGAACCTTTACCCAAGGTTGTTTGGGCCTGGGTACATGTATATCCGATGCCTCATCCGAGACCCAGCGCGTGGTAACCTAGTCATAACTTACGACTATGGCTACGTACGGATTATTCTACCTCCGCTCGTAGCGCAAGTCACAGGACCGTCTAGCGTCCGGAGGGGCAATGAAAGTGTTGTCATGCTGGACGCATCCGAGAGTTACGATCCCGAAAAAAAGCACAAGAAGACACAAGGTCTTACGTTGAATTGGTATTGCAGACAAGAAAACGTGTCGCATCGTAACCAGGATCAGCTTTCCACCGTCGCCCCAAGCGACGTAGGTGGTTGCCATGGCGCTAATGGAGGCAAATTGAACATTTCGTCGCCCCTGCTTCATATTGATGTGGAAAATTTAAGAGGGAACAATACTTACGTCTTTGAGGTGGTGGTACAGAAGGGAAGTAGATCATCACGAGCGACTCGCAAGCTAAGAGTATTGGAGCCGTTTGTACTTTCTATCAGGTGAGAGAGAAAAATGTATGGTACCAAATTTGAATATATATTATTGTGTTCCTAACAGGATCTTTAAATCCATGTGGAGAAGAGGTTGTCGCCTGGTACTAGAGGCATCTTCTATGGGTCCAAAGCCAATTTCCCATGCACAATATAAATGACGAGAGTCAAAAGTTTAAATTGGCTTAGAATCAAAACAGGCTTCAGTAGGGTTTACTGTGTGGCCCGAAATGTCCCTGGTATGTAAGGCAAAGTGTTAACATAAGAGAAAAGTTCTCTCGCCCCAAGGACCTCCCTACCCCATCAACCGAGTAGCCTGCCATGATCAACCAATACCCGAAGACAAGTTTACAAGTTACCTTGTGAAAAAAGCAAAATAAAAATGTTTGTAGAGCTGGCTCGGATAACAGAGACATCATTTATTTACATAAACAGGCTCAAAGGTAAAACAAACACCAATCACTGAGGCGGGAATGAACATTGAAACTGGGGAAGACTGGAGACTGATTACTTACGCAACTTATGATGTGAAAATAAAGTAACAATTGAAAAGGCCTTTCGGCTTGTTTCAAAACGAGACGTGGTGAAAACCCTCTGATATGATAATGAGTTTGACTTGCATGGAAATGAAAATGAAGATGAAAGTAAATACTCATTTTCACGTCAAAGGTTTAAGATGATTCGTTTAGAAGCAAAGACAAAATACAATTCGATTACCGCTCTTGTAGACACTAATAGCTACTAGTCGGCTGGTTTAAAATGTCTGGTATTCGCTTACAACTGATGCAATTGTCTTCAATTCTTGGCAGATGCACCACAAACTGCGGGGCCAAAGTGAGCGTCAACCAGCGGCTGACTTTAAAAACGTCATGTTCAGGGCCGCTCTGCGACAGAATCATCAAATACGACTGGTTATTGCTTAATCTTAAATCTCCTAGAGACAATGATTGGATTGAGGTTCCGAACCTTGAAGACAAAATACTAACGGACATCGACAGCCCCAATCTGGTTATTCCAGGTAATAAACAGGTTCTGAAGGAAAGCAGCAAGTATAAAATCAGGACAGTTGTAACTCTTGCAAATGGATTCACGTCCGCAGAGGAAATGATGTTCATTACCAACTCCCCTCCGCATATTTCTGATTGGCGTGGTGGGTGCTCTGTGACGCCAAGCGAAGGCTTCGTGCTGACAACAGAGTTTAACATCAGTTGCTCGGGCTGGTCGGATGATGAACTGCCTTTAAACTACGAATTCAGGTATGCATATTGATAATAGTCCTGATGAAGTGATTGTTGATGAGAATATTAAAACTATAATTAGAAGAAGTCACGAGTACTCCCAAAATTGTCACGCCAGCATAGCGCAATGAGGATACGTCATGTTGCTAGGCAACTTCGGGAAGAACATTGGGGGATCAGTCCCGTCTCGGAGACAGGATTTCGCCTTCGACTGGTAGTTGTTCTCCCGACTGGCCCACTTTCATTCCCCCTTCCCTTATTCTAGAACCTCTGGATCGCCACTGATTGGTACGTGTACATTAATTTAACTGATGGTGACGAAGTAATATTATCTCAGTAGAAGGGATGGCAGAGAGTGGCGAGTTAGTAAGGACTTGCGAACTGGAGGGAAAATGTTCATACTTAGGAGTTTTCTCCCATATTCCAATCTGATTCCACGTAGTCATTCTGTGAGCGGCTACTAAAGCGGCTGCCAGATATTTTTAACTAACTGTGTTCTCCTCTACACACTACTAATAATTCCTATCGCATAATCATCACGCAACTGTGACCATGTTGATCATATAGTTTGACGATAATGATCGTCTGATATTAAGACGAAATCCATTAGAAAATCGAGTAATATTTATGGCCAGTGGACAAAAATCCTGTACTATGACGCCATAAGCTTTCACGCTTAAACTAGACATTCATGAGCCATGAAAACATGGCTGCCACCTCTCATGACTCAACCCATTCACGGGAGGAAAATCAAGGCGGAAAGCAATTTAAGGATTGTGGAGTTATATTATTTGGTGAATACCGTTAAGGTATGGCTCATGAATGTCTAGTTTAAGCGTGAAAGCTTATGGCGTCATAGTACAGGATTTTTGTCCACTGGCCATAAATATTACTCGATTTTCTAATGGATTTCGTCTTAAGTGTCTATTAATTAATGTTGAGCGATTTCTGTTCAAATATGACGCAGATATCAAACTAGTTCTGGAGTGTTAGTGATCAACAGTGGACCTCCTTCCCATGCCATCGCCCGTCTGCCTCTTGGGAAAATAACTGTAGAGGTTCGAGTAGCAGACTCGCTGGGTGCCTCTACTGTTCAACGATTGGAAGTTCAGGTAATATGGACCTCTGGATTTCATGAGCTTGCTGCGTTTGTAATATAGGGTTATGACTTACTAGAAATGGGAGGTTAGTATGCATTGCTGTTAAGTAATATATCAAACACTAGAGATCAGTAGTGTTTCATCTGATTTCTCAACACCGAGAAAAGATTTGAAAATAGGAAGTGTAGCGGAGTATTTTGCAAAATTCGAGTTGTTTGGAAATCGGATGAAACACTGTATCGAGTGTTTGATATGTCTTCCCAATAGAAAAAATCCAAAGGAGTAAACGGAGAAATAAAATCATTAAAATCTATGCTAATTAAGACCGGGGCAGGGTTGTTCAAAGGACGATTAAGCTAATCCAGGGTTAGCGTGAATATTGATTTCAGTTTTCTAACTTTTCAGTGAGGTTTTCCGTTTATATTTTGTGTCCTTCTGTTTTGACTTTGACTAATCTCAAACTTTACAAAACATTAGCACAGAAAACACTTGATTAACTTTTAATTCAGGATTAGCGTTAATCGGCTTTCGAACAACCGGCCCCTGATATCCAAGTTATGATTTTCTTTGTTATAACTTTATGAATTATTAATGAGTTCAGAAATGTCAGTTACATCATATTCCCAACAATTAGTGAATTAATAATGTTTTGTTCCTGCAGGTGAAGCCGATACCTCAAGGGGACATTTTCAAAGTTCTGGAAACTTCTGCAACCGGCGGGGACAGCCAGCTTCAAGGACTTGTAAACGGCGGGAATGTTGACCAGGCGGCGCAGATGGCTTACTCCATTCTTACGGCTGTAAAGGATGCCGATGTAGCCAATAAAGACAAACAAGCAGTATGTGTCAATTAATGTCTACTTTTTATGAGTTCAAAAGAAAATGATGGTAAATGTTAAGCTTGGTAGATACACAATGAGAAATATATTATTCAGTCAGTGACACAAGCTACTCGGATAAAAATTATGGGTTCTCCCAACAGGAGTCGAACCTATGGGCTCCCGCACACTGGTCGGACGCTCTACCCAATATAACAAGGTTCAAATATGTGACAAACTTGCAGCATACTAGGATCAGTTTTGTTTGTCGATATGATATGCGAGATATGTACGGAAACCTAAGATAATGATGGTAATGATGGTAAATGCTAAGCTTGGATGTTCTTACGCAATGAGATATATATTATTCAAAATGCCAAAACATTTCTTGAAAGTCCCGACGTTTCGGGGTTCCATCCACTGATGAAAGGCTAAGCCCAAAACGTCTGGACTTTTTTGGCACTTTTAAAATTTAGACAATATTCAGTTTCAAAATATTTGGCATAATGTTTCCTGATGTCAGCGCTCTCGTTGAAATAGCTGATAATTAATATATTACAGTGAAGATGACGCTACCGTTGCCACTCGACAAAGTTTTTGATTAATTTTTGACATCTTTTTGACAACTTTTTAATTTTGACGACTTTCGGATGGGTTTCGTTTGACTTGACCAATCAAAATCCAAGGAGTGTTGGAGGCGGAGTCTTGAAATTTGAATGGTTTTAGTTGCTATTCTAGTTCAAATGTGGCGCCACAAAACGGAACCCATCAAAGTTGCAAAAAGATGTCAAAAATTAATCAAAAACTTTGTCGAGTGCAACGGTAGCGTCATCTTCACTGTAACAAATTGGTCGATGATGAAATGGAGCATTCTGTTTGGTTACCTGAGTGGGCCGAATTTTTCAATACCGACCGGACCTCGTCTTACAGAATTATTGCATCTTTCAAAAGGTAAAGGAAATCATACTACAACAGATATCCACAGTAGAAGTTAACAGTATGCAACAGGTCTCTCAACTGTCAGCGGTTGTTGTCATGGCGACGGAAGGAGAAAAGGATATAGCAGTGTCAGCACAGGTACGATAATACAGTCGGAGCTCCCGTAAGCGGACACCCTCGGAAAGTAGAAAACGTGTCCGCAACTGGAGCTGGCCGCTTTTGGGAATGTGTAAATGCAGAGTTTGTATGAGGTAGAGTTCAACCGGGGTTTTGTCAAAGCGGCCGTAAGTAGAGCTGTCCGCTTACGAGAGTATCCGCTCAGAGAGTTTCAACTGTACCTTCTTAATTACCTGTTATTACTCCTTCCTCTCTCCCTCCCTTTGCTTCCTTCCTTCCGTTACCCTTCCCCCATCTCATTTGTTTTTTGCTACATCTCGCGCCACAAGCATCTCTCGCGCTCCCGGAAAGAAAATAAATGTTACGCAGGCTAAGTGCAAATCGATGCTCTTGACTTGACAATGATGACGCCCAAACGTTGCCTCGCGTTAATATTAAGGGTTTTTTTGTAAGTAAACCCTTCATCGCTTTTATTCATTACAAATAGTAACACTGTGTTTTCCTATATTTTTGTTTATTAATATCAGGAAGATGTAGTCGGCCTTTTAGAAAACATGACCGACTTCATAACTTCACAAATCAGTGCTGATGTACAAGATGTCGACTTGGTTCAAGACATCGGAGGTAGCCTCCTACATGGCATGTCCAATTCTCTCAGCAAGTCTGCCAAGAAGGCGAATGTATACACGGAACAAACGGTTGGAAAGGACAAAATGGAGGATGGAGACAGTGTAGAAACAGAGAAAATACAGGTAATAATTAAAGGTGCAATGTCACGCTATTTTGTGTTATTCTTCCCTGTATTATTTTTTTTTACGAGCCCTAAACTCTAACATCGGTGAATGAAATATTAATTCAAAGATGGAATCTAAAACACAGATGATTTCTAAGCATTATTTACCATTTGTCTCATACAAATGGACATTTGTTGTGACATGTTGTGACCATGCCCGGTCAAACGGCCACATCAACCTCTCAACGTTTCAAGAACAAAAGAAATGTTGTCACAACATTGCTCTGAGGGGTGGTCAAACGGTCGCAACATCGGCTCACAACAACTCTTGTAAGAATGTTGTGACAAATGTTGTGATCGTTTGATCGGGCCTTAATACAACTCAAAACTCATTTTTCTTCACTGCACAGAACAAAAAACTCGCCAAGAAAACTCTTTATCTCATCAATAAACTTGGGAGTGGTCTCCTAGCAACCAAAGTACCTGGCGAGAAACCAAGCGTGTTTCACACTCATGAGTTGTCGGTGACGTTAGATCGGCAAACGCCGGCCAAAATGGCGGGAAAGACAATAGGAGGCGGGAAAGAGAAAGTTGCTTTACCATCAGCTAAGACGCTGTTTGGACCCGATGCAGCAAATTTGAAATCTGTTGATGCTCAGGTAGGAACCCAATCTGACATTAAAGGGAGGGTTTCACGGTTCGGCGCATGTTCAGGCTTATCAACTTTATCCGTTTAAAAAAAACACACTCACATTGTATTCCTCGATTCAGTAATTACATGCTATGATAAGTCCAAGCAATGAATGACGAATGACCAGCATTCACAAAAAATGTCAACGGATTACACCGAGAATGTCGACATTGAAAACCAGAATAAATTACCAGAATAAAATGTTGTCCCGAAGGTTTTATTCTGGTAATTTATTCTGATATTCAATGTAATCCGTTGAATTTTGTTTGTGAATGTTGGTCATTCGTCGTTTTTCTTGGATTAATTATAGTATGTGATTACTGTAGTATCGAAAAGTATATGTGAGCTCGAGTGGGGTTTATTAAACGGATAAAGTTGATAAGCCGGCACATGCGCCGAACCGTGAAACACTCCCTTTAATTCTTAATTTGTTTGCGTGTGGAGGCGACAATGTTTAAAAATTAGACTACGAACCCGAGTTTTTTTTACTATAACTATATAACTATAACTTGACGTAATATATGAAACACGACAGAGTGTGTTTCATCCGATTTCCAAACACTGAGAAGTATCGGAGTATTTTTTAACAAATTCGAGGTGTTTGGAAATCGAATGAAACACTGTCTCGAGTGTTTGATATATCTTCTCAATCGAAACAAAAACTAAGGAGTAAAGAGAAATAAAATGATAAAAAATATATCCTAATTAAGATCACTAGATATCCAAACCACCGTTACGGTCACGATTTATTTTGTTTTAACTTGATGAATTATTAATGAGTTTGAGAATATCGATTATAGAAAAATAGCACTTAGAAAAACTTAAATTTATGGTTAGTTTTTTAGCCAAAATCGGGAATAATTTTTCCTTCAAACTCAATGTGCTTGCGAACGTGGTCTTTCGGTGAATAGGCAACGAAGAGAGAAGTTATATAATCAGATTTATGGATTTGCAAAAGGAACATATAGAACACAATGGGTGTGTACTAACATAGTTAGAAATCAAACATCCTGCTCTAATACAGGCAATCTCAATAACACGACTCCGTCGATTTAAGGTTATTCCATCGAAATAGAAGTTACACTGGGAAGTTTCTGAAACTTTCCCTAGTTGAACATTGTGATGTAATGTTTCAAATATAGAATAAAAAGAATAGGTCACCAGCCTCGCGAAAGAGATATAATCGACTAAAAATCCCTCATAATTCCTTACAAAATCAACCAAAAACACGTATTTTTTCATGTTTTAAGTGATTATTAATTTTTCTGCACTGAGAATTGGTCTATACTCCTTGTATAGAAAGAAGATGATTACTAGACTTAATATGCGAAAAAAAATTATAGGTCACCACGCTCGTTTACGAGAAAACGATCATTAACCTCTTTGGCGAGCATAGCCATAATGAAAAAGCCACCATGTTTTTAATGTGCGCGCGCTAATCACACGCGAAATTATGCGCAGAAAGGATGCGCAGTGCAATACTGAAGGAATGACCTTAAGGTGTAGGTGGGAGATAGCATGGCACAGCATTATATTGATGTCATAATGTCTTAATTAATGAATTAAATTCAGTTTAAACTTTATTTATTTGGTTTTTCTTTGTTTTCTATTTGCTTTTACAAAGCTCATGGGCTTTATTATTTTTACAAGGAAAATCATTCCTCCCTTCCCATCCTAAAGTAAATGTTTTTTCCTCCCTTCCCGCCACAGATAATCCATATACTATAAAAATTTAAGATATTATAATCAACCTTTCATTACAATCTTAAATACTTTTTAAATATAACTTTCAACACGGTGAGCGGTTATTTTAAAATGTAATTTAATATGGGATTCAATACACTTAACAATGCAATGCTTTATCTTCGCATTGATTTTATCTTGAAAATCTCATAGTCATTCCATTTTCCTGTTAGATGACGTCATTTAACGAAAACCCGTTCACGTGGGATGACAGCGCGAAAGGTATCAAGTCATCCGTGGTGGATTTCAGTTTAAAGAAAGACGACGGAACCCCTCTTGAAATCTCTGGCCTCAAAGATCCAGTTGAGTTGTTTATACCAGTTTCCCGACAAGAGCAAAAGACGGGAAACAAATCCGATGAGAAATATTTCGCAAAACCCAGTGATGGCTCTAGCAATTTACGATACCATCGGATAGATATCCCATCGACCAATTCCATTGTCTTTTTTGAGATTCAACCCGAGCGCGGAGAGGTTTTTGAAGTATTTGTGAGCGCCCAAAAGAAACCAACACCGACTGACTACCAGTTCAAAACTCGCGTTCCAGACTTCTCATCTTGTACTGCGTACTCCAAAAGCACTGGGTACCACAACTGTAGCAATAATCCCTACGAGATCTCCCTATCTAGTGACGTCACTGGAAAAACAGGAACCCACTACATTGGCATCATGTTTGCCGGAAATAAGACCGACCAATCACACAGCCGAGTTTCGCGGTCATGCGGCGGCCATGGCGGACGTCAGAAGCGTTCTTGCATCGGGGTCAAAGATCCTCCAACCACCCTCCCCCACCGCCGAAGATTGTAATACCGCAATATAACAAGAGCACGGACGTGAACTACACCATGTCAGTGACTTTGACGAGCTGTTTGTATTGGTCTGAGAAGAAGCAGGTCTGGACTAATGAAGGGTGCTCGGTAAGTTGCATTGATGTAAGAGATACAATAGCGTAGAAAAAATTGTCTTAAAGTTCACGGCACTGCAACATGAGAGTTGTGTCTAGTTTATTTTTCTGTTTTCGTGAAATTGGAATTTCTATGAAGATGGCGACATAAACCCCTTTGATTTACTTTTTCTTCTGCTTTCGAAAGATCTCTCGATTCGCCAGTTCGGAAGGTCATGCGTTCGACTCCTGGTCATTTCCTGAGCCGGGGTTACAGGGGTTTTAGAGAATGAAAGTATTATATTGCCGAATTGCTGTAAAATACGTAATCACATTTATAATCACATTTATCCCAACCATACAGTCAGCCTTTCTTTGTTGTATTTTCATTCTTAAATTTGCTGATTAGATCCACCAGGATCCGGTACCTTTGTATTGTCCGTTGGCCCTTTCAAAATTTTACAAAGAGTTTCACTGTGAAATACGTCCAAAATTCAATCCACAAAATATGACGATGGTACAGACTAGTGCCTTGCATTCCCTTTGTATTTGATGCTTTTCATATCAAACTTTGGTTAGGATTTTGGGATCACAATAACTGACAACTTTTGCTCCTTTTAGGCCTTAAAATCTTCGTAAATTAATAGTTACAAACCCTACTCTTTCGGAGGAGTGGGGTGAAAAAATAATCGTAAACGATCCTTCGTGTAGATAGTGGGAAATTTGTGGCAAGACTGATAAAAAAGGGAGTTTGGATTGAATTTTGGACGTATATCATCGTGTAGCTATTTCACATTACTCTCAATATAAAGCGATCTTCTCATAATTATGTATCTTGTCAAATTTAGATCGGACCTAAAACAAAGTCTGGTAGTCTGCATTGCCTGTGTACTCATCTCTCGGCGTTTGGTGGAGACTTCTTTGTGGCACCAAATCCAATCGATTTTGACAAAGTCTGGGAGAATTTTGGGAAACTGGGAGAGACTGGAAACTTTGTTGTGTTGGCCACTGTGTGTTCTATATTTGGTGCCTACTTCATAGGCCTTGTTTTCGCCCGAAGGGCAGACAAGAGCGATGAAATGAAGGTAAGGTATTCATTTTTGTGCTGCTGGTTTAAACCCCGACCCTTTTTCAGACAGCAAATCTTGACTATTGTGGCTTTCTGAGAGTAGCAACGCTGGTTTGCGACTTCAAACTATCTAGCTCTCCCTTTTCCAGATTCGGGAATTCAGATCATTACTTGTATCAGTTTATTTTATATTTATACCAGCTGAGAATCAAATACGGACAACATTTTTTTTTATAAACAGCTAGCGACTTTAATGGATGACTCCCCTATTCTAGACTCGCATAAACCAATAGCAATATTATATTTAGTAAACCCCTATCAAGCGGAATTTGACCGTTCGCAGCGATACCACTCTCAAGGATGTACACACCTCCGTTCCTAATATAAGACGGTATTATAGGCTCCAGGGGCAAGGTGGCACGAAGGTCTCCTAAGTTAAGAGGTATCCTAAGTATTGTTCATTTACAATAAGAAACACTAGTTAGGATACGTATTAGTTTAGGATGGCTTCGGTATAGTGTCTTGTTAGTGGAGGTCACACAGAGGTAGTGCTTGTGTGGCCAGAATCACTACTCGGTGTCTTTGTTTCGGGAGGTGTCCCTTAGTGGAGGTTAAACAATACGTTTCGCTATAAAAGAGATAGCACCTCCCACATTTCACACCTATCGGATGCGAAATGCAAATTTGTACTCTTGCAGTCGTGGCACATTGTTGAGTCAAATGTCTTGCAAACTAAACATGCCTCAAAATCTCATGAAACCAAAATATATCATTACCAAAAATAAGATATAACTTGCTAATGTTTAACAGAACATTCTTAGAAAAAAATGAAACAAATTTTATCAGTAACGGTCATACAAATAGCGCAGGTTGTTTGTCAGCTGTTTACGCTTTGATGGTTGATTGACAACTAGGTGTGAGAATGGCCAGGCCAGGCCCCTTTTATACCGGAACTTCTTGTTTAAATGTTTAGTGTTCGTGTATGGTCGGGAAATGAATTTTTACTCGTCTGTTTCTCGCCAGGTGGTAGGGAATGTGTACTTGGGCGACAACGTTTACTCTAGTGGATGTGTCTACAAGTTGCACGTGCAAACTGGAATGTGGAAAAACCAAGGAACAACAGCTCACGTGGGAATTGTACTTTACGGAGAGGAGGGCTGCAGTGGCCCTATTTCACTATCAAATTCAAATGCGAGGAAGATATTATTCGCCCGTGGCAGCATAAATAATTTTACTTTCTCGCTACCCAACTCACTGGGCCGGCTGTTCAAGATACTTATCTGGCATGACAACAGCGGCGAGAACCCTGCTTGGTTCCTTCAACAAGTAGAAGTCGACGATTCCAGCACCGGAGACAGGTTTCATTTTCTTGCAAACCGGTGGCTTGCACTAGAGAAGGGATCTGGGCAGATTAAGTTCGAAATCAATGCAGCGGACAAAAAGGAACTCACGAATTTTAAGAATCTGTTTGTGTTTAGGACCGCCAGGAGCCTCGGCGATGGACATTTATGGCTGTCTGTGTTAACCAGGCCTCCTCATATCGCGTTCACACGTTGCCAGCGGTTATCTTGCTGCCTGTCAGTCTTGTTCACTGCCATGGTAACCAACGCCATGTTTTACAATTTCGGTGCGGAACCGAAAGATACTTTTCAGGTGGGACCTTTGAAAATGAGCTGGAAAACTATCAAGATCGGCATCCAGAGTAGCTTGATCGCAATTCCAGTCAACGTTTTGATCGTGATGATCTTTAAAAACATCAAACAAAGGTCCCGCGAGAACGTCTACGACATAACAGCTGATGAAGCTGAAGAGAAAGCTCCAGGGTGTTTGCCGCATTTCTTTGTCTACATTGGATGGACGCTGTGTGTTCTAACGTCGCTGGCTGCGGCAGCGTTTATCGTGTTCTACAGCATGATGTGGGGAAAGAAACCTCGAACGGGTGGCTTACCTCAGTCACGGTGTCGTTTGTCCAAGACGTCTTTGTCTCTCAACCAATCAAAGTCGTTTTACTGGCTTCCTTGCTGTCATTCATAATCAGGAAGCCTCCGGAGCGTGAGAAAGTTTTTGGAGTGACTTATCAGAAACAAGATATAAATGCCAACAAAACTGTAGCTGGACCACCCCAAGGTGATGAACTGGAGAAAGCCAGGAATTTCCGAGCTAAAGTTCAAGGCATGTACAAAGTTCTCGCTGAGATCACATTTTTCTTGATTTTCGTCATCCTGTTGATGATAGTTTGTTATGGAAATCGAGGTCACACACGTTATTTGCTGACAGACTCTATGGAGGACGCCTTTAAAAATTTTAAGGTAAGTTCAATAGTTCATTGTTACTGGATTACTTCTTAATCCGGAATTAAGAGAAACCATGGTGATAATGCTGACAACTTGTGCTGTTCTTAAATTCAGTGGTACAGCCATCTTTGACGGAGTTCTTCTATGTCACGAGATCCAAAATGGCTGCGCTCATAAAAAACTAAGAGCAGGGAAAATCGGTGGAGGGAGGGGAGGTGAAAGACGCAGTGGGCTACGCACCTTTCGGAGTCAATGTGTTGTGATCTTGGGAAAGACACTCCACTCAAAGTGCCTCTTTCCATAAATAAATATAAAAAAGTGCCAGTGAACTGTTAGGGGAACCCGCCAAAATGCCGGGGGTAGCCTGCAATGGACTAGCATCCCATCTAGGGGAAATGAAAATACTCCTAGTCGCTTCGTACTACGTACAAAAACCAAGATAAGGAAACCTAGATAATCAGAATTAATCAGATAATTAATTATGTAATAATCAGAAACGCGAAAATAATTAATCAGAAACGAGAGAGAGTGGCAATAGTGGTAGATTCCGGGGTGGGGGTGGGGGTAGTATTCCCACATAGATGCTATCTAGGTATGGTTTTTGAGTCGTTTTGGTCTGAAAAAGGGCATATATTTTGAACATTTCGGTCTCAAATTAGATGTGAAATAGGGTATTGATTTTTTCCATTTGGCTTGAAAAGGGGAAATTGTTAAGGGTCAGGTTTGAAATTGGGTCGGGAAAATCGCATATTTTGGTCTGAAAACGGTAAGGTTTTAAAGAAGTTGGCCCACACCCTACCAAATTTCAGGAGTATCCCCTCCCAGGGTAGATTACGAGTAGTTTCACTCTGAGCTTTGTCCTGATCTCTAATTCATCTACATGTATTGAAGGGCAAGAACGTTTCATCATTTTGGACATGGATGCGTGGTAAACTCTTCCAGCTCTGTATGACACCAGATGGTACAATGGTTGGATCTTTGATAACGATGAAGGATTCTTAGGCAACAGAGAGCTTTTTATGGTCGGAATGCCGCGTCTCCGACAACTAAGAATAAACCAGGTACAGTATGGTTGTAGCTACCTTGTTTACCATTTCCTTTGTTTATACAGTTGAACCTCTTTACAACGACCACTCTGGACAGAATTAACAAGCCGTTGTATGGAGGTGGTCGTTATACCGAGGTGGCCGTCGTAAGGAGGTTTCAATAAGGGTAAATTGTATGGACACCTGTATGGATCGGCGCACGGTCTGGACGAAAAATCCGGGCTGTTGTAGAAAAGTAGCCGTGTGCTTGCGCTTATGCTTGCGTCGCTAGTGAAAACCAGGCTTTAATGTCATAGTCTCGCATTCCAATTGTCGGAGTTTGATTTTGCATGTTTCTTATATTTACAGCAAGCGTCTGTCAAGTAACAGATGAAATGCCCCGCAATGCCATGTTCAGCAGGTGCATTCCTTCTTATTCATCCAAAAATGAATACAAAACACCGTACAATTTGCCTGAGTGGATTCCAGTGACAAACACCAGCCACAATCAATCCGTGTTTGAACTGGAGAGGATGTGTCCAAAGCCGTGGAGATATAAATCATCTCGGGATTTACAAACGCTCTCTTATGAAGGATTTTACAGCACATACGATGGTGGCGGGTTCGTGGCTGACTTAGGATACAATATAAAATCTGCTTTAAAAGTCCTGAATACGCTGCAGGAACACAACTGGATAGACGAATTCTCGGTGGCTGTTTTTATAGAATTTACGATCTTCAATCCCTCTAGCTCGCTGTTCAGTGTGGCGAAATGTCTGTACGAGCGATCTCCCACGGGCGGAGTGTTTTTTTTCAAGAAGTGTTAAAACGCTCACGTTGTACAAGGCATCGAGCAACAACTATCAAAAGTTCTACGAAGTTTGCCAACTTCTCTTCATGGTTATAATTTTATTTTTCGTTATCAACGAAATCTCGAAGATTTATAGGCAAAGGAAAAAGTATTTTACCGGGTTTTGGAATTGGGTAGAACTGTTGCAAATCCTAACCGCCTTCTCCTCTGTTGTTTATTTACTTCTTAAAAGCTAAATACACGAGCTGGTTTGTGAAGAAAGTCAGGAACAATCCATTTGAGACTTCAAGCGCCGATTACACTGTCCTTTGGTCGACGGTGGAAGTTTATGTGTTATCATTTCTCATATTTATAGTTACCACGAAGTTTCTTCGGCTTATTCGCTTTAATCGTCACGTGTGTCAGATGATGGGGACTCTGGCAAGATCCGTGAATCCGCTCGTTTCATACCTCGTTGTGTTTTTTGCAACATTGTGTGCCTACACACAACTAGCATTTCTTCTATTTGGTTCATCAATGGACCCATATTCATCGTTTTTCAACTCCCTGCGTGCCGTACTACAAATGCTACTAGGAGGCAAAATGTTCTTTTACGAGATAAAATCGGTGAATGGCCTGTTAGGGCCCTTGTTTGTGTTTCTTTACATGTTTACGATGACGTTTATTCTCTTGAACATGTTTCTCGCCATTTTAAACGAGTCTTACTTCGAGGTCGTTGATAGTCCCGGAAATGACTTCGACAACGCCGATTTGGGACAATTTATAATAATTTACCTAAGCAGAAATATGAGCCTAATGGGAAGACGATTCGCTGTGTTCTTCAGAAACTCCTTACAACGTGGAATGTTGCCATTGCAACGCAGAAAGATGAAAAGATGCGCAATAAAGGTAACACAATAGAAGAACTCGAAAGATTGTTCTGGATGGACCTTGGAAAGGAGAAAAGCCCAAACAAGCTTTGTCCAATTGCTTCGATGGAATCCCTTTCCGAAGATGTAGAAGACGAAGATGTTACTGACAACTCTTACAACACCACTGATAACAATATGGTCAAAGCATTGGTAGATTCAGGTAACATTACCTTGTCGCTGCTCTCTATAGATGAGCTTTACGAATCAGAAGAAGATGGATGTCTTGACGAGGTAAAACAGTATGTCAAGAGCGTCGTCGCGAATTCTATGGAATTTATCCCAGGAATCTCACCGCTGCGTCCAATAGTAGAGACTATTGTATGACATAAACAGTAATAACCAAAATATGAAATTCGCGTGCGCGTGCACGCACAATGATTGATTAACAGCTGTTGGCTACTGCTTCGGTAAACCTCATAACAGTTAAAGTCATTCAGAAAAGTAATGGACATATTATGTGGGTTTACGGGCAAAATAAACCATTTGGGATGCTTGAAGAATAATGAAAAGTTTGAGAAAGATATTATCCCGGGGGGGGGGGGGGGGGGTACTGAACAAAGTTTTATACGGGGAGGCTCCGCCCCGAGGTCCAAACCCTTACCCTTTTATATACCATTTTTGACTGAAAAGGTAACCCTTTCATATACCATCAATAGAAAATGGTACACCTTTCACATATCCCTACAGTTGAAACACTGCATCACTTTTACGACTTTAACTAAACTTTTCGCTTGAGTAGCTCCTTAATATATTGGATGAATCAGCTGTTAGGTGCGTCCGTTTTGAAAGACATTTTGAAAGGCCCTTTTAAACACCTAAATGACAGTTTTCCTTACCCTTTTCTATACTTCAACTCGTGAAATTCCTACCTTTTTTCTATACTTCAACTCATGAAATCCCTACCCTTTCATATACCTCGAGCCTAAAAAAGGATCCCTTTCGGGCGGAGCCTTGTCGTATAGTCCATTATAGGAGTACCCCCCGGGGATATTATTCAGTCAGTGACACCAGCTGCTGTGGAAAAAAATCCGCGGTTCCCTAGTTATAACTTAGTTATATGGCCTAAGCTACCACGAGTCTCCTGTAGCTCAGTGGTAGAGCGTCCGACCGGTGTGCGGAAGGTCATAGGTTCGACTCCTGTTGGGGAACTCGGAACTTTTCCGAGTAGCTTGTGTCACTGCCAAAATATAATATTTCTCATATATTTCTACCAAGTTTAAAATATACCATCATGTATTTCCACAATGATGAAACTTTTGTCTGCCTGACGTATTTCCGGCTATGTGGTGTGAAAAAGTAAACGTAAAAGTAAAAGTACTAAAGTTATGACGTCACATAAATTAAATTTGCGAATCAGCTTTTCGTAAAAAGCATGCCAAAAACCCCCCGTCCACTTGCCAAAAATTAGCTCTCCATTGCAATTTGCGACGGAAATGTGGGCACTTCAGGCTTTAATTTTTCATACAAACCCTTCTAATTTTGCGTCTGTTCGTTCAGTATAGAACCGGCGCTAAACTAGAAGTTCTCAAAGAGAAGTTTAATGCTGCCTCCGCAAATGTAAGTTGATAGTCTCGACTCGATCCTCGAAGTTTTCGAGAATCGAGTTTCGAGGATCGAGTGACTCGAATAGGGATTTCGAGGAAACGATTTATTTCTCGAAACAGAAAACAGAAACAATAGCGATTTCGCGCGGCTTCTTTTTATTCACGCAAGTGTATTTCGTACTCACGTCCAAATTGTTGGTCGGGAGGAAAACTGAAACGAAAAGTCTTTAGTACACTGACCTACATTCGCAGCAAAGTGTAAAAATGGAAAATTGAACGGCTGCTGCGTGAAATGCTATTTTTCTGAGAATTTCAGCACCGCACGTCCGCGTCTCGCGTTATATAAATAGACATGTGTGAAATTTGCACATACGGCACGATGCGTAAAAAACGAAATCTTTTGAATCAAAACCTCAAAAGAATCCCATGATATTTGGTTATAATTCACGAAAATCAAACGAATACAGGGCCGTAGCTAGCGGGGGGGCAAGGGGGGCAACTGCCCCCCCAAAACCTTTTCACTTTCTGAAGTAAATAGTTTGAACTTTACTGTGATCTGACCTTTGCAAGTTTTCACAACTGATTCGCTTATCTTGTTGAGATGGCAAACAAAAGGAAAGCGATTCAAAGACAATGAAATGGGTAATGCATTCTGAAAAACGAAAACTGCGCGTATGTTTTTTTTTCGTGTTCAAATAGCCGCTTTTCTTGATTAAATATGCCGAGCGGGGCTTGGTACTCTCCCCAGATTTCGCTCGGCATATTTAAAAGTCAAGATGGCGGCGAACGAAGAGACTTAGTTAACAAAATCTCGGAAATGTTGCTGTAAGCCACTAAAAATAACTGTCATTTTACAGTTAATCGACATTGAAATGTATCATAGAGAATGCTGAAAATAGCATTTCCGAGCCTCTAATTTTCAAATTTTCCCCCCAGACCCCCCTAGCGGCTCGCGCCTTGGGCGCTCGCTTCATTGCCCCCCAGTTCAAAAAAGTTAGCTACAGCCCTGGAATAACATCCATTACTGCCGAAGTACTTTTAGTTTTTCTTTCCATCAATTTTTACGCGTAGATTAAAATCTTGTGCAATGTAATAAATCCGAAATAACACAAACACATGATCGTCCTGGTTTGAGTTTTATTTTAAAGTAAGCTGCTTTTCGTGAAATAAAAATTTATTATTTTATTTCAATCTTTTGGTTTCTATTAATGAAACTGACTATGCATTAAAACATGTTTTAGAAGGAAATTTCCTTCGACCTGGCTTCACACGCACGTAATTAAATATGCAAAATTTGAGAACTTTGGCGAGGACGTCACGTTCTATGAAACAAACATGTATTCTGTCTCGCATTGAACGTTGCATGCAAAGTCTTCGCTTTCCATGAATGAAAACTTCCTTGTAAAGCGCCATGAACTGATGAAGAGCGACACGCTAGAGCGACTGACACTCAAATAAAGTCTGACTTTGACTTATCACAAAAATGAGTTTATCTGAAATAAACATTTTACAATATAATTATCGATCGGTTGAAGCCCAAAATGACAGATGACTATTTCGCTCAAAAGTCCCGTTCTCGTTTTCATTTCATGACGGATAGATACATCAGTGCACATCAGTTTCTTCTGCCATGTTGAAGCCATATTAAATTTTATAAGCTTATAAATAATAATAAATAATAATAATCTTTATTGAGGATGCCAACTTCACTGGAGGGTGATTTACAGAGGGGTCCTCTAGGATTATGTATATTATATAATTAATGTTGGTAACGAAGATATTTATGGTGCAATGTGATCACATCAAGCTCTGATCATAACACGAAAGAGCTCAACTTTGAGAGCACATTTTGAAAATGTAGCCCTGGTAGCGACTGTTTGAAACTACTTAATTATCTTCATAAAAGCGTTTTGGGTAAGTATAAATGACCCTAAATAATAATTTGCAACACGCTACATGTAAACCTTATGTTCGCAGAAATTGACATGATATTATTATATGACCAGCAAGCAACGGTTGGCATATCGTTCACTGACAGCGACTCTGCATCTGGAATATCGCCATCTATAACTGCATTTAGGTACATTCTGTCTCCTTTCAATAAAATGGTATCGACTGTTTTAGAAGTACATTGTATCATAAGTGATGGAAGTAATAAAAGTTAAAGTTATTGTTGAACGGAAAACACGCGCCCACCTTAACAATGCCGATAAGCACATTGCTTTCCTCCTGACACGTCGCTAAAACATTGGTGACCCTGATGGATGCTTTCACAAGCGAATAAACTTGTATGCGACATGGCAATCGAAACAGAAAAATAATATAACTTGCCGTATTCCCCTTCCGTTTTCGCATCGGAGTATGTTTTCTTTGACGCAATGCTCGTTCCCAGATCCTCCGTTTCGCAAATGAACCACTGAACACTTGATACTGCGGGCTCTCTGAAATCCGAAAATTTCAACAACAAACGGAATATAATGGCTGCCGAGGCGGCAGCAATTAGAGTTTGTATGGGACGGTACCAAATTTTGAGCATATATCTTCTGTTCTATTCGTGCTAACAAGTTGAAATTTTGTGGCTGATCAAACAGCCGCAATCTTTATCTAATGATGGGATTTTGAGGCTTGATAAAAATAATTTGAAAATTTGTGACGTCACACTTTACCACTCTATACGTCTGTGTTTGCAAGCTAGAGGAGTAGCAATATTCCTGATCATGACGTGCGGGAAGACTTTACCGTTGCAAACGTAAAATATAAAACTAGAATATATGTCAAAAACAATATTCAGTATTCAAACCAGTAACAAGGTAAACTTAAGAACGGATTCCGCTCAACGTTCGAGCAATAAGTGCAAAATTAATTACTAAAAAACTACTCATAGCACGGTAACATTTTGAATACTATTTGAAACATATCACTTTAATTCACTTCTCCAAGTGACCCCGCAATTAAATTCTCAAGCATTCTAGAGAAATTAATGTCAAGCCTCGTAAAAAATGATAAAAACGCACGCCATTTTGTTTTGAACTGACATGAAGCGTCTTTTTAATTAAAATATGTAATGACTTCTCTCGCGGGTCAGCTTGGGAGCTAATTTATCGATAATTTCTTCTTAACTGTATTCAAATGTATGATAATAAATATGGCAGATTGTCGTAGAGCAAATCTTAGAGCTGGCCGCGTGCGGTGCATATCGAGCGCGGGAAAAGTTTGGTGTTAGCCAAATCACGTAACTACGTGGATTTAAACCTGATTGGCCGAGAAGTAAAAACCTTCACTGTGATTGGTTAGTTTGACTAGTTTTGTAAACCAAGTAATCTGAAAAGCTTTCTGTATCCGAAACTCCGTAGAACCCCATGCACACCAACGATTTACAGTGAAGATGACGCTACCGTTGCCACTCGACAAAGTTTTTTATTAATTTTTGACATCTTTTTGACAACTTTGATGGGTTCCGTTTTGTGGCGCCACATTTCAACTAGACTAGAAACTAAAACCATTTAAGGTTATTCCATCGACATAGAAGTTACACTGGGAAGTTTCTGAACTTTCCCTAGTTGAACATTGTGATGTAATGTTTCAAAATATAGAATAAAAAGAATAGGTCATCAGCCTCGCGAAAGAGATATAATCGACTAAAAACTGACTTCATAATTCCTTGCAAAATCAACCAAAAACACGTATTTTTCACAAATTTAAAGAGATTAAGAATTTTTCTGCCCTGAGAATTGGTCTATACTCCTTGTATAGAAAGAAGATGATTACTAAACTTAAATATGCGAGAAAAAAATGATAGGTCACCACGCTCGTTTACGAGAAAACGATCATTTACCTCTTTGGCGAGCATAGCCATAATGAAAGAGCCGCCACGTTTTTAATGTGCGCGCGCTAATTACATGCAAAATTATGCGCAGAAAGGATGCGCAGTGCAATACTAAGGAATGACCTTAAATTTTACGACTCCGCATCCAACACTCCTTGGATTTTGATTGGTCAAGTCAAACGGAACCCATCCGAAAGTCGTCAAAAATTTGTCAAAAAGATGTCAAAAATTAATCAAAAACTTTGTCGAGTGGAAATTGGCAACGGTAGCGTCATCTTCACTGAAATCTGTTAAAACTGAATCCACATAAGCGGGAACTTAATTTTAAAATATTGTTTACTGTGCCTTTTTTCAATAATCCAACAATCATAATTACGACTGGGGAACAACCCGCGTACCCTGAAAAAAAGAAACAAGCAATTAAAATGCAAAATGGATCGAAAACTACCAATTAATCACCTTTTGAAGCCGTTGAAGTGAACTACTGTTTCCTGAGAGGTCCGCTAAGATAAGGGACTGTGCAATAATTATCAGGAGGGGGGGGGGTTGGAAATGGGCTTCATGTAGCCAAATATTAGGTAATACCCCCTCCTAAAGGAGTGAATTTAGTTATTGCCCCCCCTCTAATCAGTCAGAAATTATGTACGACCCCCCCCCCCCCCCCCCCTCACAGTAATACACACACCTTTATACAAGTACGCTGCTACATTTTCTCTACACGCACTAGTGTGGATTAAAATCTTATAACAGAAAGAAGAGCTCCTACTGCATGTTAAATTGTTGGACATCCGCGTCTGGAACAAATATCACCTCCGTAACAATGTTCAACAGAACTATAGCAGAAGGAAAAGGGCATGTGTGTTATTTTCAGGTCCGGTGAAGGCTTGCTAGATAATAAAATTTTTTCGGCCCCACCTTATAAATAGGTATGGATTCGCCAATGTAATATGTACTTTAAATAAAATGTTAAGCCCCCCCCCCCCCCTCTTGAGTGACTTATTTTACCTAGAGCCCCCCCCCCCCCCCTCTCCTTGCTTTGATTTTACTTTATGCCCCCCCCCCCCCCTCTGGTTTTCCAACCCCCCCCCCCCCTCCTGGTAATTATTGCACAGTCCCTAATTGACGGCAGCAAACTGACGAAATCGTTGATTGAGTAAAATTCAGGTTTCCTGGAATCTGTTTAGTTGGTGCGAATGGGTTAAAAAGTTAAGGTTTACAGTTAGACGTATATTAAATTACTTAACTTACAGTGAAGAGCTGCTTTACCGTTGCCACTGCACCGAAGTTTTGGATTAATTTTTGACAACTTTTTGACATCATTTTGAAAACTTTCTGATGGCTTTTGGCTTTTTGGCTTTTGGCCAATCAAAATGCAAGAGCTGTGATAGCGGATATGTTGATGGGTTCCGTTTTGTGGCGCCACATTTCAACTAGACTAGAAACTAAAACCATTTAAGGTTATTCCATCGACATAGAAGTTACACTGGGAAGTTTCTGAAACTTTCCCTAGTTGAACATTGTGATGTAATGTTTCAAAATATAGAATAAAAAGAATAGGTCATCAGCCTCGCGAAAGAGATATAATCGACTAAAAACTGACTTCATAATTCCTTGCAAAATCAACCAAAAACACGTATTTTCACAAATTTAAAGAGATTAAGAATTTTTCTGCCCTGAGAATTGGTCTATACTCCTTGTATAGAAAGAAGATGATTACTAAACTTAAATATGCGAGAAAAAAATGATAGGTCACCACGCTCGTTTACGAGAAAACGATCATTTACCTCTTTGGCGAGCATAGCCATAATGAAAGAGCCGCCACGTTTTTTAATGTGCGCGCGCTAATTACATGCAAAATTATGCGCAGAAAGGATGCGCAGTGCAATACTAAGGAATGACCTTAAATTTTACGACTCCGCATCCAACACTCCTTGGATTTTGATTGGTCAAGTCAAACGGAACCCATCCGAAAGTCGTCAAAAATTTGTCAAAAAGATGTCAAAAATTAATCAAAACTTTGTCGAGTGGAAATTGGCAACGGTAGCGTCATCTTCACTGAAATCTGTTAAAACTGAATCCACATAAGCGGGAACTTAATTTTAAAATATTGTTTTACTGTGCCTTTTTTCAATAATCCAACAATCATAATTACGACTGGGGAACAACCCGCGTACCCTGAAAAAAGAAACAAGCAATTAAAATGCAAAATGGATCGAAAACTACCAATTAATCACCTTTTGAAGCCGTTGAAGTGAACTACTGTTTCCTGAGAGGTCCGCTAAGATAAAGGACTGTGCAATAATTATCAGGAGGGGGGGGTTGGAAAATGGGCTTCATGTAGCCAAATATTAGGTAATACCCCCCCTCCTAAAGGAGTGAATTTAGTTATTGCCCCCCCTCTAATCAGTCAGAAATTATGTACGACCCCCCCCCCCCCCCCCCCCCCTCACAGTATACACACACCTTTATACAAGTACGCTGCTACATTTTCTCTACACGCACTAGTGTGGATTAAAATCTTATAACAGAAAGAAGAGCTCCTACTGCATGTTAAATTGTTGGACATCCGCGTCTGGAACAAATATCACCTCCGTAACAATGTTCAACAGAACTATAGCAGAAGGAAAAGGGCATGTGTGTTATTTTCAGGTCCGGTGAAGGCTTGCTAGATAATAAAATTTTTCGGCCCCCACCTTATAAATAGGTATGGATTCGCCAATGTAATATGTACTTTAAATAAAATGTTAAGCCCCCCCCCCCCTCTTGAGTGACTTATTTTACCTAGAGCCCCCCCCCCCCCCCTCTCCTTGCTTTGATTTTACTTTATGCCCCCCCCCCCCCTCTGGTTTTCCAACCCCCCCCCCCCCCCCTCCTGGTAATTATTGCACAGTCCCTAATTGACGGCAGCAAACTGACGAAACCGTTGATTGAGTAAAATTCAGGTTTCCTGGAATCTGTTTAGTTGGTGCGAATGGGTTAAAAAGTTAAGGTTTACAGTTAGACGTATATTAAATTACTTAACTTACAGTGAAGAGCTGCTTTACCGTTGCCACTGCACCGAAGTTTTGGATTAATTTTTGACAACTTTTTGACATCATTTATACGATATTCTTTACGAAGAAAGAAACCGATCAGTCAAATCCAGTACGTTTTTGTCCACCAGCTACGTAGTAGCCGCCGCATACCCCAAAACAACCAGTAAAAATTATAACTTGAAATAATTTATAAATGCGAGTTTGTAAACATTGACGTCAGAACATTCAAGATATCTTTATAACGCGCGCTCTGATTGGACAGCCAGTTTGTTAGACGTAACATGTCTCGTCTAATTAGTTCATGGCGTTAAACGACATGCTGTTGTGGAAAGTCTGTTCTGTCAGTCGATTCGTCTATAAGATGTGGACAAATCTATATTTTTAAAGAAACGTATGGAAAATTGAATTACGAGATTTTGCCGCTTCCAACAACCTTTCACGGGATTGAATACGGCGCAAGATATTTTTTATCTGTTTCATTTGAGTCGCGATTTTCCTTGTGGTACAAAAACTTCCTTGTACATTAGACATTTATAACAGGTATTTGGCAACACTTTGAATATATCTTGTAATTTTCATAAATTTTAGGTAAACTTCATTTATAAACACTTTATTTATTGAATTATTAATTGTTTACAGAATGCGTATGAAATGTAATGGTTGAATTAATTATAGGAATAATAATTATTTGCGGGAATCTCTTTAATTTACTTCTTATTTACTCGACTCACAACTGGAAACCGGGACTTATATCCTTTCAATTACTGGGTAAGCCTTAATAAATTAGTCGTCAATTTTTCATACCGTTTTTAAGTTAATCTGAATTAATGATAAATTGAGGAAAATTCCACACTTTTACTAGTTAAAAGAAAGACATAACAACATTTATTTGACAGACCTTTCTACTTTCTTCACAAATATTTAATTCGTACTTATAAACCAATTTAAGAAACCAATTTAACACGAAGACTCCACGACACTATGAACGTTTTTGCCTTATTAGATAGAAACTGAATATTAGTCCACGTCGAGATAATTGGAATAATTTATATTAAACTCACTTATTGCACTGTGCATGTGTGAATTTCGAGAAGTAATTTTTCGCCAAATTTCCCGTTTTAGTTTTGCATATGCGTTCCGAGTTATCGAAAAAATATCAAGGAAGTATAAATAACGTTACTTTGAGGTATGCCTTTATCACCTGGTATTATCTACCTGTGTAGGGCCAACGGGTCGATTCCTTATACACATTTTTACTAGGCCCGATTTTTAGCTTTTTAACTTTATAGTCCTATACATAATTGTAAATATTTTAGTTTTAAATTACTCAGAATCATAGCATATCTTTTATTGTAAGGCGCATTTGATCATATTCATATGTTAATTTGCGCCATATAAATACTAAATATTATTATTATTATTATCGAATCGTGCAATATGTCACGCTTAATTGATCAGGAACGATGCTTATAGTCAGATGCATATGTATATACGATTCGTTTGCTTGTAGCATGCCCTTAACCATATGGCCATACCACGGAGTCTTACTTTGGTAAGCTTTACAACTTTGACGTATAAAGCATATGGAGATATTTAAAAGCTTTTCCGCAAGAAATCGGAACATTCACGAAACCACTCGTGTTCATACGTATTGTCTCGCACCGTGGGGATGTTCATGGATTACTTTTTTTACCCTCCGGCTATTTTGCAAGAAATTGAAAAAATATATCTGAAAGAATAAATAAACAACGTACAGTTAAATTGACTGCGTGAAAACATCAAATAAACGGATTGTCGGCAGTTATATTTCCAATCTAGAAATCCAATTCACGGTAAGTATTTTGTCAATATTTGTATTTTTTTTAATTATTACAATATATCTACGCGCATTTATTTGGTATTTTAATGCAAGGAAATAAAAAGATAATCTCTCTGCACAATTATCAATTAAATCGGTGCGTTTGCAGTGATGTACGTCAGCAAGAGAGGATGATGACGTCAGTCAATAGGCCAAACGGGTACAAGACGTACACTGTTAATTTGTATATACACGTTTTATTGCCTTTTGCTCCCTGAAAAAAACTCATATTCGTACTTTCAATTCCGAATTTCCAGAAAAGTTAATATCCATTGTGCATCGGTTGGAGTAATATTTGTCGTTTATTAGTTGGATTCTAGCTCAAAGAAAATTGGAAACAAGTTGTTAAATGATCTATACGTACTGTTGGAAGCACAACTTGATCACCGCTCGCGTAAGTGTGTAAGGTAACACAACTTTTTTTCTGACATTTTATCTTCTTTAAGCAATCAAGCAATGTTAACTGCTGAGGCCGTTTCCGTGAACGAAAATTCATTGCCAGAAATCTGGGTCAAAATGGCGCACGCGCGTGCGCATCACGTCTTTAATGGCGGCCGAATCGAGTAAGAAAATGTATGGAAATCGAACAAATTCTAAAATACAACAAATACGAGGTAAACTATCCCTTAGCCCCGACTCGATACATGTTCAGTAGTGATCAAGCTATGCTTCTAACATAAACATTTTTAAAAAGCATTAGTTTGCTTACTTCCCACGATGCGTTTTGACGTTCAATATTCCAGGTTCCATTAGCCATAGATTGCCTCAAAATATGGTGTAATCCATGCCAAATGCTTGTCGATTTGAGGAACAATCCTTCAAGCAGTCACTTAGCCGCGACTCGCATTAAATACCGGAGAGTTTGAAGTATACAAATCGTCCATAAAAGAGTCATTTCTTGCCAATAAGATCCTTCCCACGGCACTTGAAAACTGCTAATTTGTCCTTGATTTTGTGATCTGAGGCCATCTTTGGCAACGCTTTGGGAAGGAGAAATACTGAACAAAACCTCTCCGAAAACTCCACTCGAGCCGCCATCTTTTATTTTTTTCTTATCCAGCAAAGCTTGTCGGTATATAAACTAGTTCCAAGTTTCCTCGTTCTAAATAATATGCCTGGCAAAGAATGATTTTAGCCGCTACGACGAATCAAAACAATAATTTTATTCCTTTGGGCTTGTGATCAGTCGTTCAGCTTCATAAATCCCGAGAATTTTAGAAGACCTGTTCCTTTTCTTTTTTTTCCATTAAAGAATAGATCTACCGAGCTCAAATTATGTAAAATTTCATCCGCAATACGTTTTTGCTGTCATTTATGCTACCGCCGCCATATTGAAAAAATAACGATAAACCGCTGACAGTTCATTACGGGCTCGAAATGTCCGTGATTTCTGGTGATGTACCTTACAAGTACAGATACAGACCGTCTGTCAGCCGTCTGTTTGAAGTGTTTGTTTCAAGTCGTAACATTGAGCATTTGTTTCCTTTAGAAGGACATTTTTGATCACAATAATAAAAACCCAGATAGTTTTCAATTCCCTTATGGGGAGAAGAGTTTATCGAAGTCACTAAGGGCAATACAAGTGATTAGAAGAGGAACTAGAAGCCCAAAAAGGCTACACATATCATTGATCTAGCTTGTTTTCACTTCCCGTATGACAGGAAGAGTTTATCCAATCACATTCTGTTATGTAGGTGCTGTGGATTTGGCGGTAAATCGTGAAAGTATACCCCTTAGTGGCATATTCTAGACCAAATTTTATTGACAAGTTCAGTGGTCTGATCATCTTGATGTCGATAACTATTGGTTAGAGAAAGGTGTTTTATTTCACAACATAAACTAGAGGCAGCCGGAGTAATTCGGTTTCTATGTCTAAGGCAGGTAGAAGGAAAAACAATTTTAAAAGGCAAATTAGGTGTCGAATTGTTCAATACGTTTATTATCACAGAGGAGGAAAAATACACAACGTTATTAAAAAATCGTTCTCACACCGAAGAAAACATTTCAGTAATGGAATTTGGTTTAAAACGGGTTGTGGTTTTTATTTGCTTTTTGTTGAAAATTCGATTCTGTTTCTGATTGGAAAATTGCATTTTTGTTACTTGGTCCCAGGGCATCTTACCATTGCTGGATGAATTTTTTTTCATTTTTTATTTTAATTTGCAGGTGAAAAACGAGATCCTTGAAGGATGGGATTTGTTGGTTTTGAAATTTCACTTTTACTGTTAACAGCCTCCTCTGGAGTACAAAGCTACGACATACTAGGTTGGTCAAATTGCATTTGTTTCTTCAGCTGTTTCTTTGCACTCTTTTTAATCTCAGTATATGAATAAGAATTAAAATGCTAATTAAAAGCTTTAGGAAAAAGATCAATTATTTTAACAACATTTTGAATTCTTAGGCCCAGTTCAGACGAATCGAATTCGAATTTAGGCCGACCCAAATGAATTTAGACCGGCTGAATTGATTCAGACGCCGAGTTTAGTCAGCCGAACTTAATTTAATAGGGGAAAATTGCTGTTATATTGAAAAATACATTATAATAATTCATGCATTTGTTTCGGCTCAGGTGAAGTTCGGCGTCTGAATCAAAGTCGGTCCACAGCCGTTATTCCCGGCTGAGCCAGGCGGGAAGAACGGATGAGCCGATCCGAATTCATCCAGCCGTTCCGAATTGATTCAGACGCCGTACCTCACATGAACTTAATTCATCGAATTCGATTCGGCTCATGTGAAGTACGGCGTCTGAACTGGGCCTTAGAGTCAAGGGTTAGATCAGGTTTTATAACATGGACTGAAATTGTTTTCTGTTATGATAATAAAAACATGCAGGATAAATTACCGATCAAGTCCATGGCATCATTGAAGTCATTGTTTTGACCAAACGCGCTTGGAATATTGTTTATCTTTGAACACATCACAAATTGATGATTTCAGGAAATTTATAGTCATTCGTTAGAATAATGTTTAGAAAACTTCTCTTACCAGATTGTAATCATTTTAATCAGGACATGAGGCTTATACCCTTGGGCCCAATTAATAAGAACTTCAGAAGATATATTGCACACCACGTAATGCCATTAACGGTCAAGTGCTTCCAAGCCGAAACACTTCCGTTGCATTCATTTGCAGATCGTGATATTGACCGTCTGAAACCGTAGTCCATGATATATGTGATTTGTTGCACGTTAATAAAGTTAACGACTTATGGCAGCCATGTTATAATTACCCACTTCTGGACCCCGGTTGCATTTAATATAAAGTGGGAATTTCTACAACTGTTCCCTGTGTTACGGAGGATTTTTTCGCACCGTCCTTGTGTTTCCGATACTCTTTAATCCACCTTTGGTCGATTTATTCATAATAGCGTCCAAGAAAATCCTTCGGAACACAGGGAATGGTTGCTTTATGCAGCCGGGCCCTAGCCTGCGAGCAAGCTCTCTGGGGGTTTTTGGGGGGTGGGGGGTGGGGAGGCGGGAAAGCGCTCTTTCTCTTTTCCCCCAAAAAACGCCGCTCTTTCTCTTTTCAAAAAAAACGCCAAGAGAGCTTGCTCGCAGGCTAACCGGGCCCTGGAGGCTAAGCACCGGCCGAGCAGAAAATATAATATATTTCAACCATCAAATATTTTTCTTGCGTGGGAATTGAATGGTCCACACGCGCCATGCGAGGCAATATTCTCCAGCTAAAAGCAATATATATTCTAGGATAGCCCCTAAGGTCCCCAATGACAAATGTTTTAATTCAAAAGTAGCATTTTCCTTACGCAGCCATGAGTAGAATGGGCGCGCATGTTTTTATGGAACTGTTTTGTGTGAACGGGAAATGTAAACAATATCAGTTTGAAGATCGACCGGGATACTTTACCCGTGACTATTCATTATTCGTAGCCTTAATTATCGCACGGTTTTTCGAGTCGAGATTCCGCTTCAATCTCCGTTCGGTTCAAAAAATGGTTTAAAGGATAAGATATTGTCGTAGCGCATGGATTTCCGTGCCCTTTAAATAGTACCATAAATACTTGTACAGTCAGATATTTAAAATTTAGCCAGGTTTTCGATGCTCTTTTTTACCTTACGAGTTCCTGTTTTGCTGATGGTAATTAATTATAATAATTAATGACGTGTAATCAAACACGTTTTAAAAAAAAATTAACATTTTTCTCCCCCAAAAAACAATCTTCATCACAGCAGGAAAAACTCGGTTATATTTTATACTTTTAAAATTCAATCTTTCTAACCCTTCTTATTTTTTACATTTATTTATTTTTAATTCCAAAATGAAAGAAAAAAGTGTAAATTTTTAAGAGGAAAATGCAAATACTCGAAAGACGTCTGTCAGTTTAAAGTCATCTCCGTTGACTTTCATTCCCTTTAACAGTACTCCCAACCTGATTAATTTCTCTGTTTGACAAACTATTCATTTCAATAATTAAAGTGTCTTATGTAGAAAATAAAATATTTGCGATATCTGCCATACATACACAAGCACTTTAGTTATTTTAAGAAGTGGCTTCAAGTAAATAAATTTAGCTTTCTGTGAGAATTAATATATCAGACCACAAAAAACTTGCGTTTTCAGCACAATTTTTGCACAATCATCTTTACGTATCACGTCTAGATTCAGTTGAAAAATGAAACCTATGTCGGACCACCTTCAAGCTTTAATTCATTTATCCAGTGGGACATTTTATCGTTAAGGAATATAATTATGTACACAGAACACCCCGATTCTATTCACTAGTCAAAAGAAAAATTTCTCATTTCAAAAGTAGGTATAATAAATGGTTTTAATTTCGCAGCGCTCAATTCTGTTAGAATCGCCCCAATATCCGCCTGATTTTCTTCCTTGTTGACAATTTCAGATGAAAAACTGTCGAAATTCAAAGTGCTTTAAAAATGAACAGGTGTAAAAAATTTCCCGATAAGTCTCGCTCTCGAAGTCTTAAATTATACAAATATAAACAAATATATATGGAAATTATCATCCTGTATCGCAGGTTTTCATGTTATTACCCTTTTAACTTTCTAGTACTGATTCTTTTAATAAAACTTAAATTTCTTCGTGACTTTTCAGTTGTGATTGTTTTAGCGCATTCAAAACTCACGCAGCTATTTAATAACATACTGTCGACAATCGCGAGGCGAAGGACAATGGCCCCATCCCAGCCTACAATCCACAGACAGCGAAAGAAACTCTGTTGAAAATTAAAATTGCATGCTTTGATGGAACAACAGGAGCTCTCGTAAACAAAGTTTTAAGGACGCGTGTGTTAAAAGCCATGGACGAGGGCGTAATAATTTTAATGCGACAGGTTCTAATATTAGCGTTTATCGCAAACGAAATGTGTGTCATTTGACTTGCCTCTGGCGACAATTAATCTTCTGTTGTTCTTTCCACGAGAAGGCGTGCTTCTTTAATCTTGTGATAGCAAATAACAACTGAGGTTCCCTCTGACTACGAGTTGCTAGTGACAACCGGAAATGATTTTCCACCAATTAGATATCTTCCATTATAATAAAGATTTCTCCCCTATCATGAAAATAGCAAGACATCTCATCAGGTCTTTGCAGGCTACATGGGACTTCGAGTTTATTTATGTCTATAAAGACTTAGAATCTAAGATGAAATTGGTTTTCCTTTTCAATTTTTTTGCGTCCTTCGTCCTCGCGAAAGTTCAAGAGAAACCAATTACGATTCAAGAAGCAATCGGTAAGACGTGTGTTAAATTGAATGCCAAGTTTAACTAAAACCTGGAAATTTCATGAAGGAGTTTACGGCTGAAAGAAGCCATTTTAAGCCGGATTACTGACGGTCTTCCTCCTCTCTCTAGCCAATTGCAGATCTCCGCTGGGAATGGAATCCGGCGCTATACCAGACAGTGATTTAATAGCTCCGCCGTCAGTTTTTGGCGAGGATTTGTGGATGTATGGACCTCAAAGAGCACGACTTCACCTAACACAACCGTCTGGTGGATATCGTGCTCAACGAAGTTCAATAAACGGCAGCGAAGCGAGCCTGACTTGGATCTTGGTGAAGTTACCAAACGAGACCGTGGTAACGGGTATTTCCACTCAAGGATATGGCGACAAAACCGTCGAGGAGTGGGTCACCAAATACACTTTGAGGTATTCTATTGGAAAAGATTTTCCCCACTTCAGAGAGACAAGCGGGAAAATTATGGTGAGAATGAATATTTATTTATAGCGCTATACGGAAAATTGAGCAGGATACCCCTGTTTCTTTCCATTTTTACACCTTTATATATCTTTATTATACCGTAATGGAAAAGGAATCGAGCAATAGATAGATCAAATCGCGTGAACTGATGATTCAAGTCATCAAGAAAATTAACTTCCCTTTCTTAGGTTTTTCTCATTAACTCTTTATTTCGCATTACTGACGTCAAAGCGAATATTTTAAGTATATAATTACCAGTTTTCCATCAATCATCTAGAGCTAGCATGAATTCGCTGCTAAGATAGTTAATATTATTTGAAACAAACCCATCATTGCTAAAAACTTTTCCACGATTCCATTATTAAAAGAACTTCTTTTCAAAGCAATCCAAAATGTCGACACTGCTTAACCGTTATGGTGCTTATTTAAAATATCTACAAAACTGTTTAATCGCTAAGGCATGCTTCCGTTCAAATTTTCGTTAAAAATATAAGCATTAAACAGTTTGCCATAGACAGTGTTCGTTTAATTAGCACGCACTTGATTATTTCCGCCGAAATTTTAAATTATACTAAGCAACGAAAAATGTCCATCGTAAACTGTTTATTAATTCTTATGTGAATTCAAAGTGAATTCAAAGGACTGACTAGTCAATTGTCCTTATGACGTCAGATACAGAAATTGCAAGCATCCCTCGTCCAGCTTTTCTTTTCAAATGCAGATTTTAACAATTGTGTTTTAATCAGTGTCCCCTGGATCTTTGCTTTTCAAATACAACTTTCAACAATTGTTCTTTTACAAATAAAACACAAAAGTTAACTGGATAAAAAGGAATTCTGGCGGTTTACTAAAGTGATATCATACATGGCTTAATCTCTAAGTGTTTCATAAAAAAAAACTATATGCTAACGACTTCTTCACAAAAAAATAATCATTTTCAGTTTAATCCAGCCGGCGCGTTTCGTCAGGTGTTGAATCATCATTTGAATTCGTTTTGCTCACTATGAAGTGAGTTTGGTTATTATTTAGCGCAGCGTGAACAGTGAATAACTTATTAGCAATTGCTTTCAACGCCAAATGAAGGAAACGTTTGTTCTAAGCGACACTGCATGAAATGGTCGTTGTTTGACGCTTAATTACTATAGCTTTATTAAAAGTTCTGTGTGTTTTTTAGTTTGACTGGCGTAGACTAGACAAGATTCACCATAAGATTCAGTTTCATCATCAGTTCTGTGATATTTATGTGACAAAAAAAACATTCAAATGTTCTGAGCATCTGTAAAGGGTTATAACTAGGCAACAGAGTAGTTAGTTTTAAACTAGCTTTTATACCAAAGTAAGGTAACTGCCTGAGAATTATAACATGCAATGGGTGCTTTCGAGTGCAAATAAAAGCCTGTAAGTCAGTAGATAGAGGAAGAAGTTGAGGCGCGCACGACTGATAGGCAGGCTATGGCCGCCTTACTCCTCATCGCCTTTGTCAAACGTCTGGCAATCTCCATATAATTTGTCAATTACTAGTTCGGCGTTGACAATCACAGGCGAATCTCAATCGCCATGAAGTCGAACAAAAGGCACGCGAAGTTAGAAAAATAGTGAAATTCAACTAAAACTGGCACTGAAAGCAGTTTTAAAACTACATGCCTTGATCTCTCTTAGCTCGAACAAATAGCGAGCGAAGTCAGCAAAAGCGTAATAGTCCTTATTATTTAAACAGTAATAATGATAAAAAAATAATAAAAATAAATGACAGTTTAGATGACAGATATATGTCAGTTATAAATGATGGAGTAGCCCTTCTATGTACTGTTTCCAGATCGAATTGAAATTTAGAAATGTTGGTTTTTGTGGAGGGAGGAAAACCGGAGACCCGGAGAAAACCATCGGAGCAAAGATGGAAACTAAAAACAAAATCAATACACAAACGCCGGGTTACTTATTGGAGGGTCGTAACGGGATTACCCTTCAGTCGTTTTGGCGACGTTTTGCGCATACATGTAAACAGAGGATTGAAGAAGTTGGAAAAAGACTGCTAGCCAGGTTTTAGAAAATTTTACTCCACTTAATGCAGCCATTTTTCATCACTTACCCCCATAGAACCCGCATTCGCCTTCGTCAGGCCACTATGAAAAACACTGTTAATTATGAGCTTGAATTTAGTTTGGTGACCTTGGCGGTTAGCGGCCATAAAGCCAAGTGGTCCTAATCAACATGCTAAAAAAATACTATTTATTATTTAAAAAAAGATCTCATTGGGTTAATCCTACGCCGTTTTTGGCGACATCTTGCGCGTTCACCAAACAGCCACTGCAGTCAGACATGTGTTATGCAGATGCATTCTTAGAAAATCAGACTCAGATTAATATTCATTTTAGGTTAAAACCCTTATTTTTACTTTTCTGCTTATTAGTTTCTCGCATTTTGTTAACTCTGCGTTGATTTGAACACAGTGTTTATTCGGGTACAGGCATTTAATCGAGAAAATAAAGTATATTTCACGAGTGGATATATTTTTTCTTTATAGAAATTCACCGGAAATAACAACAGTGATGGAATTCAGCACCACAATGTTCCACTTCCTGTCGTAACGTCAAGTGTTATGATAACACCTCTTGAATGGAACAACAATATCGGCTTGCGAATGGAACTGTATGGATGTGCGCCTGGTGGGTCTTGTCATTCCTCTGTTCAATGTGATTCTCATTTAAATTGATAAAATACTGAATGAAGTTTTGGAATTTTTATTGAGGCAATCGTAACCAATTTCCCGTAACGGCCGATTTAGATGGTACATCTTTGTCGCATGCGACATGCTTACGAAAAGCCTACGACACGAATACTGTTTCGCGCAAATCAAACCTACAACTTGCGTACGATTATCTTATACGATGCGCAGTTTACGTGCCATAATGGTCAGTTCACGCCTCATTCTGGAGTAATAGACCTTTCTCCAAAGTGGCCTTCGCAAATTCATATTAACCTGAGCGGAAAGTCAATACCAGCACCTGAAAGACCACCTCTTGTTTCGTAATCGTACAAAGTTTCGTTAGGTTAGGTTCTAGTGAGTCGAGAAAAACGTAAGTTGAAACTGGAAACTTTAGAGACGTTTGAATGACGACTCAGGGGGTATACGCCATACCCCCAGTCATACAACCGTCTCTAAATTTCCAGTTTAACTTACGGTTTTCTCGACTCAGGTAGAACCTACCTCAAGAATTAAACTTCGTACGATTATCAAACAAGAGGTGGTCTTTCAGGTGCTGGTATTTATTTCCGCTCAGTTTAATTTTAATCATTTTGAATTTGCGACGGCCAGGGGGGCAGCAGCGCCCTTTGATCTTGCCGCTTTCCGCTATACATGATCGCACAAGTAAAGAAATCTGTCAATCATTCGAGAAACGTACCTCTACGGAGTTTGCTGTGGAATTTTCATCCATGGTGTCCCACAATGACCAAAGTTCAGTTAAACAGCGACCGAATCGTTCCCATAGATGTTTTAACGTGGAATCGCCAAAATATTTCTGAACGAACACAAACGCACGCCATGTCCGCCATGTTTATTTTAAACAAACCAGTATTTAGTCTCGCTCGGCCAAATTTCTTAAATGTGCAATCATATATACTAGGTCCCAGGCCTCGCTGCTAGCCCCCCCTGGCGACGGCCATTTTGGAGAAAGGTCTATTGGACAGCTTACACGTCATTTTTAGCAGGACAGTTAATAGTACCCCATTAGTACCCCATGCAGTTCGTTGCTCAAATCAGTATCATTTCCACGTCCACAGGTTACTACTTTTTGGCGAGGCTCATAATTGTTGATCCTAACGCATTGTTTACCCTTGCGTTTCTGGATGAAACAAGTGCAGATTATCAAACCTGGTCAGCTGACATTACAGATGAGGTAAGTAGTTTATGTATTCGAGCCTAGTGGCTTATATGAGCAGTTTATGTGACATGAATTACTAGGAGGTTTTGCTACTCCATCTGTAATGGATACTCAGTCCATCGCATACCGCTCTAAGCAATTGTCAGGTTTCCCGTCTGTAGCCATCTGAGTGAAGATAGGCATTGTGAGTGTAAAGTGGAGAGAGGCACTGTGAGAGTGAAGTGCTCATGATCAAACAACCTTGATCCTAGGTTCCCTCTCTCCTTTTTCTCTCGTAGGAGGGGGGGGGGGGGGGGGGGGGGGGGGGGGGGGGTTAAAGGAGAGAGACTCTGAGATCGAGTTTATTGATCAAACCGAAACACACCAGGTCGGTATTCGAGCCCTCTGTCCCCAAGTCAGGATCTACAATACAACGCACATTGAGCCTATAAAATCGTTTCTTTGGACGTCAATCAAATCTATGCTAAGAACTAGCGTTGTATCTTCCCTGCAGGTTAAACGTCTCATTGAAAACGTTCCAGGCTTCCTTGCCGTGAAATTTCGACGTTTTCGGTGAGTAAAGTTTGTTTTGACCTGAGCCGTAGACTCTTTCAATTAGCTATGTCTTGTATCAGCCATTACTGGAGAGTGCGTGCCTTTTCTTATAAAAGAAACAAACAGACAAACAAACAAACAAACAAACAAAACAACGGGTTTGACTACCGATTTTGCTGTTTCAGTATACGCAATCGATTTTCAATTATCGTTTTCCTAAAATTCGAAAACTATAGATATGGTTTCGTTTTATTGAACTGGCGTGAGGTCCGTATTAGGGAAATATTGGTCAAGTTCTTTTTTGCAAATACATGGACCGCTCAGGGAACCAATCAGAACGCTTATTTTTATCATGGACCAGTTTTCCATGTAATATACCGTTTGTTTTATCAGGTTAAGTAATGATTCAAGCAGAGCAATAGTGTTAGCTGAGGTTGAAATACATTGCATCAAAGAAGCTGCTCACTTTGTTGCTGCAAGACTGGAGAGTTCTGTCGAACCAACGGACAGTATATTCCGAACAAATATCGACTTCTTTTATCCAGGTAATTAAATTAAGTATTTCAGTTTACGTTCTTTTTAAAAAACAAAAATACACCTTGATTATTTAGTTAAAGACCTTCACAAATAACTAGCACTCACATACAATTAGAATAAATAATGTTTATTGTTATTTGTGTAGCAGCCATTTTGAATTTTTAATAAGAGGTCGGCTGTGCGAGGTCTGGAACCGAGAGGATAAAAATTCGGAAATTCTCGTAACAGCCGATCGTGCCGAGAATAACAACGAACGCGTTCCGAAGCTTTCTCTTTCCCATTCTAATGCGACGTGAAAGGCCCCTGTGTCGTTGTGATGTTTTAGATTCTTACTTTTCGGAATATCGTTGTTACCACAAAAACTTTGTTTGGATTCTTCCTGGTTAATGTTTATCTTTATTAATTATTTTGTGGCGTACTCAATTGAAACTAGCTTACAATCACTGTATTTTAAAGCTATTTAAGCGTACTGACCGCGTTAAATAAATGATGGATGGATTAGATTATTAATCTGTGATACAATGTGGTACCATTTGACTTTTTGGACATTTGTTATTTTGCGGTGCAGAAAAGTACTGCATGATTCGAGACGGTTTCGAAGTAACGTTTCTCTCCTTTTTTTTTCAGGAAACTCTGGCTGCTTTTTCCCTGAAGTTGATATTGACCTCGGCGAAACCATAGCTTTAGCAAGGGAAGTATTAACAACATCACGTCTGACACTCCGTACAGGTATAACCTTCTGCAATGCGCAGCAGTCGATACAATGGACATCATGGGAAATATCAGAAATTAGTTCAGAAACCGTTCCGCCATTTCGTTGGATCGGCAATGGAACTGAGTTCGTCTTGAACCCTCGTATGAGCTGCACAGATTGCTATCCTGCTTATTTATATCTGAGATTTACTGCTAGTCTCAAGGGACTCGATGGGAGAACAATACAGGGTTTTGGCCTTTTTAAAGTCGACCAACCCGACCTGGTAGTGAAGATAAGAGGCCCAACGGAAGCTGATAAAGGAATCGGTGAGATAGTTTTGGACGCATCGGAGTCACGTGACCCGGACATTTTCGACAAGAGAAATTTGACCTTCGCTTGGCTCTGCAAGCATAAGAAGGATCGCGTATTTTTAAAAGAAGCATGCCTACACGGAAGGACAGCTTCAAACGGGAAAGTTCTTGTTGTTGATGTGAATAGACTGAAGTCTAATCACATCCATAAGTTTAAACTTGAGATTTCAAAAGGAACGCGGACAAAGATGGTGATTCACGCATTGAAGGTCCGTCCATCCGTAAACTTCACGTTCAGGTGAGTAATAAACGATATGTTTGGGTACCAAGTTAAACTTACCATAGTTAAGCAATTTCATGTTAATTTACTACACTGAGCCAAAAATATAGGTACAGCTATATATCTCTATTACAGTGGCCACACACAGTTCGCTGAAAACGTCTTGGCATAATATTAGACAAACAACTTACACAAAAGACAATTTCTACATAGGGAATGAATTAAACTAAACACTTTCTCAGTTCAAAATTCAGAAAACGGAATACAAAATTATATTATTTTAGTAAAATTTTGACATTACTCCGTATTATCATTAGACAACTGCGCGCACGTGGGAAATCTCCTACGCAGCCGTTTTTGGGGTCCCCAGAAAAAACACCACATCCCTAGCTATACCTTCGCGGGATCTCGCGAGACACTATTTTCTAGTTACTTGTAGGTATATAGTTTTGTATTCGATTTATGAGTAATGAACACGGTTGAGCCGGATTTCATTCTCTGTGTACTAAAATTATCAGCTGTTACAAAGTACTCGGTTTTGGGACAGCGATTCTGGAGAATGTATGCAAAGCAGTAGAGGCAATAGACCAATTTCGATATATTAAAATTCTAACTTGGCTCCGAGGCTTAGGGGAATAAAACAAAAGAAATTGAAAAGAAATCACATCGAGGTTGAGGGATGACAACAACAACAACAATTTTATTTTGCATTTTATAAAAATTAGGTTACATTTTTTGGATATATTATTTTAATAGTAGTTCGTAATAGTATTTGAGTAATTAGCTAATTATAGTAAATGCCTAGAGGTTAAATGAACTGGAGGGTTTTCAGAAAACGGAATACAAAATTATATTATTTTAGTAAAATTTTGACATTACTCCGTATTATCATTAGACAACTGCGCGCACGCGTATTTTGTTTTATTCCCCTAAGCCTCGGAGCCAAGTTAGAATTTTAATATATCGAAATTGGCCTATTCTGAGTTCTCTTGGTATTTTAACATTGTTATATTTTCACTCCAGATGCTGTAATGCCAATTGTGAAAAGAAAGTTATTCAGTCCAAAGCATTGAAGCTCGAGTCCAAATGTGAAGGAAACTGTGCAATCATATCATCAGCACTAAGTGGAGTATCCGCGTATTCCATTCCACCAATGGCCATGGATGGAGTAGAATGATAAAAAAATACACCCAATCGTCAAATAGAACAAGAAGCAGTTTTGTTATAAAGGATTTCTCTTCACGCGACTTTCCTACAAAAGCAAGAAATCCTCTTTACAAAATAAAAGCCACGATTTCAATTCGAGTTAAAAATGATGTTATCGAGGAAGAGTACGAGAAGAAATTTTTTGTGAATTCCCCGCCATTCAACGCAGGAAACAACAGTGGGTGTTTTGTGACACCAAAGGAAGGTTTCGCCGTGGAAACCACTTTTAATATAACTTGCGTGGGATGGCGTGACGAGGACGAGCCTTTAACGTACGAGTTTCGCTACAACACCAGCGCAGGCCTGGTGATTAACAATCCGGGAATTGGAATAAACACGCTGTCGACGAACCTTCCTGTGGGGGGTATACATGACGATTTTGAGTTCCCAGTGGATATATACATCAAGGATTATCTTGGCGATTTGACCATAGGGCACGTTGAAGTCAAGGTAGGTGAGAATGCTTTTTATGCATGTACTTTAAACCACAATTACCTGCGCGAATTCGACAATATTGAAATAATTTAATGTTCACCGTGCCGGTACTTGCCATGTGGCGTGCATGGTAGCACATTAGGTTTAATGACTGCTATCGAGGTTAAGACGTCGACAGCCAGGGCTTGGCCATCCCATGTATTTGTGCTGTGTTCTTAGAGAAGAGTCACAATGCCGTATAAATGGGTACAGATGAAATTTGCTAGCAAAACCCGACGGATATAGACCCTATTCCAAAATGGCTGCCAATTTAAAATTATTTTGTATTCATTTAAATTAACCTCACTAACCTCGTTTTTGAGTTGATAATTCAAAATAATTTTTACTCCAGAACGAGGTTAGTGAGGCTAATTTAAATGCATACAAAATAATTTTAAATTGGCAGCCATTTTGGAATAGGGTCTATAGTGGGGTGTAAACTTGAAGTGCACTTATTTATCCCATCAAGGGAAGTGGAAATGTTCCTAGTCGCGTCATGCCGACAGAAAATGACCGTATCGGTTGACCCGTCCCTTGGCCGGATAATGCCCTGCCGATCTGGATGACTAGAGTTCCGGTTTCTGAAGCATTACGAGACTCGAAGTATTCCTAGTCCATCGCAGTAACCCCAGCATTTTGTCTAGTTTTCCTAAAAGTACACCGGCACGTACCTATATACACTCCTGGGTGGAGAGAGGAACGGCAGCTGCGAGTAAAGAACACACAACGACCCCCCGAAGGGTGGTACTCCCTTATGTGGCCTATACGGGGACGTGCCGCTGGACAGGGTATGGTTTTTGGCCTCTCTGCCCTGAACAGGGTATATAATTTCATGCGAGTCTGTCCTAAACAGGGTCTGAACCTGTCCTAAACAGGGTATGGTTGCACGATTGTCGTCGTAAAAATATGGTTTATTAAGTATTTAGAGATCGGAGACATTTACCGCGTATCAGTAAAACGGGATTCGCTAAATTGCAACCTAAACAGGGTCCTAAAATAGAGGATGTTGCCCTACACAGGGTAGGTATTTTAGGGTTTTTTATTGTTTATTTGCCCTAAAACAGGGTCAGGTTTTCGAACCCTCAGCGGCACCCCTATACCCAAATGTCACGTATTCCGTTCATTATGACTTCCGGTTACAACTGTACATCATAGTCACGTGATTTCATGCATGAGTGCACGGACCATGCTTTCCGCTTTTGGTCTGGGAGAGACGCCATTAAAACTGTTTACGGACTTTTAATAGTGTTCTTCGTCTTTATACGCCTACCAGAGACGTTACACCAAACATGGGTCAAGTACCCCCCCCCCCCCCCCCCCCCCCCCGGGCAACGACCCAAAGCACTGACCATTAGGCCACCACGATGATTACGTTTATATGCTTAAAGTTGTCAATGTAATGATTTTGTAAGGAGGAATGAGACGTCAAACAATCTTGGTACTTGTACTCAAGTAATGTGTTTTGTCTCGTTTAGGTGAGAGACAAGGATTCTGGAGTTGTCTCCAAAACGTTGGACAAGATTGCTAAGAACGAAAATAACACATTCACTCGTCACATAGCCATGGGTGAATTTACAAAGGCGTGTGACGTAGCTATCTCTGTACTTTCACTTGTGGAGCAGAGGGGACGCTCAAGCGACTCACAGGTTAGTCAGAGTGTATCTCGGGGGCCCACTTCAAAATCTATACCCGTTTTTAGACCAAAACGGCTCAAAAGCCACACCCTTTGGGGCGCACATGCCAATATAGCTTATATAAGGGAGTACCTCCACCTCGGGTTGTGTGTGTGTGTGTGTGTGTGTGTGGTGTGTATCGGCTGAATGTATCCCTTGCATGTCGGACTGGAGCCATGTGCAATCAACGAAAGCCTGCAGCTATCTGACTGGTGGTGTTGCCACCCCAACTTGAAACATTACGCCATATATGTAACAGGGCCTAGTCTGAGTTAGATACCTACGAGTACAAATAAGAGTGCGACACGTGTAAACGCGTGTCATTTTGCAGAATTTTGATTCTGATGTTCTGTTGTCAGGGAGAAGACGGCAATGGCAAATATACAATATCAAAGGATAAAGCCCGAAAGGTCAGTATAAATGAAATTGCATAGCAAACTGGGAATGAAATAGCACCCTAGGTTGACTCTAGGTTTGAAAGGGGAAACATGCATAAAATTCAATTTTATGCACTGTCAAACTCCTCATTAGCTTCTTTATTGTATCTAGTTGAAGGATAACATCATTAACGGAATGAGGCGAGTCAAAATCGACAGCCAAGAACTTATCTCAAAAGTAAGCATTGTGGTAGCCATGGCAACCAATGAAAGAGATGAAATATCGCAAGAATCACAGGTACTGTAGTTTTATCTTAATTCCGTTTATAATAAAGTGGTTAATTAACAAACGTTTTGAGTATTGCTCTATAATAGCCATTATACTGTCACGGAAGACTAGCTAATTTCACCACTTATAATACAGGCTGAGAAATTTCTGAACGCTGATTGGTCAAAACGAGCTGAATTTATTTCAAATACCACTCTTGACTTGCCATATTTGGAAGAGAGTGGCATTTCAAGTCTTGAAATACCACTCTCTTTCAAATATGGCAAGTGTGACAATTGACTCTAAGAAAAAAAACAAGATGGCGGACATTTCTATTGTTTAGCGTGTGGACTAAAGTGGGCATTTCAACGAGATTATCTGTCAAAGTGTCCAAAAACCTACGAATATTGAAAGCAAAACACTTTTGTGTGGTATAACTAAGCTGAACAAAGCATTCCATTGCTTAAACGTTTCAAAACGAAGCTCCAATGACATCTGGGAAGCAGTACGATCGTCGTGTACTCGGGTAAGATATCTGCCTTGTATTATAAACAAATAATAGCATGAGTTGTACGTAGTATTGGAATAATACGGCTCGTAATATTTCAAAATTGTCCAAAATATCCTGAGCCTCGCGGTATTATTTCCAAATACTACTACAACTCGTGCTATTACCTCAGTACTAAGCCTCGCTTAGGGTGGCAATGGTAAATCCGAGACTTGCCGAGACGCCGAGACCCTGTTTTTAAAATCCGAGCCCGAGACTTAGCGCTCCAAAAATCCGAGCCCGAGACGCAGTGATCCAAAACTCCGAGAAAATAGAGTATACAAGAAGCTGCATTTGCGAGATTCAAATTCGAGACTCCGAGACCGTCCTATTTCTGGCGAGCCCGAGATTCCGAGACGCTTTTTTTAAGCGCCGAGATTCGAGACTCGGCTAAATTTGCCCAGATTCGTTATTTTTGATAGACCATTCGCCACCCCTTCGCTTGAGAATTTCAAACTTATAAATTTATCATGATCGAATCCCAAAGCAGCAAAGAATAAAAGAACACCCACGTGTAAACAGTATGCACGTGCCCGAGGTCGAGAATAATTTCGTGTAAATGGGGCTTGGTGGTGAATTTTGAGCAACTGACGAAACACGCATAAGGTCCATTGGTTGGCAATTCAACTAAAAACTTTGAAGCGTCTTGCATGTAGAATGTTCTACATGTAGTTTTCTAAAATATATGCTATCGGTGGCATCGTAGCATGTGACATCTATCTAGCAACTTGTCTGGCAATGTTGAAACAAAAGTCACCTTGTCCAAAACTACCATTAATTCCTTTCAATGTGATAGAATGGTTTTTCGTACTCAGGTGAATGCTTTGAGCTTCTGGACGAGGCGACAGAGTTTCTTTCCAAACTCATAGCTAATAACAGTGAAGACGCCAGCACGTTGACGGAAGTCAGTTCCAATCTGCTACTTGGGCTGGGAAATATTTTGCATATATCTTCACAAGATGCTAGTGTTATCGCGGGGCAACAGGCGTGGTATAAGATCGACAAGGACAAGGTACTCATGAAATGATGTGCGAGTAATTACGAGTCGCTTTGCTTTGATTGGTTAAACATGTGGTATGATTGGTACAATGCGTGTCAGATTGCACTGTACTACGCTGATTCGCCCTGACTTCCCTGCCCTGCCGTGTACTGCACAGCACGGTGCTGAACAGCGCTTCATTATGCACCGTACTTCCCCTGCACTACACTGCACCGGGCTACACTGCACTGCACGATACATGTGTACATGCAGTCACTTCTGCACGATACATGTGTGTGATGAAAATCTGGAGGTTTTTTTAGGGAAATATCATCTCGAACTTTCTTAATTTGGGAAAATTAATGCCTTTTGTTTTCGGAGAGATAAAAATGTCGTTTTGGGTACTGCACTGCACTGCACTACCCAGCCCAGCCCAGCCCAGCCCAGCCAGCCCAGCCCAGCCCAGCCCAGCCCAAGCCCAGCCCAGCCCAGCCCAGCACTGCGTTGCACCTCGCCAAATTGTTTATGCTAAGTAAACTTTTATATCCAATCCCCATAATGTGCTAAATTTCGTCGTTTTTCTTTCCTTCACAGGGTAAAGCAATTGCACAGGGAGCTCTCAAAACGATATGGAAGCTTCGCGACTGCCTTGTTGTCAATAAAGATCACGATGAACCGGTAGTCATTACCAGTCGGTTTCTATCAATAGTTTTGTACAGACAGTCCAACTTGAAACCAATGATACGGGTCGACAAGAATAATTTCACTCTACCTTCATACAAAGGGCTGTTTAGTAAACAAACAGTGAAGGAATCTGATATCACTTCCAAGGTCGTGTTATTCAAGGATAACCCTTACACCTGGCACAAAAGTGCATCTAAAGGTAATGTCGATAATACTATGATACTTTTTTCTATAAACCTAAATTGTTTAAATTAACACAAATAACAAATAATATTATTATTTATAATTGCTTTATTTAAACTGGAAATCAAATATATCAGCATTATAAAATGCTGGTTTTAACAAGATGTCCAGTAATAAAATACATAAATCTAAGATTAGAATTATTATGTATTTGTAAATACAGTATATAGAAATTACTTTAAAAATTTACTTAAAAAAATATATCGACATGCACAGGTGTAAAAAAAAAATACTTACAACCGGAAACACACACCGTCATTGTTATGTCAACAAGCAAAAGAATGAAGAAACAAATGGAAACGAATGAAACAATATAGAGGAATGAACACAGAACCAAGGATGGATCCTCATGGATCGCGCATAGGAACAAACAAAAGAACGAATTGAATGGCGTGTGCGAGCGAACAAACCGAAGAAACACAGAAATGAAATATTAGAAAAAATTAACAAAAATACAGAAGAAACTTACTAACGAATAATTAAAAAAAAGCTTAGAAACGAACGAGCGAACAATAATAATAATAATTAATAATAAATCAAACAACAATAAATCAAAAAAACAACATCAACAATCAATCAATCAATCAATTAATCAAACAAACAAATGAACAAACAAACAAACAGACAAACGGCAAGGAAACATGGGTTGTACATTTCTCATGTTTTTATTACTTACATTTTCTGTATTTCGTTCTTAGTGAAATCATGGGTTATTGACGTGGTCCTTCAAACAGAAGACAAAAGAAATTTGAATGTATCCGGCTTAAAGAAGCCAGTTCAGTTATACCTTCCACAGAATTCTGACAATGGCTCACTCGCCGATGTGAAGAACAATACTGTGCGCTATTTTGTCAAACCAAGTTATGACATCAACGAGTCTAAGCTCATACAGTATCATAAAATAAACATACCACACAAGCAAGATGTGGTGTTTGTGAAATTGAAACCCGAGATATCTACTACACAGCTACGTATATACGTGAGCTACTATGATTATCCCACGCCAACGGATCACAGCTATGCCACAGTGATACCGTGCAAGGGAGAGAAGGGGAATTGTGACAAAGATCCCTATATGTTTACATTCAAAGCTTCTGATACCGGGAACACTGGAATTCCATTATATTGGATTACATTATTACGTGAATAACACCAATGACGTCATGTTTGGCGGAGAAGAGAAAATGAGTAGTAGTAATGGTTCTGTCAAGGTGCGGACAAGAAGATCTTGTGGGGGTAGTAGTGGACGGCAGAAACGTTCTTGTATTGGTGTTAAAGATCCTCCTCCTCCCCCCACCCCCGCCCCCATCATTCTCAGGTCACCATACAATGCTAGCACTGATTTGAATTACACCTTGTCTGTGACCGTTGGAAGTTGTTTGTATTGGTCTGAAGTCAAGGAGAAGTGGACGAATGAGGGATGCAAGGTGAGAATTACGGTTCTTTGTTTACAAACATTGCGCGCCCCACATCAGCTGCAGTTGTTTTCACTTGATCAAATTTGATAAGTAGTTTTCGAGGTCAGGGAGGAAAACCTTGAAAACAAGACAAATCACTTGGAGCAAAGCAATAACCATGCAACAACCCAGCTGCAGTTGTTTTCACTTGATCAAATTTGAATTGGAAATGATAAGTAGTTTTCGAGGTCAGGGGGGAACCCTTGAAAACAAGACAAAACACTCGGAGCAAAGCAATAACCATGCAACAATCCCCATTCAGACCAGTTATTTTTATCTTCTGCGGCCTCTAACTTCAAGAGTGTTTAAGCTACGACAATGGTAATTGGATGGTATGCAGTGCATCCAAACAAATAATTAAAGGTGTTAACTTGTCACTTATAACGTCACTGTCGTGAAAATGACGTCATGATTTCCGAAATCTGCCATCTTGGATCTGCCGTGTTTGATTTCATGACTTTTTCCATGACGTCTAAAATCGCAAAAATTCACTTAGATTAAAAAATAGTAAAGGAATCCGATATTTTTATCTTCTGCGGCCTCTAACTTCAAAAGTGTTAGTTACGACAATGGTAATTTGATGGTATGCAGTGCATCCAAACAAATTTTCATGACTTTTTCGGCTGACACTTCATACTAGACTTTTTCCACGACGTCAAAAATCGCAAAAATTCACTTAGATTAAAAAATCAATAAAAGGATACTAAAATGAACTAAAATTGCAATTCTACTTCAATATACTTTTTAAATTCTTTAAGTCTCGCAAATAATTAAGATAATGATGATGTTCTTTTTTCTTTTCTAGGTTGCACCAGACGTAGTTTCCGGTAGCATTCATTGCCGTTGCAACCATTTATCCGCTTTTGGAGGAGATTTCTTTGTGGAGCCAAACAAAATTGACTTCCGAAAGGTCTTCAGTAAGTTTGGTGATCTCGGGAAAACCAAGAACTTTGTTGTCCTGACAACAGTGTGCTCTGTGCTCTTGCTCTACATTATCGGCCTCGTCTTCGCGCGGCGAGCGGACAGACAAGATAAGCAGAAGGTCAGTAGTCAAAGTAGCCTTCTTTGCAACCGTTGTTACGTTAAAGAGACACTGTCCTCATTTTAGCATGATTTGGGGAAGCGCAGAAACATCTAGATCATAGAAAGTTGAACAATAATGGTTTGATTCTGTAGAATAGCATTCGAGAAATGACAGGAACCCATTAGGAAGTGAGGATGACTAACAACAGCGAGGATGGAAATGGATTGCAATATGGATTTTGGAAAAACGACAGGATGTCAGTTTTTCAAAGTTTCAAGTTTGGCTCAGAAATCTTTGAAATTTTGCAAACATTGTGTTGCAAGATGGAATTTCTTGAAGAAATTGCTTTTTATCACTTAGTTATAGTTTATTAAGTCCTCATTTCATAGATTTAGGGACCATTTCGTGCATTTATAACAGTTTTGAGCAAATACGTCGGGACAGTGTCCCTTTAATGACTTGTTAGACGAACCAGATAGGCGTATGTGTATGTTGGTTGTAAGCAGTCTCTCTCTTCCCAGTGCAAGAAGGGGTTTAAAGGCAGTGTTTCACGGTTCGGTGTATGTGCCGGCTTATCAACTTTATCCGTTTTAAAAAAAACCCACTCACATGTATTCCTCGATACTTCAGTAATCACATGCTATAATTAGTCCAAGAAAAATGACGAATGACCAAAATTGACAAAAAAATTAAACGGATTACAACAAGAATTGTCGACATTGAATACAAGAATTAAGTGTTGGCCCGAAGGATTTATTCTGGTTATTTATTCTGGTATTCAAATGTCGACATTCTCGGTATAATCCGTTGAAATGTTTTGTGAATTTTAGTCATTCGTCGTTTTTCTTTGACTAATAGTGATAGTATGTGATTACTGAAGTATCGAGAAGTACATGTGAGTGTTTTTTTTTTAAACGGATCAAGTTGATACGCCGGCACATGCGCCGAACCGTGCAAATACTCCCTTTAACGATGTCATCGTTTACATCTCACTTTTAGAAAGTCCCTTTAGTTATTTCCAAAAGTCCTTTCGATAGAAAGTATCATCGTAACAGTAATTTGAAAACAATTTACCAAGGGAATATTTTCGGACCTTTATGGTACAAGAAAACGGGAAATAACTTGTAGTGGTTCCTTAAAAAAAGATGTCCCCCCCAAAAAAAACTCTCGAATGTTATTTATTTATTTATTTTATTTACTTCTCAGACCATACCAAATGTTTATCTTCCCGATGGTGACGAGAAAGGACAGTATCATTATCGAATCTCCATAGAGACGGGCATGTTGGTGGGCAGCGGTACATCGGCCAACGTTGGAATGATTCTCTACGGCGAAGACTGCTACAGTGACAAAATCGTGCTTAACGACTCAGCTTGCCAAAAAATGTTCTTCGCTCGTGCGAGTGTCAATACATTCACCGTGTCTCTGCCTAATAGCCTGGGACCGCTATACAAAATTAAGGTGTGGCACGACAACAGCGGCCAGAGTCCCGGATGGTTCTTACGAAATTTTGTCATAACGGAATTGGAATCGCACGGAAAGTGGCATTTTCTCGCAAACAGGTGGCTTGCGGTGGAAAAGGGGAATGGAGAGGTCGAAATCGAACTAAAGACTTCCACTAAAGAGGACATATCAAAGTTTAAAAACATATTCTATTCAAGAGCGTCGAAGCGATTGGCCGATGGTCATTTATGGATTTCTGTACTTGCCAGACCACCCCACAGCTCGTTTACTCGAACACAACGTTTCTCATGCTGCATGTCAGTGTTTTTCCTAGCTATGATTACAAATGCCATGTTTTACGACTTCGGCGAGGAAACTCAAGATACTTTTCAGCTTGGTCCACTGACTATGAGCTGGACGCAAGTTAAAATTGGAATCCAAAGCGCCATGATTGCGCTGCCAGTAAATGTGTTTATTGTAACTGTGTTTCGAAACGTGAAACCAAAGAATAATCCACAAGAAAACAACGATATAGAGGAAGAAAATTCACCAAAGGGCCTTCCACATTTTGTTGTGTACATAGCGTGGATGATGTGCGTTCTTGCGATAATGTCTTCAGCGTTCTTCACTGTGTTGTACAGCTTGTCCTGGGGAGCAACTATCTCAAACGAATGGCTCACTTCCATTCTCGTCTCGTTTTTCCAAGACGTCATTATCTTGCAACCCATTCAAGTTGTACTAATTGCTTCCTTACTGTCAATCTTGATTCGTAAACCAGTAAAACACGATCCTGTACATGGCTTGCCGCGTCGAAAAAAACCGTGTGAGGAAGATTCTAAAGTACAGCCGCCAGATGAGACGGTGTTGAAAACGTCGCGAACTTTCAGGGTAAAACTCCAAAAGATGTTCCGCTCTGTCCTGGATATCAGCTTGTTTATTATCTTTATCCTGTTATTGTTTGTGGTGTGCTATGGAAATAGGGACAGTTCGAGATATCGGCTGACCAAGTCACTGAAGGATATTTTTGCAAAATTTGATAAGGTAAGTTGTTACTCGTGAAAAAAGGTGTGGTCAATTAACAACTTTATTGAAAATCTACAGTAGACTTTCCCACTAGGCAAATTGGGTAAAATGCCTTTAAAACGTAACCATGCGTTGTTGCCATTAAATAAAAGCCTCTGTATTATTAGTGTAATAGATAGTAAATTGTTTTGTGTAATAGCGAAAATAATTATGTATGTATAGTATTATTAGTAGCCGCATTGTAATCATATTGTAATAAGTAATGCATTGTAATTAGTGTTCTATTTTTGTGTGTGTGCTATAAAAATAACTGATTTTGTCATTGAGAGTGATAATTTGGCATAATTAGGACATTTTTTGCTCCTCAGCTTTAGGACAGTTAATTCCTCATTTTTTCAGATAGAGATTTTAAAAAAAAACAATTCTTGTTGCATGTAGTACTCATTTCACCTTTTTCTTGTCTTCGTCACACAGCGAGTGAACAGTACTGCGACCTTTTGGAACTGGACACGAGAAAGGCTAGTACCAGGCCTCTTTCTCTCTGAGTGGTACAACGGAGAGCAAGTCGAGTTAGAGGAAGGTTTCATAAGTAGTGGATATCCATTTCTCGTGGGCATGCCCAGACTCCGGCAGATCAGAATACAAACAGGCAAGGCCAAGAATCATATACTTTGTTTCATCTGTCTTATATTGAAATTTAACACCATCACTTTTTATCTCCTAGTTATCTCGGGATGTAGACGTAATCCCCGAGATATAGGAGTGACTTTTGTCACGTGATGTGTTCATGTCTAAAAAGTATCCACACCTAAATAATCAAATCATTTCTTTTCACTCCGAGATAACCGCCGGGGTCACTTTGATTATAATTGTAAAGCGCATAGAACATAATGCGCTATTTTATTAATTTAGTATTTTGTTATTAATTGCTATACAGTACGAACGTCTCTCCTATATACTTCAGCTAACATGACCTTCGATCAGTAGTAGGCCGATCTCTTTGGCTGTTGAAAATAGCCCCTGGTTAATAGTTTTCTTTTGCCATAGTGGTCCCATTAGGTTGATAATAGGAAATCCCTTCCTGCTATCCTCACTTCGTTACAGAAAGTGACATAAACAGGACAGGATTTATCACAGTTATGAGATATAGCCCATCTTCCTCCTCGTTTTTAACAATTCCCGTTTTTGTGCCCCAACTCCCTCACGAGGTCGCACTTGTGAAGCGCTATAAGTACAAAGCCTGTGTGCACTTCGTTCAGGTATGCGAATCCCGGCCATCTTTTACCGCAGTTATTTTAAACATTTTAATTTATGTTCATACAAAAATGGGAACTAGGTAAGCATTTCTCTACCATCACCCGTAGTTGCATTTTCAGAGCCACAATACATATAACATGTTAAACCGATCTTCTACAGTACACAAATCTAAGGGAGTGGTAATTATTTCACGCGTTATTGTCTGATACAGAGTAGAGTTGGTTTTACTTTTAAGGCAGTTAGAACGGCAGTTAGAATGGTGTCGAAAGTAATCGCTGAATTGATTTTGTTCTCCTTTACTACGCTCTATGATTGGTTTAAAAAAACTCGCGCCACCTACTCATCCAATCAGGTGCAAAACCAATCGCCAATGGTCACACGCGTTTTCCCGTGCTTGGCGCCGGTTACGTGTATTTTCTTCGAATTCTCATTGGTTCGTTTTGTTGTTTACGTTTTCTGTGATTGGCCATTGTAATTGCTTGGTTTTGGTTTTACGACACTCAATTGAAAACCGCTCTAACATGGAATTATTTCATTGCAGGTTCGTGTCAAGTTGATGATTACATTGAAGTGAAGAGATGCTTACCATATTACAGTTTCCATTCAGAGGACAAGACCGCTTATAGTCTCCATGACTGGACACCAATCAGTAACATCAGTGAATTCAAGGCTTCATTTAAGCTAGATGATCTCTGCCCCAAGCCATGGAGGTACCGGGAAGAAAAGGCATTAGAAACTCTTTCTTTTGATGGCTTTTACGCCAATTACGACGGTGGTGGTTACGTTGCAGATCTTGGTTATAATACTGAATCAGCACTGGGAGTCATTGAAGATTTAGAAGACAATGACTGGATTGATGATAGAACGTTCGCAGTTTTTATTGAATTTACAGTTTATGAGCCTTCAAGTTCACTGTTCAGCGCGGGAAAGTACCTCTACGAGCGGTACCCAACGGGAGGCACCAAATCGACTGGCACAATTGATACCCTGATGATTTATTATCCGACAGATCCAAGTTTTAGGTCTTTTTTTCAAGCGTGTCAACTCCTTTTAATTTTTTTAACATTCGGATTATTTGTCATGGAGATTGTAAAACTTTATTTTCAAGGATGCAGTTATTTCATTCACTTTTGGAACTTAGTGGAGATTTTTCAAATTAGCAGTGCTGTGGCCGCGATGGTTTTGTATTTCTTCAAGGCGAAGTACACGAGCGATTTTGTGAGGCGAGTCAAGAAGAACCCGTTTGAAACTTCGAACTCCGATTACATCGTTCAGTGGTGCAATCTTGAAATATGGCTGCTGTCTTTTGTGGTCTTTCTCGTGACCATAAAAATGCTGAGGTTGCTGAAATTTAACCATCACATTTGCCACCTGACATACACGGTGAAATCAGCAGTGAGACATCTAGTGTCCTATTCAGTGATTTTCACCGCCACACTTGTAGCGTACACTCAGCTGGGTACTCTTCTATTCGGTAGCAACGTGTCGTCGTATTCAAACATGGCGCACTCGCTGAGGATGCTTCTAGAAAGACTTCTGGGTAATAACATGTTTACAAAAGAGTTGCAAGCGGTGAATGACGTCATGGGACAGTTGTTTACTTTCGCGTACTCGCTCTCCATTGGAATGATATTAATCAACATGTTTTTGAGCATTCTTAACTGCTCTTACTGCGAGATAAGGCTTATCAAACAAGGCCGGTTTTCTGATGTGGAACTAGCTCAGTTTGCTTGGCGATATTTCATCGAAAAAGGCCAAAAATTTTGGCATGACACCAAACGCTCACTTAAAGAAAGAAACAGAGTGAGAAAACCACGATTTAAGAGAGGAAAAGCAAAGTACTTTGGCGTTGCTAACGAGGAAATTCTAGAAGATTCTGATATGTTCTTTTGTACGAAGCATGACGAACTTAAATCCAAATCGACTGAAGAGTACCGATGTCTTTATCCCGAAGAAGTCCTATTCGAAGAAGCAACTTTGGAAGACCTCTACGACATCGATTTAGTGGACGAATACTCTTCGCTGAGAGACGTTAGGAAAACTTTGTTTCAAATAGGAACGAATTACTTTCTCACGGAAAAAGAGTGGAGCTCGGGATGTATGACCGATGACGATGATGATATAGATGACGCAAGTTCATTAAGAAGCGAATGGAGTTATGGGATGGAAAGTACTCCTTCTTACATGTCAGATACAGAGCTTGTTTAGCTTCGAAAACAACGGGACACAAATAATACCATAATAGATGGGCTTTTTAAGAGACCTGTAGTACGATACAACTGTGATGTACAGCCAAACACTTTTATAAAATATTCAAGGAATTGAGCGCCCTACGATTGGTCAATTCGATTTCATTATAACTCGATAAGTGACGTAACCCGCGTGCTTATCGAGTTATAAATTGGGAACATCAAAACAATAGGTGGTTTGCATGTGACGTCATAAAAATTGTAAATTTGAACTGCTTACTCTTAAAGCTGTTTTGTTTTAAATGTTTTGTTTTAGCAAGTTCATTGCTACGTCATAATTGTCTACTCATTATGTTCTAACAAGAGATTATTTAAGGGAAGTATATCACCTTGCCCCATGATAATTTTTTGAAATATATTAATGCCATGCTATTTTTATTTCCTTCTGATCGAGGCTCCGACATTACGTTACTCGAACTGGCCAATCGGGTAGCGCTCTTAAAATAGCTCAGATTTGGACTGAAAGTTAAAAATAGATTACAAAAAATTATCTTTGGAAGAGACCAATTCATGGAGGAATGCTTCTCTTAGATCATACTCTCCTGGTTATAGTTATAAAGACGTGTTCACGTTTTCATTGTTTAATGGAATGTTAACTAGTACTTACTGAAATAAAACAATATATATTTATAGTAATAATTTCTCATTTTTTTTTTATATTGTATATGTGTAAGATACAGCAATCAAAAGGGAGTGGAATTGTGGTGCCAAGACACTTTACTTTCACATCTTGGTGTATAAATGTGTATAAATTAATAGGGCAACCAGAAAAAAAGGTGTTACATACTATGAACTAGCATCCGATCTAGATGAGAAGAAAAATACTACTAGCTGTTGAATGGTACATGCAGATACCCGAGAAACGTGCTGTAACTGCAGTGATCATCCTATGATGATCAGAGAGGTTTACAAAAAACAATAACAGGATTACTGTACAGGCGAATGGTTGTGCTTCTTCTCAGCACATTCGCAGACCTGCAAACTAATTAACTTTGTAGGTTGCATTGTTGCTGACCTGCAAACGTACAGGCTCGCACACCAGCTGACCTACAGACTAGAATGTCTAGAATACCTACAGAATTTTAGACTGAATCCAAAAGCTCATGTTACTTTGTCAAGGCTGCTGCAAGCTTGCAGGTTTTCAATGAGTTCCACGCAAGTCAGCTATCTGGTCGACAAGTGTGTGGGTCTACAGATATGCAGGTTTGTAGCTCTGCAAATCCCGGCCGTCTCTAAGTCTGCAGGTGCAAGCGAAAGTCTACATACATACATACACGTTTGCGAGTCTGCAGCATGCCTTTCTCTCGCAACACCATGCGGCACTGGGATTCAAAAGCGTTAAATAAGTATAGCTATAGCTAATATTTAATTATGAATAATGAGTGCATAATGAATGAATAATAAATCGTATCCCATCCCCTAAACGCATTTCCGACGCATTCCAAGCTCACTTTCGTCGATGAATAGCAAGAAGTCCATTAAGTCATTCATTTTGTTGTTTACGTGTAACATGTGCGGATGAGGGCAGTGATTTCGTTGGCCAGAGAAGCTAACAGTTAGTTTTTAAAATGTCGTGTTTTGTATGGCAAATACGTACAAGTACGAGCAAACAGATAGATGATTCATCAGTTTTGCGTTTAAGCCAGATACCTACCGGGTCCGTCAATTCCCTCATGAGACAATATATATAGTTATGAGACAGGATTTCTACCGTAAGATGGTACCCTGGACTAAAGCTAACAATATATACGATAATCATGTTAAATGTTTGAAATATTTTCTTAACGAGTAATCACACATGACTCTCCCTCGATGACCCAGCATAACTCGGGGCATGGCGCCTCAACGTGCGACGGATAGGATTGCTTCGATTTTTCCATGCCACGAACGTAGCTCCATGTCTGCTTGTTAGAAGCCTCTTGTTGACACGTTTGAATCAAAGAGAGCATGGACGCGGACTCATTCATTTCTGAAAAGCTGTCGCGATCGTCATACGACGAGAAAGAGGAGTTAGACTTAGTGTACCATTCTTTGTCTTCCAAAGACACTTCAAGAAATCCGACCGAACGGTTTTCATAATCTTTGCGATATCCGACAGCAGAAGGTCCTCTTCGGTTGGCAAAGTCTCTTTGGTCTTTGAAATGCCATCCTTGTTCATCTCGGCACACATGGTGTCCGTCCCATCGCCTTCAATATTACTACCAGTGGGGCTTGCTTGCATGCTTACTATTGCTTGGGTGGACGGGATGTTTGCTAAGCTGTCAACGTCTCCGTGAAGACTTAAACTTTCATAGCTCAAAAGGCTCTCACTTTCTGCTAGTTTGGCTCTATCAACCTCTCCGTGAAGACGTAAACTTTCATAGCTCAAACGGCTTTCACTTTCTGCAAGTTTGGCTGTTTTTGTCTGCTGTACAACAACATCTTCTGTTTGCTGGACTTCCCATTTTGGAGGCTGTTTGGAGGATTTTCTGCGAGTCGATTTCTAAACGGAGATTTTCGGAAAACTCTTTTGTTAGACTTATTGGCATTGGTTTTTTGGATCCGGTTTTTAAAATAGCTTTTCATGTAAGCGCCAAGTTCCATTCCAGGGTGTTCTCTGTCGCTGGCCTGATGGAACGCCTCATCCAATATCGCAATAAAGGTGTTGGCGAAGATAATAGTCATGCTTAACATACACGCCATCAGGAAGAGGGGGGCCAGCAATTCAGAATCGCCACTCATCTTTGTAAACTGTATCTTTCCGATTCCGATAGCCATTTTGAGGACCGTGCGCAGAGATTTATAAAGTGTTGCGTATTCCTCATCTCTTGCACCAAACAGAAGTGTCCCGAGCTGCGCAAACGCGAGAGCAAGCATCAGGATAACGACAGTGAAAGAGCAGAGGTAATGGGACGCCGACTGTAGGGTCCACTTCATGACGTGTACATGACGATTAATCTGTATGAGTTTGAGACACTTGATGGTTGTCAATACAACTGTAATAGACAAAATAACTTCTTCTGAACTTGACCACACGACAAGTTGGTACGCGCTCCAATCACCGAATGGATTATCTCGTATTCGCTGTAAGAAAGCTTTTAAGCTATTTTCCTTTAGGAAAACTGTCAGCACCGCGCAGGAAGATGACAAGATCTGCAGCATGGAAACCCAGTTGAAGAACCTCTTAAAATATGCGCGGCCCTGCTTGAATACTTTAACGATCTCTAGAACCACTAACACCAGGATGACAATAAACCACAAGAGAATGCTCACGCGATAGAATGTCCGTACAGCGGAGCCAGACGAGGGGAAGATGTATTGAGGAGTAACATCGATTCTTGTATTTCTTGTGCCAGTCGGAAACTTCTCCAACAGAAGCATGACATCACATATCAAAAGGTCTGCCGGATCAAAAACTATAAACTCGAGTATAACCGCGGCTGACATCTCATCTAACCAATTGTTTTCTTCGATGTTCTTTTTGACCATCAAAGCAGTAGCAGCATCATAGCCAAGCTTAACTATGTAACCACCGCCACCATAAGGAAGCAACGTTTCGCTCACGCTCATTGGTGCTTCATATTGCCACGGGTCTTGGCAAGAATCATCATGGTAGTGTGCATGGTCAGCATTGATAAAGTTTTTCATTGGCATCCAACCGGGCTTGTAATAGGGCGTAGTGTCTTTATTTGAATTGGAAACGTCGGAGAGACATTGGTTGAAGTGGGCGCGTAATGCCGGGGCCGCTTGAAATACTTCGCACGTGGATTCTGTGTATTAAGAGAAATATAACTGTGATCAATCAGTAATCTCTCCATGCAATAGTAATACAGTACAAGAGAGGAGGAGTCATCCATACATGGGTCTCTTCCAATGAATTTTTTTTGAAATTTAGTTTTAATTTTCAGTCCACAACTGAGCTATTTTAGGAGCGCCACCTAATTGAGGCCTTATGTGCCACTTGGCATTTAGAGGCTGAGTGAGTGAGTGGCCTGATTGGTCAGTTCGAGTGACGTGATTTCAGAGCCTCGAAGATCAGAAGGCAATAAAAATAACTTTCACAGCATAGCGCGAAGCTATTAATATATTACAAATAATTATCATGGGGCACGGGGAATCCCCCTCTTAAATCATCCCCTCTTGTACAGTATTAATAGTAGTAAAGGTAAACTGGGGGATATTATATTGGACCAATTTCTCTAACTAAACTAAGATGAAATGATCACAACCGGTCACGAATTAGCGGGACAATTTATGATACCTCGTAATCAGCTGTTTCCGCCATTCCAAAAGAAGAGAGGGTTTACCTTGGTGGTCGACTCCAATAGCTTACGATGTTTGACCTTTCAATAGGTATTATTTTACAGTTTAAATAATAAGGAGCCCAACCTGGTCTGATACGTATTTGTCGAATCCTTGGCAAACCAACAATGAAGCCAATGTTGCTGCTGATCAACCCCGCCTCGTTAACGTCCGCTGACTGTCCGCCATCATAAAGACCTGGAACTAGTTCTTCCTCAAACCACGCCCAAAACGATTTGGTATCTTGTACCTTAAGGTTTAAATGGATACATGCATGTGTGACTTATAACTGAAAAAGTATTTTTTTCTTCTCTCTTTTACATTGTCTTACATTTTTCACATTGGCGTATCTGAAAACTACAATCCATGTCACAGCTAGTTGAGGCACTTCACTCCAGGTCAAAATACATCCATCCATGTTTTCGTCCCTACCCCCTCCCCCCTTCAATTTTGTGATGTATCCAGTTGTTCATTTTAAAATTGAAACGCGAATTGTAGCTTAACTATATCCATCTAAGACAAGCTAAATGAAGATACTTAACACTCATATAATGCCTATCTCCACCCCAGGAGTAAAGGGTACCTGCTAAATTCTGCGGGATAACCTGCGATGGACTTAAGCATCCCATCCAGGGGAATAACAATAACTCCTAGACGCTTCATACTATGGAAACCGGGGTTAAGCGCCGGCCTGATAAGCCACTAGGCTTGTAGTCAGACTTAAACCTGATAAACCCGACCTGTATGACACTTCAAATCCTTACACTGTCATTCATACCTTGTAAAATTCACCAAAGGTATCCTTGAGTGATTTTGTCCGCCGGAAGTTAGACGGATCGCGGTTTGCGTAACACACAGTCATTAGTAGGACCACAAAGACTGCGTAAACCAGTAACTCTGTGAAGAAGCGCCGCAGCTTTCCTTGCTGTAGTTTTGAGCTTCGCGCTCTTTGTAGTTCTTCTGCAGAAGGCTTGCGATTGGTCACTTGCTCATCTTCGTGAGCCACGTGCACTAAGTTTGCTGGTTGCGCCATCTTTCTGACGTCGTTATTCTCAGTTGGTTTTCTGTTAACCAAAGACATGACTGACGTGTTGACAATGATGATGATTGGTCCAGTGAGCAATATATCCTGAAGCAATGAGATGCCGACAGACAACAGCCAGCTATTTGCTATTTCTGCTCCCCATTGCAAGCTGTAAAATACCGCGAACGTTCCTGACGTAAGTGAAGCTGTCAGGCAGATCAACCATCCAATAACGATGAAGCAACGTGGTAAAAAGCCCTGCGTGGATTTTGTTTGTGTAGTGGAAATACCGTTTTCTATGAAGCCATCTGGTGAAGTGTTCCTTTTGATGTTCCTAAATATCATCACCGTAACTATGTTGACAGGAAGTGAGATGAGCCCGCTCTGTATACCGACAATAATTTGTCTTAAGCTGATTTCCAGTGGACCGAGTCGAAAAGAACTTGTATCGTCCGCTTTTGCAAACCGGTAGAACATTGCATTGGTAACCAGAGAAACCAGTATGATTGACAGCATACAGGTTAGCCGCTGACAACGTGTAAATGGGTTCTGTGGCGGTCTGGTGAAAAGCGAGAGAAATAGATGTTTGTCTACAAGGCTTGTGACAGCCCGCCATTGAAACAAATTTTTGAACCTCGTTAGCTCTTTTTTGGAGGCAGCTTTGACCTCAACGTCGATCGCACCGTCCAGCCTCTCAACAGCAAGCCATCGGTTTGCAACAAAATGCCACTTTTCGTTGGTAGAGACGTCCTTAACCACAACTTCATATAAAAACCACGATGGACTTTTTCCACTGTTATCGTGCCAAATTTGTATCTTGTATACCTGGCCCAGATGACTAGGCAGGCCAAAAGTGAACGTGTTTACACTGCCACGAGTAAATAGTTTGCTTTCTTTCCATGGATCCATAAACAATATTGTGTCACTAATTTCTTCTTCGCCGTAAAGTATAATACCCACGCGAGCTGTAGTGCCGTTTTCATACCACATGCCTGTTTGGATGGATACTACGTAATTATGAGCACAAGAGGGTTCTTGTTTGTGAGAGTTCACTCTGGTGTTTACAACCTGTAATAATTTAATGCATAAATTAATATTTACAGCCCATCGAGCGATCGAGTGCCATTTTCCCTCCAAATACTACAACTCGTCATTGATTTTGCATTCACGAGTTAAAAACGAACGTTTGTTTGTAAAGTTATACCTGTAATCGTTAAAACAACATTAATTTTCATAGTGGTATATATATTGCTTTATAGGGAGTTGTTGGATTTGGGACAAATAAATGGTTAAGTGGAAACACAAGTTCTAAGTTAAATATATGTACGACTGAACTATGTTTAAGCGAGTCTTCACCCGGCATGATCAGAAAATTTCTACCTGCGAATTGTTGTTGTAGGAATTTTGACAACAATCAATGTTCAACTCAACATTGAAAAGGAAGAGTAGTAGATACATAAGTGGAAAAGACCCAAGTGTCCCAACCTTTTTTGTGTCCCAGCTCCCAACTAATTATATGTCTGAAACTGATCCAATATGAACCTGGCTAATTCTACAGAAGGTAACCACATCTCTCCAGGTGAACTTCGTATGATTATTTTCCCATGCTCAATAGATTAAAGATCCTTGGGTCTTGCATGTAAGAAACTGATGCTAAATCAGGGAGAGTGTCTGGCATACAATACGAAATAGCCACTTCCCAGGAAAAAAACCTACCTTTAGTTTGTCTCTGTTATCCGCCCTTCGAGCAAATATCAGACCCACAGCGTAAAACGCAAATATAAGGCAAACTGTGAACAGGACGACCATGTTTTCGGGTTGCAGATGCGTTAGTTCTGTTATGACCTTATCAAAATCGATCTTGTTTGGAGCCACATAGAAATTCCCAGAAAATGTCGTCAGATGATCGGACAGACAGTGGACCTTGGTCTCGTTACTTTCAGGAGCAACCTAAAAGTGTCATAATTTGAGAAATAATCAATCAATCAATCGATCAAACTTTATTAATGTATCAGTCTTTCTAGCTCAATTTTTCAATTGCGCGAATTATAACTCTGGTTAATTTTTTTAGATTTCATATAAGGCAATTATTTACTTGTTGATACATAATACTATTTTGCATGGGCTGAAATGTCCTTACGTGCACCGTAAGGTAATTAATATTATATGTTGGTTAACGTCTTCACCCCAAATAAATTGAATTTATATCCAACAGATAATTTTCAACTGCGATTTTGTATACGAATCAACGTGTAAATATGTAAATATTTCTCTCTATGGTAGTCAGACTGGTTATTATCAGAAATAGCCAACCATTTACTTTAAATACCATGGCATCTTGATGATAGGTAAATAAGCACACTAGTATAGAGTGGGGAGTAATGAATATGGGACGTAGACTAATACGTGTTTGCTCGCAAACAATATAATTGCAACTACCTGGGCCCGGTTGCCGTCAAATGACGCCGGACTAAGCTAGGATTAGCGTGAATTATGATCTCAATTTTGTAACCTTGTTCACTAAAAAACACGTTTTCAGTCGAAGTTCAAATCTCAGAGATGAAACTGGATGGAGGTTGGGTTAAAGTCGAGGTTAAAGGTCCTAAACGGGACAAGGTACATGCAATTCATCCTTAGACGAAAAATCATTTAATATTTAACTATTCTTCACCGACCCAAAACTAACCTCACATCCACGAGCAGACCATTTCTCCTTCTGTTCATTCCAGAATACGCAGGTTCCCACTGTAATAAACAATCTGTAATTGATGTCCGTTTTTGGATCGAAATAGCGTGGTACCGGAGGCGGAAGTGTAGGCGGAACTGGTTTTACCTTTACACACGGCTGCCCCTTTCTTCTCAAGTCCATTTGACCTTTGACCTTGTCTCCTTTCCCATCATTGTTTCTCCTTCTGCGTTCAGCAGACTCCTCTGGATCATTAAAGGAATGTTCTAGAATTTCGATCCCAATAAAATGGCGACCAACATGACCAGTAACATTTGGAAAAATATCAAATTCATATGGGTCACGTGGTATACAGCTGTCCTTGCTGATATTTGAACACGAAGAAGAGGTCGTAATTGGCAAGGTCAAGTTCAAATCAAACTGTTGAACTGTTGGTCTGTTGTCATGCTTGACATAAACACGCAATGAAATGTTCTTCTCGGGTTTAATCCTCACAGTTACTACAGCTTGGTAAGATGGAATAGACACCAAATGATAGCGCAATTCTTTCCTTTTGAGAAACAGATTCTCATCTGGTGCACCTTGGTCCATAATTGGCTGGGGCTTTCTGGAGAAAACTATTCTTATTGGCCTGGTCAGATTAGAAATCTCCATCCTAGTGTCGTTGTTGTGCCAAAAGGTTATTTCAATAGCTGATAAGTTTCTTGGGATGATTCCCAGCTTCCAGGGATAAGGGTTGGGTTCAAACCTAATTATCTGAAAGCATTTCATATTTGCTTATTAATACCGGACTAACATTTTTCATCGTCGCATCGTATGCTGTAGCCTGTAGCTCCCTTAAGTCATAATTTTGCATCTAAATTATCAGTTTAACTTGGTATTTAACACGGCATTTAATGAAAGAGTAATTAATATCTTAACCTGTATGTTTATGCTTTTGTTCTAAAGTACGATGGGTTTTTTCTCTAAAGTGCCTTACCACTTGGTGGGAATGCTAAATTTCCTTGCCGCACTTGGTAAAGAAACAATATATTTTTCAACGAAGTTCTTGATTAATTATAATTTCACTATTTTTAATCCACTCGCTATTTCCTGGTCTGGTCTTGCATGCGTATATACTTAAATACTTATTAAGAACGAATGTCGCTAAGGATGGAGCCAAATTGGAAATGGTCAAAATAAAGTTTCCTTCATATTTTGTGTGTAGTTAGCCCTTGGGGTGGAAACATTCATGATGATATTTTTTTCACTTCCTGCACTAACCTAGACTTGGGATCAGGGGGGAAGTTCATGCCCCAAAATGTATTTTTTGAGGTATTTTTAACCCTGAAAACTGAGATTTTGTTAACTCATTCTCTCAAAATGCAAAAGACTGGTTAAAATTCTGCTGACATCCTGGTATAATATCATCCTTCCACTCTACAAAACTGGCAACGGATTTTCAGTTTGCCCCCTGGGGGCCCCTGCCTTCCTGTCCTTTGTAAGGGGGGGAACCGCCTTTTTAAAAAACTGAAAATGAGACATCTTTGGCTAAAATAAAATCAAACTGGTATTCATATTTTGACCAAATTTGAAGTTGCAAATGAATATTTCGTCCTTTGTGAATCTTTTGGCACTGAAAAGTCCGCGGGCACTCAATTATTTTTTGCAGAACACATAATTTACAATACTGACCCACGACAAAATGTTAATTTTCTGTCATTTTCAATGTCATCTTTCTGGGGCTAAAATAATGCTATTTGTAGCAACTTACCACTACACTGTTTCTCTATCATCGATAATTTGAAAATATTTCACTTTTACAGCTTACATTTAAGCAACTTCAGAAAAATAAAATGTTTTGTATAGCACATCCACTGGTGAAACTGTTAATTTATGCAAAATAATACCACTCAAGTTACCGGCCAAAAATATATAAAACTGAGTTGTGTAGTTCATTAAACCACAGAAATAAAACTTATAATAAACAATTGATGTTTTTCATACCATTTATTAAGTAGTAACTTCAAGAACCATCTCAGAGGCAGCGAGGAATCACGCCGAATATTATAATTCATCGATGCTTTCGTTATGCCCAGATAATCAATGCCACCATGTTGAAACTATAGTTCTCGTCAGCTGGATCAGCCCAAATGGTTTCTTTTACACTGAAAATATTATCTGGAATTTGCTGCAGCTGATAACTATCTACAAAATACTACAAACAGCTTCACGATGCTCCACTGATGTCACTGATCGATGCTGTCACCGCCATGTTGGATCACTTCTTGTCAGGCCGTGATGAATGCTTTACAGGCAACCTCCTTGTTCTTTTAGAAATGTCCGATCTCTTGAGCTCCACAATTCTCAGCTATAAATCCTGAGCTATATATCAGTTAGCTATATAAATCCTTTTGAAGTATCCCTGTTTGGTTGTAAACTCCAAATAAGCCGGGACGAGACGATTGTATGTTTACATCTTTTTCGGTCAGCGGACACCATAGATAAACACACCAAGTGTCCCGGGAATCCCGGCGTATTTAAAAGTTTACAACCAAACAGTGATACATGTACTTCAAAAGGATTTATATATAGCTAACTGATTTATAACTCAGGATTTATAGCTGAGAATTGTGGAGCTCAAGAGATCGGACATTTCTAAAAGAACAAGGAGGGCCTGTAAAGCATTCATCACGGCCTGACCGTGAAGAAGTGATCCAACATGGCGGTGACAGCATCGATCAGTGGAGCATCGTGAAGCTGTTTGTAGTATTTTGTGGATAGTTATCAGCTGCAGCAAATTCCAGATAATATTTTCAGTGTAAAAGAAACCATTTGGGGCTGATCCAACTGACGAGAACTATAGTTTCAACATGGTGGCATTGATTATCTGGGCATAACGAAAGCATCGATGAATTATAATATTCGGCGTGATTCCTCGTTGCCTCTGAGATGGTTCTTGAAGTTACTACTTAATAAATGGTATGAAAAACATCAATTGTTTATTATAAGTTTTATTTCCGTGGTTTAATGAACTACACAACTCAGTTTTATATTTGTTTGGCCGGTAACTTGAGTGGTATTATTTTGCATAAATTAACAGTTTCACCAGTGGATGTGCTATTCAAAACATTTGTTTTTCTGAAGTTGCTTAAATGTAAGCTGTAAAAGTGAAATATTTTCAAATGATCGATGATAGAGAAACAGTGTAGTGGTAAGTTGCTACAAATAGCATTATTTAAGCCCCAGAAAGTGGGCATTGAAAATGACAGAAAATTAACATTTTGCCGTGGGTCAGTATTGTAAATTATGTGTTCTGCAAAAAATAATTGAGTGCCCGCGGACTTTTCAGTGCCAAAAGATTCACAAAGGACGAAATATTCATTTGCAACTTCAAATTTGGTCAAAATATGAATACCAGTTTGATTTTATTTTAGCCAAAGATGTCTCATTTTCAGTTTTTAAAAAGGCGGTTCCCCCCCTTACAAAGGACAGGGGGCCAGGGGGCCCCAGGGGGCAAACTGAAAATCCGGTGCCAGTTTTGTAGAGTGGAAGGATGATATTTATACCAGGATGTCAGCAGAATTTTAACCAGTCTTTTGCATTTTGAGAGAATTAGTTAACAAAATCTCAGTTTTCAGGGTTAAAAATACCTCAAAAAATACATTTTTGGGCATGAACTTCCCCCCTGATCCCAAGTCTAGGTTAGTGCAGGAAGTGAAAAAAATATCATCATGAATGTTTCCACCCCAAGGGCTAACTACACACAAAATATGAAGGAAACTTTATTTTGACCATTTCCAATTTGGCTCCATCCTTAGCGACATTCGTTCTTAACTTCTCAATATCGATAACTGGCACAGGGTGGCTACCTCTGCGTGGTACTTCGGTCAACAACTATTACAATAATCTGCGTATAACTATCGTCGATCCGCTCTCTAGTGCTTATCAAATTACCTGAACTGAGCCAGATTGTAGGACTTCTCTCCACTTTCCTGTGAACAACTCTTCTGGCAGGTGAACTGTATCTCCCTTTAGGCGAAATACTTTTTCTCCAACAGTGTGAGTCTTTATTTTTGCCAGTAAAATGGAAACGCCATTGGTTTGCAGTTGGACTTCATCTTCATCTGTGGCAGAACGCATAATCCTGCTTCTCATGTCACTAATATTGTATATTGATTCCATTGCCATGTGTGTTATCGTCTGTGTAAAGAAGAATATAGCAACCTCAAACCCACGCTGTAGAGACTATATATAACCAACAAATGCCGTAACAGTTTCGGCCTTACAATAAAATGGGACACGATGCATGATAAATGGGAATGACATTGTTTTCTCGTTGTATACGAACTGATTTGATTTTTCTTTTTGCTGACTCGTGTGTACACGGAAGAAAGATATCCTTCCCCACTCCACTACACAGAATATGGATGATTTATTTGTCATTTCAGGATCACCACCCAAAACTGACCACCTGTCACCACACGGAGTATGACTGATTTATTTTGTCATTTCAGGAACTAACTTCTCTACCAAGTCTCACTGCCCAAAACTAGTAGACAAGTTTAATAGTTTCTAAAATGACAAAATACATCAGGGAGGCAGTTTTGGGTGGTGAAACTTGGTAGAGAACTGAGTTACGGCTTATCAATTAAAAGTAATGTTTATTTTTTAATTCGAAAGATATGAAGCAAAGATGTATTTTAATATCTTGAATATTATCCCCACTATAGTAACACTGTTCACTTCTAGACATTGTAAATAAAATAAAATAAAATTTCAGAAATATGAAATTGGTATTTACTTTTGCCTTCTCTGTGTATTCGTCTCCAGTTTTATTATTTGAAGAATGATCCGTATCTTTTAAGGCCGCACCAATAATCAACGCAGCACCTTGCAAAAGGCTCTCCGTCGTACTGCTGATGCTAGAGATGTTTTCAGCTCTCAGTTTTTCATTCATGAAATTCACAGCCATGTCAAGGACGTGGAGAGAATTTTCCTGTAAAATATATAAAGTCCCAAATTAGTTTCAACTTGAAAATGCAAATAAAATTTGTCACGCTGTCACAGGAGTCATGAAGAACAAAGTTAACCTTTTTATGTAAAAAATAACAAAGTGAAATGACCCCATCGACGTTTTTAATATACATGTATGGAGCAAATTTTTCGGGTATACAATAATAGAAACCCTCATCTCCTTTAGTATATGTAATTTTATGGCCCTTGTAATTGTCAAATAACATTTTCCAGCAATAATTTCCATGTTCTTAAGAGCGATCGTCTCTAAATATCGCCTGAAGCTCATCAAAGCTCAACATTATCGAAGGCGTTATGCTAAAAGAACGCCTTCGATAACGGTCTGATTGAGCTAAGAATATTTTTTGTTGCAATAGTTCCACAAGACCTACTTTCTGGCCAAGTTTGAGTATTTTCGATTGTTTTCAATGACAAGCTTTAGGCGATATTTATAGACGACCGCTCTTAAAGGAGCTACGTCACGGATGGCGCATCTTGAAAAAATTGGCCAATTGTTTCAAGTTCGCCGTTCGCAATCCGTCTTAATCTTCTCCATCCTCTACCATCCGTGTTCCTGTTTGGTTTCTTATTACCTCTTAAGCTTTCGTGTTTTTCTACCTTTGTATACTATTATTTTGAGGCATTCTTCAATTTGAAGGTGATTTTGCACTTCGCAAAAATTATCGTGACATAGCTCCTTTAATGATTAGCCTTACACAACTAATGCTAACCGGATGCTATGAGTGCATGAACTGACCTGGATTTCCTGCGTGATTTCTTCAGTGTGTATGTTACTGAATACAATAAAGTTTGCTATGTGGTTCAACTGATGTAGGCTTCTAATCTTCATACTCATTATGCCTCGTACGATGTTACTTTTAATCTTGAAAAAAGAAAAAAGGTTATTAGATTTCAAAAAAATTAATAAAATAAAAAAGGCTACTAAATTTCAACCCAAATCATACGTGAATGTTTGTTCTCTGTACGTGATTACTTTAGTCTGTTGTCATGTGACCTAGATTTAAGTCCCCAGTGTTTTTTTTATGTTATTTTATAACCCCATGCACTCACCTTGCTTCTCAATGTACTATTAATCTCAGTCTTTTCTAATATGGTTTGAATGATCCACATGTGGTCTGCAGCCTCTTCGTATTTTCCAGCAGTTACGAGACCTTGGAAAACTATGACTGTTTGATGAACTTCTGACGGCTTCAGCTTGGTTACCTAAGGAGAAACAAACGGTTGCGCCATATACTATAATTATAATGCAGTTCGTTGAAACTAAAGCAAGGCAAGCCTATTTGAATTAGCCATAACAAGTAAAGCTAAATTAAAAGTTGATCCTGCTGGTGATGAAATGTGAAAATTCCCGTTCACCTAATTTATGCAAAAATTAGAACTCATCTAACGCCTCCCAAATCGAAAAAACACGTGCCACTTTCGGCAGATTCAGGATCAGTTTCAGGCTAATTTAAAAAATGACGTCATCAATTGCGACTACCATGAATCAATATTGCGACGTCAGCATTAGGTCATCGGTATTTTTATGTTAAATCACGGCTTCATAAATGTCTCCTCTTCGATTCTTTATTTTCCTTTAGCACTCCCTGGAACCCAGATGCGCCAACCTTGCTCCACTAATTTCATACTTATTACACTAACATAACGAGTTTATATCTTTAGATATCTTACCTGAACAACAACGTCATCAAAGAGCGAAGGCATCGACAAAAACTTAGCTTGCACCATTACTTTAACATGGTTATCGTCCTTAGGATTACCAAAAGGTAGAGCTATCGTCCTGTTAAGAGATTTCCATTCTGAATCAACTGGTGACCCGATATTTGAATCAACTGTGACAGTATAGCCAATAGCTTCCCTGCCTTTGTAGCCACCTCTGCAGTTGAGATTAAATTTACCCAAGACGGCCTTCCCTTTGCTTGGTTTCACTACACATCGTAATGGCTTCATGGGTACTGTTTCAAAGAAGCCGAAGTCGTACGTGAATACATGTACTCCTGTTTGGTCAGCATTCCTTGCGAGGCATCTGATGTACTGTAACCCAGGCGGTCTGATCCAACTCAGCCGTAAAGTCATCACTTTCTGACGTTGTACCTTACCGAACCGGTAGATCATATTGAACATTCCCGATTCTTTGTCAACGGATGCAATCTCCCAGGTGTACGTCGTCAATTTCGTCACGTTACAATCCGGATTAACGATTGCTGTCACAGTGAAGAACTCTCTGAAATTTTTGAATGGCACCAGTCGAGCATTGAATGGATCTTTGCCGACAGACTGGATGTGCAAGGCTGGTGGTCGGCATTTTTCTGGTGGAGAGATGCAGAACATAAGAAAGGATATTTATTTGACAAAAAAGATGATTTTATGTAGCTTGCTACTTATTAATCATCTCCCTGCTTCCAGTTAAGAGGAGTTCCTGTCATCCGGGATATTGCTTCATGGATTCTTAAGCGAGTCGAGCGTGGTTACAAATCCTCTTTCACTGAAATTCTCATTGAGTGGATGCATTGGAATAAATTTAGAAGGAACAGGATACATAAGTTCTTTTATAGGGCACGTGAACGTAATTACAGTCGAAACTCCCGTAAGCGGACACCCTCGGCAAGCAGAAAAAGTGTCCGCAACTGGAGCTGCCTGCTTACACAGGAATGTGCAAATACAGAGTTTGTATGAGCTAGAGTTCAAACGAGATTTTGTCAAGGCGGCCGTAAATAGAGCTTCCGGCCACTTACGATAGTTTTCGCTCAGAGGGCTTCAACTGTATTAATTTGTTTAAACCCAGAGTTATGTTCATCCTGCTATTATCTGGTTTTGTTCTCGGTAGTCCCGAGTTCAACTCCTCTGCCACGGTATGTAAATAGTAGAAATACTGAGCCAACTGGGTAACCATTTACCATTTGAGATTCTTAACTGTATTGTGTTCATTTGAAATATTTGATTTATTTCTAAATAATAAAGTTTCTTTAATTTACCTTTACTTTTACCATGTACTTGAACCGCGTCATCAAAATGGAGATTGACAAGGTATCGAAGAAGTGCTTACATTTTCTCGACTTCGGGACTGCGACGACCGGCTTATCAAAACCGGCCCGACAAAACCGTATTGAGCGATAATTAGACGGTAAATAAAACTATATGTACCCATAGTTAATAGAGGGAAATGGTTATGAAGCCTGGCAAACTTCAAAGGAGCAAACAAAGAGGCCAAGATTTATGTTGGAAGGTCCATGACCGTGCACATCTTTTGTTTTGCGCTCATACATTATGCATGAATTACGTAATCGCAACGTTTCTATTGGTTAGTTGCTTGAACACACGTAACCACCTATTGTATTTTGTCAGGTTTTGTGCACGGTCAACCCCAAAATAGCGAACAAAAACATATAACAAAGAACTTTCCCGGGCTTCATAACCATTTCCCTCTATTAACTATGCTATGATGTACCATAAGACATCACAATTATAATCCACATATACTAACCCGGATACTGAGCTTGTAAAATGGTTGTTCCAAACATAGGTGTGGCTCCTTGATTAGCCAACGAGTCCTGAAGCTGCTTTAAAATGACCTGAGTGGCTGATTCTATGCAGTAGATTTCTATCTCTGCAGTCATGGTCGATTGAGCAATTTGGAAGTCAAATATATATAAAGGTGGACTGAAAAAAAAACAGCAAAAGGAAACATTCATTCATAATCGTTCGGGTGAATATCATCGACCTTCACAACGAATTTAAGTATAAGAACGAATAACAGCACGACTAGCTACTTTCAAACCAATCTCGGTCCAAAGTCCACGCTTCTGCCAGTGTCGCTTACGAGTTGAAGCGGAGATAAATCTGATTCTATGAAAGATATTGACATGACACGTGATGATATTGAGCACACGCACTGGGTTTTGAAGAGTCGTACTCGTATTCCATAATCGTTATCGACAGTCGCCCCAGCAGGCCGTTGCGTTTACGCAAAAATTGGCTTCGCACGCGCAAAACTGAGATAATGTTTTGGCCAATTAGAGCTAAAATCCTGGTCAAAAGCTTTCAGACACTTCACATGTTTGCCGTCAAATGGTCTTTGTCTTCATCTTCCCCCACCCCCAAACAATGTTGAGTTTTTTTATTATACATGCAATCCATCCACCACATGTCAACATTGTTTGGGGGGAAGGGGGGAAGGAAAATGCAATATAAACTGAAATATTTGTCTCTGCATGGGTGGTACTTTGTTAAATGTCGCAAACAATTTTGGGCAGGATTGTAGGTTGCGTAATATCAGTATTATAAATATAAGTTATGTAAAAGCTAAATAAAAATGTCAAACCTGAACTGGTGTATTTTAGCGTATAGGAATCCTGGAACATTGGCAAGGTACTTTTCAACCTTTAAAAGATGAATTAAACATTTAGGCCCAGTTCAGACGCCGTACTTCACATGAGCCGAATCAAATTCGAATTTAGGCCGACCCAAATTAATTTAGACCGGCTGAATTGATTCAAACGCCGAGCTTAATTCAGCCGAACTTAAATTAATAGGGGAAAATTGCTGTTATATTGAAAAATACATTATAATAATTCATGCATTTGTTTCGGCTCATGTGAAGTTCGGCGTTTGAATCAAAGCCGCTCCACAGCCGTTATTTCCGGCTGAGCCAGGCGAGAAGAACGGTTGAGCCGATCCGAATTCATTCAGCCGTTCCGAATTGATTCAGACGCCGTACCTCGCATGAACTTAATTCATCGAATTCGATTCGGCTCATGTGAAGTACGGCGTCTGAACTGGGCCTTAGTTTTTCCTTTCATCTTCATCAGTTATTCTCGTTTTAATTTTCAATAACAGAGTCTAGTATAGTAACTGAGTATGCAGATCAATTGGATAAAGAAACGCAGTCTCAGTCATATATATATTTTTGTGGTTTTGTTTTACATTTTGACAGAAAAAGACCTTTGTACTACATTTGTCGACGAACATTTCTTTACCGTTTGCCTGTCTTGGCACGAACGATTTGTGAAAACAGAAATTGTTTAAATTAACATTAAACGGTACTGTAAGGGAAAGCCACTTACTAAACGTATTGAAGTGCATATCTTCTGAGATAGAAAGAGCCAAAAGCTCCAACCTAATATAATAATGTCTGAGATTGCATGCAGGACTTTTCTAAGTCAAACAGTCAGACGAACGGACAAGCGGACCGACCGACCGACCGAGAGACACACAGACAGACAGACAGACAGACAGACAGACAGACAGAGAGACAGACAGACAGAGACAGACAGATAAACAGACAGACAGAGAGACAGGTAGACCGCAAAAAAGAAAGCACAAGCAAAATAAAAGCACAAGAATCTTGTTGTTTCAATTCGTACCTGATTTATAATAATTTCTTCTTTGTGTTCGGTTTCGTGGTGTTTAAGATTCATGTAGGTAAGTAAAAAGGTTGTATTGCGTACATCTAGCCAAACTCTGAAGTAGTAACCTGCAATAGAATTATAGGAAGCGTAACTTTTCACTCTCGTCAAGAAATCGTCATTAGGACCTTAAGCAGCCACGACGGCGACGGCAACAAGAACGTCACAAAATAATAGGTTTAAGTGATAGTACAATTGCACGTGCGTTTTGAAACATTTGGTACATTTATTTGCCGTTCTCTGCAACAAAAACGTCAAATGACCAAATTTACGGAATTATGGACAACGACGGTGAATTTTCGTTCCTCTATCTGAACTTGAATTCACTATACCATTCCAGGGGTGGATTCGGGGGTTGGGATGTGATTTGGTGCCACCCTCCAAAATCCGCCAAAAAAATGAAAATTAACAGTCATTTAAATTGTTGTTGTTTGCTAACAGCCACTCCCGTTACTGAAAGATCTGGATCCACCCCTGACTCCGTCCCTAAAAATGCAGCTCCTGGACAATTCGGCCACATTGGACAAATTGAAGGTGTTGGAACAATAATACAGGAACGTGAATTAAATTTTTAAGTGACGTTTTCCATGGCGTTGACGTCGTGGTTGCTTAAGGTCCCTTTCGTCTTTTTACAAACCGTATTCCTACATATAGTCATTTGCGCAAAAAAAAAAAAAAAAAAAAAAAAAAAAAAAAGGCAATTAAAGCCGCAAAACACTTGCAGCTTTAACTAATTATTGTGGACAGGATTTCAGATTAACGAATGGACTACACATAAGACTCGTTTAACAACTGTTGAGATTAAAATATCACACAAGATCTTACTTGGTTCGCAGCCGTAAATCTCAAATCGTAGAGCGACATTATTATGCCAGAGTTTTGGAACCAGGACGACTCGAGACGTTTTGACTGGGTACGGAACTGTGTTGAGCTTTATAGTGTCACCATCAACATTACCCTCAAACTCCTAAAAAATAAAATGTTCCTTTTTATTTTCCCTTGTCTCATAATCATTACCTTAAATTTCCATAATCTGGAACAAAGAAGAGAGAAAGGGAAACAAAAATCAAACCAAAAACTTAGTTTAATTTGTGTTTAAAAACCACAATATATGTATCCTAAAGTGCCACTGTGATCAAATTGTTGACATTCATATTTTTACATTTTCGTGTACAATATGACTATTTAACTCCTCCATTACGAACATTATAATTCTATTTTGGGGGCTTTTTTTCCCGAGATTTTGCGACCGCAATTACTTGACCTTGATTAGAGAATTAGAAAGTGACGTCAAAGGCTCAAAAATACCTCACGGGTTGAAATTATAATTAATAACAATAAGTATAGAAAACGGCAACAATTTTGGACGTTTTCTTTATTGGTCTCGTTATCATGTGTGTCATTATATTCAACCCGTGAGGTATTTTTGAGCCTTTGACGTCACTTTCTCTAATTCGCAACCAAGCCGTAAACTCTCGAAAAAAAAGGTCCAAAATAAGTAGACTTATTTTCATACATGGATTGAAATTTTGCAGGATGAATAAGAAAGTCGTATTTTACATACACGAAAATGTAAAAAGATATGAATATCAACAATTTGATCACAGAGGAGAATTTTAAGTCCTCTTTTCACTGTGTATTTTTCCAACGTGACGAAAGTATATTTTCATTTTAAAATGAAATCAGTAGGATAATTATATTATTAACTTAAAGGAGCTGTCACGATATGTTAAGTCATCTTTGCGAAGTGCAAAATCACCTTCAAATTGAAGAAAGCCTCAAAATAATGGTTTACTAAGGTAGAAAAAACACCAAAGAGGTAATAATAACCCAAACAGGAACAAGGATGGTTGAGGATGGACAAGATTAAGACGGATTACGAACGGTGAACTTGAAAAAATTGGCCATTTTTTTCAAGATACGCCATCCGTGACGTAGCTCTTTTAACGTTGCGACGTGGATCGCCTTAATTTCTTACCTTAACGTCTCTGAAAGAGACAAGAGCCCCCACTATTATCAGCGGTGAACATGGTATACTTTCTCACCCACTCTCTTCCAAGACCTTGGGTCGCTATACCGGTTACGATCATTTCTCTCGGTAATTCGACCACAACGAAAGGGGATGGATCCTGGCTGAGGGCAGACGGATGGGTTCGATATCCCGACGACGACTTTAGTCTTGCACGATGAACTCCGAACATTTGGGAATTATTGCCCTCATAGCTACTCACAGTGGCAGCTAAGTTGTCATCTGGGATGTTGCCATTTTCCATGCCAAGTGGATTGTTACAGTCGCCTATATAAGAAAATAACATGACGTGCACCAGTGATCGATGTCGATATCGGGCATATTCGTGCGACAACAGATTGGAAATAAGTGCTTTTCAGAGGAGAGTCATTACACCGTAATTCCGTCTGTTTATGATTCCGTCGAATGAAAGCAAATTAAGTAAAGTAAAGTAAACTTTTATTTCTACAGGATGGTCAATCCAGCTTGAAACCAGAGGGGCCTAGCATCTAAATCAAAGACCCTATGGGCTTACTCGTGAATGAATAAATTAATATGCATAAATTAATAGCGCGATTCATGCCAGTTACAGCCCATCGACCGAGCGAGTGAAATTTGTCCACCAAATGCTATAACCCGTGCATTGCTTTCGCATTCACGAGTTTAAATTGCGGAATTACAGTAATTGTAAGAAGCTAGAAAAAGCTAAAATTATGACACTGTTAGGTTTTGGGGAAAAAAATCAAAATGCAAATGTTATACTAACCGGTAAAACGCTTTGAAAACCCACCGGAGGCTAACAGAGCTTTCACGGTATTATAATTTTAAAAAATGTTAGAAAACCAGCACCCCTCATGTTTTTTTTGGCAAGATAAACGGATAATTTCAAAGGTGACTTTTTGGAACACGGCTTACAAGGCTGAAATTTTATCTACTTATACTATATTAATCATGACTTGTTCGAGTTTTTTTGGACTCATTACAACATTTTCAAATAATTTTTGACATTATCGCGTGTGAGAGTTGACCCTGATCTAAAAAACCCGTCATTTCCTAAATGATGCGGATTTGACATCAAGAACCGGCTCTTCGCCAAGTAAGAAGTCATGCAAAGAAAGCGAGACGGATGACCCTTATTGTTCGTTGTCACTATTACCGTCAAGTAGACTGTGGTTTCGGTATTGATACTATAATGTACAAATGTGCTAATACGTTGCCTTCGAAAGTAAGTTAGACTTACACATAGTAAGGTAGACTTACGAAATTCTGCCTGCACCAACTGAAATCCAGTACAAAACACCAAAAGAAGAATGGGATCCGGAAGATGTTTTCTCTCTGCCATCCTCATATAGCAGTTTTAGATTCATCAGTCAATTGAAACGAACGATGATGAAAGACATTTTAAATTATTCATGACAAACGACGTATTAACCAGATGCTCGGTGAAAGCCGCCTTTGTCACACGAATTTTTTTATATATATATTTGGATTGGTAAACGGAGAAATCAAAGAGGATGCATAAGATCGCTGTAACTCTGAGTTTCACGCCTTGCGGCGATCATCAGACAGGCTTTATTGCGATGAAAATATACCTTCTGTTTATATATATGTGCAATATGTTGATGGTAATTATAATGGATTTATGTCGGCTTATTAATATTGTGTTCACAATTAGCGTTCTATAGTCCTTAATTGTGTTCATGTAGAATCTACTTTGAAGTTTTTTAAATAGTATTTGTTCTGATGGCGGCATTTGGAAATGAGTTCGGATCTCTTGTTTAAAAGTGTTGTCTTGTCGGCTTTAATTATGTGAAAATTTTCCGTTAAACAGAGGTTGCATCGCTTTGTTTTGTTGCTGCAGGTCGCTGCTGTGGTGAGAATATTGACCAGTTGATCGCATAATCTATCTTGTTGTCCTTTAGGGTCCAGATGAATGAGGCTGAACCAAGACCGAATGTTCTCATTTTTTGGGCGATTTCAGCCTGAAAACGTTCTTAACATGTTCTTAGGTTACATGCATTGTATTAAAAGAATTTCACAAAAAATGAAAATGGTATTAACATTTTATGTGATAGAAACTCATGTTGCTACTATAAAAAATATGCATTCAAGTATTTTGAGCTGATTTGAACTGCTTATTGACTGAGATATTTGAAATGTTACATTTTGTTAATTTTTTGAAAGGTTACTGGAATATTGTATTTAGAGCTCGATGTGAAAAAACAAGTGAGTAAAAATGATGTTCTTAGCTAAGTCTCAACCTGGCTATGTTCTTAGCATGTTCTTAAAATTTTGGTTAAATTCAGCCTCAACGTTCTTATAAAAAAGTTATTATCAAAAAAGAGTGTAGTTTAACTAAAGGGTGACGGTATTCGTGACCAATGCTAAATATTACCAAATTACTTCCATACTTTACCATTGAATTATCCCTACTAGTTTCGTGACCAGTGCTAAATAATACTAATTACTCCCATTAAATTATCACCTAGTTTTACAAAAGGGCGACATGTCAATGCCAAATACTACCAATTACAGTAAAGTCTCCTCTTCTTCTATAACTACTTGCGTGTTTAAGCTACGTTATTAAAGCAGTTAGAACTTGAGATTGGTAACATTTAAGTGATAGAACGTGTACAGCGTGGTAACCTAGTTGCGTGAGGATAGCTAAACGAAACACTCATGCGATGACATTTTCATGTGTATATTTAATATTTACATGGAGTTCAATTAATTCCGCCAGCACGTAAGAAAGTAATAATTCGGTCTATTGACAGAAAATGGACGAAAACACCTGCATGGTATTATTCAAAATAGTAAATTTGAGGTGCCTCAACTAAAGATCTCGAGGCTATGTAGAAATGCTAAAACAGTCATATCGATTCAGTGAATTGATCATAGTCTATATAAATGGACTTTATTCAAACTTCCAGAGTATTCGAAGGCCACCTGGCCTACAAGGGCTATGTCACGATATATTAAGTAATTATTCTGCTGAAACAAAAATTACTTTCGAATTAAAGGAAACCTCAAAATAATAGTTTATTTGGGTAGAAAAAACACCAAATAAGTAAAATAAACCGAAAAGGAACAAGGATGGTTACGACTGAGGAAGATTAAGACGGATGGCGAACAACGAACTTTTTTTTTTTTTTTTTTTTTTTTTTTGCGAACAACGAACTTGAAAAAATTTGGCCAATGTTTTCAAGATGCGCCATCCATGACGTAGCTCCATTACTGAAATGATTGAAATTATGTTATTTTCACTGAACATCCATAGCATTGTTAACTAATCTCTTGCTTATCATAGTTATCCTTAGATATCAATAGATTATCAAGAAAGCTTGTGACAACGATAGGCCAGTGAGGGATTTTATGCCACTAAACATTAATTCTCAGAACTTATCGAACGATGATACAATGTGTTTACTGAGGGGGATTTTAATTTATCCATACGTACGTATTGAATTACGAAATCCAACCCTATTCTCGTCACGGACTTTCTTGATTACGCATTTATATCTTTGGTAACGTAAAATCTGTACTCCAGGTAGCCTCGATACCATGCAGTGGAGGTTCTAGCCTCGCGCTCCCTTTTTCCGTTCTTTACTAACGAAAATGTACCTTGTTTCCCTAGGATGAGGCAACTGAGTATTGCTATTCCCACCCACAGGATTTTGTCTTGTTGCCTAACAGTTCACTGAAATTAAAGATTATGATTTCAGAGAGTGGCGAGTGTTTGGTTTGATTTATAACTTTCTCTATCACTCTCGGGCTGCACCCCAAAAATAATTAATCTCCATCCCAGCTTCTCGAGGATCTGCGAGTTACGTATTACTAGTACTCCTAGGTAGAGAGAGTCACTCAGGGAAGATTGTGTCTTGCCTTGGAACACAACACAATGACCCCGGCCAGCGATCAAATCCCGGATCGCTCCATCTGGCGTTGGACCCTCTAACCACTGCGTCTCCAATCGATATTTAGTAATTTTTAGTATATTTGTTACTGACAACTTCCACCGAGGAAAGGGAAATCTAAAAAAAATTCATTAAAAAAAAGGTTTCCACCAGACATAACTTCGTATTGACCAGCGTGGCGTTAAACGAACAGCGACGGACAACTTTCGGGGTGTTGGGTTAGGGTTAGGTATTTCATCGGACCCGAAGATGTTCCCATGCATTCTTATTGTCCAATCAGGAAAGAGCACGAGCACTCCCGAACACTCACGAGCAAAACCAGACTGGACTACTCGTGATAGCAACAAATTTATAAACCGAGTCCTGAAATGAAGGTGGGATAGTAAACGGAATATGCAAGCTCTGACTGCTTCCATTATTATAGTACAAATAAATTGATTATTTTTATTAAAAGAAAAATAAATTTTAATAACATATTAGACATTTCTGTATTTTTACTCGTTTCCTCTAATTATTAATTATTAATTATTCATTATTCATTATTATTAATAATCACACGGACCTTAACATTATTCCTCAGTTCTTGGTTTGCCACTGACGATATCGCCGCCATGTTGGTGACCATTAACAAAATATTTCTAATTAGCTTTTATTGTTTTGTCATCCAACATGGCCGCGAGGGTCTTTGTCATTTGAATCTCTCGGGAATGGTTGCAACGGGGGGTAAACACTGTGTAATATATTGGCGTATTTCAAAGTTGTTGATTATGCATAGGTTATCTAAAATTGACTTTTTTCCGCCCTATATTTGGATATGAGCGCAACCATTTTGGATTTAATGACGTAAAACAACTCACATCTAAAATCCAAGATGGCTGCACTGTTTTGGTTAATAATAGTGGACAAAAAATTGTCGATTTTAAATAATATATGTACAATGCACAAATTTAAAATCCGTCAATCGATTAACATGGTGTTTACTAAACACAGTTCACATTTCATCAAGTTCTCAAGTAACTGGGGAGCTGTAAAAATTAGTAATAAACGTGTTAGAAGAATTAAAACGTAACCGTTTGTTTAAGACTTTGGTTGTGCCAAGAAACAAAACTACAAAATCACAAAATGGGGACCACGCGGGATAAACTCTCACGTGACCCGTAAGGCGGAAAAAGCTACCATTTTATGCAATACTAACTCCTTACAAAACGAACAGTGTATTTTGCTTGTATTATACACTAAAATTTCAATGATTTTATTTAGATAGTGAGCAGTTTATTTTTCTAAGTAAGTTTCAAGGAAAAGGGAAAGTGTCGAGCGTCGAAGAGTGAGTTGATTGGCATGATTATTAAATTTCCGCTCGTGCGTATGAGGAAATAAAGTGACTGCTAGCAGGCTTCTGGTTCCGCTCAATCTGTTTTTGGACGGCAGCGGTTGATCAGTGGGGCAAACTACTGACCAAGGAGATTGAAGACGTGACAACAAAAATAATAACGGGTCAAGAGAGGATGATCTAAGAGAAGGATTCCCCGTGCCCAATGATAATTTTTTGAAATGTATTAATAGTTTCGCGCCATGCTCTGAAATATATTTTGATTTCCTTCTGATCGAGGCTCCGACATCACGTTACTTGAACTGACTAATCATTGGAAAAGACCCATGTGTGGGGGAATGCTTCTCTTAGATCATCCTATCAGGAACGGGTTTACTTTGCTAACTAAAGAGGAGTTTCAGAGATATCACTCGCTGCCCAACGCCACGGAAAATTATCATCACATCCCAAAGAAGACGGAGGTGGCAAATTATATAAATTACCTTCAAGAAAACTACTACAATCACTGTTATACTCATGTTCAGAATCAGACTGGCTTCTCTCTAGATCTGTCTCTAGGTCTGAATCGCGATCGGAGTTTTCCTCACACAATTCTTCAGATAGCCTCTTTAAATGCGACTGCACTTTGGAGAGCAATTCCTCTGCCAGTGACAATCTTGGATATTGGATCTCTTGCAGGCTATCCATTGAGGCTAGTCTTGGAGCGTAATGTTCAAACTCAGGAGGACGCGATATATGAGTTCCATTGGCCTGGTATTTACGAGTACTTTTTCTTCTGCAACCACTTAGTCGTAAGAATTCATAGAAGTTGTAACAAGAATTAATTGAAGATTTCAAGCAAGACCATATGTACTGCACTAATTCAACATAGTCAAGCTCATCCGCGTCTTTTGCTGTTTCTTCTCTTGATGTTGTATAAGACTCGATCAAAATGGCGATAAACGTATTAACTAGGATCGCCATTGCAGTCATTAAGTATACGAAGAGAAATAAAGGACCCAGAAAGCCATCGGCGGCAACTTTAAGTTGGTAATACGACGACTTGCCTCCAATAACCATCTGAAGCAATGTTCTAACTGCTAGAGGTATAGAAGAATAGTTAAGCACGGAAGAACCGAAAGACAGCAAACCAAACGATGCAAATGCCAGTATAACGACAGCGACCATTGCTGCAAATGAGTAGAGTGGAGTAAGGGAATCTCTGAGAGTCATCCTCATTTGATAGATGTGACGATTGAAACGAATAAGCCGCAAAGATTTGATTGTTACCACAAACATGACCACGGAAAGCAGGTAGTCTTCAATCTCAGACCAGAACATAATTTGATCCGCGCTCCAGTTGTCAAATGGGTTTGCTCGAACATTTCTCACGTACTCGCGCGTAAATTTCTCTTTGTAAAGCATTATGCCAATTCCAGAAGCAGAGAAGACAATCAGACATATGTCAATCCAACTCCAAAATTGCTTTAAGTATGTGTGCACTCCACGAAACGCTTTCATGATCTCCATGATTGCAAATCCGATAATGACCAATGCTAATAGCACCTGAGAAACTTGATAGAATGACCGGTAGCTGTTCGACCCGTGGGGTAAATAAACAGTAATCGTTTTGACTGTACTGCTTGTAATTATGCCTCCGGTGGGAAATCTCTCGTATAGATACTTCATAACGCTGAACAAGGAGGTAGAAGGCTCAAACAACGTGCATTCGAACAGAACTGCGGCCGTTTTGTCATCGATCCAGTGATTTTCTTCCAAGCTTTTTATGACATCTAATGCTGATTCCGAGTTGTAACCAAGATTTGCCACATACCCTCCCCCAACATAGGAAGCAATTGTACCTCGTATTGGCTTTGCTTTCATATCATATGCAGTGATGTATTGCCATGGCTTTGGACACAGGGAATCTAATTCAGCGGTACTGCTAACAAACGAGCTAACATTCTTGACTGGTATCCACCCTGGTTTATTATAAGGTGTAGTGTCTTCATTGTTCAAGCTGTAGAAAGGCAAGCATCGTGGAAAGACAAGTCCTTCTACTTCTACGCTGTTTTGGACATCACATTTTTCTTCTGTCAAGACAAGAAGTGCAGTCATTGTTTTTAAAATAAATGTACTGCCTTATCTATTTTTTATGCATTTTACCATCCTCTCTTGAGTTTACTTAATATCTGGCACAGTTTTGTTTCTTATTTTCAATCAAAGTGTCAGTGTTTCTTAAATGTCGCGCCATTTAGTAGACTCTACTAAATGGACATTTAAGAAACACTTACACTTTAAATTGATTGAAAGATATGTTTTGTTTTATGGAAGAATCATTTATTCACATGAGTTGATTGCCGTATTGAACTTCTAGACATCGCAGAGAGGCAGACAGCTTTGTTTTGGAGATAATCATCGTTATTTCTAAGTGTGTTCATGTTTTTTATGCAAAATGCAATCTTTGGACTACCGAAGGTAAGTTATAAGGGAGTTTAAGCAAACCATGACAGCAACGGCATCGAGAACGTCGCTAAACAAAAGGTTTAATGACCAGTATAATGACGGGCTTTGCACGTGCGTTATATACTGTTTTGTACATTTCTTAGCCGTTCTCTGCAAAACAACAACGTGAAATGACCAAATTCAATAGGGAGCTTTAGCAATCTACGACGGCAACGGCAAAAAGAACGTCGCTAAACAAAAGGTTTAACGAGTAGTACAATAACTTTGCACGTGCGTTGTATACTGTTTGTACATTTCTTAGCCGTTCTCTGCAAAACAACAACGTGAAATGACCAAATTCTGGGTTCTCGGAGAACGTGAACCGCAACGGCGAATTTTTCAAGTTTCTCTTTGGATTTGAACGACGCTGTCTTTATATATTCAGCTGAGGATTAGTTTGGACACCAATAGACAAACTGAATGGCACTAGAGACTGGCGAGATTCTGAAGTAAAACATAAATATTCATTTTTTAGTCGACGTTGTCCTCGGCGTTGCCGGTTTCAGTCGACCGCAAAGGGGAACGTTTTCCCTAATTAATATTTAGTTTGGGCTGTAAGATGGAATAAGAATAACGTCATAGAAAACTCTATTTCAATACCTTATCTTACCTGGGATTATACGCACTTGTCGCAGTCTTGGCATTCCAACCAGGAAATTTTCTCTGTTGCTGATGAAACCTTCGTCATAATCAAACAGTTCGCCATTATACCAGCTGGTGTTGAACAGTCCAGGTACAAATGTCGTCCGCATCCAGTTCCACAACGACGGTGTATCATTTACCTACATAGAGAAAAAAACTTAGTTGTTTTTTGGCGAATTTTGGTAACTTCAGACGCGTTTAATCTAACTGGAAACCTTCGTAATTAAGAGTGCTTTTCATTAGCGTTGGAGGCAGAAGCGGAGTGGGAAGTGGAGTGGGAAGTGGAGTGGGAAGTGAAGTGAGAAGTGGAGTGGAAAGTGGAGTGGGAAGTGGAGTGGGAAGCGCAGTCAGAAGAGTAAATATAAACACTGCAAATAACAAACACAACCAAAACACGAGGATGAGGACTTTCTGACACCCTTGTAATATACCTTTTTAGTTTGTTTTGTTTGTTGGCTCACTTCGAATCATGTGATGTTACTCTAGATAATTTATTATCTATATTTTTCCAAATTTAATAAGTGTATATGAATGGGTATTTTTGATAGATAAAGGAACAACTCTTTTAGAGAAAATTGCGTGGTCTGAGGTGCAACAAACAAATCAAGTATATTTCCACCCACCTTTGAAAAGTCTTTGAAGATATCCTGGACTGATTTTGTGAGACTGTACCTCACAGAATCTCGATTCCCATAGCACACAACCATGAAGAGAACGAGGAATATGACAAAGAAAAAAATCTCAACAATTGCGCGAAAGGCTTTCACTTCCTTCTTGCGTTGACGGCGTGCGTTTTCAAGCTCTTCCATTTCAAGAATTCTCGCTTCCTTTTCGCCGTTACCTATGAGCGCAGAATTAGGTTCAGGTAGACATTGTGATCCATGCACCTCGTCATGGCCCAGTGGTTTCCTGATGATCATCGACAGCAAACAAACGATAAACAGCACTTTGATGGGTTGAATGAACAAGACGTCTTGAAAGAACGAAAACGTCATGGACACCAGCCATTGATTCGAGATCTCAGCCCCCCAAGATAAGCTATAGAAGACGGTAAACGCAGCACTGGCTAGTATTGAAGAGATGCAAAGGCTCCAGCCAATGTAAATAAAGAAATGCGGAAAACGCCCTGAAGAAGCTGTTTGATCTCCGCTTTGTTTGATGTTCCTAAATATGGTTACAATCAGAAAATTAACGGGTATAGCAACGAGGCCACTCTGTATACCTATCTTGATTTCTGTCCAACTTAATTTTAGCGGCCCAATGTAAAAAGTATCTGTAGCTTTGGTGCCAAAGCGATAAAACATGGCGCCAGTTACCATGGCACAAAATATGATTGACAAACAGCAGGAAAGTCTTTGACATCGCGTAAATTGATTGTGCGGAGGTTTGGTGAAGAGAGAAATCCAGAGATGCGAGTCTCCGACAGCTTTTTGCGTCCGTGATTGAAGAACGTTTTTAAACTCTAACAAATCGTCCTTTGAAGAAGCTCTTAACTCGAGCTCAATCTCCCCAAGGCCTTTTTCAACAGCAAGCCATCGATTTGCAATAAAATGCCACTTTTCTTTTGTCTGCACTTCTTCTATGACAATTTCTAGAAGAAACCATGACGGACTATCTCCAGAGTTGTCATGCCACACATTTAATTTAAAAAGCGATCCTAGAGATTTTTCAAGAGACAGAGTAAAGGTGTTCACACTGCCTCTAGCAAAGAATATCCTTTGTAGATGATCACACGCAAATATAACCGGCTTTGAGACTCTATCTTCGCCATACAGTACCATTCCCACATTGGCGGTAGTGCCAGAGTTCCTCCATGCGCCAGTTTGGATGGAGATGGAATAAGTGTGCTCTCCATTCTGTGGATCCGACAGGTGAAATTCCGCAACAACCTTTGATAAAGAAGTAAAGAAAATGTATTAGCTATGATGACCCAAACCCTTCATTAACTTTATTATTACCCAACAAAACAAAGTCACGTAATCCACCATAAAGGAGACAAAAAAGAGTTGCCTGGGCAGAGGGTAAAATGGAATTGTTTTGGAATTATGTTTGCCGTTTGTCTGTTGTCTGTTGTTAGTAGACTTATTGACCTTGTAATGATCACCGACTGTCAGTTTGGAGGGCCATTGCACTGCCATCTTGAAAAATTCGGACGTGGCCAGTAAACAGGTGGTATCAGATCAATATAATCACGTCTTTCGGATGACGTTCTTTATCTTTATCAATTTAACTGAGTCTCGATAGTAACAATTGAACAAGGTCAAAAGCTAACGGCTGCGAACATGTAATGTCCAATTGCTCCGATCCCATGTAGCGCCAATTAGACACTGATATAAGAAACGGTATGCAATTGGTCAATGTGACTTTCGCGAGGAGCACACGACCTAATAACAGAATGGTAATATATATTTTCCTAAATATGTTTTATTGTATTCTGCATTCTTAAATCCTCAGATATACCTTGAGCTCGTCTTCCTTGTCAGATCGTCGGGCAAACATCAAACCCACCAAATAGAACCCTAGCATACTGCAGACAGTTGCTAACACGACATAGTTTCCAGTCTCCCCCAGTCTGCCAAATTCAGCCCAGACCTTTTCGAAGTCGATTGGATTTGGCGCCACGAAAAAATCTCCACCGAATGACGTCAGATGTGTACAAAGACAATGGACTCTTCCCGGCTCGGATTCTGAGCCAACCTAAAACGGAAAGTATAAATTAATGTAGCCTACTGTTTCAGTAAAATGTATCCACTAGAATAAGTTTGAGATTCATTTCTGCGTTTCGCTATAGTATAGTGGAAATGTTCAACTGTAGTTAAGATTTAGAAACATTACAAACGAGGAACTTGAAAAATATAGGCCACATTTTTCAGGATCTGCGATACGAGTCCCTTTCATGGTATCATCTTTCTATCATCTTTAACGGCACGTCATGAATGTGACATTCCAAGATTAATTGCTATCAGCACTGAACACGCAATACATTTTCAAGTTGTTGCAATAATCAGCGTAAAACAATCTGGAAATTACATCTAATGTCAAATCAATGTTAATTTGCTACAGCGTGTAAAAGCATACTTATCAATAACTTCAATCATAAATAACCATAACCATAGAAATTATCTACCTTGCATCCTCTGCTCGACCATTTTTCTTCTTCCTCCGACCAATAAAGGCACGTTCCCATGGTTACGGAAAATGTATAGTTGACATCTGTTCTTGCATCATACTGCGGAGTTACAATCATAGGAGTTGGTGGTGGTGTGGTCGGGGGATCCTTAACTTCCACACAAGATCTCTTCCTTCGTCTCCCTGTGTCTCGACATGACCTTCGCACCCTAGCAACTGGAGCAGCCAATGTTACCCCGACATAGTAAAGGCCAGAATCATAACCGATAAGTTTGACAGCATGGACGTCATCAGTACAGTTGAATAATTTGCGAGTTTGGCAGGACGATACATCTGGTAAGTTAACAACAAAACTGTAGTTATTAGCAGTTGGTTTAAATTCATGTCCGAAATAAACGGCCAACTGTCGACCTTCAATGGTTGCGACTTCCAAAGACACAAGGTGTTCTGTTGATGGGATAACAAGGGTGTGATACTGAATGAATCCTGACTGTAAGAACAAGTGCCGAGGTTGTTTCTTGGGTTCCAAGTCTTTTCTGTGTCTGTTGGGAATGTGAAGTCCTAGTGGCTTGCTGAGATTGGACAACTTTACTTCCATGCCATCACTGGTTCTTAGAATTACATCAATTACAGTTGAACGGATGCTCAATGCACTTTTGTCCCATGTGTAAGGGTTTTCTTTAAATGCCATCAGCTGAAATCAAACCATATACGAACTAAGGTAAACGTTTGTAGATAATCAGAATTTACCAAAATAGTACATTTATCTGCAGTAGCTTTGAACTTCTAATTAGAGTAGCTTATAAACACGTAATTAGGCTTGAATGAGCGTCCCCGTATAATCATGAAATTAACATCTAACCTTTAAACGCAGTCAGAATAAAGGTAGGAAGAAAAGGAGGCGGAATTACTGCCAAAAATATAATTTATCGAGATTGGCAATAAAAACCCTGATTTTAAAATTTGAATTAACGCTTAGATACGATAGGCATTCTTTCAAAAAACTGAGAAACAATCAAACAAAAAAGAACTAAAAACATCAAAACGGCAACGACAACGACAACAACAGCTAAACAAGGGGTGGCGAATGGTAAATTCGAGACTTTGCGAGACGGCGAGACTAGCGTTTTTCTCTGCGAGACCGAGACTTTTTGCCTTTTTAAATTGCGAGACCAAATTGAGACTTTGAAATGCCTTTGCGAAAAAAGCGAGACTGCGAGACACACAGAACCGCTCGAAAAACGAGACTGTGAGACCTGTGAAATTCGACTAAAATATTGCGAGACCTGTAATTTTTGAAAGACCATTCACCACCCCTTAAACAGCAGTGTAATAAAATGATAACGAGTATGATTTACCTGAAGTGTAACACTGCCATTAGTGTTTGGAAATATTTCCTTGGAATCCGGCATAACAATGTTAGCGCCTTCCTCGCTGATATTCTTCCCCCTCAGTTCGTCTGGTGTATTTTTGTAGATCACGATATCAACAAAGTTAGACTTCACTACTGTTTTCTGTTGGTTTGTGTGGGATGTGGAGGACAGGACTTCGCCGACCTTCCTGACCAGTTCGAGCGTCTTTATGGTTATTTCTCTCCCCTGCGGTGCGAAGTAAGAAAGTATAATTTTATTAGAAGGCAGACATCTGATTCCAATATCCGTGTTCTCCTTACGCGTCTCCATACACAGATACTAACATTACTTCTAGTTCTATACGAGGGACTCAATGAACTTTAAAGACTGTTCCCGTTGGTGACAAATGCGATTTTACTTCTAATGGAGACCATAGCGTTTTTGCATTGAAGTCCGAGAAACGAACTCAAGGTCAGACAAACTTAAGATACGACCCCTTAAAGATAAAATAGAGCCCATAAAATAGGTTCTGGAGCCACTGTCTGTTGTTGTACGAAAGAGAAGATGGAGATGGCTGGGACATGCCCTGCGGATGGAGGCAGACTCATTGTCAAGAGTTGCATTGAGATGGACGCCCCAAGGGAGGCGTAGTAGAGGCAGGCCCAAGGTGTCTGACCTGGCGAAGGAAAATGGAGAAAGATGAAGGAGCGTGGCCTCACCCTCGAAACAGCCACACTATGGGCAGAGGTCCGGCAGCAGTGGAGGACCCTTGTGGAAGCCCAATGTGCCACTTTGGGCACTTTGGGTCCTGCGTGAGTGAGTGATAAAAAATAGTCGAAAATAGGGTAATGATCTTTGTTTCCCTATTGTTACAACTTTATTTCTGAGGCCCTGTAGCCCTATTTTTAAGACTAGAACTATTTATAAAATTCTACTCACGCTCTCCTTTCTAACAACATCCTTCGTCTCTACACTAGCATCTGTTGAGGAGATTCGCAAAAGACTTCCAATGCTGTTAAGAAGACCGGAGCTGACATTCTTAGCGAGCTTAGCATCATGGGTACTGTTTGCAGAGTACTTGGACACCATGAAGTTTGTGGCTTCACTTAAAAGTGACAGCGCGTTTGCCTGGTTGACAAAACATGGATAACCAGTTGGCACAATGTTTTATTTATTGGTACTATTAATAGCCCTCTCACTCCCACAATAAATGTGTGACCATTCAAATGAAAGCTATTGAAAAGCACTTTCAAGTGATGCTGTTTGTTTTTGACAATTTGAACTCTTGGGAGTGAAAGGGTTACCAAACCGGTCCCATTTCCCACCAGGGGAGAAGGAACTAAGCAGTGTGACTATTATAACAATAGAGTGTTTCGGTTGCGAGATTTTCAGCTATTATAGTCACGTGCCACGTCCTTTTATATAGGCACACTTTCAGGTGACAGCCAGCTTTAGCCAAGAATATCAAAGTGTCGATATGCTAATGGTGAAATGAAAACAAAATGACAGATTTAGCCTATATCTACAAGCATGCATAATACCAGATCAACTGCATGATCATCCGTATCTCTGAAGGGAGGGGAACATGGAGGTTATATAGATGCAAACTTACCTGCAAGGAGGGAGAAACGGTTTGTCTGTTTTCCGTCGCCCAGATAACAACAGCGGCAACTTTTGTTACATGAACGACGCTTTTAACTTGAAGACCTTTCATGTCTCGCACGATGGCGCTCTGAAAATATATATACACCAACAAGATGTGACATACCGCACATAAAAAAGATAATTTTAAGGATACAAATTAAAATTAATGTATCGTTCATCAAAATGATTGCTAAGATAATAGCTTTAAAGTGATAAATGAATGGCCACAGATACAATCGACAGATCGACCTACCAACCGATCGATGGAGCGAACCACCAAACAGACAGACAGACAGACCGTTATCAAAAGGTGCTTGAAGCCTATAAAGTAACCTTTATTTAAAAGTGTGATTACGATGTATTTTTCGATTCAGTTCATGTAAACATACCGACTTTCTGTCAAATGTTTCATCATTAAAGTCCTTTACAGTGGACATCAACATAAAAGCAAGCTCAGTTGCTCGATCAGCATCTCCAACCTGCACGAAATCGCGAATGATGCTGAGCTTCTTGTTAACAAATTCATCGTTAAAATCGGAGTGCTTTGGAGGACGTACCTAGAACAGAGATAATAATTCGGAAAAGTCACAAAAAGAGCATAAATGGTCATAAATCGATGCAAAATTATTCCACAGCAATAAAGGGATATTAAATGGACGAAGAAAAAGGAAGCTTGAAAAATGCAATTACAACGAACTGAATATAACGAACAAGAGAATTCAAGATTTGGGTAAATGCGCACGTCAAAACTCCGATCAAAACGTGGTTACCAAGCTATGAATAGTAGACAAAAGCGCCCAGGAACGGAGGTTGAAATTGCTTCGTCACGTACAAAGTGATGGATGAATGTTTTAGCATCCCCAAAACCCTTTTCACAATTATGAAAAACTTCCTTTTAAAACGTGCGAAGGTTAAGAATACTCTCACACACTCAGGACCAATAGTGCCCAAGTGGCACATGGGGCCTCCGTAATTATAAGTGTCCTCCACTGTTGTCGGTTCTCTGCCCGTCGCCATGTTTCGAGGGCGAGGCCGACAGTTAAGAATGGGAATCAGATATTTGTCAATAATAACATCACTCCTATACTACAACGTTAGGAAAATATCACAAACTGTGGTCATTACATTAGTTTCAAATCATCGCGGGCATTTTCTGTCATGGCCTCAGTCTAAATAACGTTAAACAGTACGCGAGAATCGGTATTTCGAAGGCGACAATTGAATATCTAATAGTTTGAAGTCAAAGAACACATGTTATCCTTACCATGACTAGTAGTCGGGTTGTTGTGAAATCCTTAAAGAGTCTCCCACCATCGCCTCCAATACGAGCGCGTAATCCTCAGCGGCGTCCCCCACAGGAAGTTTTGTAATCACTTTGTCCAAACTTCCAGTTTGAATTATAACCAAGCCATACTTGCCACGATATCTAAACTCGTAGGCCAGCGGTTGATCTGCGTCTTGCCAGCCCAAACACGTGATCGAGAAATCTGTTGAAATAGCTTCACCTTCCATTGGTGCAACATGACATCTAGCATCGGCAGGAGCCCTTTTAGGAGGTGAGTTGACAACAAACGAATAGTTTCCATAAAACTCTATCCCATTGTCCAGTTTAACCTCAGCTTTAACCGCGTAATTAATATGTTTTTTCGTGTCATCTTGTAATCTGAAAATGTCCTTAATTAACAAACGTCTGCTGTTCATTTGCGGATAAATGTTAATGTTATGGACCTCTGAAACAGACAGTTTGTTAACTGATTGGTCCAGTGAAAGCAAATTCCATGTGTACTTCGAGACTTTGCTGCACGCTTCTCCATGGCAATACGCCTCCAGTAGCAGTTCATCTTGCGGGCTGACCTTTGTACCACAATTTGAGAGGCACCTAAATGAAATAATAGAAACTGCAGTAATCGTTTTGTACTGAAATGAATACATGAGTAAATAATTGTAAATAAAACTTACCCAAGCATTTTTAAATGGAATAGCTGTTTCTTGGCTTGGCTTCCCGAACGAAGACAAGCAGCTGTACCATCATTTATTTAAATGAAATAGCTGTACCACTGAATTTCATGGCTGAAATTAAATATTCTTACCTTACAAAAATCGACACATGTGGCTTCACTGCAAACTCGTAAACATCACTTGCATTTCTGACATCTTTGTGGACCACAAGCCTGAATATATATTTCTTACTTTTGACCATTTCCGTCGTGTTCAACACTAATACTTCATCTCTGTAGGTGAGTCTGCCAGGTCCAAATCCTAAGCACCCACTCTGACTCTTTTTTCTACCAAACGCTTTGTCGACTGCCTGCTTAGTTACATTCAAGAACACTTCCCCTTCCAGTCTACAAAACCAAGTAAATTGTAAGCCTCGTGTCCCGTACCGTTTCCTCCCAGCATCATACGATCTTTCTGCGCTTAACATAATTGTATTTCTATATTTGGTTATGTCAGTAATTATTGCCACAAGTGGATCGCGAACAATTTTTATATAGCCATAGTCGAAAGCCATAGAGCCAGCATCGCCGGGAACTTCTACTTCACATTGGATATAAGCATAACCAATTTTTACCATACGTAGCGGCAGGGTAAGTGTTTTCCTTCGTCCATATTGTCGTAAGGGTTCGAACAGGCCTGTTTCTTTGTTTACTTTGAGATCTTCCAGGAGTAGAATATAACTGTCGTGGGTGGACACGAGTGTTCTAGTTGAACTGGAAGTCTGAGGAAAATCTTCGAAAGCCGGAAACTCCTCTGCTTCTTTCATTACTTTTTTAAGCTTTGTTACCTTAGCCTTGGGCGGTGCACATCCACATCGTTCTGGGAAAGGAATGAGACGTTCGAGGCGTTTTCATTAAATTGGGCAAAGTTGCCTTTGCCTTTGTTAGGTTTAAACAGTAACTGTAAAAATAGGAAATGAAACTATGATAAATTGGTACCCACTGATATTAGTGGGAACCGGTTAAACATTATTGGATTCACATTAAATATTAGTAGCACTGAAAATAGTTTTTTGCTGGTCGATAGAACAATTAATAGCATTTTTAATTTAAAAAAATTCCATCCATTGCGCAGTAAAGCCCTTCTCGAAGCCCACAGAACCCGGCCTCCTTTAACCGTTGACAGACAAACGGAATATCCTCTGTTGTCGGTTGTACGGTTTGACATTGATCATATTTAGGCAGGGGCACCCAACGACAGAATTTTCCTGTAGGTGTCGGAACGTCGTTTTTACGTTATAACTGTGTTTTTTGTGCAATTTAATGCCTTATTTTTAAACGCTAAGAAAATTGTATCTGTTCGGATACGTTAGCTGAACTTTCAAACTTCAGAAAATTTTAGGGATTGAATCTTATTACCGAATTTATGAGCTTCTTTTGCCTTTCCGAAAATCCTAGCTGACCTGTTTTTGTACCCAAAACGACATTATAGGCCTTCCGAATTAACAGATATTTCACCGAAACGATCCGTTGGGTGCCCCTGTTTAGGGTTACATTTAATTTGACCGAAAGGTCTTTTACTTACTTGGATACTGAAACTTAATATACTTTTCAAATATTGCGTCACTGTTTTCTGTACTGGACTTGAGCTTCGTCAACAAGCCCTGCTCGCTGGACCTCAAGCAATGGATTTCCACGATAGCAGTTACCAGTGTAGACAGCGATGGTGACTGTTGTGGGCTACAAAAAGAGAACCAGTACTCAGTAATTGGCGCAAGCTGTTGTGGTTACCCTGTCTACTTGGCGTTCGACCTTAGCCTGCGTCACAGACGGACTTGACCGCCGGTAATGTGGACATTACCGGCGGTCAAGTCCGTCTGCGACGCAGGCTAATTAGACCTTGGTGGGTCTATTTCTTAATTACCTCAATTCTCGTATATGGGCGTGAAGAAATCCCCAAGATGTATCGATAATTCTATTTACCTGAAAGCACAACGGAAGAACATATATTACACGATTTGAAAACTTCAAGGTTCTTAAGATGAGTTGGGGCAGACCACCATCAAATCGAAGCATTCAGTACATCGAGAGTGTACAGGTTGATCTAGTTTACATGTCCGAATTTTTAAAGGAAATGTCATGCATGGCTAATATTGAGAGAGCTCTGAGTTTTAGTTTTGCTTTTATAAAGCTCCGTATCAAATGCACAACACGAGGTTTGCTTGTTGACAAATGGAGAGTTTACCGCTGACCACCTTTGGTCCTAGGACTCATCTCTCTGAGGTTAAACCACTGACCTGGGAGTCGGCAGGTCGCCATGTTTGTTTTCTGAACGAAGTGTTGCTGTAGCTAGCGAACAGGACAACTTGTTTACCGTATTTACTCGCCTTAAGGAGTTATTTTAGAGGTAGTGTTCATGCTTTATTAGTGCATTGTAGTTTCTGTTTTCGTTTCATTTTAGAATGGTTCCTTCATCGTTGTCAATAAAACAGATTTGATCATCGAGAAGGCTATTTCTTTAACAAACATTGACAAAACAATGTTCGTTAGACTTCATTTTACCTAGCATGAACTAACCTCATCCAAGACGATCGCCACAGCTTCTTGATATTCGTAATTTGTTGGATCTGTGTACCTTACAGTAAACAAGGTCTCTTTCAGCATTAACCAGACAATGAAGTAATGGCCTAAGAATAAACATACACTAGTGAGATGGTGTCGGACAATAGAGAAGGAGCTGGAGAATGCTGGTATACTGACTTGATCTTATTGAAGCCTTATGTGCCACTCGGCATGAAGAGGATGAGAGAGTGAGTGAGAGAGTGAGTGAGTGAGTGAGTGAGTGAGTGAGTGAGTGAGTGAGTGAGTGAGTGAGTGAGTGAGTGAGTGAGTGAGTGAGTGAGTGAGTGAGTGAGTGAGTGAGTGAGTAATAGTAATAGTAATAGTATATGTTTATTGCGCCTTACTCTCCAAAGGGAGGTATTGGTTTAGTTACAATAAAGGTTTGAACATTAACTAATACAAAGAATAAATGACAATTAATAAAATCTTAGACAATAAATTATACTAATTACCTTGATTATGAATTGAGGATCTCTTTCCTTTTTTGAAACATCAAATTAATATATTTACCTATTATTTTAGATGTATTTTCATTATCGACTCTAAGTAAATATTTAGTTTTATCGTTATCATTTAATCTTACGTAATTTGCATCGGTGTTTGAAATGAGGGAATGTATAGTTCACGTCTTATGGCAATACATCAAGAAATGCTGTTCGTGTTCTATGACATTTTCTTTGCATATCAAGCATGTTCGCTCTTCTACTGGAATTAATGCTCCACTATTTTCATATTTTCCAGTTTGTATGCGTAATGCATGGCATCCTAATCTAAGCCTTGTCAGGCTTATTCTGTGTGCTGGGTTTGTAACTATTGTCAAGTAATTTTCAAATTGGTAATTCCTTTTAACTTCTTTATGTGTAAATCTTTCTCTTGAAGTTGTTGATGAGCTGTTCTGGATTTCAAGCCAGTTTTGAAAATATTGATTCCTGAGGGGTTTTTTTTATAGTTAATCGTGCATTCTTGATGTGTTGTTGGGTTACTGGTTCTTTAACTTGATACCTCCTAGTACTCTCTTCGCTAATTAGTACATCGAAGAAAGGGGTATATTTTGTTGCATATTGAAATGCTTCACTTAATAAAACGTTGTTGCAAGAATGCCTCAATCTTTGCCAGTAGCTGAAGATTGAGGCTTTTATATCAATACTTAAAGGGTATCGCCCAAGCTCTGCCCTGCAAGCAATGTTCTCTGTATACCATGGGACATTTAATGTTTGTTTACAAAACTTAATGTGAACTTGTTCAATTGTACTTTTATCAAAATGTGTTTTGTATGATAATAGTTCAGGTCCCCAAATTTCGCATCCATAAAGTAGCACAGGTTTAACAAGGGCGTTGAAAAGTTTGGTTCTTGTTTCAATTGTTGCTGAATCAGTGTTAGAAAGGGATCCCCAAGAGGTTCCGCCCGAGTTCCTGGTATCAGAGAGTGAAGTACTGAAAGCCCTCCAAGCAGTCAAGACCCGTAAAGCTGTTGGACCGGATTTGATTCCTAACAGAGTGCTAAAGGAGTTCGCTCCAGAATTAGCCGCAGTAGTACGTGACATTTATAACTCCTCCCTAGTTGAGGGCTACTTCCCTGACTCCCTGAAAGCCGCCTTACTAAACCCGATTCCTAAGATTTCCCCTCCACAACAAATCGAGAAAGACCTGCGCCCAATCGCTCTCACCTGCGTGTTAGCTAAAGTGATGGAGGGTTTCACCCGTGTTCGTCTGATTTCCCAAGTTACTAACAAGATCGACCCACGGCAATACGCGTGCGCTGGCCGGTCTACTACCGATGCTCTGGTTTACCTCCTTCAAGCGGTGTATGAAGCAGTCGACACTGGGAACAGTGGCGCAAGGCTATTTATGGCGGATTTCTCTAAAGGGTTCGACATGATCGATCACGAAGTTCTCATCAAGGAATTAGAGCAATTAGACGTGCACCCCGTTTTGGTAAATTGGATTAAGGCCTTCCTAAGCAATCGAACCCAGGCTGTGAGAATAGGGAACACTGTGTCTGATTGGAAGACCCCTAAGGGAGGTATCCCCCAAGGCACCAAGTTAGGAGTAATCCTATTCTCTATTATGACGAACAGCCTCCTACGTGCTTGGAACCTTAGAATTAAGTTTGTCGATGACACAACAGCCTTAGAAATCATCCCTAGAAATGGTGTAAGCTTGCTTAACTTTGCTGCCAACGATATTTTTGAATTTTCAAACGAGCACAAGATGAAACTTAATCCTTCTAAATGTAACGAAATGTTGATCAATTTTATGAGTAACCATAATTTTGTAATTAACCCTATTATACTTGGAAATAATGTAATTGAACGAACTTCAACATACAAACTCCTTGGAGTTTACATCAGCAGGGACTTAAAATGGAACTACCACATAGACTATATTGTTAAAAAAGCGAACAAAAGACTATTTTCTCTAAGGATACTAAAGCAATGCGGTGCCCCGCCGGTAGCATTAGCCAAAGTATTTGCTACAATAGTGCGTCCTATTTTAGAATATGCTGCCCCTGTCTGGCAGAACATTCCTGACTTTTTAGATAATGATATTGAGAGAGTCCAGAAGAGAGCCATGTTTATTATTTGTCCTTCCCTCGACTACAGGGAGGCATTACAGCTGCTCGACCTCACTTCATTGAGAGAACGGCGCCAACATCTTTGCCGGCAGTATGTCAGTAAACTTCAGGATGTAAATAGCCCTTTACATTTTCTTTTGCCTCGACGTGAGGAGGTGGTACATAACTATAACTTAAGAGCTGGCACAAGTCGTAGCACCATCAAGTCTTGCAGAACGAAGCGTTCTCAGGACTTCGTCACTTTTCGCTATTAATCTCGAACTAGCTTGTTTATAATAGAACCTTATATTGTATATATATTGTAATTAATAGTTTATATTTATACCTTGTATTCTACTCTGTAATTCAGTTTTTACTGCAATGAGTTTCATTAAACATTACATTATTATCGTTTAATTATCGAGAGAACTTTAGTGGCTTTTTTGCTTAGAATTTCTCTTGCGTAGGTGTAACGACCGGATGACGTCATTTCTATACCTAAATACGTTTGTTTGTCGACAATTTGTAAAGTTTCGTTTCCGATGATATTTGAAATTTATCTTGTTTTTGTTTTGTCCGTTACCACTAAATATGATTATGTTCGATTTTTTGGTGTTTACTTTGAGCTTCCATTCCTGTGCGTGTTTATGAATTACATCAAGCAATTGTTGCAATCCTTCTGGAGAAGGGCTAATTACTAACAAATCATCTGCATACATTAAGCAGTTTAGAGATTGATTTCCTAACATTACCCCTGGACATTTATTCTCTCTAAAATATTGCGGTAAATCATTCATAAATAAAGAAAATAAAACTGGGCTTAAACCATCACCTTGCCTTATCCCTTTGTTACATGAAAATAGTTCTGTGGTTGTGTTTTAATTAATTTTAACACAACTCCTAATTGACGAATACATGGACTTAATGACATGCAAGAATTTTCCTTGAATTCCGTATTTGTGTAATTTATGAATCATGCCAGACTGCCATACGCTATCGAAAGCTTTCTCATAGTCAATGAAACCAACATAAAGTTTCTTATGCTGTTGAGTGAGTGAGTGAGTGAGTGAGTGAGTGAGTGAGTGAGTGAGTGAGTGAGTGAGTGAGTGAGTGAGTGAGTGAGTGAGTGAGTGAGTGAGTGAGTGAGTGAGTGAGTGAGTGAGTGAGTGAGTGAGTGAGTGAGTGAGTGAGTGAGTGAGTGAGTGAGTGAGTGAGTGAGAACAAGAGAGAACAACAAAGAAGCAAAACTATCTTGACCTCATAATTGTCAACTGCGAAATAAGGCCCTGAATAATAAATCACTCGGATTATTGCCTCCCATGAAGTTATAATTAAGATAATGAAAATGAACATTATATATACCTCCTTTGCAGCCGTAAAGCTCCAATCTCAGGCCAACATTTTTGTGTACCGTTAGTGGTAAAATAAATACTGAAGTCGCGAGTACAGGGACAGGGAAATCATTCCATTTAACCGTGTTACCATCTGTATTTCCAAGAAATACCTGAGAGGAAGAAGAGCCTCGGTATAAAACAAATTTGTTTATTTAATATGTAATTATTTATATATGTTTGCTTTCGGTACTGAATAAATCGCAGGCACACCCTAGAAATAACGATAATAAGGAATTATTGTGTAAGTTCACACTAATAGAAAACAAATTCCACGAATTGTGTTTGTTAAATTCAACGTTCGTTGAAACGAAATTGGGATATAATAAAAGAAATTTTCTGACCTAAAATGAGATTTTTTTTTTACATCGGAGTTTGTTTTTCCTTGTGTCCCATAACGAGGCTAAATTGTTCATTAGATAGCAAGATGTAGCTTTCTCAATCTCATTAATAGCCGTGAGTTTATTTCTCCGTTTTATCGATATCCTTAGTTTTTGTTTGGATTGAGAAGATATATCAAACATTCGAAGCAGTGTTTCATCACATTTCCAAACACTCGAATTTCGTCAAAAATACTCCGCTGCGTGTCGTATTTTCAGCTCTCTTCTCGATATTTGAAAATCCGATAAACACTATCTCTCACCAGTTCTTTCCCATCAGTGCCTTTTACAGGCTGCTGGTTTCCTAGTGCATCTTTGTAAAACACATCGAAGCTTGTCACCCATTCGGCAACACCTTCATTACCCTGAGTGGCTATCGCCGTGATGACAGTTTCCTCTCCGAAGTGAATTCCTATCACATTAGCAGATGTTTTCGGATCAGCTCTGTAACCAAGAGAATTATGTAGTCGGGCATTCTGGGAGCCGAAATTGACATAGTCGTCGTTGTACGCAAATCCACCAATAATTTGTGAGTTTTTAATTCTGTAGTCTTCCATACCGAGTGCTTTGTTGCATTCATCTGTTGATATATAGAAATATGTATGGGAAAATGTCATTATATTATTTTATACTTATTTATTTGTAATATTGCCATGCGAGAACCTAGTGCATATAATTGTGCGAAGGCTTGCTAACTTTCAAGTTCCTTGTAAATTAAAAGTAAAATGATCATCATTCAATTTAGTCGTACTTCTGAATTTTGCCTCTTTCTGTGATATAACATACAACATTACTATGGTAACACATGTAGAAGGAATTCCAGTTTCAACCAACAGCAAGTGATATGTTTATTTGGCTTCTACAACAATACTTAAAGTGCCCCTACGATCAAATTGTCGATATTCATTTTTTTACATTTTCGTGTACAATATGACTTTCTTATATATCTTGCCAAATTTCAATCCATTACGAGCATTAGAAGTCATTTTTTATTTCTGAGAATTTACGGCCGCCATTACTTGACATTGTTCCAAGGCTTGGTTGCGAATGAGAGAAAATGACGTCAGATACTCAAAAATACCTTATAATATACTCAACAAAATATGCAGCTTCTGATTGGTCAATGACGAATGCATAAATAGTTATAGAGTGCAATACGGAATTGTGATAAACGGTACCGGACAAGTAGAGACGTTTTTGCCGCTTAATGGCATTGAAATAAGCTTTCTAGTTAACTATAGTACTGTAATTCTTTCAAAAGTTCACGCTTGGTTGCCTGCGCGCTCAATAAAACATGTGAGCACTTGGAAAACTAGTGAAGCGTTTCGTGGGCAGAGTAGCGTGATGGCCGCAGCAACATTTTGTTGAGAATATTATAAACAAAAAATCGTATGAACTGCTCGTGCAATTAGTGATTTATGGTCCTCGTGTCAAAAATCACGAATTGCACTCGAGTTCATACGATTTCCTATACTTACGGTTTGAAATTATAATAACAATAAGTATAGAAAATTGCACGAAGAAAAAGTCCAAAGTTTTATTTTTTGCTCTTCATTTAATTTTCTATACTTATTATAATTTCAACCTGTGAGGTATTTTTGAGTATCTGACGTCATTTTCTCTAATTCGCAACCAAGCCTTGGAACAAGGTCAAGTAATGGCGGCCGTAAATTATCGGAAATAAAAGTCCAAAAAAATTACTTCTAATGTTCGTAATGGATTGAAATTTGGCAAGATATATAAGAAAGTCATATTGTGCACGAAAATGTAAAAAAATTAATATCAACAATTTGATCGTAGGGGCACTTTAAATTGTGATATAAAACTAAATTTGATTTTGATTTTGAAATGACATTGTACCTTATTATAGAAATTAACGCTCGGGTTAATTAAGGTATTTGTAATTAACGCGACTTAAATTAACGCGAATTGGAGGGAAAATTAATTCCGAATAAAGGAAATTAACGCGAAAGAGGAGGTAAATTTTCAAAATGAAGGAAATTAACGCGATTAACACAAAGAAACACAGGTATTTTGGCCGAAATAAAAAAAACTCAGGACTGACTCAATCATGTCCTGATGAGAACCCTGAGAGGTTGAAAGTCTTGACGTTAGTAACTTTTTCACGCTCCAAACTGTTGAAACTATATAAATCTAGAAGAAATCGGACTGACTGCTCTTCTGAAAGCGAGGGTGAACTGGAAATATTGTAATTAAGGCTTTTACATTGAAATAAAAAGAGTGAAATACAGTGTGCAGAAATAGAAAACTATGGGTTTCCTACGTGTCAAATATCTCTGTACAGAATCCAGAATTTGGGGTTATAAATAAATGAAAATTAAGGCTGCGGAAACTAACGCTCCACTTAATTAATGACGCGGATATTAACGCTCACAAAAATTAACGCAACTTAAATTAACGCGAATTTTTACAATTTGCGTTTATTTCATGGAGCGTTAATTTCCTATAATAAGGTAGGCTTATAATAACGGCATAGGCCGGAAAAAATATATTTGTCATACTGGGCTTTACGTATGGGCTTGCCACTGGGCTTGTCTCTGCCCAATATGGAATATACTTCTCTCACCTAGCGCCACTTATAGCCGCCATTGTGAAGACCTACATGTATGAAGGCGCAATGTCTGATCCCAAAATCGAACTTAGTCTATAGATTAATAGGTATACAGACGATATGAGAGGGCTCACTTATAGTAGTTAAACATTGTGCATTTAAATAAAAATCAATAATAAATATGTTGAAATTAAACGTCAGAATAACGTGCAGTGCCGTTTCGAACTTACAGCCTGTCAAGTTAAGACTTTCTTGTTGAGATAGAATAAGTAAAAAACTTCAAACAACTGTTCATTGCACATTAGAAATTAACAAGGGATACTGCGAAGTAGAGAGCTTAAGCACAGACGTTTTTGAGCCACGGACGGCAACCGGAAGGCGAATGTTCTTGTTTTTGGGGCGCTTTCACCCTCACCAATGAGTTGGAAAGCCCTCGTTTTAGTATTTACAACTTGACGTTACGGACAAAAAGTCGATAATACACATCAAATAAGAAACATTCGACTTCCGGTTGACGTGCGTGGCTCAAAAACGTCTGTGCTTAAGCTCTAATATTATCCAAGCTAAAGTTTTACAATCATAGACCACACTTACCTGAACAGTTTTGTTGCCCATCACCTTGGCATGTAAACACCAGAATCAATAAAGACACGATGTACATCGCTTGGCAAAACTACTTCTCAATGCCTTCGTGCTTGGACCTACATCAAACCAAAGCAATGCAGTTGTTCAAACCGAGCTAACTTCGGGGACACCTTTGTCTAGCTTTCTTTCGATTAAATCTGCATAACCTAGCATCATATGATATATTTTGCGTGCGGGGAGTTGCGGTTCGTTTTGTCTAGCAATTCAATTTGCACTGATCAATCAGGGAACATTAATATCAATAATTAAACACAATTTGCCATTTCTACGTCCTGAATCATTGGCAATATGGACATGTTGAAATCAAGATCATCCTCTCTTGTTGAAATCAAGAGAGGATGATCTAAGAGAACACATCCCCCATACATGGGCCTCTTCCAATGATAATCTTTTTCAATCTATTTTTCAGCGCGTGGGCATACTGCGCGGCTATTTTAAGGAAGATACCTGATTGGTCAGTTGTAATGACGTAATGAAATTCAAGAAACGCGATCACATCTTTAAATTTCGATTTACGATTTCAGTAGATGGACATCAACACGACGGCGAGAAAAATCTTCGAAATGACATCTGATACTCTAATCATTGGCCGCGCGACCATGGGGACGAGAACTAAAATAACTTTCACAGCATGGCGCGAAGCTTAAAATAGATTGAAAAAAACTATCATGGGGCATGGGGATGTGTTCTCTTAGATCATCCTCTCTTGTTGAAATCCATTCCTTGGGACATTGATAAAACGAAAGTTAATGCATACAGTTCAACATGTCGATAAAATAATCATTTCGAATGCAGATAATTGCGGTTCGTTTTGTTAGTAGCTCGTCAAGAAGTTCAATTATTTGCATTAATGACACCAATCAGTGAACATTAAGCATCGAGCTTTATTCAACACAATTTATAATTGGTAGGTATGTCTATAATTTCAATTGTAAACTGTAAATAAAATGTAATGTATAGGGGAAGCGATGCAGATAATATAATGCAATGTAAAACTGATGTCTGATTACTGTACTACAAGTTATATAATGTAAGCTTAGTCACCAGAAGTGATTTTTGTGATTACAATAAATGTAAAAAAAGGTTGCGAACGCTTAGCACATGTTGACGTCCATTCCAGGTCAAACATTAATAACGCGAAAAGCCGTTTATGTACTCCAGTAATGTCTTCAAACCTTTTTAGCCTTTTAACACTATATTGTAAATGTCATAATAGGCCATTTGTATTATATTTCTATCCGGCATTCACTCCAAAGCTTACGGAAAAAATCAAAATCAAATTTGCATCCATCTTTTTATGTTATTTTAGACTATGCTTTTTTAATCTCCTGAGCTTCGAGTCGAGTTTAAACTTTAATGTGCTTACCAGCATTGTCGTACGCGTTCATTATACAATTTTTTATTCAATAATTTCAGTTTTTTGCATATTGAAATTTGCCATCAATTAATTTTCTATTTCCAATAGTCACTCACTGTTTCGTAGTCTCCCACGCAGCCGTTATTTGTGACGTCACGCAACGCTGCGTGACGACACAAATAACGGCTGCGTAGGAGACTAACTGTTTCGTGGATGATATTTCCTGAGTTACCGATTGCAATACAGAGACGGGAGGAAAAGCGGAGACATTTCGTGGCAAGCGAAATACTGTTGTTTTGATATTCATTTGATGAGATCTGACGTTAGCCTCCTACGTAGACTTTCTTTGACGAGCCCAAAGAGGAGGCTAGTAGGAGGCTAGTCTGACGTTGGCGAATTTATAGAAAGGATTGTTGAAAGCATCAAGGGTGGTAGGAAGTACGAGACGTGATACATAATAATATGAAAGTCTCACTGTGAGATCGTTCTTTCATGCACGTTATACCAGATTTTAACATCAAATAATGCCGTGATTGTCCTTGCAATTTTATCGTGCTAACAACTGCCGACAGTTAGTGTTTGAATTCTCGTCGAACGAACGGACGAACGAACGACAAAAGAGAAAGCGAAATATTTCTAGCCCGAATGTAGCCAAATTTTTTAAAATATACTGTTTAAAAATAGCTTATATTTGTAAAATAGATCACGTCCTCGATCTAGTCAATTGCAAAAGCTATTTGAGAAAGAGTAATTTGCTAAGCATGGGGCTCACTAGTTTCACGAAAAAAGATTGCTTTTAACTGAGAAAGTTATGAAGAAAAACAATTACATCCCGTCAATTATTTATATAGAGAGTCGTCCACATTAATTAAACTTGCATTAAAAGTCACGTAACATGATAGTACTATATTATGCCTGCCGTCATTGTTCTTTGGTTAAGATATGGGAAGCAACACTCCGGCGTAGTCATAAACTACACAGAGTGTCTCTGGATGAGCCAGTAGGCCCCTGCACCGAACACAGATCGCAAAGGTAGGGAGGGTGGGTCGCGATCTTTGAACTGTAGTCGCGGACGAAAGACCTAGAAATGTGATATTCATCAAGGGAGCGGTTAATATAATACCGCTACACCAATGGGAGAGACCATGGGGATATCATACCCAATTACACGATACTTCTGACGTGAATGCATAATTAAGTACCATCCAACTGACTTTGAATAGAGACTCAATGCAATCAAAAAAATAAACATACTCTGACAAGGACCCGCAACCAAACAGAGACTCAACGCGATCTCAACAAATAATCATACCCTGACAAGGGCCCGGAGCCAAACTATGACTCAACACGATCGTAACAAATAGATGTAATCATACCCTGATAAGGGCAAGAAGCCAAACAGAGATTCAACGCGATCTAGATCCCAACAAATACGTACTGTAATCATACTCTGACAAGCGCCCGATCCAAACAGAGACTCAACGCGAACTCAACAAATAAAACATACTCTGACAAGAGTCCAAAGCTAACGATCAGGAACACGAAGCCATCTCAATCGACAAATGAACCGATACTCTGACAAGGGCCCGAAGCCAATAAGATAATCACGCATTCTCAGCAGATAAACATACTCTTACAAGGGCCCGAAGCCGATCAGATAAACCACGAGTTCTCAACAGATAAACATACTCTGACAAGGGCCTGCAAAGCCAATCAGATAATCAACGAGTTCTCAACAGATATACATACTCTGACAAGGGCCTGAAGCCAATCAGATAAACAACGAGTTCTCAACAGATAAACATACTCTGACAAGGGGCTAAAGGGTCCTGAAGCCAATCAAATAAACAATGAGTTATCAACAGATAAACATACTCTGACAAGGTCCTGAAGCCAATCAGATAAACAATGAGTTCTCAACAGATAAACATACTCTGACAAGGTCCTGAAGCCAATCAGATAAACAATGCGTTCTCAACAGATAAACATACTCTGACAAGGTCCTGAAGCCAATCAGATAAACAATGCGTTCTCAACAGATAAACATACTCTGACAAGGGCCTGAAGCCAATCAGAGACTCGGCGAGTTCTCAGCGATTAACACAGTTTAGCAGTTTGACAAGGGCCCGAAGTCAATCAAGACTCAACGCGTTATTAACAACAAAACTCGCAAACGACAGTCTACCAAAAGTTCGGTGAATTCCAAACATTGTGTGTGTAAAAGCTCTCCAACCTAGGGGAAAACAAATCCAATCTCACTGCTGGTGCCGACCCTGTTTTACCGTTGACAAATTTTAATCTGAATTGTATCAGTATGCAAATTGTCCAAATTCTCGGCGGCGAAGACATGACAAAGACTACAAAGAGAACAGAAGTTTCCGTATAACTTGAACAAGCTAAACCAAAAATCAAGGGCCATCGCCACTGAAAGAAACAAGAACTGGAGAGTAGTTATACCGTAAACTGGAATGTGCCATCCACTATATGGTCTGGAACCATCAGAATAGCGAAAGAAACACAAATATACTGACCTGCCGCGAACGGTTAATATCACTGCGTAGAAATCCGGAACCGTAATTAGTTAAATTAAAGGAAAGAAGTGTATACCATGAACTGAGTTGGATCACCGATACGTTCTGGCTTGGACGGACCGAGAGATTCTGGACAGCTATGCAATCTGTGTTCGGAATATCGGCCAAGAAAGCGATCTTTGAACTGTAGTCGCGGTGTTTTACCGTCGAAAGACCTAGAAATGTGATATTCATAAAGGGAGCGGTTAATATAATACCGCTACACCAATGGGAGAGACCCATGGGGATATCATACCCAATTCCACGAGACTTCTGACGTACATGCATAATTAAGTACCATTCAACTGACTTTGAATAGCAACGTGTTTGTCGATCATCCTAATGCTGTATTTTTCGACATTCGAAATCCGCATCTTGATTTGTTCGTCACTGGGGTTATAAATTTCAGTATTTAAAGACGAATCACAATAAATCAGATTTTGTCCGCGTTTTGGATATATTCAGTCAGTCTGTTACTTTTAGACCAGCCTTTGTCCACTTTGTAGTTACATGTAAGAATTGCCACTTCGGGTTTTTCGATTATTCGAGTTGCACTGTTCGAAATTTCGCTAGAACTTTCTCGGGATTAAATTAGAGAATGATGAAAATTTCGTTAAATTTATCTCGACTTTTAATTTCCTTTCTGAAATTTGGTCGAAATTGTGTCGAAATGTCGCAAGAACAAAGCATGAAAGTCTTAAGTAGTCGAAATTTCACAGAAAGTCGTCGAAAAATTCGTCTGCACTTACTTATTGCACAGTACTGTAGATTCTACTTTTGGATCATAATCGCACGTGAAGTACTCTTTGTGGTGCATCTGGATAAATAAATACTTATTTTAATCAACATCTTTATATTACATTACTGTTACCGTCGAGGGATCATGAATTTGTCAAAATGGTTTGTTTTTCTTAGCCTTGTTATAGTTGAAAGTGGCCAAGAGTTCCAATGTGTTTGACCACAATGTTTAATTATTTTACATTTTGTTCAAATGTTGTTGGAAAAATAAATCGATCACTATTTTTCTTGACCAAACGAGAGTCGAAATATTCCGACTGGTTGGCCATTAAAACTACATTGCCTTATCACTCAAAAAAACATGACACACATACTAGGGAAAGTCGATCCTCTTTTTGAAAGACAAAATATTTGAGCTTGTTACTTAACCCTAAACCCACGCCATACATTAAAACTATGTTTTGTAATCAGAACAAAACTGCGGGAACTCACGCATTGAAAACCGTAAGCTTTTTGAAAGCTTCAAATTGAAGGCAAGTTAACGAAACTAAATCATAAACATGCAAGTGCTGGAAATTTCGACGCTTGCTAGAAGCAACAACAAATAAATCATTCCGTTGGATGTAGCCATCGATTGGCCACAAGCATGTAGCTTTGATTTGTATCATCGTTGGGCTTATGTGTCGCAACACATTGAATAACAACAGTAACTCTTTTCTCCAAAAGCAATATTAAAATGTTCCTGAATGTAGTAGGATTGAGTACATGTACTTTTTTGGAATGTATTCTGATGTAATAATTTACCATAAAATTTGCTTCCTAAGTTAATCGTCACATTTGTAACGGCGCCTTTAGGAATGGCCGGTCAGTTCCACAAGATTAATACGTTATGCTTGTTATGTTGGGGCAGCGTTGTATACGTTTAGGCTATAGATACAATATTATGAACATCTACATGAATATGATAAATAAATGTAAAATGCACTCTTTTATTGATTGTATGTATTTTGGTTTCCCTCTACTTTTAAAGTCTGCCAAGGGGCACCTTTTTCTTGTTATCGACGACACACTGCAATTCAGCACGATACATGCAGTTACTATATGAATATCACCATTTATTATACGACGTGACGTTTTAGAGTGCGAATACGCACAAAGAGGAGAGCAGATATGAGACCGTATTACACGGGTCTCAGTCCCCCTGACCGCGCGCTACGGAAAACACTGTTGAAAGCCTATATTTTAGGAAAGAAATTATGTCGTATAATAAACAATTTATTCAGCGGAAAGTTGTGTAATACGGCTGGGCATTTTTACTCGTCAGTGTTTATTTTTTTCTCGCCTAAAGGCTCGAAAAAATACAAACTGACTCGTAAAATACCCAGCCGTATACACAACTTTCCGCTGAATAACCTCTGTATTACAGTCGGGATCCCGATTTCTCGAACCTTCAAGGGAAAAGAAAAAAAAATCGGTTCGAGAAATCGGAAAGTTCGAGAAATTTGAGATTCCACTGTTTATGCGATATTGAAATAAATATTACGGCAGGGGTCGGCTTGTTGGCTTCTACGCGGTAAATATAAGGCATATGACCATTTTTGAAAGCAGATGAATCATATATAATATAAAATCTTAATTTAATTTAACACGAGAGAGTGAATCTCGCGATTAAGAAAAAATGTCAGTTTTAAAAAGAAACGTTATCTAAGAAAAAACAGAATACTTTAAGGGGAATAATCAATTTTCTGGTTAGACAAAACATGAATTATGAACTAACCAACGAACAACAACAAACTGTTGCCAAGTTATTTCAGGTTTTGTGTATTCCTCGAGGAAGTTACTTGCCAAAAAATTCCTCATATATAATCTTCGATATCGTAATTGTTCCTTAAGCAAAAGGTATTGATTTTTTATGGGTTGCAATCATTTGAGAATTATCGATGATAAAAGAGAAATTCAGAAATTCAGAAATTCACTAGAAATGCAAGTGTGCCATCAAATGAGGCGGATCATTTTAAGCCAAAACTTATATTTAAGCGTTATTCATGATATAATTATAACAATGTGTATCATTATCTGATATGTTTTGTGAAAATTAACGTAAGTGGGCTCATAGAAGACAAGAATACCGATTGCTTACATTATTTACATTCATTGCTTTTAAAAGCCAAAACGTGTTTTTTTATGTTATTCATGAAACCATTTATTATTACCAATATGTGTTATTATTGCAGGTTATCATTTTATTATGATTTTATATATTTTCAGAAAATGGTCGATGAGAAGAGCGAAATTATTTCAAAAATACTTTACATATTATATTTGCATGATTTACAGGCATTGCTTTAAGTAACATGATACAAAAAACTTGCATGTACGTCTTAAAAAGGGCTGTTTTAAACAAATCTGTCGATCAAGCTTCTGTAGAATCATTATTCATGACATGCATGAATTCAAATGATTATAACAATTTCGATATTTCACGGTACTTATGCATCGAATATCTAAATATGATTAGTTACACAACACTGACCTGTTAGTCACAAATTTCAGTACATCACCTTTTGAACGTTCCAAGGGTATAATATGGAATTTTGTTGCCCTGCGGTACTTGTCTCCTCGGCTGTGAAATAAGCGGATTATCAACGTGATGGGACTAATATGATATAAAATATACTTAAATATCACCGGTAGAAGCAATAATCAGTAAAGTGAAGTTTAAGTTAGGTTGTACGCTACCTAAATATCGCAAATAAGCATTTTGTTCAGTTGAAATTGGTTTGCCATTTTGTGGTTCGTTTCACAGATTTTGGATGTCATACGTACTAATTCCCTAATTCACATCGCAACTGCACATCCCCTGGACCTATTTATGACAGGTATGTCATACTTGCTATTCCTTTCACTAAAAGTGCTACTGACAATGACATATGTTGTTGATCTACTCAAACAGTTTGCAGACAGCTACTGTCCTCAGACGGAGTTTGAACATACAATGAAATCAGAGACGGCTTTGTTACCTTTCTCACTAATCTATTCACATCCCCTGCAAACTGTTATGACCGACATGTCACAACTGCCAACGCTTCCTGTTGATTCCCCCCTGGATACACAATATAAATGAATAGCACACACCGAGCGCTGCAGGATTGGCAAAACGCAAGCTGTTTTGTCGCGTAATTCATTTCATTTCTATACAGGAAAACTGGGAACACTATATCGAGATAAAATCAAGGCCAATCGAAAAAAAAAATTATAATCAAGGCCAATCGATTGAAATCATGGGAAAACTCGTGAAAGAAAAGACCGGTCCCAGTGAAGAGACCGACTTCTTTTATATCGTAATAACACATTCTCTTGGACAAATCTAAGCTAATTTCGATTTTTATCAATTAAACTGAATTTTTACTATTTTATCTCGAAATCTATAAACAAGATATTTTCGCAATTTCGTTTTGGACTGATAGAGAAACGCTGAGCGACAGCTTTCATGTATAATTGCAATTATATTAACTCAACTGCCTCGTGACCGGCCGGCACGATAAAAGGAAAATAGTGCCACTATGTTCCTTTTATCGTTTCAAGCAAACTACAAAGCGAATTGATTTTCAGGCTGTCCAAAAACATTATATTCCCACGAATTAAACATCCATTTTGTGCTTTACAATTAAAGCCAATGTTATGTTGAAACTATTTTACATGTGTTGTGAGCCCGACATTGAAAATTAAAAATTAACAAGTCATATAAATTATCGTGTTTAAAACGGGTTGCTTCCCATTGGCGTTTTTTCAACCAGACCAAAATCTCTTCTTAAAGCTTTTTTTTATGTAACAAGCCCAATTTGTACGAGCCATGGAATAGGACTGTTATTTCTGATGTATTTTTGCCATAATCATCAAAACATCCATAACCGATAATTTATGTGAAGAAGTTTAATTTAAAACCTTAAATACAATTTCAAAGGTATGAACTGAACACAACTAAAAGATAAAAGCTAGACGAATAGTTTTTCTTTTAAATACTCAGTTTTCTAAATGTTGACTTTATTTTCAGTTATGTAGTATAGTATATATAAAATATATTTTTTTTATGGATGTATGCGTACAAAGATTCGTATTGTGACTTTGTGAGAGTTAATTTCGACTCTGAATTTTGCGTCAGAGGAACTCTTCGTAAAAAAAACGCTTGCTATCCAGTGTTACGATTGTTTTCAGTTTTAATTTACATTTGTGACCAATTTCTCCGTTTTATTTATGTATTCCTATTTCATGTTAAGTGAATCGCTTAATGGATGTGACACAAACGATTTGCGAGACCACCATCAAAGGAATTCCCCATACAAGTATATTAATAAGGCTAACTGAACACAATGTGTATTTGAGTTTTGGAAATAATGTTGATATATATATATATATATATTCGACACAGGTAACGGCTATAATACATATCGGAAATGCGCGACTAGGTGGTAACATTAAGAACAAATAAACTTTGGAATAAACGCAAAAATTTATCAGTGCAAAACACATGCAAGTTATTAGTTAGATATGGTTTTCTAATATAGCTGCGAGTGCGGAGGATTTTTTTTTGTTAAAACATACCTGATAGTACAAACGCAGCTGTCTTCTTTTGCTTCTTTTATGTTGATAATAATCTTTCGACTTATTTCAATGTCAAGAATGATGATTTAAAATTGAAATGCAATGTGACGTCACATCGTCAGAGGTATTTAACCTTGTATCTGTGCAATTGCTGCAAATAGCTTCGTTTTTTATCCATGCAAGACGACGATTAAGGTATTTTCCTGTAATATGCCATAGATTAAAAGTGTTTCTAATCCTATTTGTATACAGATGTGTCGTTTCGCTTAAAACTCTTATACCCCGTATGGAACGTCCGACAAATTACCAAAACAATAGAATAAAAATAACACCACAAACTGATAAACCGAGTGTAAAACCGTGGCAAGAGGATTATAATTTCTAGACTCAAAGTTAATTTATCTATTTATTCATTTTCGTTTTCATTAGAAGAATAAAACGCTTATTTTCGTCCAAAACATTCTGTTAACTTTTAAAATTAAAAAAAAAATAGATTTAATGTCCTTGTAAACGAACTACGGGTACCGGTTGACAACGGCGATTGAACTACAATTTGTAAGCCAAGTTTAACTTGGAAAATAATGAAAATATAAATAAATAATCACACCAAAACCACATAGTGGCGCTGTTCATCATTTGTGTTTTGATATTATGTATTTGCGTACTTGTTTTTTTTTTATTTTTTTATTTTTTTTTATTTAAACAATATTTATTCTCAACATTTGCTCTAAGAGCAGATGCTCATCTAGAGAGCTTACGTTGTTTCACAATTACAATAACACACGACAACATAAAAAAAACAAATAAGAAACTCAATATAGAAGGAGAATATGACAGATGTGTTTTCAAAGATATGTCCACAGCCTCGTGCGCTGATTGGTTACTTCGTTTATTGACACAGCAGGACCAGGGAGACTTACCTTACAAGCTGTTGATTTTGAATGAATAATTCTACGTGTTTTTTCAAGGAATAATAATTCCTACAATCATAAAAAAATCATTGTGTGTCTACACACGATAACGTTTAAGGGACCTCATCAGAAAGCTGCGTTTTTTAATTCTAAACTTATTCCTGTTCTTGGGATTTTCAAACCTCAAGAATACATATAAATTTGTTTTCAATGGTATAATCGCTCTAATCTCGGGGAAGACTATTTCATAGTTTAATTAAGTAACGGACCACAAATATCTCTATAATGTGTTTGCCGGTGTAATATGCCAGACAGGATTAGTGTTTGAAAGAAAAGCCGATAAGAACACTTTGAGTGTTGTATCAACGGCCCAAGTGGTATTATTACGCCGCTTAACTCAATGAGTTAGTTTATTCGGTACATTAGACCATAGCTGACCAATCCCAGCGTGCGCAGTGCAATGATTATTTTATAAACATCGATAATTGTTGTGGAGTAGAGTGCAAACTATTTTGACGGTCTATCATGACAAAGGGTGCCGCTTGGCGCGGGTGGTCGGAGTATTAACTGTCCTGAATTCGAATAATTATGAAATGTAAACTCACCGCAAAGTCTTGTATAGCGTAAAAACGTCTGATAGAATTTACTGTTAATTGACCACTGATTCAAAGCTCGTGCTCGATTCTTACGAGAATAATAATAAATAACTGAACCATACATGAAAAATATGAATACAGTTTTTTTTATTAAATACACTTGTTTCCCAAAGTATTTTTTATGTAGCGCCTTTCAATCGATGCCGATGGCGCTCCAAAATTATCGAATAGAACGGATTGAATAAATGATCAATGTTGGAAGTAAAATGGCCACGGCGAGTGGCGGTTTATTGCTTTAACAAAACCCGATGATTTTTACATTAAAATGATTTCCTTGTCGACAGAATTAACTTTACGAACATAATCCAGGTGGGGCCTAACAGGCCGCACTACAATAGCACATTAATAGCCCACTTCGAAAAAGAGTGATAGACTGGGATCGAGAGTGGCCGCGCGAACGTTTGTGGATTGTTTGGGTCTAAATGCACGCGCAAATGGCGAATTTTATTGCGCGACCAAGGTAGGAAAAAACCGTAAACACAGCTGTTTATAAAGAAAGGAAATACTATATTTCGGGCATCTGTAGTCTTTCCGTTTTAGGTTTTTCCTTCAAGAATGTTATTGTAGATTTCAGGGAAAATAACACTGCAGTCAACTAAAAAAGATACGTTATTTCACGCTAAAAAATCATCTATAAATTCGTCATCTGCGCGTGCAGTTTGCCTTTCGCGTCCCCCCAAAAACGATCCCACAAACGCTCGGGCGGCTTCGGGCGGCCACTCAGCCCACTCTCGATCCCAGGCTGTCACTCTTTTTCGAAGTGGGCTATTATTAAGCAACATGAAAGTGAGCCAGGCCGGCCGTTCGGGGTGGCGGAGGGAAAAAATATGCAGTGAACTCAGCTCAGGAAGATATCGAGCAAAAGAGGCCGAGATCTAGACAATACGCCCTTAAATACCTTGTTTTATTATATGGCAAACTGGTCCACGACGAAAAGAAACATTCTGATTGGTTCCCTGAGCGGTCCGTATTTTGCAATACGGACCGATATTTTGGTCATACGGACCGTATTTTGCAAAATTGTTTTCTATTAAGTAGAAACATGTTTCCTCGTGTCTGGCGGACAATTTCGGTTAAACTTTTCGCAAAGTGGCCTGAAAAATGCAAGACTATGCTTAGCTTTGGCGGGCGCGCGTTAGCCGAGAATGGTTGCATTAATTTATCAGCAAGTTTTTAAAAAAGCCATTATAATAAAAACTTTATTGAACTAGCTTGTTCGGTCCGTATTGGGAAATATTGGTCTCGTTCTTTTTTTGCAAGTTTATGGACCGAACCGAACAATATTTTCCCAATACGGACCTCACGATAACATCTATATCCGACACGCTCGGCCTGAGTAGCACATGCTTCATTTGTTCTATATGATGATTGATGGCGCCACATAAATTAGATTATGATGTTACATAATCTTTGTTATTTCCTTTTCAAAGGACAAGCAACACGCGAGTTTCAGACAAATTATCGAGAAAAAAATGATTTATGTTTTTTTCCAATTCTTGAATTCCCTTCACTGTGATTATTTGTCCTTGTTGGTCTTCAGCAGTAATTGGCTCCTGGTAATACACCCTATTCCAAAATGGCTGTCAATTTAAAATTATTTTGTATGCATTTAAATTTAAATAATTTGCTTCACTAACCTCGTTTTTGAGTTGATAATTCAAAATAATTTTAACTCAAGAACGAGGTTAGTGAGGCAAATTTAAATGCATACAAAATAATTTTAAATTGGCAGCCATTTTGGAATAGGGTCTACAGGTAAATTTAAGCTATTGGAAAATGCAAAGTTGATAAAGAGAAAAGTTCTTGTTCGATGTTCGATGTTTTTGGCCTTGACCGTGTACCAAACACAATAAGTTTGGAGTTCTTCCCGAGTAACTAACCAATTCAACCATAGTGTTTGAGCGCAAAACCCCGGGGGGTACTCAAAAATGTTTTATACGGGGAGGCTCCGCCCAGAGGTCCAACCCCTTACCCTTTCATATACCATTTTTCACAGAAAAGGTACCCCTTTCATATACCTTCCATAGAAAATGGTACCCCTTTCATATACCTTCCATAAAAATTATGAAACTGGTACCCCTTTCACATACCTAAAGTAGAAGCACTGCATCCCTTTTCTATACCCTTGTAATGAACTTAATGAACAATATATATAAACCAGAAATCATCAAGCATTACCAGATGTTAACCAAACAATAATATCATTTACTCGTGAAATCCCTACCCTTTCATATACTTCAACTCGTGAAATCCCTACCCTTTCACATACCTCGAGCATAAAAAAAAGGACCCCTTTCGGGCGGAGCCTCCCCTTTGAACAATTTATCTAGTCAATTTTCGCGTGTATAGTTCCGTCCACCCATTGTCGTATATCTGGCTATTGTGAATATATTTTCACACGACCAGCGGCAAACTGGCCAACCGCACAGGCGCGTGCAAGCGGAGCAACGCTTGGCGCATTTGGATATGAGCTCACTCATGTGGCCTGGGTTCAAATCCCATACTCGACGGTATGTAAGTTAAAAAATGCAAAGACTAAACACAGGCTAAGCGGTCCACGTCGAAAACGAGAGCAAGTAGTCCAATTATTTTTTAGTAGAAACGTTCCTTTAGTTATTCTGTCCCAAAGAAAGTTTATTTTACCATTTTTTTCCAGCATAAAGGACTGAAATGGAAGCCTCTTTCCACGTCCTTAATTAGAGCTGATTGGTTATCGGCTATTAGCATAAACCAGTGACCGACTATTAGGCAGAGTCGCAATCCGATTGGCTACGCAAGGGCGTTCTAATTTTCGATAGAGCGCGCGTAAGTAAAAGTGCCGAAATCACAGACCAAAATTTAAACTAGAAATAAACCACTCTCACTGAATTTCAATATCGGTCTCTGGCTTATGCTAAAACAATTAGACGGCTCGCTCTCGGTTTCTATCGACTTTTGATAGTTGAATTCGAGCTTCGCCGATAGAAACCTAGAACTTGCCGTCTAATTGGCGATAGCTCAGCCAATCCAAGTATAGATTCCATGACGCATATGTGGCGGAAATGTGCTTATATTCTTCGGCCGTCTTAGCGTATGTATTTGCACTCATTCTCATTTCTCAAAGTCAAAAAGGAAATGTTTAACAATTTTTTCATATTCTTTTAGTCTCGGTACTGTCAGTTTTTACGACGATAAGCAAAATGCATTGAACAAAGTACTGAGTAACTATCCCCCCTGCTCCGCAGTTCTACCAAAAAGCTAGCTATAGCAGATGCACAGGAGGTTGAGAGTCGCATGGGAATTGACTACAAAGTAAATATTTAATTTGCAAACTTCATGATCGAGGCGACGCATTCACGTTTTGTTGACATAATGTTGTTTCCAAAACCGTATACCAAGACTTTGATGGATGTACTTTTGTATATCGAACAAACACTCGAGCTCCGGTGTTGACAGAGTCACGACAGATTCACTATAGAGTATGACTGACAGATATCAAAATGTTTAGCACTACTTAGACTGAACTTTTCCTTTTAATGGGAATTGCAAAAAGTAATATCTATTAATAACAAGTGTGTTTGTATTGCAAGCTAAGTGGGTTAACACATGGCAGCAAAATGTATTACTTGGCAAATGAGCTGTCCTTCTTTGAAGCGGAATAATGAATATTGAATACTCAGTTAGAATCGCCTAAAGGAATAATGAATACTGGCTTAAAATTTAACACTTTAGTAATAATGGATTCTGGTCATAGAAAAATAAATGATTCTAGGTTGTACAGCTGTGCACGGAAGTCACATATTAAAAATTAATCTAGTTATAATTACACTCTTTTTTCCAAGAATCTATATTTGTTCATGCCAGGCTGAATATTCTTATTTTTCTGCCGATTTTAGGCTGGAAATATTTTTAATACATTCTAAGACTAGAGTATAGTATTTCAATAAAATAATAGATGTGACCAGGAAAACCTTGATTTAAAAAAGGAAAGAAGTATACATGGTATATATTTTCGCCATTCTCAGCCTCAATATTCCTATATAAAAGATTCTTACAAATAAAAAGAGTGTATTTCCAACCAAGACCGTATACAAGTAAACCCTGCAGGCCGAGGTGTTCGTTTTAAAACAACTTTCCACTGCTTTTTCTCATGTTGCTGCGATACCTGAAAACGTTATGGTGCAGCACTTAAGGGAGATACATTGTTTTTTTCTTAAAGTTAACACGATATATCGAAAAAAAAAATTTGAAACTGAAAAGTGTGAATATTATTGTTTTCATATATATTTTCTATCTTCAAAAAAGAAGCAGTAAGTGAAGTTCAGAGAAGTTGTAAATTTTAATTCTAAAAATTGTTAGATATAATATATCTAAGAAAAATTTTAACCTGCACCAGCAGACGATAAAAAAAAGAGAGAAGATAAAATCTATATCGACTATACAATTATGCATTATCATCATCTTTATCCCAGCATTATACCGGTAACTTATGATGTCAGACACCTCTGTAGAGAGTGTTCTTGGAGGAGTCTAAATTTGCCTAACATGAATGGAAATGTATTCCATTGTGCTCCAGTCGCGATCGATATCACTACATCAAGCTGTATAGGGCTACAGTCGAATATCTCTTATGTCAGTTGAAAGCAATTATAAGGTTTAAGAAACGATATGTGTGTCACACATCCAGTTTCCGTTGAATAAATTGTAGTTGTGGTGAGATATATTCACGAGTACCTCACAAGTCTTTCCTCCATTGTGTCTTGTGTTTGCACTCAATCGAGGACGCTATGTCGTAAATTTACCTTTTTTTATAACGACACTTAATAAGGCCATTTTTGGCATGACCTCCATTTAGGAAAGTTTCATAACAGCAAAGGAAAAAGAAAAAAACATATCTTAAGGGCTGAATAAATTGCTCGTCTATTGCGGTTCAACAAAAAGGTACGTACTATTATTGAAGTTGTCATGGAGGACGAGGATCTCGACACATACAAGTGCTGCGTATCTTATATCAAACCTTTGATTGATTGTACTGTTAACTAACGAGCATTCCGCGAGTGGTCCAAGAAATAAGGTAGAACAACTACAGGATATTACCGAGGGGTGTCCATCTAATACTGCACACACTGAACCGGCATTGCAGCCCTTATTTACTAAAAAAATTAAAAATACAATTATCGCCTTTTTGAGGTAAGCGAAGTAATAGCAACTATCCTCCCTTTCAGCGTTACCAATTTAAAAGCTAAATTTTGAACTGAAAAACAAAACATAAAATATGAACACTTACTGTGACCAGCTAGCTTCCAAAGAATCCAGAGCAATTTATGTAGCTTGTACCGTATTTTTAATTAAACATGGATAAGGAAGGTAAAAAGTAATTAAAGCGGTATTATGTGTGAGATGTATTGTTTTTTATTGTGACTAAAGATGTTACCATATGCATTCCACTCTTTGAGGGTTGGTTGCCATGTGACCGCTGGTTGTACCTTTTTTTTTCGGTGGTTGTACCTGCATGCTATTGCACATATGGTCCAGAATATCCCCATTTATTTGTTTTCCCTTACTATAAGATTTTGCGAATACATGCCGTATTACTTGTGGTTGCTAGTAGGACTTATAATGAACGTCGTTCCAAGAACAATCCACCCCTACCCCCCACCCTCCAAAAAAATGAAAATACAAAAGAAAATACCCCCCCCCCCCCCTAAACTAAGTATTCCTTTTATACTTTCCTGGACGTATTATACCCTCTTCCTCCAAAATAGAAACGTTTTTTCTCTCCCGGCCCTAACATTGTTTCATTATTATTCATCATTTTCCCTTACCCATTTTTATTTCATAATCAAAGGCGGATACACTGAGGGGGAGGGGTCCGGACCCCTACCCCCTATCAGACCTTAGGGGTTTTTTGCTTTCTCTATTATACATAGCAAAACCATATCCAGAATCCACCAAAATGCACTTTTCAGGGCCTAAAATCTCAAACTTGTTTTATGTGGTAGGCTCCCAAACACCCCCCCCCCCCCCCCCTTCGCCCCTTTACTACTGCCTTCTACTTCCAAACATTTTCCTTCAATCTAGTTCACATTTTCGTAAAACCCTGGGACCCACCCCCCCCCCCCCTCCCCCCAAAATATCCTGGACCCGCCTATGATAATTGCCCCCTCTTGAAGTACTTGGCAATCCTTTTGGCCTTTCAATTTCCATAAATAGACTTCAGTCCTGTGGAAGCCCATTACACTTTCCCTGAGAGATCATCTCACCCTGTAGCAGTCTTGTCAATAAATTGTTGTAGAATTTAAAATACAGTTCAGGGCCATTGTTTTTCATACATAAAATTATAATTATTATTTTTATTTTCTGTCTTTAAGCTGAGGCAGCAAGTGAACCCTTGCAAGCATACATTATACAATTCAATTCAATTAATTGTTACGTAAAATTATATAGTTTCAAAACTAAGAAACAAAATTCTAACCTGCAAGCAGGTTGTTTGTTATACATAGTCAGCCAAGACTGGTATTTCGCAGGCCACCTTTCCGGGCCATTGTTTTTTCATACATGAAATTCTAATTATTATTTTTATTTTCTGTCTTTTCTGTCTTTAAGCAGAGGCAGCAAGGGAACCCTTGCGAGCATAATATACAATTTAATTAAAATTAATTGTTACGTAAAATTATATAGTTTCAAAACTAAGAAACAAAATTAATTCCAACCTCCCAGAAGGTGTACGTTCGTTATTGGCAATACATTACGACAGTAGTTAAATACAATTTTGATTATATAACGCGCGTTCTGATTGGTTGTGTAGTCGTTTTGCATGGGCGTTTTGCATGTTTGTTGTTTGTTTTTAACCCTATTCAGATTGGGCTTTTTTTGTCTTTTCAGACCGGGGAGGGGCGGATTCCGCCCCCCCCCCCCCCCCCCCCCGTTATTCCGAGATTATTAAGGCTACCACAACGAAACTTGGTGGGTGTATAGGACGTCCAAAAATCTATCTTTTGACGTATAAACTGCGTAATTATGACGTAATATGACGTAGATATTACGTCATGATTTCCGAACAGCCGCCATCTTGGATTCGCCATCTTGGATATCTTGATTTTTCAAAACGTCAGAAAACCACCAAAAATGATTTAAAAGTAATCAAAACAAATAAAAGAATGCTAAAATCAAAAAAGGTAAAACTTATTGCTATAAAGTTATTTATTTTCTATAGAAAAAAAACACGAAAATTCCAAATTTGGAAAAAAATTGCCTGTCAAAATATGGTTGTCATGGTAATAGCTAGTTCCGTGAACAATGACATGTCGTACCGAATTCTTCCTAGATAAATTTCAGGAAAATTCAAAAAGTTTGGAGGCTTTTACTTCAATATTAAAAAAGTTATTAACGGTCAAAGTCGCGGCGGGCAGATTTCGCCCCCCCCCCCTCCCCTCCCCCCCCCCCGGTCTGAATAGGATTAAGAGAGTATGGACTGGGTTAACTGTCGTCAACCCAGTGACAAATGGTATGACAGTTTACAAACCGTGAACTGACGAACAGCCAAACTTAAACTGAAAACTGCAGAGAGATGGACTGAATTTTTAACTGAAAACAGAGAAATCCGCCTTTGTTTCAAAACGAGTCCTGGTGCACAACCTTTGTTATGGAAATTAGTTTAATTTGCAAGACAATGACTTGTGAGTAAAACTCATTTCCATAAGAAAGGTTGTGCACCAGGACTCGTTTTGAAACAGAGGCAAATGGCAACTCGGAAATGGCCTATTGTGTCTTTAACAAAGGATCCAAACCGTGGACTGACAGACGACCAACATTTTAACTGACAGCTGTCATTACAATCCACATCCATATGAACCGGCTCTTCTAATTAATTTCTCAGTATTGTCGTGGATGGCATTCTAAAGTCCTCGTGATGCGTACGTTTAATAAAAACTTTGCATCTGTGGGTCACGCGACCTGTTTTTCATTATAAAATATACCATGGGCTGGTACAGATCCTCTAAATTTTCAAACCAATCATCGTGCATCCAATTGTTTAAGTCATTTCATTTTAAACGAAAAACAGTTCGTGTGACTTCTAAACTCAAAGGACCAATTACTGATATATATTGCTCTGTAGGCGATTTTACAAATACCAGCTCCATCTATGAAACGCGCGTGCAGTGAATCATGGTAGTTTTATTCAACATTGCAAGTCCCAGATGGCGAAAAATTCCCGCCAAGATCTTCAATTAGCCAATATGATTGGCTTGATGAAATGTGGTGACTTTCGCAATGTCTACGCCATCCCGTTCGCTCGTAGTGCCGTCTTGGATTTGTAATGTTGACTACAACTACCATGATGCACTGCAGGCATGTATATAAAGGGAACTTGAAATTCACTAAACGAATGTTTCTCCCACTTCAGTATTTCTTCGATTCCATTCATCAACAAGAAACGAATCATCACTATAAGACTTGTTATTGTTTTCCGCGGTAAGTATCGTTGTCCGACTTTGAAATTTCGCTGTCTGACTCGCTACTAAACAAAGAAGAAGACGAATAAAATTGAACGTCTTCCAGAGAACCATCGGTTCGTCGAGAACATCGCTTGTCAGCGTCATGAATCGTTACCATGGGAACGACGTCATCGATGGACAGAACAGAATTGCCAATATCGTTTTTTATGCCATTGAGCAATCCCAATACATCGGTGAGAAATAAATTATCTCCATCATTAAATGCAGAGTCCTCGTCTCCTTCTTCTAAAGAAAGAGCATTGGTAACCTCGTCCTCAAACGTCACGGCAGTTGACGGCCTTTGCCACATTACTTTTTGAAGAATTTTAATCGCTGCCACTTTTGTCTTCTTGGTAGCTTTCTTAGTTTTCATTTTTATAAGTTTCGAAAGCTCTAAGTCTTCAAGTCCTTCGTGTCCTTGTTCACGAGACTCTGTGTAGGCGTCATTAAGTATCGCCAAAAACATGTTCAGAAAGATCATTATAATCGTTACCATGTACGCAAAGACGAAAAATGGTCCAATGATGATACTGACTTCTTGCAGTTCGTGGAAAGGTGCTTTGGCGCCTATAAGCATTAACAAAATGGAGGTGAATGCTCGAGAGATTGAACGGTATTCATAAACGTTTCTCCCGAACGTGAGAGCTGTAAGTGTGACGTATGCAGTTATGATCGTCATAAAAACGAAGGTGAAAGACACGCAATACTGCGAGGCAATGGCGAGTGTCATTCGCATTTGAATAATGTGCGGATTAAAGCGAATTATTCTCAAAAGTTTCATCGTCACTAAAAATACAACAAATGCCAACAACGTCACTTCGAGGTCTGACCATAATGTAATACTGTCCATGCTCCAACTTTGAAATGGGTTTTCCTGGACCTTGGCGACGAATTCGCTGGTGTAAGATTCTTTCAAGAAAAACATAGCTAATGAAGCGAGCGAGCTTGCTAAAAGAACCATTTCTATCCAACTCCACGGATTTTTGAAATGTGCGCAGCCATGTTGGTATATCTTGCCAATTTCGGTGGCCACACAAAAGAGAATAAGTAACATAAACAGTAGCTGGCAAGTCTCGTAGATGCCACGGAAATTCGGGTCTTTTGGCGAGTAAATTGTCAAGGTTTTGACGTGTGTTACTGCGTTTGTACCGCCGCTTGGAAACCTCTCAAACAGAAACTTGACAGCACTGAATAAAGAACTGGTCGGCTCATAAATGTTGAATTCTATGAAGACGGCAGCGGTCATGTTATCGATCCAATCATTCATTTCTAAGTTGTCAATCACCTGTTCAGCATCGTCGGTGTTGTAGCCAATGTCAGCAACGTAACCGCCACCCGAATAAGTTGACATCAAACCCTGGAACGATGACGTCTCTATCTCTTCGTCCGTCTTGTAACGCCAGGGCCTGGGACAGAGAAATAATCGTTCGAACTGTAATTCGAATACGCTGGAATTGTGGATTGGAATCCATTTCCGCAGGTGATATCTGGTCCTGTCTTCAGTCGTTGCACTGAAGTGGGGAATACAACGGGAAAACCGCTGGACGATTTGCGGCTCAATGTCAATTACCTGGCAGTTAGGATCTGAGAAAGATAAAAGTTTAAAATATATGTTGTTACTTCGTGGCGATATTGAAAACATCTCTCATTAATTTATGAGATGACTGTTTTGGCATGTTTAGAGTGGACGTTTTAACATGTGATCTCATCGAATTCAATTCATGAAATAAGCCATTATAGCCATATTCCAAAATGTCTGCCAATTTAAAATTATTTTGTATATGGTAAAAATTATTTTGAATTATCAACTCAAAAATTAGGTTAGTGAGGCTAATTTTAATGCATACAAAATAATTTTAAATTGGCAGCCATTTTGGAATAGGGGCTTTTCTCGATATTGAATTGGACCTACGTACAATTCCACTTTCGGAAACTTGAAAGTTGATCCTCGTAACTACTTAATTAGTGTTTACACCCCCTTTTCCCCTGTCAATGTTGGTAACAGGCAAATCACACTCATGTAGCGGTTCTTAAATGTTTTGTCGACATTGAATAGGGTAGGGAAGAACAAGATGTGTCAAAAACTAAGTGTTTCAACAACTATGACCGGGATTGTAGCTTGTAATGGAGGCTAATGCGGGGGATATCCTCGCTTTAGCCTCCATTGCATACCAGGTCCAGTTCAATTCAAAACACGTCTATTCTGATCTATGTACTGTCTGCATGAAGGCGGCACTAATTTTCTCTTAACTTTGTTGCATGATTTCGAGAGGAAAAAAACATATATACCTAGAGGGACTTTTTTAAAGACAAAGATCACTGACAAATTCGAACGTGCTACAAAAAGACCTTTGAAACGTTGGTATAGAATATTTTATTATATTATATATATTATTTGTATCACATAAGACACTCACCCCTTTTAAATCTCTTTTGTCTGAGTCTCGGCATCCCCACCATAAAAGCCTCTCTGTTACCGATAAAACCTTCCTTGTACGAAAAAGGCCTGCCGTTATACCACGTGACGTCATAAAGGCCTGGTACGAGTTTCTCTCTCGTCCAAATCCAGAACGATTCTATGCTATTTACCTGTTAAATAAAAACGATCACATCCACAGCTTGAAGTAAACAATCTAGCATAAATAAGAAATTGATGAGTCTCATTACAGTGTAATTCGTTAAAGGCTCATGGCCAGGAATCTATTTCACTGGCCGAGGAGAACTGGGGCGTGAAATCTATTTCACTGAAATATTCTTAAAATCGGCGTATCAGACATTACCGGTTTTCTCCAACCGTGAAGTAATAATAAAAGTTTTTACTACGTTTTCGGTCATTTATTCACTACAGGCTGCCAAATTTGTCGCGCATTTATTTATATTTTCGCGGCCATTTTTATCTTCGCCAATAATGGCCTTTCTTATATAATCCATCATCTATTGTCTCCATTAGACCAGTCACAAACCCTGTATTAAAAGAATGAACTAGTACTTGAGAGCAAGATGGCGGCAAGAAAACAAAAAATATTGTGAAGCGAAGACAGTATAACGAGCGGACATTTGCGAATGCTTCAAGTCATCACGCTACCGTGTTGTTTATATTACGACCTGAACTTTTACCTTTATTGTCGTGAGATGGGAAGGACGAGGATGCATTTTCTATTTCATGGTTTCAACTAAATGTGACGGAGGCTGTAACTTGAGCACTACTACACTTAAAATTTAAAACTCGTCTAGATTTACCTGTGTCCTGATTCGCCCTTATTCTTGGAGATTTTCCTCGAAGATTACTTATGTGATTCAGTATTTTTGCGGAAGTTTCGGGCGTTAACCTTTCGGCAAGGTTTGCTAGAAGTGCTGCAGTTTAGTTTATTTACTATATCAACCGCAATAGGTAATAATAAACTAAGTATTTTACTTGTCCGTAGACGCAGAGCGATAGTTAAATGCAGAACCTATTCCCCTTACAAACAAACAAACAAAAATACAAACCTTCTCAAAGTTTGTGAAGACATGCTTGACTGCTTCTGTGAGTCGGTACCTCTTACTGTCACGATTGCCATAACACACCATCATTAGAAGAGATATGAACAAAATAAAGATGGCCATCTCTGTTATTGTCTGTATAAGTCTACTCTTTAAAACGCTTACAGTGCGCACCTTGTGCAGTTCTTCGTCTCTCGGAGGGTAAGATATGATCTTCTCATCCATTTTTTGATTGGAGTGACCCTGTCCATGAATCTCGTCGTTCTCGATCGGCTTTTTGATGATGAGTGACAGCAGCGATACAAGAATCACCACTTTAACTGGCTGAATCAAGATCACATCCTGGAAAAACGAGATCATGACGGACGTAAGCCACTGATTGGCTACATTCTTCCCCCACATGAGGCTGTAGAAAACTACGAAAGCCCCCGACACCAGTGACGTCATCAGACATAGTGCCCAGCCAATGTAAACGCAGCAATGAGGGAAACAACCAATCTGTTTCGCTTCATTTTCTCCGTATTGACTACTTTCGCTTTCTGTGGAGGCGGATGGTTTTATATTCCTAAATATTGCAACAACAAGGACGTTGACAGGAATGGAAACTAAACCACTTTGAAGTCCAATTTTTATCTGACTCCACGATAGCTGAATAGGACCGAGCTTAAACGTGTCTCCGACCTCAGAGCCCTGTTTGTAAAACATCGCGTTGGTAACCATAGTTGCAAACAAGATTGATAGGCAGCACGAAAGACGTTGACAACGGGTGAAAGTGTTGTGAGGAGCTTTAGTGAATAGTGACAACCATAAATGCTTCTCGCCGAGAGTTTTAGCTCCTCTGAAATAAAAGAGATTACTAAAAGACAAAGATTCATTTTTGCCTGCGGAAACAATCTCTGCTTCGATCTCACCGTCTCCTTTCTCGAGAGCAAGCCATCGGTTTCCGAGAAAATACCACTTCTCGTCAGTTGCATTGCAGGTGACCAACACCTGGTGGAAAAACCACGTCGGACTTTCCCCTGAATTGTCGTGCCAGATTTTAATTTTAAACAAGGAGCCGATGGATTCTGGAAGATGAAGGGTGAAGGTGTTCACACTGCCTCGCGCGAAAAACTTCTTACTCAGTTGACTCTGTGTTAACAGGATGGGAGGCGTGCAGCCATTCTCGCCAAACAAGATGATGGTCACGTTTGCTGTGGTTCCGCAGTTTCTCCAGATCCCTGTTTGGATCGAGATGTCGTAAGTGTGCGTGCAGTCTCCTCCCGTCATCAGATGGATATTTGGCGCAACCTTGAAAACAAAAGTTAAAATAAAGAATTGAAGAGCCTTTTCACTTTCATGGGAAACCAATAATTGGCATTACTTGGTATGAATAATCTTCCATAACCCTTTCAGGCCCATGCTACGAAATAGAAATACTCTTACTCATCGAATGCCAATTCTAATGTGAGAGTTATTTAAAATATGTACAATATGCATTACCTTGGTGTGGGAGATGCGTTGGCCTAATGGTTAGCGCGTTGGACTACGAAACGAGCGGTCCGGGCTCGAGCGCTTGCTGGGGTTATTGTGTTGTACTCTTGGGCAAGACTTTCTAACTCTTGCAGTGCCACTCTCCACCCAGGAGTACAAATGGGTACCGGCGACCAAAAGCTGGGGGGGTAACCTGCGGTGGACTAACATCCCATACAGGGGAATAGCAATGCTCCTAGTCGGCTTCATGCACAGAAACCTGGATAAGCTCTGGTGGTGTGAGCCAGTCCAGTTGTTTGCCAGAGTGCGGCTTTACATTACCTATGTATTACATTGACCATAAGCTTTATTTACCTCAATGTTATCTTTCTTATCAACTCTCCGTGCGATAACAAGACCAATGGCGTATAATCCAAACACCATGCACACGAAGGACAAGACCACGTAGTTTCCAGTCTCCCCCAGATTCCCAAACTCAGCGAAAACTTTGTCAAAGTCGATTGGATTTGGCGCCACGAACAAGTCTCCACCAAATGCGGACAGGTGAGTGCATAAACAATGAAGTTTAGCTGCTGTGGCCTTACTGCCAACCTTGACAGAGACAAAAGAAAAGGAGAGTACACTGATGTTCATTCAAACTTGATATTTTTTCAGTCTAATAGCTAATATTATCAATAACGAAATCCCCGTTTCTGAATAGTTTTCCACACGCCTATTTATTACGTAATTGGAGCGCGATCACGTGGGTATCCAATAACAGGTGACGGCCAATTTGAACTTCAAAGTTGATCTCTGTTATTGGTAGCCTGCGAGCGCAGACGTATTTCCGGCTCGAGTTTCCACGTCTGCGCTCGCAGGCTATGTTATTGGACACCTATTCGGTTCTTTCTGGCTGTGTCTCTACCGTGTTTCTGCTGATGGAATTTTACTAAAAATATGGCCTATCAGTATTCCTAAACTCAAATTTTGTTATCGATCAGTACGATTAATTGGCAATTGAATCTCGTACAATTGAGGGAGTAATCATGCTCGTAATTTCAAATTAAAAAAATACTCACCTAATAATAGTCACTGAATTGTACTCCGCTCTTTCCAATTACTATTACATATGACTGTCGCATGCGACATGCTTAAAACACGACTATTATAAGGTCCCCTTTATGCATTGTCGAGCCGGAAATACGTCTGCGCTCGCAGGCTACATGTCATAGGGATGTCGCAGGCTTGTTGCATGCGACATCTGTAAGCAAAAACTGTAAAATTTAAATTGGCAAACTAGACAATACTGAATTGATAGAGGGGCATACACCAACACTCACAAACGGATTGGACTTACAAACTGATGGGATTCACAAACTGATGATGGCACTTATAAACTGATGCCAAACAAACTGATGGTACTCATACCTTGCATCCTCTACTAGTCCACTCTTCCTCCTCCACTGCCCAATACATGCACGCTCCCATGGTGACAAACAAATCATACATTACGTCAGTACCATTCTGAAATTCTGATTTCAGAGTATTGTCCGCAGATGGAGGGTCCTTCACCTCCACGCATGACCGTTTCTGACGACGACCGTTCTTATCAAAACATGATCTCTTGGCACGCGTATTGTTTCGGTTGCTGTTCTTTTCAACGGATTTAACAACGTAACGAATACCAAGGAAGTGGAAACCAGCGTGTCCAGTTATTTTTGGTGAAACAGTAAACAGGTAAGGATCTGACAAACAGTTAAAGAACCCATCGCTTTTCGTATAGTTTAAGCAAGAAGAAAAATTCGGGACAATTGTTTCAAAGTTATTTTCTGCCGGAGTTGGTCTTATTTTGTACCTGACGTAGATCTCGAGTTCCACGTCATTTGACGGTATGATCCTAATACCAGCCTCCGCATCTCTATAGGGGAGAAAGAGTTTGTGAAAGCGCATATTTTTTATTGATTTCGGAGGGCTTGGCTTCACAAAAAACTCTCTCTGAGCCTGCTGTGTCTTTTCTTTCTCTTCTTTTTCCCGCTGCCAGTTTTTGATAAAGATTTCCACGGGTTTCTTGAGTCCCTCCACATGAAGAGGTTTGCCAGAGGTGACGTTCTTTAAACTTACATCAAGAACAGAAGATCTAATATTTCGGGATTTCGGATGCCATGTGTAAGGATTCACTTTAAATGACACAAGCTGAAAGAACAAGTAAGACAAGTACAAATATAAATGGGTAGATATGTTTTACTATAATATTTTAATCTCCACGCATGCAGTCTCTCGCAAATTTTAAAATTGCAGAAAATATCTGGGTCATTGAGTTATCAACCAATCAATCAATCATTCAACCAATAAATCAATTAATCATAAATTATTACACCGCAATTAAGTACTTTTGAGTGTGATTTCAAATCATTAATAAATATAAAAAATAGCGGTGTGATGAACAACATACATTGCTGAAGTGTCAAATTAGTTATATTTCCTAATTTGAAATACTTATTCTTCTTATAATACGTATAAATACGCGTTAAATTTATACAATACAAATTATTGAATATATGCTACATTAATCAATCGAACAATCACTCAATCAATTAATCAGTCAGTCAGTCAGTCAATCAATCAATCAATCAGTCAATTAATCGATTGATCGATCGATTTCCAATCTATCAAATAGTTACTAGAATCGTCCTTTTGTCTACCCATACAAATGTAGTTAATAGAACGAAATGGTTATGAACCCCGGAAAGTTCTATGTTCTATGTTTTTGTTCGCTTTTTTGGCCTTGACCGTGCACAAAACCTTACAAAATACAATAGGTGTTTACGTGTGTTCAAGCAACTAACCAATAGAAACGTTTCGGTTACGTGAGTCTTACGTATTAAATCAACCATCGCAAAGCAAAAGATTGTGCACAGTCGTGGATCTTCCAACATAAATCTTGGCCTCTTTGTTTGCTCATTTGACGTTTACTGGGCTTCATAACTTGATGTTTACTGGGCTTCATAATTTGTAATAGTGTTAGGCGCAGTTAAATATTTTTATAGAAACTGCGCGGTATAAGTTATTAAAGTTATAGTTATAACCATTTCCCTCTATTAACTATGGTATAACCGGTAGCGTTAGAGCGATTTTCAATTGAGTATCGAAAGTAATCCGAAATTGGTTTTGCTTTACTACTACGTTCTGTGATTGGTTTAAAAAACTCGCGCCACCTACTCAACCAATCAGATGCTAAACCAAAACCAATCATGGTTTTGGTTTGGTTTTGGTTTTGGTTTTGGTTTTGGTTTTGGTTTTACGACACTCAAATGAAAACCGCTCTAGTCAGTCACTTGGTAATTTCACATTTGAGTACCTTAACATCAACTACGGTGTTTTCGTCTAACATGTCCCCTGGAAACAGATCCTTGGCATCAGGTAACTGGATCCCGCTTTCTCCTTTGAGTAACTTACTGACTTTCATTTCAGTAGCTTTCTCGACGCAGGCGGTTAAGTTAATGTATGGAGTAGTAATTACCGTAGGGTTTTCACAAAACCCTTCTTCCTCTATCGAATTTACAAGTTCCACACAATCGTTGGTAATTTTCTTACCCTGAAAAAAAAATAAAGGGATGATTAAAAACAGCTGCAAACGCTCTGCCATTGAACTTTGAAGCCACTTGGAGCTGGTTAGTTGTTCACATGTACGATTACATTATCCCAAATTCATTATATCACGAGTACAATAAAACTCGCAATTGACCAGCTTGCCAAGTCTTCATAGCTCAGTGGTAGAGTATTTGCACTGGCAAATGTCATGGGCTCGAATCCCATAGAGGCTTACACTCTTTTTTTTAATAAGAACCATGTTTATAAGAACGTTGAGGCTGAGATTGGCCAAAATTTTAAGAACATGCTAAGAACATAGCCAGGTTGAGACTTAGCTAAGAACATTTTTATTCACTTGTTTCTTGCATCGAGCTCTTTTAAAATACAATATTCCATTATCCTTAATTTCAAAACATTAACAAAATGTAACATTTCAAATGTCTCAGTGAATACGCAGTTCAAATGATCTCAAAACACTTGAATGCAATTTGTTATAGTCAGACAGCATGATATGGCAAACATGTATAAAAACCGCTAATATGAGGCTGTGTTTTGGTCTTTATATAGGTTTTCTGCAGAGTTTTCTGGGTTTCACGTTGGAATCTTTTTTGTGTCTGAAATTCTATGCCATTTAAGAACATGTTAAGAACGTTTTCAGGCTGAAATCGCCCCAAAAATAAGAACATTCGGTTTTGGTTCAGCCTCAGCTCCAAAAGTATACGTTCTTATAAAAAAAAGAGTGTATTTATATTCATCAGGCTTTCTTTGCAATTGGACAAATTGGTAAATAACTGAGAAGATCTCACAATATCTCGGTTTAAAAAGCCTATTTTGATGGAATATATAACAGGCTTAGGGGACAGTGAAAAATGTGAAATGTAAAAGGTGTACCGAATATATCGATATGGAAGACTTACCAAAGTTTTCCAGGCAGGCATTCGCAAAGAGGTCTAAAAAATTAAGATTTCCGAAGATTGTCGACAAAGTGACGACAAGTTCCGAAATACTCCCAAAACGTCTTAAAATCTTAGTTTTGTATAAATTAATATTATGCATACATTTCAGTCCATACAAGGAACCCGTGACGTCAGTAAAGTACAACTCACCATATTTTTATCGATATTAACATCCGCATTTGCACTGCCCGCGTCTTTAGACGAAGACGCTAAAACATTTCCAATCCCCGTCACAAGGTTCAAGTTGATCTGTTTACCAACTTGAAGCTCCTTTGTCGCGCTGCTGTTCATCTTTTGCAAGAACTTTGTTGTTTTTCGTAATAATGTTATTGCATTTCCCTATGAATAAATGAACATATAAAACAATAACAACAAAAACAAGTAATATAAACAGGACAGATTATGTTTGTCTGCTGTGATTGTCCAGGTTGGTGAATACTCTTGAAAAGGACTGGTTGTTGGTGTGGGGTGGTGTGGTTTCTGAAAGCTTTTTGGACCCCATCATCTGTTACCTTTATTTTATACTGCTTAACCCACTAATGATTAAGCGTCGTGACTGCCATATCTACTAACAACTCAGTGAGACTGGCTCCAGGCAAGCAATAGGTCAGTTACCAGCATTGAGCAATTAATTATTTTATCTTGAGTTGAATCAGTCTCTTCTGCGATGGAATACCAGAATACTAAGCTGTTTTCACGCGAGCTCAACAAAAAAGTACATCACCCTATGGTTCGTTGGCCACCCCAAGCATGTCCAATACTCACCACTTAACTTGTTCAAGTCGTCGTGAAAGTTAAGATTCAAGTCGTGCGATTCATACGACTCGTACGTGCGAGTCAGGTAAAAAAAAGTAGTTTTACGAGTTGGTAGAAGTAGTGAATGTGATGCTAATGCATTTCATTAAAGAAGGGGCCTAGTCAACTAAAACGAGCTGTACGACTCGTACAACTGGAGTGGTGTGGTGAGTATTGGACAAACATTGGCCTCCCTGTCTCGAAATACATGGGTATGCACTCAGTTGAGAAGCGCCTGGAGTGGTGTGGCTTTAAAGGGTAATTCTGTGTGGCAATCTTAGTCAGGGCCTGGAATAGCAGGATTAATGATCATAACGTACCTGCGCACTCTGGGGGAGAGATTGGTCAACTCGTTTGGTTGAGTAAGCAGTAATGACAGCCACTTTTGTCACAAGGTTCAGCCGATCTATTTTAACTCCAGACATTATGTCTAACACAGAGTCCTTAAACTGCAAAACACAGATGAGGACAAGAAATACAATTAGATAGTACGTTTTAACATATAAGAAGAGTTGCGAGAGATTTTGGAGTGCGCCTGTGTAAAATAGGTTTGACCTCTACTTTCAGTTGCTTTGGGATGAGGCTGGATGAGCTACGCCGTACTGTCGACTGCTACTGTTGCACAGTCATTAATTTTATTCGGTGTTTAAGGGCTATCAAGCCAAACAGCACACACTCATGATCAGCTCTAATTACTGTATTTTTGCTGCAAGTATAAAGTTGAAGGTGGAATTGCTACAGTCACTTGTCCAAATTTCCAACCCCTGTCTTGTAAAATGTTCCTTTTTCTTTATTACCTGGTGATAAATATATCCCTTCGCAGTCTTGCTCCATGAAGAACATCCCTACCTACCTATCACTATTTTCGCTACCAAAAAAGTTTCGATAAGCGTAGATCTTACCGTTTCATCTTGTTTTAGCTTTTCGTTGTCATCAACCACGGAGAGAATTGTAATGGCCATATCGGCTGCTTTGTCGACATCGTTGCCCTGAACAAGGTTTCTCATTTCATTCTGTGCTTCTTTAATAAGTTTCATCAGAGCTTCAGAGGCAGGTGGAGGTCTCACCTATAGAAACACAGGTAGACAAATAAACACAATTCAATTGGATTCCAGAATACAAAATTAGATTGGATTTCAACAACCAGGGTTTGAGTCCTAGCCCATCTCAGGAAGGAGAACAAGGGGATAGCCCCACCCTTTCCCATTGTGTTGAAAGAATGGATAAGGCAGCCTTGCAAATTTCCTTTGCAAGGAAAATGACATGTTTAGCCTGCCCCTTCTACCTTTTTAGGCACGTGTGGGTCCGACACTAATAAATTAATTAATTTTACAGTGCTCAGTTCTATCTGTATCATTTTTTTATTGACATAATTGCTGCATGAGGCCTTACGACAAAAGTCTGGAGGGGGGAGGATTTGCGACAGCCAAGCAGGTTGTTTCATGCTACGGGACTGAGTTAAGGAAAAGCGTGATTTGCCACTGATAATGTAGATGTTAGAAAATGTTACCGCTTCTGAGTAACTACCGTGATGATGCTGTGGCTAATCGTTTTATCCGTATCTAAACCCGGGGGAGGGATGCCAACGGGGTCGTGACTTTGGGACTCCTGATCAAAAACGGGCTATTGAAATTTACTAAATTTCTAGAACGGGGTATTAAAAACTGGCCTATTTCTAGAACGGGGTCCAAATTTGGAGACCTGGGCGGTACATACCCACCCAAAACATACCCGAGTACCCCCCCCCCCCCCCCCCCCTGTATCTAAATAAGATTCGCTACCCGTGCAGTCCTTTCATTATTTCTGAAGTCAGTCTTACCTTCATTTTGATCACCACCGTTGAGAACTCTCCATAAGCGTCGATAATTTGAAGGTCCAGAATAAGCTCGTAATCCTTAGCAGGGTTCCCTACAGGGAGTTTACTCGTCACGTTGCCAACATTTCCGTCTTGAATAATAATTGTACTGGAGCTGAATGTGTATTTGAAAGCATAGCGCAGTGGAATATCTTTGTCATACCAACCCAGGCAAGTGATGTAAAAGTTTGTAAGGATCGCACTGCCTTCTCTCGGATTCACTTTACAACCCGTTTCTGCACTCTCTACGAGTTTCGGAGGTGCGTTTACATTAAATGTATAAAGTATTTGTTGCTGGAGTAGCCCCTTGTGATCAATCGCTTTGACCTTGACTTGAAATTTTTGCCCTTCTTTTATCTCAATAAACGCATCGAGTCTTGGTAAATCGAACCGCGTTGTCTTTACACTAGTTCTCGCCAAGCCAGTTAAGTTCTTAAACTCACGCCAGGTGGATATGCCTTGGTCGTTGGTCGAAAGGATGCAAAAGGTCCACGAAAATGTGGCCGTTGTTACACACGGTCGGTTAGCACAAACCACCTGAAGTGTGAGGAGTTGCTTAGAACTGACTTTCTTCGCACAATTATTGATGCATCTGAAAATACAACAGTATTACATTGTGAACCAGATCAGAAACAAGAGATATGTGTAGAATAGTACGCAACAAATGAACCAAATTAAATGAAGCGAGGATGGCTGAAGATGACACCTACAATCTTGGACAATACCTGTTGAGACAAACCAAGCTTACGCACTTTATACAAGTCGGGAGCCTAATATATCACACACAGAAAAATAATATTTCCCCACTCCTCTTAATCGATGTCATTTCCAGAAATCGCGGACATTTTGCGCCCGTGATTAATTGTCAGCGGCATCTCATTTTCAAAATGGCGGCCATCAACAAACGCTTTTTTACTTGCATGAAACCAAGCCTGGCCTAGTAATTAGGGGGCCTGGATACTAGTTTATATCCCGTGAAACATCACGACAATAAATAACAAACAAAATGGCGACGAGATGCGAAGAAATTTTTTTTGAGTTTTCCTTCCAAAATGAGTCACTCAAATATGGCGTTCGTTCGCTGGACTACAGACGGGAAAATGAAGGAATTATCTGTGCATTTGGAAAGATCTTGCAGGGCAAAAATCCTTCCTTTTACGGCGGATTTGGACACATCGAACTTCACTGAAAGCATATCGATTCGTGAACCTTGCCTTCATTAAAGGGTTCATCTTATAATCGACGATTATTTGGCATGACTTCGGCAAGATTTTAAGAGAATGTATGGAGATATGGATATCTGGCAAACCGGATGAAAGTGATCACCTCTGGAAGTAAGTAAACCTGTATTTGTGTGTCCATTTTTTAGTGAGATGAGTAGATTCCACAGTGCCTAACTCATTTCGAATCGTGAACTGATGAGCTGCAAGCTCATAATTATTATATTTTAAAAACAATTCATATCTTCATACATTTTCTTATACGATTTTGCCGCCATTGTGGCCTTATTGCGCTTGCGCGGCCGCCATTTTGACCCAAATTTCTGGGTATAGTTGTCTTTAAAGGCTTAAAATATTGTGGCGTACACATTCAGACCAAAGCAACATTGAAGTCTCAACAGTATTGTCTAAGATTGCAGGTTGTGAAGGCGAGTGACTATAACGTTAATTGGTAATCGAGTAAAATGTGTTCGGATTCTGCAAAAATCTGGATAGTTGGAGTTTATAAATAGAGAAATTCATGCCAAGCAAAATAAAAAATACATATAATTCAGTAACACAAGCTGCTCGGGAAAATTCTACGTTATCCCAACACGAGTAGAGCCCATGAACTTTTCCGAGTAGCTTATTTCTCATTGTGTTTGTCCAAACTTAACATATACATGTACCATCATTTTTTCCATACTGTATCATGCATTTGTTACCGTTTCGATAAATATTCCTGAGACCCTTGAATGTACCTAGCCGTACATGTGTTATTTTACAATTCAGGCAATGTTTACTGATTAACTCACCGAATGTGAAATGGCATTGCGGGCTTGATTTGTAACGCATGCTCGGTATAAGATGCTCTGATGTCTTTTGTCACTGTCAAGCGAAAAAAGTAAGTACAACTCGACTTAAGTGAATCGACATCGATGGTAACAAGTCTTTGATTGGAGAAATCAGTGTCAGTCTCATTGGTAATACCAAAACAAGGCTCCACCTTGGCTTTGGGAAAATATCGACATGTTCTTTGGCATTGCCAAATGAAATGTAATCCTCTGTACTGAAGCCATTGGGACGCTGGATCGTACGAACCGGAGCCATCTATCGTGACATTTCCTGCTCCCCTTGCAACTGACGCAGGTCCCACGATCTTAACAATTAGAGCTGGCTTGCGGATTATTAAAAATCCGAAATCATAACTCGACGTTTCTGGAACGTTGTCCGACACTGAAACTTCTACTGAGACGTACAGGACACCGGGGCCAAAAAGCCTCGGTCTGAGCGTGATCGTGTTCCTGTCTGTAACTCTTTTCATGAGAAATGGCGAGAAGTAAGTCGTTTCGGGGTCGATGCGAGAGAACATCCATAGATACTGCGTTTGGCTTGATTCGGAACAGTTGCTTGTGACTATAGTTCTTAACTTAAATGACCCTTCGGTTGTCAATACGATATCTGATTCAGGAAGATGATGCTTTAGCTGCACATCCACAATGGGAGGTCCGCAATTGCATGTAACTAAAATAGGAAGGATATATGAATATTAGTAACCTAATGGGAGGCGAATGGTATGGGGAGCAATTGGTGGTTTTCATCAACATTACAAAAACTGTTTGCTTGTATGAATAACATCAGAAAATTAACAGGTAAAAGAACTGGCAGAAAGAAACTTTTTGTCCAAATTATAGCTTTGTGGCGTTTTTCATAACCGAGTTATTGCCAAACTAATTTTCAGAAATACAGTGCTTAGTATGCCGCCGCCATCTTGGTGCCCTTCTCTGGGGCACCAACATGGCCGCCATAAAATTGCACAAAAAGTAGAGTATATTCTACGTTCAATATCATTAGCTTTCACTTCAAATCTGTTTAGACACCACTTCTAAATTATTATCACGTCTGAAAATTTAAAAATGATATAAAATATCCGTTTTTTTGTGACAGTTCATTAAAACGTTCATCCGGGACATCACAAATTTCAAATAGCTTTATTTCCAAAGGAATCACTGGATCGATACCAAACTTTGCATAGAGATTAATGCGGATTTCAATGTCTAGAAGATATAAAAAGAATAGCTTTGTAGGATTAACAGTTTAGATTTTAGAATTTTGATGACGTCAGATGAAAACAAAGAATAATGGTCTTAAGTTGTGAGCCGAAGGAAAGGGAAAGAAGACACTTATTAAAAATATGAACAAATGGATAAAGATGGATACAAATTAAGGATAATAAAGATGTCATTACAGAAAAAGCATTTTCATCTTCCAACTAAGGCATGCATGAGAGTCTGGATGGGGTTTACTGACTGAACTGACAAATGGCTAAAATTTTAACTGACAACTGACAAATAGCCTAAAATTTAACCGACAACTGACATTTGGAACAAGGTTAACTGACAACTGACAACAGGCTTGGAAGATCCTAATATTCTTTAAACCCTTTAAAAATAATATTTTTCGGTTATTATTTATGTGTTTTACGACCCGAATCAGCAAGGAAGGAGACTAACAGCAGACTTGAATTTCTTATCTCAATATGAATCATTTGCAATTTCAACGTGACAACATGACATATCTGTTACATGATCCTCAATTTATGGTGGCCACGCGGTCGAAGGAAAGATGTCTGCTTGCGGCGTTAGTCATAAAAGCAATCGTGGGATTTTATCGTCTCGATTCCGATACGGCTTTCGAGCGGCACCGAAGCCGCATTCCTATTAATGATGATTTACGGACGGTGCAGTTTCTGAAGCCAAACATTAGATATAATGTTTAGGCCTAAAGGAATGTTCAAGGAACCAGGAGAAAAACAGAAAATTTCGCCATCACAACAAATGCACAGTGGCAACTAGAGCTGCCAAGTCTGCTCGTTGACGAAAAATTCAGCGAATTAAACGGTATGGTTGCTTTTTAATTTCGAATTTTTATATTTGTCACGGTTATTTATTTTTTGAATGCCTGGCTCAAATACCCGGGGGAGGAGAGTACTCCCTGACATTTTGGTGGGGGTGTGCGGCCTGCTTCTTGAAACACTTACCCTATTTCAGACCAGAATATGTGATTTTCCATACCCTAGTTCAGGCCTGACCCAAAAATCAATACCTTTTTTCAAACCTAATACATGGCTTCACTCCCCAGGAGTGGGTTCTGTTTGCGTAAATATTTGAGAAGGGCTTCAAATTCCCCCGATGTTAATGGCAAAAAATAGTTTCGTCTAAAAGCAAAACCAAATTCCTGGCAAGAGTGCACAAAACATACCCTATTTCAGATCAAAATAGTCAAAATCTAACTCCTATTTCAGACCAAAATTGCCTATATAAGGGAATTTGCGGGGAGGAGGATAATCACTTTTTCTCAATTCAAACCGGCATAACTTAGCCAATGATCCCGGCATCTTTCTGGTTGTGTAGAGCTTAACGAAACCTCCATAAAATGTGCAAAATAGCCGAACGGTGTTTCCGATTGGTTACTTTAGACCACGTGATGTCATGTGCGGAGTGTTGATAGACCAAACGCGACTCCTACGGTTCGTGACATTGGTACATTTGCCGTTCTCTATTAAATTTGGTCTTAATTCTGACCTACTCTTCTTCAAGTATCTTTCTAACGGGCAATATGTTGTATTATGAGGAGGATTTTCAAGTAGAATGGAGACTTCGACTGTGTCTTCATCCGATTGTGCCGGTTCAAATTTTAAGAGGTCAAGTTTGGTTTTCGGCGTGTCAGGCTTTCGCCCTGTATAGTGTGGCACCTCCTTAATTTGCGATGCTTTAACGAGCTAAGACCTAAGACTTGAAACCTAAGACCTAAAACCTAAGAAAGGCTTTCTAAGACGCCCAGCCGAGAAACACGAAATTGATGGGGTCTTCGTTTTGAATACAAATTAATAAATTAATAAGTTAATAAATTAATTAATTCGTTAATTAATTATAAAAAGAAAGAAAGTGTTCATTTCTGGTATAATTTTTATTTATTCATAAGGAAAGCCTTCCCGATTCAATAAATAATTACCTCCGTTACGTTCAAACTTAACTGAGGGGGTCTAAAATGGACCACAAACGGTTATTAAGGTTCTTAGTTAATTATTAATAGCCGTTTAACTGACAACTGACAAATGACCCAAAATTTAACTGACAACTGAGAAATGGCCTAAATTTAACTGACAACTGACATTTGGACCCCCCCCCCCCCCCCCCCATCCAGACCCTCATGCATTGATAACTTTAAAATTAGTTAATATCCTATTTCTTCTTAAAATATTGCTGCATAATAATACATAATATTTTTGTTTCGTCAATCAGAACTGGATGAAATCCAAGAATAAATAATATAATAATTATCAACTAGGGGTACATTTCCTCGTGTACCACCAGATTCGCGGAACTAAAACAGTGGGGATATTTGATATATGAAGTTTACGAATTGGGTAGTTAGGTTACTACTTACATGGGTATCTAATTTGTAGATAATCTGACTCCCAAATAGCGGACTCACGGATCAGTGACCTGAGTTTAGCTATAAGAGAATGAACGCTGGATGCAGTGCAGTACATGGCAATCTCTGCTGTGACGAATGTAGCTATCTGCGGGGACGGCTGAGGACTAAACAGAAAAACAATCACGACGTACACACACATTAAAAAAACGTGACAAAATAATTATTAAATTACTCAATAATTATTAATTAAATTACTGAATTTTTCGAAACAATTTTACAACAACTCTCAACTTCCCTTCGTATTGCCGAATTCAAAATTAAACAGAGCTCAGGCAAGGCAGCTTTGGGGTTAATTTATTTAGGATTAAAGAGAAAAGGCATAAAAGAAATCAAACAACGCCAAAACAGGCTAAAAGCAGGTATGATTCCAAAAATATGTTTCGCCATGGGTTCTTAATTTAAGTGGGGGTCCTGAATTACGTCGTTTGTTTGACGACTTCCAGTCGTAACGACCTCCTCGGTAAGGTGGTGTTGTATCGGTTATTTAAACTCGTAAAACAAACAAACAAGCGAACAAACAGGCACTGAGACAGACAAACAGACAGACAGACAGACAGACAGACAGACAGACAAAACTCACAAATGTTTACCTCAATCTTAAGACCTCGTTGTATAAATATCCTCCTACCGTGTTAAAATAAGAATGAATCTGAAAAGAAAAAGAAAAGGTTATAATTCAACACTTTTCTTCTTGACGCATGACCGAATTCAGTCTATGGTTGAGCTTGTTGAATATACTTGTTTGCAAGCGATGCCATGCGAATGTTTAACTGATAGATATATATGTTTTAGATTTGCTAATTAAATTGGATCACCAATAAAATGCACTGTTTTAATAACTCAGGTTAGTTTTTGACTGATAACCTGCATAGCAGGCGTAGTAAGGGGGAGGGCTGGCATCAGGGAAAGAAAAGGAAGAAGGTGGAAGCGAGAGGGAAATAACGCGTTATGTCCCTCTTCCTTCCTCCCTTTTCTTATTTCCCCTTATTCCCCTTTACCACGCCTGCTACGCAGGCTGTTTGACTGACTTCTTCCGTCGCTCTCGATGCTGCCTGTTTATATTCATCAGTCGAAGTGTTCATATGGTTCAGCGTGAATGACATGTTGTCAAACATCACCCATGCCTCGAAATAATAACCTGAAATATAAAATTAATATTAATCAATCAGACTAATAAATCGATCCATCGATGGATTGATCATTCACGCAAGGATTTAACGGAGCTACGTCACGGATGGCGCATCTTGAAAAAATTAGCCATTTTTTTCAAATTCGCCGTTCGCTATCCGTCTTAATCTTCTCCATCCTTAACTATCCTTTCTCCTGTTTGGTTTATTGTCAACTTCTTGGTATTTTTCTACTTTAGTAAACTATTATTTTGAGGCTTTCTTCAATTTAAAGGTGATTTTGCACTTCGCAAAAATGACTTAAAATATCGTGACATTGCTCCTTTAAATATGCCAGTGACAATCCAGTGGCAATACAATATACGCAGCTAGACAAAATTTATGGAAACCACGCCTAGTCATTTTTCAAAGAATTCTCTTTACCAAAAGAAAAATCCTTTTCAGATCGATACTATTATGTTCCTAAAATTAATTTGAAACTGACAAAGCAATACTGGCTGGAAGCTAACTCGGAAACCTAACGGTTAATTTAGCCTCTAGGCTCATGCATAATTTTATTGTTGCATAATACTTGATTGCTTATTGTAATATGAGCATGTTAAAGTGCCACTACGATCAAATAGTTGATATTCATTTTTTTACATTTTCGTGTACAATATGACTTTCTTATATGTCTTGCCAAAGTTCAATCCATTACGAACATTAGAAGTCATTGTTTTTGGACTTTCATTTCCGAGAATTTACGGCCTCCATTACTTGACCTTGTTCCAAGGCTGTTGCGAATTAGAATTGATGAACAAATGACATGGAAAAATAATATCAATTATATAACTAACAAGATACAAAGCTATCAGGCATCATAGCCAAATTACGACACTACTTAGACGTAAGTAACTTAAAAAGTATATACTTTACAATGATTTACCCATATTTAACATATTGTAATACTGTATGGGGAAGTAATTATTCATCAAGATTGAAAAGCCTGCATATAAGATACAGAAAAAATAATTCGCCTAATGACATTCTCAAAATTTCGAGAATCTACAAAACGTTTATTTAGGCACTAAAAATATTAGACATATTTGAACTAAACACTTTTTTGATTAGTCTTTTTATGTACTCACAAAGAACAAACACATTCCAAAACACATTTAACAATTACCTTTTACAAAATAATGATATACACCATTATAACACGAGATCAGCAATGAAACTACACGTGAAATATCATAGATTGAACAAATTATGGGAAATTCTCACTAAAAGCCATAGGTACCAAAATATGGAATGATCTACCTGACGAGGCAAAAAACTCAAAATCATATTTTATATTCAAAAGAAAAATTAAACTGATTTTACTCAATACGTAACTAGAAAACTGCTTCACCGTCTTAATTTCAATCTCATTAATTAGCATAAAAAGAATATTATTGCCATGTTATTAATTTTTCGATAGTTACAATAGAATCTGTAAACGGGGATCCCCTAGGAAAAGTTTGAGAAAACTTGCTGGGATCTCCTGCCAATAATGTCAATACTATGTAATAATGAGAATTGTAAGAAGCAATGGGGCAGACAAATAAACTTGAAAACTTGAGAGAAAATGACGTCAGATACTAAAAAATACCTCACGGGTTGAAATTATAATAACAATAAGTATAGAAAATTACATGAAGAGCAACAAAAACTTTGGACTTTTTCTTCGTGCAATTTTCTATACTTGTTGTTATTATAATTTCAACCCGTGAGGTATTTTTTAGTATCTGACGTCATTTTCTCTAATTCGCAACCAAGCCTTGGAACAAGGTCAAGTAATGGCGGCCGTAAATTCTCGGAAATAAAATTTTAAAAAATGACTTCTAATGTTCGTAATGGATTGAACTTTGGCAAGATATATAAGAAAGTCATATTGTACACGAAAATGTAAAAAAATGGATATCAACAACTTGATCATAGTGGCACTTTAAAGAAGATTGTTTGATTTATTTATTTTTGCTCATTTAATCGGTCCGTCAGTCTGTCTGTCGATCAGTCAGCCAGTCAGTCAGTCAGTCAGCCTACCAGTCAGGTTATCGGCCAATCATCAGCTAGTTAGTCGGTTACTCTGTCTGGACTCTCTGTTGGTCTGTCTTTCGGGTTGCCTGCCTGCCAGTCAGACAGACAGACAGCCATGAAACAATCAGTGAATTATCAGAATTGTGTTGCTAAATTAATTGTGCTAACAATTCGTCGGATATTTCCCATGTGTGACGAAAGACAGAAGTGTAAAAAACGTGTAATGGGTCGATACCTATTTTAACACTAACACTTTTTACCATTTTTCAAATTATCCCTTACCTGGTTGGCAGCCATAGAATTCCATTCTGAGTCCAATGTTGTTGTGCCAAGTCAAAGGCACCAAAATGAGGCTTGACGCAATAGCAGGAACCGGTAATTCGTGTTTTCGTATTCTGTTGCTGTCTTGATTTCCATCAAAATCCTGTAAGACAAATTTAAAAGCACTTGGAAAAACAAAATACTTCATTTGTTAACAAGTTCATCACGATCTCATGGAGAAACACTGTGGACCAGTAGGCAAACTGTGAGGGCAACTTGGCGTTGGACTAGCATCCCACCCAGGGGGCGTAGAAATACTCCATGTCGCTCCAAGCTATAATGGCATGAACACCGGGATAAGCTCCGAGTTGTGCCCGAGTATGGCTTTACCTTACCTATAGTTTAAAGCTAATCAGTTTTAATGAATGTAACGAACAAAGCAATAATGTATGGCATTAAAAAATTGAGATGCAATGTTATATTTAGCAGTGAGAAGAAAAGGAAGCAATAACGTAATGATAATAATAATTAAAATTTATATAGCGCAATTTCATATTTAAATGATCAAATGCGCTTTTAACATGGTTGAAAAGATAAAAATGATAATATATACAAAATTTACAAACATTGTAGTAGATAAATAATAAGAAATAAAAACTAAAACATAGAAGTATACTTTGTCCGTGAATGCATCGATACCATTCGTCACCGATATTAATAATCTCAGAATTTTCCGGTGTTGCGTTATGTCGCTCTTTTGTCTCCCATTACCCAACAATGGAATACAGTCAACTCTCTCTTAACGGACACCTCTGTAAGACGGACACCTCTGTAAGACGGACACTTGGTGTTGGTCCCTGCGCGCCATTTTTCAGCCATGTTACTGTATCTAAACTCTCTATAAGCGGACACCTCTCTAAGACGGACAGTTTGTGCCGGTCCCGATGGTGTCCGTCTTAGAGAGAGTTCACTGTAGTAAAAAAAAAAAAGGAAATATCTATGCCCGCGATTTCTTCACCAACATTGCAACAAAGTAAAAATAAATAAGTCAGATTTTGAAATATAATTATTATGTTAACATATGTTACATTAATTATGGTTAATTATGGTTGAAATCCTTTCAGAAATAAGTGAGACTTTGAAATATATATTTTAGCATAATAATAAGAATGTTACATTTATGGTTGAAATCTTTTAAAATATAATTTTTAGAAATAAGTGAGATTTTGACATTTTAGCATAATCATAAGAATCATTACATATATGGTTGAAATCTTTTGAATTTCGCATGTGTACTTATTCAGCCTTGGGTATGAAGCCAGAAGCCTCTAGAACACATTGTCATATTGTGGGTGAAAACCGCTATTCACGTATGTTTAGCATATGAAACCAACCGCAAAACAATTGCCTTTGTTAAAAGAAAGTGCTTCGTTTTTCAATTTAGTACGAACATGTCTATGTTTTGCCATCAGCTTCACCCTCAACAATTGAACTATTTCATAACAAAAAAATGTTCTCAATACAACCCACATATTTCCTAGACAAAGCGTGGCGGCGTTCTGTGTTTCTTACATACGGGGTAATGTTCATGAATTATTTCGTCCCATGAGCCCAAATTATTACTCGAACATTGTGTTCATGGTACCCCACAGAGCTACCACAAAACATACATTTCTACGACTTCTAGAAAATAAATGTGTTACTTGAATCATTGTTTAACAACCGCAAGCTAGCATCACGCTCGAATACTAAAGCAGTTAGTCATGATACAGGCAATCCTTATATATTTGGCCATTGTCAATTTTAATTATAGACTGAGACCTTCTTTATGTTCAAGGATTTCGAAACTCTTAGGGAACTTTCTAGAAGAATACAGCAATACTAAACCCGCATTGTTTTCAAATACGTCCACTGAAACCCAAGCTATTTAAATAAGTTTCACAAGTAGATGCCAAGAATACTGTGATCGTTTGTATTTATTTTCTCCACATTTGAGGGACGCTATTTTAAATGTTAGCTGACGACTTCAGGCCAGCACCACGCGACCGATACCGACGGTCCTTAGCTGTGTCAGTCTAAGTTTTGATCGACTTCTTTCAATTGGCTAGTGACTAACTTTTTTCAATCGTTTTATAAATCTTATCATGACCGGTTAACGTGTTTTTAGAAATATACTTTTTATACACCTCAGTCTTTATTTGTTACCTAATGGTTATAAATTAAAATGGTTGTAAACGTTGGATCTCACTTTTCTCAACTGATGAAGCAATATCAAATATTGTTTGTTTTATTATCAAATTACGTTTGATGTAGTCGTCTGGACGATCTTTGCGGTGCTGTTGCTAAAACTATCTAACCAGCTTTATACAAACATTAAAGTAATGAGGGAGTTATATCAGAAGACTTGTATATTTGTCTGCATTTTAGTAATTGTTCTAATTATTATTATCATTTACCTATGTCGGTCTCTTATTTTTATCCTTGACCTTGCTTTTTGAAAAACATTTACATTTCGCTATTGAACACGTTTAATACTTAGCGTAGGTAAAATATCATTATCGATATCTCACTTCATTTGATAATCAGTGGATATCAATCGATATCAAGACAGCTTAGTGATATCCATGCATCACACGGTCACTAAACGGATATTCAGTTTAATAAGCTGGTATTATATGTGAAATTACCAATTCATCTTGGTATTCAGCTGATATGTTGATAACAAAAGAGATCCCCATGATATTATAGAATATCAGTCATTCGTTTGTCTTCCGTGCAGGCCACAAAGCCATCCCATATTGACTCACGGAAAACTACGAAATTACTGAATGAAGCGATTCTAGTGGAAAATAAAAGTTTCAAGACCATTGCAATCGTAAGATAGATTTGTGCTTAAATATATATTTCCGGAGCAACGACATAAAAATATTCAAGCAATAAATGAATAAACGCAGCTATGAATTTTGTTTGTAAATTTTGTTTAGCACCGACAAACGATGGAATAAATATGCAAAATTTTTCTTCGTAAAAGAAATATTTACGCGCTCTTACTTGATCGTTGAAAGTATATAGTATGTTACATCGGATGTACATTAATCCAAATGCTTTTTATTTTTTGGCATGAATAACTTACATGTATTTAAATTTACAACTTGAAATAACGCCAGGAGGCTTTTAAATTGTAGACTATGCTCATCCATGTAAAAATAATAATAATTAGAAAAATGATTGCGTGATTGAATTTCAAACGTTCTTTTGACTGATGGCGACTAGATGGTCCTACAAACCGTCAAACCAACCATCACAATTTATCTTCACATAGCACTTAACACTTACCAAAACTTTCCCATGGACGTCCATAAAATATGCCAATTTGAGTTTGCCTGCGTACATCAAACGATAGCTGGTAACCCATTCTGCTATGGAAGCATCTCCATAGCCTTGGGTCGCAATTCCTGTAATAATCAATTCCATTCCTAGATTAATTCTAATCCAGGGTACTTTATCAGAGAAGCCATTTATGGCCCTGTATCCCGGAGGCCATATCGTTAAGTTGAGCCGGGCACGGTGAGGACCAAATGTCGAAGAATCGTTGTTGTAAGCGGAGAACGCCGAGAGTTGTTTATCCTTGATGAGACCATTCTCGAGGCCAAGAGGCATTTTGCACGCAACTGGGGAAACAGTTATGTATTTGAGAAAAACAATTAGCGTATATTGACTAATAAGAACGGAAGGTTTACAAGACAGGATTCAGGATTAAGCCTACTTACATGTACTTGGGCATTCGGAGTTTCTCAAACCATCGCTGTTGGACAAACAAAGGAATATCAATAACCACATCGATCTGAAGCTCTTCATTTCGAGACACTTTAAAGCGTTCGTTTAAACGCAACAAATGCAGCCTCGTCACTTCTGTATCCGTTCATATCTTGTGCATTATTAGCACCCCAAAAGCAATCCATTGTTTGATTAACCATTGTTGGAAATGACAGGCAAAGTTGTTACTTGTCCCGCGATTAACGTCCATCCGCGGACAGCCGAGAAAAGAGCTAAAGGCAGATAACAAACAACACGGTTATTAAAAATTTAAGAAATGAAGCATTTATACAATTTACAGAACAGCATGGATTGGTTCTATTAGTTTAGCTCAATGTTATCTGTTGAATGCGAGACAGAATTCTATGTTTATCAAAACTGTAATATATGTATAGAATTTTTGGTCAAACGAATCTTTTGCCTAGAAACTAACGTGAAGAACCGTTTATCCCAATCAGTATTTTTAAAGGCGAAACATCTGGAATGTTAATCGCGTGCTAAAAGCCAACTTAGCTCCAACAGTAAGCCAAAGTGTTTGCGACAAGAAAAGCCTTGCCTGCTTAATATATTGCTTTAATGTTTAGTTTTTAAACACGTCGCCTTCGCAAAAATCCTTTATGCCGCAAACATGGCAATACCAAAAACAAAAATCACAGTTTTGATGAGAAAAATTCATCTGCCAGCCCACAGCGGGTACGATATAAACATTTCAAAAATATTGTAGTCAGATGCTGTCAGTCGCTAATTATAAAGAGTTTGTGACGTAAAAAAAAAGTGAGATCTTTATTTCTTACATGCATACAAACTGGGATTTTCTCCCCTACGAAGATATTAAGTCCTCTTTTTCACTAGAAGGTGTTTTTTCTATAATCATTGTCATCAATTGAAATTATATTGTTTGAAATTATACCTGTTCAAATTGCCTGATCCACCTGTTAAAATGCTCATATTTATTTAAATCACTATAAGACACTGAGCCGAGAAAATGGTACATTGTTTGAATGGATGAATCAACAAATTGAATTCTCATTCAATTTGTCATATCTATGCCAATTTTGACGATAAACGCAGTGCGATTCTGTACATGTAGATAATCTGCTGAGCGCGTTTTAAAGATATATATTAAAAAGGTAAAAAACAAACAGCTTAAAAGTACGCAATTAAAATTAAATCACCGCATATGTATCCGGGTGCCTTTGTCAGTACTCGACTCCCGAGTGAGAGTAAAAGAGAACTAATTATAAGCACGGACGTTTTTGAGTCACGGACTACAATCGAATCTAGAATGTTTTCTTCTTTGGCGCGTATTATCGACTTTCGTACGTAACGTCAAGTTGAAAATGCTAAAACGAGGGCTTCCCAACTCAACTTCCCAACTTGGTGGCGGTGAAAGCGTGCCAAATTAAAGAAGGGAACATTCGCCTTCCGGTTGCCGTCCGTGTCTCAAAAACGTATGTGCTTTTTTAAAAGTTAATTAAAATTAGCTCTCTAAAATGTATCTGGTACATACGGCTGGTTATTGATCTGCATTCGGATCGGAGTCGCCTGCTGCGCATGCTTCAACTGACGCACAGTCAAACTGGGGAAATATTCACTAATACTATGAACTGGCAATGCATCTTTTTAAAAATGATGCTTCCGGCTTGATTTTAAATGCGTTGCATTTAACGCTCGGACGTATATCCAAGTCATACCACCACGACCGTACAAGGAGGGTGGGGGAAGGGTGGGGGAGGATGGAACCCTCCCCCCTTGGCTTTTCGTTATTATAAGACATGTTGAAAGTATTAAGTATTTAGTTGACAACCCTGACCCTGAGCTTGCTCCACATAATTATTTGTTGGTCATATGACGTCTAATGACATCAATAAATCCGCATTGGATTCGCCATCTTAGATCGCGATTTCACAATTTTCTGAAGACGTCAGAAAAAAATGCAATACAAAATTATTCCATAAAGGATAATGCCTGAGCTCCGAGGTCTTCTTAAGAATAAGGACCGAGCGCGTAGCGCTAGGTTCTTATTCTTAAGAAGACCGAGGGGCGAAGGCATTATCCGTTTTAATGCACCTTTTCATTGTTTTCGAACAAGCAAACCAATAAGGACCAGTTGTTCCATTTGGGCGAGCTATAAGGTAGCTTATTACAAATAATAACCTGTTCAAAACATATGATAATACTAATTGGCCACCTTTGTCTTCTTGGAAACGGCTTTATTTGAAAGACCCCTTCCTCGTGAATAATATTCAATTTTTGCAATTGGTATATAAGCCAGAAAAAAAAAGCCAAAACCATCAATAAATCAGTTTTATTGACTTTCTATTTAAAATAATAATAATACATCAAACACTGGGTTGAGCAATTAGCAAATTCAAATTAGCAATTGAAATAATTAGGCTGCTCTCTCTCGGTTTCAATCGACTTTCAGTCAGTTGGCTCGTCAGCCGATAGAAACCATAATTTCGCAGTGTAATTTTCAAATAGAAAGTACGCTGGCTTGTACCTGCACAACTTTATGGACAGCACTTGGGAAACAGTCTGGGGACAAGTCGGCCAGTTTTCGCCAATCTTCGTTGAAGTACTCGAAGAGTTTCCGAATCTTTTTATCCAATTAAAAACTAGCGCGAGTACTCCGAAAGCAATCGCACCAGAAAATACGTCCTGTTGCTTAGCAACTTCGTGGACAAAAACCGCGGGCTCAGTCCCGTCTCGGAGGCGGGATTTTGCCATCGACTGGTACTTGTTCCCCCGACTGGAACACTCCAGGACACTGAAAGCACTTTGCCGTGCTTCTTCCATAACCTTGGGGAAGCACACCTCCCCCTCCCCCCCCCCCCCCCCCATCTACTTGTTACTTATCATATGTTCATATAGTTATCCGATCGTCATGCGCTGCCCAAAATGTCGTCTGATTAACAATGGCCTTAGTTATCGATAACTAGCTTCTCGCACTGGCTTTTTTGTTATCGACAACTTTTTATGATCGACAACTAAATAGTTGTCGACAACTAACTCTCTCACTGGGTCTGTGGAGGCCCTTATTGTCGAAAAAGTTTGGATCTCTTTTTAAAGTAATTTTCAGCAAACATGTTTAGCCTTTAAATAATAGCTATCGTCTCGGCTGCTGTTGTCGCCGATTTTGGTAATTTCTGCATAACCTTCATGATAATTAAATTTTAATTATACTTCTCATTCTCGCAATTAATTTAACGATTATAATGTATACGATGTATTATGTTACTCTAAAGGTCCGATTAAACGGTCTCAACATTTTTCTCAAAATTCTCTCAACATTTGTGAGAGCCGATGTTGAGGGCCCATTTTATCGACATTCTCTTGTTCTCTAAAATGTTGAAGCTGTTTGACACGGCATGGTCTCAACATCTTCTCAACATTTCTTTTGTTCTCGAAATGTTGAAGCCGTTTGACACGGCATGGTCTCAACATCTCTCAAAATAACTCAACAAATGTTGAGAGTATGTTCAGAGCCTTTTAAAATTTGCATTTCTAAATAAATTATTTATTAGTTAAAATTTGCTAACTGATCAATCATCAATGACAAATAAGAGTGTAGGTTTAAACTGACTAAGAGGGAAATTTATTGCTGTACTTGTCCACCTTTCTCTGAGATAGATCAGTGCAGGGTTAATCGTTTGGGTCTCAAATTCCACCTTTCAATTTATAACGTTATTGTTTGTTTGCCGGGTTCCATCTCAGTGTTACTCATACGAACTCACAGTCTCCAATTCAGTCGCTATATCAATGAATCGAGTCTTGATATCAGCAAGTAAGTCATCCTCCTGTAGAACGTCCTTGATATGGGAGGCAATACTTCTACTAATGTCATCTTTAGTGTCTTCTTCAGGATACTGGAATTTAAAGGTTGGGGAAGACGGGGACATTTTATTTCCATCTGCAAGTTTGAACGCCTCCATAAAAATTCCATCTCCGCTTTCCTGGACACGTGACTCAATAAAGCTGTCTGCTTCGCCGGGGTACTTTATATCACGACTTTTGTTTTTTCCCGTAGGTTTGCGTGGAAGTTTGTTCAACAAAAACTTCACTGCAGAAATCATTTTGTTTGGAAGCTCTTTTATCTTTTTCATGAAGACATTATGCATGAACGTTCCTTGTTCTGCGTCGAGAAAATCGTCTCCCTGTTCTTCTCTGACCTCGCCATAAGCATCAACCAAAATAGCTACAAAGATGTTGATCAGCATGAATAACATAATGATCAAAAATAAAACAAAGTAGAGCGACCCCAGGACCGGATAAATCACATATATCTGCATATAATTAATTTGCTTCCCAACAGTCATTTGTAGAACCACTCGTAAAGAATTGGAAAATGACAAAAAGATCGCTAAATTGGTACCAAAACAAAGGACACCAAATTGAGTGAAAGCAACAACAGCAATGACAAAAATCAAGGAAAAGGACAACATGGGCTGGGCTGATCGTTTTAGTGTTCCTTGCATTTGACAAATGTGGTGATTGAATCTGATAAGTCTCAATAGCTTCAAAGTTCTTATAAAAATCGCCAGGGAGAGCCACATGGTTTCTCGGTCTAACCAGCGCACAATGTAATCAGAACTAAATGTTTCGTAAGGATTTGACTTGATATTCTTTACGTACAAACTGGTGTATTTTCCTTTCAAGAATGACATCGCAACAGCCACAAGAGAAACCACGAGGATGATCAGTTCCAACCAATTCCACACCTGATGGAAATAACTCTTCTGACGAAAGACCTTGACAATTTCAACAATGAATAATACGACGATTACAATGAGAAACAATAGCTGACACACCTCGTAAAACGTCTGGAAGTTGGCATCTGATGATGGATATAGGTTCAGTGCTCTTACTTCTACGGCAGTGACGGCCCTGCCGTTTGGTAATCGTTCGTAGATATTTCTGACGCTACAGAATAGCGAGGTGGATGGATCAAACAATGTAAACTCTATGAACACAGCAGCAGTAAGTGTATCCACCCAATTGCTGGCACGCAAATTGGTTATTACGTCTGAAGCCGATTCCTTGTTGTAGCCAAGGTCTGCCACATATCCACCCCCATCGTAACTCTCTTTCACAGCTGAGTGGGAAAGGGTCTTTAACTCTGTTCCGGACTGGTATCTCCACGGCTTTGGACAGATGTTATTAATAGATGTAAAGTGGCTATAATTTTTCAGTGGAATCCACTTTGGAAGATTATATGGAGTCGTGTCCTCGGTATCACTAGAGTATCGTTGAAGACATCCAGAGAACAGGTCGTTGGCATGTAGGTTCAGAAGCCCAGTTGGGCAACTTTTCTCTATAAAAAGAGTAATATGACACGTTTTAATATACGTCTAAAATAGAAATATCACTCATTTGTAAATCCCTTTTGAGCACAGTGTGACCAGAATAGGACAGATCGATGATTGAAGAACCCCATAGTAATGTATAACTGATACCCAATAATAGAATATTCACTTAAATACAAAACTTCAAACAGGCAATATATAATGTGTATTTGACCTGTTTGTAATTCCATGTGCATCACGATAGGTAATGATACGCTCCATTGGCCAATCTTAATCGGTGTTTTAAGTACAATGACAATGATAAGATTTTTAAATTGGGGTATATTTACACATACGCACAATAATCGTGCCAAATACTTGGCATCTTTAGGCCAGTTGGCATCACAAATGAGAAACTATGGGAAATAACAGATAAAGAGGATGTAGCAATCCCTATAAAGCGAAGGAAGTGGAAATGGCCGGATCGGTAGGAGAGAAGGAAAGCACCTGTCCACCAGAATGGCGATGGAATGGAACCCTCAGGGAAGGAGAAAAGGGAAGACCTAAACTGTCATGGAGACGTACAGTGACCAAGAAGCTGGAGAACATCGGGAGGACGTGGGGGGAGGGGGCCAAACAGTTGGCAGACAACATAGTTCGGTGGAGAGCTATGGTTGAAGTCCTATTCCTCTCAAGGGGCAGAGAGGATTAAGGAGAATTAGTGCCAAACATGCATATAGAAGCGTCAGTTCTTTTGTTATCAATTGGACACCGCTTAATTTAGTTTACGTTAGCCTTACTTTTCTTTATTCTTAGCTGCCTAAGACGTGGCATTCCCATCAAAAAGCTCATCTTGTTACTGATAAATCCTTCTTTGTGTTCGAATGGATGACCATTATACCAAGTCACATCATAGAGACCAGGAACTAAAACTTCATCTACCCAGTTCCACAGTGAAGGTGTATCTACGACCTGAGAATATTGTTACGTTAATAAACGAAACGAAATAGCATGGGCAGAATGGCATATTAAGGCAGAATAGCATGGGACAAAACGGTCATAAATACCGTGAACCCCACATGTGGAACCCCACAATTCGACCACCTCGTTAATGCCGGCGGCCACTTTCTTTCGTGCAGAACTAAAGCTATGTCAGTCATTTTCTTGTTTACTGGCCCGTTAGTGGTCGGATTAACGGGGTTCCACTGTACTTTCTGGTAGTATTACGCGATTATTCCACGCGTAACCTTTCTAGAACGAGGCCAATAAAACAAACACAGTGGGATTGATAATTCCGATATCTTGTGTAGACCTAGATCCGGATATATGTTAAAGGCCAATATCTTCCTAAAAGGACCTCAAAAGAGGGAAATTTCGAGTTCAAATACAACTGACAGCGTTTTATAATTTCTCCTCCCACTCTTTATGCCCTTCCCTGTCACATGCCAACCGCTTTAATTAATTACTTCTACATTTGTACGCCTTTACACTTATTACATCTCGTGAGTGTATCGTATATTTTTCCTCCCTTCGTGGCATAGTACCGATGCACATCATCCACCCATACCAGTACATGGGCTTCTGCTATAGTTGGTAAGTAAATATAATTTCGTTACGTGTTCATCTCCATCCTCCACGAGAGAGACTGACGAGGCGAGAAATGCTATACTGATGACGTAGCACACTAAATGCCTCCGTGTGGCGCTACGTCAACAGCATATCGACAAATCTAGTCCTAGCAGTATGCGGGATGTTTGTCACACTTGAACCTAGTTATATGGCCTTAGCTCCCACGAGTCTCCTGTAGCTCAGTGGTAGAGCGTCCGGACCGGTCATAGGTTCGACTCGTGTAGGGGTAACTCGGAATTTGTTTCCGAGTAGCTTGTGTCACTGACAGAATAATATCTCTCTCGTATAATTTTTTGTTCAAATCGTCTATCGGCCCGGAAGATGGAAATGATCTCAGTTTACGAAATCTCGGTTGAATGTGTATTGTACACATTCAATATTCCATGTACTTTCTTTTTTCAGTTTTGGCAAATTGGTTAGTTACATTAATTAAATTGTTTTTATAGTCTGTACAATAGCTCCTCAACTCACCTCATCAAAACCACTAAATAAGTCGCTCGTAGACTTGGTAAATTGGAATCGAGCAGAGTGCAGACCTCCATAGCACACAACGGCTAGCAGAAAACCGAATATTACAAATGATACTGCTTCTTTGACTGCCTCGAGCATATTCAACTCTTTGCTACTGCTGTCTTTCTCGTTAGCAAGTTCTTCTTGACGTCTACGCTTTGACACAACACCTTCTCCTTTTTCACTTTTAAATAACGATGCTCCGATGACAGGATCCTGTTCTGGTGGCTTCTTTATCAGCAATGACAAAAATGTTGCCAAGGCGAGCACTTTGATTGGCTGTGTAATGAGAATATCCTGGACAAGGGACACTAAAATGGATGTTAACCACTTATTGGAGATATCTGCTCCCCACATCAAGCTATAAAACACTGTGAAGGCGGCACCGGTCAAAGAAATGAGCAAGCTCAGGCACCAAGCAACATAGACAAAGAAATATGGGAGAAAACCCGGGATCTTTGGCTTCTTAGCATTTTCTTCAGGTTCGTACACGTCATCGCAAGATCTTTGCTTTGTGTTCCTGAAGATTAAAATCACGAGCAAGTTAGCTGGAATAGCTATCACGCTGCTTTGTATTCCAATTTTGATTTGTGTCCAGCTCATGACTAGAGGCCCAAACTTGAAGGTATCAGTTGGCGTTTGATCGAATTGGTAGAACATGGCATTTGTTACCATTGCCGTGAAAAGAAAGGACAGACAACACGTTAAACGCTGGCAACGGTTGAATGGGTTGTGAGGCGGTCTCGTGAAGACAGAAATCCAGATGTGCCCTTCTCCCAAGCTTTTGGCTGTTCGAGCATAGAATAGAGGCTTGAATGCAGCTAGTTGGTCTTCTTTTGCGGCGTCGATGTTGAGCTCAATATTGCCACTTCTTTTGTCCAGGGCAAGCCACTGGTTTGCGAAAAAGTACCACATATCGTCTGTTTGCTGGTCCGTTATAACAACTTGTTGAAGATACCAGGCCGGGTTGGGGCCGGTGTTGTCGTGCCAGATGTGTATGTCAGTCAGCTTTCCTAATGATGACGGTAAGGTTAACGTGAAATTGTTCACGCTTCCTCGAGAAAATAACTTCCTCCGAGCTAAAGGATCCGTCAACGTGATAGGTCCACTGCTTCCATTCTCTCCGTTAATTATCATTCCGACACATGCGGATGTGCCAAAACCTTTCCACGCTCCTGTCTGAATGCTTAAATAGTAACTGCAACCCTCTGCTTGAGAATTAGTGATATAAACGTTGGCAACAACCTGAAACAAATTAAATAGGAGTGGATGAATGAATGAAGATATGAATATAAGTTTAGGCGAATCGGGGTACAAAGCTTTGAGTAAAATAATAATCAATAATTGTAGCTACAGCTAGGCAACACTAGTCAAAATTTAATAAATATGCATAAATGTTACCATGGTGACATCCAAGGCAGAGAACCGTTTTCTCAGACTAACAATTGATGTATATACAGTTCATCGTTTTATTATCGCTTCGGTTTGGAGAGTTATGCACGTACTAAGTTCTCCATGGTCAACGAAATTGGAATGGACTAGCCCCCACCCGGTTATAAGCCCATCAATCTGCTGACGCAATATTCCAGTTATATCCCCCAGCCTCTCCCAACAACACAGTTGGAAACAGTCAATATTGTATAAACTCTATATAGTTACATTATTTTTATAGTTACACTGTTACGTTCCAGTTACACTATCATGTCTCAGTGCAACATTGACTTACCTATAACGTTTTTCTTGAGGACCATACGTTTCTGTTCGTGGGGATTGAGAAGAGTGGAGTTTTTTTGTTATAAACCGGTTAATCTCTGGATATCAGTCCCTCCGATCATAAACCCACTGAAAATCCCTTGCGAACATAAATAACCCAAGGACTTGTAAGCGGAATTTTACGGTATAATGTTAACCCCAAATAACAAAAAAGAAATTACAATTCACAACTATACTAACCTTTCGCAGGTCCTTCCTGTCAGCTCGACGAGCTGCTACAAGTCCTATAAAGTACATTCCAAATATGAGGCACACAGTTGAAAGAACTACAAAGTTTCCAGTCTCTCCCAGCCTTTTGAATTCTGTCCAAACTTTGTTGAAATCGATGGGGTTTGGAGCCACAAAAATGCTTCCGCCGAACGCTGAAAGATGTGTGCACAGACAGTGCAGCTTTCCTTCTACAGCTTTCCATCCAACCTTGAGGAAAAACAAAACGATAATTTGCAATTTTAAAACCTTCCGAAGCTTCGTCCAGGCACTACAAAATCACTCTCACTCTTATGTAAGGTGTTCAGTTCCAGTCATCACTTGCTTGGAATAAATGAAAAATCTACGTCTATCAGCTACATCAATATAATAGGCACTCCCAAAGTATCCCAAAAAGCCAATAATAAAATGATCCTAGGTAAATAATTTAAATATATTTGCTCAAACTCCCCGCTATCTCGAACTGTTTTTCGTTTCCCTTGAGAGTTCAAGATAGCGGGGTTCAACTGTATAGGAGATTTATTAATTATAGTAACAGAACTAAGTGAAGTGATGGAGTCCAAATCGGTTTATTATAATTCATGTACAGAATTAGACGACATGTCACTACGAGCATTCTCTTTCTTTTCTCTTTCTTTTATCTACGCGTGAGAAGATTGGTAAAAATTGAGAAAGCGATAAAGCCGCGTGCCAAATGAATACTTTACCGTTCGCACGCAGACACAAAGGGCGATTAAGCATGCTCGCAGTCCAGACGACATAAAGTCCGACCTGATACCAATTGGTCATTACTATAACAAAATTCGAGGAGAAGTGACGATCGGTTAAACTTTTTGTTGAATAAAAAATAACAGTTGAGGTGTTTTTTAGACATTCATAAGAAAAGAAAATCCAATCAAGTGCAACTGTCTTATAACAGCGGAGTTTCATACCTTACACCCTTCACTTGTCCAATCCTGTTTCTTTTCAGACCAGTAAAGACAACTTCTCATCGTCACTGACATAGTGTAGTTCACGTCCGTGCGTTCGTTGTACTGTGGTACTATGGTACCTGGTTTTGGGGAGGGGTGGTAGGGGGATCCTTGACACCGACACAGGAACGCTTCTGTCGACCATGGCTATCTTTACAGGATCTAGGGATACGACTGCGCTGACTACGTGTTCTTCTTCCAGTAACGCCTAAAGCCAGACGAATACCGATAAAATTAACACCAACATCTCCCGTGATGTCACTCGACAGTGAAAATACATAAGGATCTTTTGCACAGTTGAAGTATCCGGTTCCAGCCTCGTAATCTCTACACGATGAATAGTCTGGAATTTTTGCTCTAAATGTGTAGTTTTCCGGTGTTGGTTTAACCTTACCACTACTCACAAATACATCAAAGAAGGAATCGTTTTCCGGTCTTATTTTTACAAACGCGGATTCAAACTCATTTTCAATTTCAATTTTGTGGTAGCGAATATCGCTGTTATCGTTGTAAGGTTTCACAAAAAGAATGCCTTTGGTGTCATTTTTAACTTCCTCCGTTTGGTTTTCCTCTGGTATAAACAGTTCAATTGGATGACTTAGACCAGATATGTTTAGACGCGATCCATCCTGTTTCTTTAAATCTAAGCTCAAAACGGATGATTTGATGTCTCCAGATCTGTTGGTCCACCAATACGGGTTCACTTGCAATGTCATCATCTATGAAAAAAAATAACATGTGATGATAATAAAATAACTTGATTTGATTTCCAATCGTCTCGCCCTGAAAATGGCTCCGACATTTCCCCTTTAAAAACTGCAGAGTTTATGGAGTTCTAAAAAAGTCTGGTTTCTGCTGATCACGTAAAATCAGAAAGTCAACTGCTCATTATAAATGAATATGTATAAAAGAAAAAATTGTCATCTCGAGGTGAAGTTTTGTACCTAAATTTTAGTCTTTATACGTCATACCTAAACACAACTAAAACCATTATGAATTCTTACATATGAATTATTTATCATTCTATCACTTTCACGGGAACATATGAATTCACAATTGCTCCGCCCAATGTGTGGCTTCATAGCTCAGTTGGTAGAGCATCGCATCGGTAACGCGGAGGTAATGGGTCCAAATCTCTTTGAAGCCTTGAATTTGTTCAGGCTTCACAATTATTGCTGAATTGCAAACGCAACTGCAAGGATTTCTTCACTTTACGCTCTATCCGCGGTTCAGTGACATCGATTTCATTCATATTTACAATTATCATTGAAAAAGTAGTTCTACGATACAAATGGAAACCTGAGGTGGAATCTCTGAAGCGCCCGGAACCACCGGAATAAAGATAAATGTGGAACGAAGCTTTAAGATATCCGCGAACGAAGATTTATGAAGAATGATGTCCACGACTGCAGGAACGCTGATGTCGTCGAAGCCTATCCGTGACAGGCAGATTTTGCCACAGCGGCTGCAGGGGAACGATTTGCTGTTGACACTTTCGGGCAGGATAGGCCATAGAGACACTATTTTTATAAATCTTCACCAACAACTTACTTGGGTACCAACGGATGGTAAGTTCTTTCCATTGCTTCCAAATAACACTTCCGTAGAAGGAAATGTCACGCCTCCTTCTCCGTCATTTCCACCCAAGGTCTCCTTCCCCATTTTAGATGGCGCCTGTCGCTGAAGTGTCATCGTGATGGTATCACTGTTCAATGATGTTTTTCTCTGGCCATTCATCTTTATGGAGAGCATTGTGGTGCCAAGTGTGTCCACCGCCGATAAAATGTTCTCAGTTAATTGTTTTGCCTGTCAAAACGATAAAACTTATTGTTAATAACCTGATATACTTCAATCAGTACATCCTTTGTGCAGATTCACCTACATCCCTAGGGCGGACATGCAAATTCAAGTCCCAGAAGCTCACACAAAGGGTTGTGTTTCCCCAACCTCAACAAAAGTTGATCGATTACACAATTTTAGGGCACATTGATAAAGATTAATATTTATTACATGACCAAGGTCCACATTTACCTCTTTTTCAACACACAGGACGCTTTCGACATTACTGATCCTAGCAGTATGCAGGACGTATGTCACATATAAACCTAGTATATGACTGCTCACAACACTCTGTCAGTCAGTGGTAGAGCATCCGACCGATGTACGGAAGGTCATGGGTTCGATTCCCGTTGGGGACTCAAGATGTTTTGTGTGTCCCATATGCTCGTGACATGCGGAATAACTATATTTACCGTTTTTATTTGTCTAATAATATCTACCTTGGAGATATTTCTCTGGACGTCTTCAGCTTCTCTTGGCTTTCTACGTACTGTTTGCGTTAGTTTAATTCGGTTTCCCCTTCCTGTTGACTAAGGTCGTCAGCTAAGTCTGTCGAAACACGCAATGTGTTTGATATTCCAAGTATAAGATGTTCACCAGCTTGTTCGACCACATCTCTGTCTTCATCAAAAGTCCGAAGGAAATTCGTTGCCTCGATGAGTAAAGCTGTAGCGCCATCCTAAAATAAAGAAGGTTCAAACACCTTCAGTTGTCGATACACGAATAATACGTAAACTACAAAGTACTACTGGCTGCTGCGCTATCGGCTATTGGTAAAAATCTACTATAGTATACTAATGCAAATGAGACAATCTGATTGGCTGAGCTACTCGTATACTATCAGTCATTAGTAAAAATCTACTAGTATACTAATGCAAATGAGACAATCTGTTTGGCTGAGCTACCCGTATGCTATCAGCCATTATAATATACCCACCACAGGATATCGCAATTTTGGACAATCTGATTGGTTCCCTACTCAAGGCATATGAGGCAATGTACCATTACTACCTTATTTGGGAAGCCCGCTAATTACGATAAATGTCCCATTTTTCCTCTGTTTTTTCCTTCCGTTCTTTCCCCAGTAATTTTTAATTACAATATCCTGTGGTGAGTATATTATAAAACAATTATTCCACGAAATCGAGTCGTACATGAAGTCATAGCCAACTCGGCTACGCCTCGTTGGCTATGAGTTAATGTACGACTCGATTTCGTGGAATAATTGTTAATTAGTGTGCAGTGGCTGGAGGTTGTCTACAAAATGGAAGTTTTTTTTCTCGTTTCCGAAGTTTTGGAGGAGGATTTAGAGTTATTACTAGACAATTGTTATGATTTTTACTAAAACAATTAGATTATTCGCTCTCAATTTCTATGTGATAGTTGATTCGGCCTGCGGCCTCATCAACTATCACATACATCATAGAAATCTCGAGCTCTTTTTTATTGTTAGATTATAAACACAAATCACACCATTGTATACATTTATCTGTAAAGGCTTATAATCGAAACTCATTTCAATTTCTAAGCCGGGATATACATGTCACAGAAAGAAACACTACTGTTAGCTACCCTTATTATAACTTGTTTTTCTTCACCTCCCGCCTCGAATAGCCCTGCTAATTTGCGGGAGGTGAAAATCTATGTATTTTAACCCAAGACTTAATAAAGCTTGTTGGTGTTGTTAAAAAAAAAAAAAAAAAAGAAGAATGACTCAATTGAATGACTTAGACCAGATATTTTTAGACGTGATCCATCCTGTTTCTTTAAATCCAAACTCAAAACGGATGATTTGATGTCTAGTATAATAATACTCGTGAATAATTGGTTAGGCATAACGAATAGTCATAGTTAAAGTACTCCGCCTCAACCCGATGTATTTATACCTTAACACATCGAAGCTAATAAAAATAAAATACATCAAAAATATATCATCAACAAAACTATCTGCTACAGTGTACTTGCCACAGTGTTCATAGATATTTTGATCCTGTTTTCGGTTGCCATGATAACAATCGCACAGAACTGCGTAACCTGGCTTACGTGTGAAATCTGACTATCAGCCATGGCTTGCAATGTAGAGTCTTTGGCCTAAAGCGAGAAGCAACGCAACATAGCAATATTGAACTGAACAGCGTCTTTATACGTATTCTATTTTATCATTTATACACTTTCATCGTTTAAAGTTAAATTTGTCCACCGAGTGAAATATGGCCACCAACAGCTATAACCCGTTCATTACTTTTGCATTCACGAGATAAAAACCGAACCATTTCGTTCGGTTAGAATACGTGTTTTCAATTTTGTTTTCAAACTATTATTTATTTTCTCCATGTACTGATAGGCCCTTAGTCAATGTCTTCAACCGATCACAGCAGTTCTAGGACTTTTAATCTATATATTGTTTACGAACATTACACTCCTATCAGGCGGTTGGATTTTCCCTGAAGCACAGTCTCTCGACACATGACATTGACATTGCGTTTGGGGTACAAGTGCTAAACAGTGATACATCAGTATTTTGGAGATTCAAACAAATACCTACCTCGTCATCATCGTCGTATGAGCTAAGAGCGACAATTGCATGAGTGGCTGCTTCACTGACTTTTCCTTTCTTCAAAAACTCCTTAATGTTATTATTCACCGTTTCAACATTCAATGACGAATCATTTTGTGGTAATGGCTTCACCTAAAATGTGTACACACACCATTAAGGATGCAGACATTTTTGCATAATTTTATTCATACTTCAATTGGGCCTTATTTTATAAGCGTTGCTTCTACGTTTTGTATTGACAGTGATAGAACCCTAGCTTTAAAGAAAACATTTTATTAAATGATATATGTATATTCCCGACTGCAACATAACTATATACTGCCTCAGGAGCATATTACCCCGGAGCCTCCATCTCCCTTATTGGGCCTATGCCTCGGCGAAGTTACACCTTTATTTTTAGAATTATTTCTGCCGCGAAAATATGATGTCATAAGCCAGGCACCCACGTTTAACCAATGAGATTGTTCCTGCTACAATACAATACAAAACAATACAATACAAAATAATACAAAACAATACAATACTGAATACAATACAAAACAATACAATATAATACAATGACTTTTGCTGTTCTGCTTTGTTTCTGACTGCCTTCATGGGGGGAGCAGAAAGGAAAGTGCCCCACGCTGACTTCAAATTTATCTGACTTAAAAAGCATTCAAGCAGCAATGTCCAAACTTGTGACTTTTCCTAGAAATTATCGCAAAACATTTTGGTGTGTCAATTGTTTGGTCGCGTTGCCTGACGTTTCCATGGCAATCATGTTTTTACAAGGTGTTTTACACAAATTTGGTGACTTTTCAGTTTAAGTTTGTTTCGGAGCGGAAACAAAAAAAATTAACTTTTTTATGCGGAGTTTCATCCAAAATCTTTACAATTTTGCGTATAGGACGTCAGTGTAAAGTCCATACCATAAACGGGAACTTAATTAAAGGGTCTGTCTCAACCAGTGTGCATTTTGCGGACAGTTTTTTTGTTTTCATCCACTTTCCTCTGACACCATTGATCATACGTAGATTTTCTCAACCTAATTCTCTTAGTTCTTCAGTGACACAACGGAAGTGACTGGTTTACGGTGGCCATTTTCGCGAGCTTTTCGTGGCACCCTAAAATGGCCACTGAGAGTAGCTCTGCGCGCAATGCACACTGGTTGAGACACACCCTTTAATGTGCTACGAAATGTATCATAATACAAAGTCGTTACAGAAATCTAGTCAGGTTTTATTCCAACAATTAAATTACCTTTACGGTTAACTTTTCCACGTGGCTCGCTCCTCTTTGATCAAAAATGTCCACTCTTATGACGACATTATAATCTTCTGATTTCTTTCCTTTAGGAAGTAGTGATGTTATATATGGGTTGGGTAAAGCACGATTGGTGGTTACTGTGCCAGTTGAGGCAATGTAACTAGAAAGGAGATGTAAGATCTTAAATATAATACCAATTTTGCATAACATCACAAAATGATGGTTGGTTGTCTCGTCCAACATTTGTTGGAATCGAACGCGTGTAGCGCAAGCCTGCGCGATTAAGTGAGGACGAAGCTTTTACCGAGCTTAGTGGCCGGGGCCTAGTGGCTCACCAAACCGGCGCTTATTTCCGGTTTGCGTAACATGAAGTGGCTAAGGGTATTGTCACTCCCCCTGGATGGGATACTAGTCCATCACAGGTTGCCCTTACAATTCGCCAAAAATATACTCCTGGGTGTAGAGAGGCCTTTGAGAGCGCCAAGAACACAACACAATGACCCTAGCCGCCGCTCGAAGCTGGACCGCTCGATCCGGAGTCCAGCGCACCAACCATCAGGCCCCCTGTCAGAATGGTCAGATAAGATAAGATAAGATAAGATACTTTATTTAACCACGTATCACTGAGGAGCTAAAAGAAGCTCGTTAAAACGTGAACGTGAAATTATAAATAAGTAAAATGGTAAAAATTATTACATACATTAAATATTAAATATTAAAAACCTTGCCTCAACGCTGGACTTCTATATTTCCTTGTATATCAAACTATACCTGCCTGACTTTCTCAAGTACAGTGTCATTTTGTATTTAGTTAAGGTGGTTCATACTAGTTTAGACTTTTCCGTATCTTGCATTCTATCACAAGTACACCAATGGTACATGTTATTGATACGTCGAAACTCTTATCGAGTTTTAAAGCTTACCTGTACTTGTAAGTCAGAAACTGGTTTTCGGCGTGCCAGCCAGAACAGTTTACTGAAAAATTGGTTTTAAAAACAAATCCTTCCACTGGTTGCACGCTGCATCCTTGTAAAGGAACAGATAGAGGCGCCACAGTACGAAATATGATTTCATCGTCTAACAAAGGTCCCCCTGCAACCATTATGGATCCGCTTATCTTGTAAGTGGTATTCATCTCCAGTGAATAATCATTCCCATTGTTCCTGCCGGTGAGAACTAAACTCGGGTTGTCTAAGTCTGTGAGTATTCTTGTATCTAAGTCTATGATTTCGACCCAAGAAAGGCTGGAATCTTCAGAAATCATCTTAAACAAAGACCAGTGATGGCGAGTGATCTTTCCGCAGATGTCTCCTGTGCAGTTGGATTCTATGATCATTTGTCTGCTGGGAATAACTTCAGGACCACAGTTATAGATGCAACTGCAAATATTAAAAAGAGCTCCATGATTACAGTGATATAAACAAGAAGGGGTAACGATACCAAATAGAAAACGTTTTCCGTGTTTCCATAGAGTTATGGTAACACGAGTGAACGAGAAATGCTGTGGAAACACGAGCCGAAGGGGAGTGTTTCCACGGCAATTTCGAGTTCTCCCAAACTTTCACGAGTTACCATAACTCTATGGAAACACAGGGAAAACGTTTTCTATTGTTTTTTTATGAAAAAAGCACGATGTGTTTCCATAGAGTTAATGTAAATAGTTTTGAGCCATGCAATCAGAGTGCGCGTAGTATGTTGCTTATTTCATAAAGATAGATAGAAGTCAGCCATGATATCACAGTTCGTTAACAAGTGCAAAAGAAAACACGAGTTATCTACTAGGTTGTTTGACTACAAGTCTACAATGTACACAACGGTAATTACCTAATAAAGAATAATGTCCGTTGTTGCACCACCATTAACAAATGCGAAGCCATCGAGCTTTTCACGCCATTTGAAACAAGAAGCTCAAAAAATACGTTTGACCCTCCTCCATTTTGTCCACATCCACATTAATAATCTTTTCATGGCCACTGAGCCTTCCTGGACCATAACCATAGCAACCACCTGACACGCTTTGGTCTCCATTTGGAGTATCTACAACCGGAAGTGAATCTACAACCGGAAATGAATCGTCTTCAGGGAGTACTTCTTGGCTTCTTCTGCAGAACCAGGTAAAGGTCAGTGGACTTGATTTGTCTGGATGTGGGTCATAGGACCGGGATCCATCCAACGTGATATTCCCTTCTCCTTTAGTTGCGACTGAGACGCCTGAAATGTTAGCGACAGGAGGACTCTGTCGAAGCAAGACGTAGCCATAGTCATACCCTATAACGTTGAGTTGTGGCAGGATTCTTATAACGTAACTGACGTAAATGTAACTTTCAAGTCTAGCATATTGCCGCATTAAACTGAAAACTGGTTTATCATTGTTAAGTGCACGAGGCATAAAGCGGTAAAACTTTTCTGTCCTAGGGGTTGCCCTGGTGATATGCCAGTATGACATCAATTCTGCTGAAGAGCTGCATTGTGAATGTTTAACTTCCGCTTTAAAGACCATCAAGTCCGTTGTAAAGAAGGCATTGGCTTGTTCTAGTGTCTTGCTTAAGTTGAGACTGACAGCTGCAGGAAGACATGTGCAGTTAACTGAAAATGGAAGGAAGGCCAATCCTGAATTAATGTAAATACGGATGTAGCTTAAAGGAGAAGGTCACTCCAGAAAGCGCATTTTTTTTTCTCACTACTATTAAAAAGTAAACATGAAGACTAATTACTGACCGTAGTTTGAAGTTCCAAAGAACCTCATAACCTCACGAAATTTGCCTTCAAAGTGTCGAAAAATTCGACTACGGCCGCCGCCATTTTGAAGTCAATATTTCGTTTCTCAGCTATTCTTATTTTTTTAACCGACCGACCGACCCACTTTAACGAGAGAGAGAAACGAAACATTTTATGGGGATGGCCTTAGTATTTTTAAAGTAACACTGTCTGTTGTTCAGTGCTTTTTTTATACTTCAAAAACTCATTAATAATTCATAAAGAAAATGCAAAGACATGAATGATTAATTTGATTTCAAGATTTCAAGATTGGGATCAAATTTTTAAAATAGATTTAGAGGGAAGTTTTTGAAGTCGTTTAAAAATCTCGCCGAACGTGTTTTATCAGGTCTAAAAACACTCGGCTTCGCCTCGTGTTTTAAAACGTGATAAAACACTCCTGCTCGTTTTCTAAACTATGCATAACGAGTTTCATTATAATTACAGTTAAGAGAATCACCTGTGTCCACTGCCTCCAGATAGTCACTATCAAACATCGGTATCGATTTAATGTTTGTCCGTATTTTTTCTAACAGCTGAACTTTCACAGTGGCGTTGATGCAGGATACCTTTATCTCCGCCATTGTTAAAACTTTGTGAACATCTGTGTCTCTAGATTGTGCGCTTTAATGGGACAAAAAGAGCAACGCTATTAAATTACTAACTAACAATTAGATTATGAGCTCGAGATTTCTATGATGTGATAGTTGATGAGGCCGTTGGCCGAATCAACTATCACATCTTAGAAAATTGAGAGCGATTTCCAGTCCGTACTGCGCAGTCTCAGGGTTTGTTTTCATTTTTTTTTTAATTCGTTGATACGTTACACTTCGGTAATAGTGTACATGAAGTTTTTGAGTCCGCCATTACGGGTCGTTACGTTTAAGAATGCTCGATGAGCTGAAACGTCGGTTTGGGATAACGTCGAGGTTCTTCTACTCGTTATTATTGTCAGGCAAGGCTATCTGGCGTTGATAATGAAGAAAAAGGTAAGTTTGTCTCAGAATTTTTATTTTGGCTAGTTAACTCCCGGGAAAATTAAATGTCTTACCAAATTATTTCCAGATAAATTTTAGGTAAAGTAGAACATTTTGGCGGCTTTTACTTTTAATTAATATTTAAAAAGTTATAAACGGTTAAAATTCGCGCCGGCAGATTCCGCCTCCGGTCTGAATAAGGTCAAAATGATAAGCAGATACCATACCCAAATCGTTGAAACTCAGCTGAGACAAATCCAGGAGTGCCATCCACAATGCTATTAAACTAAAGAAGAGAAGACGTATCAGGGTTTAGGTTTATCAATTTAATTGGCTAATAACAGTTACTTTATTGAAGTGTTGAAATGTTTAGCGCACTGTGCATTAAGGATAAGCATAAAGCGAATGCAATTAGGGACTGTGCAATAATTACCAGGAGGGGGGGTTGGAAAACCAGAGGGGGGGGGGCATAAAGTAAAATCAAAGCAAGGAGAGGGGGGGCTCTAGGTAAAATAAGTCACTCAAGAGAGGGGGGCTTGACATTATATTTATTTAAAGTACATATTACATTGGCGAATCCATACCTATTTATAAGGTGGGGGCCGAAAAATTTTCCGGCCCTTCGGGCCTAGCAAGCCTTCACCGGCGGACCTGACAATAACACACGTGCCCTTTTCCTTCTGCTATGGTTCTGTTGAACATTGCTACGGAGGTGATGTTTGTTCCAGACGCGGATGTCCAACAATTAAACATGCAGTTGGAGCTCTTCTTTCTGTTATAAGATTTTAATCCACAGGTGCGAGTAGAGAAAATGTAGCAGCGTACATGTATAAAGGTGTGTGTATACTGTGAGGGGGGGGTCGTACATAATTTCTGACTGATTAGAGGGGGGGCAATAACTAAATTCACTCCTTTAGGAGGGGGGGTATTACCTAATATTTGGCTACACGAAGCCCATTTTCCAACCCCCCCCCCCCCCCCCCCTCCTGATAATTATTGCACAGTCCCTTAATACCACATAGAGGAAACAAATTAATAAATAGCAGTTATTACAGTTGAGCCCGCAGTCAAATATTCTTTTGTTTTTGATACGCCGCTCTCTCGAGTCCGGTCTTCGTTGTGGCTCATTTTCCCGAACAGCGGCTGGTAATCTGAGCCTACAAATGAGGCTAATGGGCTACTACAATGCCAGATTGACCCTTTCGCCTCGTTTGCATGTCAAACCGCTGACATCTGTAATAACTGCTATTGTGATTGTTTTATTTATTTTCTTATTCAAGGGCATGGTTATTTTCAGGTTTCAGCGGTATTCAAACCAATTACATTCGAGAGTTGCGATGTTGGTGCAAAGGCTCTACCACTCTCGAGCAGGTCACAGTTGCACATTTCAATCAACACATAAAATGATGAATGCAAAATGAAGCGCATAAGAAAGGTAACCTGCAGGTGAAATTGTTAGATATCAAGCTATCTTCAACAATGTTGGAACATGTTACAACAATAGCCCGTTTTACAGTTGTATGCTTAGTTACCAGTCCTTTGAGCAGAAGTGAGGCTCGAGGTGACTTTGTTTTGATACGAACCTCCTTGCTTTTCATATATAAATCCTTATGTTCTTATGCTAACTAGTTTCTGGTCTCTATCATTTCAAGGTCAACCCAAACCTCGCTTTCATACAGAGGCCTGGTTACATTTTACATACTGTAAAATGCACGGCACTAAAATTTTGTAATATTTAACAATTATTCTACGAAATCGAGTCGTACATTAACTCATAGCCAACGATGCGCAGCCGAGTTGGCTATGAGTTCATGACGACGAGATTGAGTGTAATAATTGTTTTATAATATACTCACCACAGGATTTACCCGGGGAAAGAACGAAGGAACAAACAGAGGAAAATGGGATATTTATTATTTTGAAAAACAACGTTGCAGGCACGTTCCCCAAACTCGTAATTATTAGCGGGCTTCTCAAATAAGGTAGTAATGGTACATTGCCTCATATGCCTCGAGTAGGGAACCAATCAGATTGTCAAAAATTGCAATATCCTGTGGTGAGTATATTATAATTATTTATATTTGTTTATTTATTTAAGTATTTATTTATTTACCTTTGACATAACTGTGGTTTTCATTTTCTTGTATTGCTCAGTTGTTGAGTTCAGGAGATCCAAGGTTAAATTGTGCGTTACAATTATAAGCCACGTATTAAAGTGATATGCTGAAAGAATTTTGGACCAGTAATTAACAAAACAGGAGGATGAACATTATGCAGCAGATAGGTGGTTTGCATCAATGTTACCAAAACGTAGTCACGGTAGTCACGAAGCAGATAGGTAACAGGTTATAGAGCAGGCAGAAAGAAACGTTCTGTCCAAATTATAGCTATGTAGCGTTTTTTCATAACCGAGTTATTACGAAAAATAATTTTCAGAAAATTACAGTATTTAGTATGCAGCCGCCATGTTGGTGCCCTTCTTTGGGACACCAACATGGCGGCCATAAAAATGTACAATGTAAAATGAAGATTCTACCATCAATATCATTAGCTTTCACTTCAAAACTCTTTAAACATCACTTCTAAAATTATTATCACGTATAAAAATTTAAAAATGACATAAAAAATACCCGTTTTTGTGAAAGTTCAAAAACTCGTTAATCCGGGACATCGCAAATTTCAAAATGCTTTATTTTCGAAACGAAGCATTGAATCAATACCAAACTTTGCATAGAGATTAATGTTTTGTATGTCTAGAATATGTGAAAAGAATAGCTTTGTAGAGTTAACAGTTTAGATTTTAGAATTTTGATGACGTCAGATGCAAACCAAGAACACAAAGCATGTTTGGTGTTTGCATCATTACGTCAGTGGCAGTTTAAACTATGTCCTATGTAGTTAATGATAATAGTATTGTTTTCTATCCTTATTAATTCTGATTGAGTAGGAATCATTTTCTTCTAGATTTATATATTACAACAGTTCGGAGCATGAAAAAGTTCGCTGGCTTGTCTTCATTGTCTTCATTTTTTTTTTCACGAATTCTGTTGGCAAAATGTTCTTCTTAGTTAGTAAAATTGGTTTCCTTGCTAATTAAACATGCTCCTGCTTTGTGTGGGAATTTACAACGCTCCAGATACAAGTTAAAAATATTTGTTATCGCCGGGAAATACTCCCATATATAACTGAGCTAAATTGCAGTACCAAAACGTCCAGCTAAACGAAAAGGATATGGTATGTTAAAACTTAAAACTGCACTACCCGTTAAAGTATTAACGAAGCGATTTTAAAACAGAAAGTAAATTGTTGATTATACGACGCAATATCTTTCCTAAAATATAGGCTTGCGGCTTGTGTTTTCCTTAGCGCGCGGTCAGGGGGACTAAGACCCGCGTAATACTGTCTCATATGTGCACTCGTTTTGGTGCGTATTCGCACTCTAAAATGTTATGTCGTATGATAGTGCTTCGTACGGTCACATTTCGCTCATCTGAACCTTATTTTATATCAAGGCCGACAAGCTAGCAAGCTGTTAGCTAGCTCTAGCTATAACTATTAAATTAAACAACGACACTATGGTAACCAGACTCCATTTGTCCATTCTAAAAAAATATCGCCATTTATTATTTAATTTGTCGCGACAACTTAAAAGGTAAAGGCTCGTAAAGTGAATAAAGATACGTAAGGAAAGTTGAAGAATGACTGTGCGCAATAAAGGGTAAAGACACGTAAAGAACAGTGAGTAAAGATACCCGGGCGGGGGCGTTAACACCCTTGGAGTTATCCGGGATGCCTCTTCGTGCACCGGACAAAAATTAAGTCAGTCGTGATATGTGAGCGGACCTGTTGAAGTTTTCTTTAAGCTAACAAAGCGGCCAATAAAGGTCATTAGATAAGCAGTGGATCAGGTGATATGTTTATCATACCATTGCAGCCATACAGCTCCATTCGCATTGATATATGTCCGTACCAAGCGGTTGGAATAATCCTTACAAAGCGTGCTTGGATTGGCAGTCTCAATTCATGGTATACAATAGTGTCTCTGTCTTGATTACCAGCAAATTCCTGGGAATAAAATCAATGTAAATATAACCCAGGCTGAGAGTACACTATTTTTTATGTAAGGATGTATATGACGTATATGTCAGTTTCATGCCCTGGTTGAATATTCTTATTTTTCCTCCTCTTTTAGGCTGAAAATATTCTTAAAGTAATACATTCTTAGATTACAAAGTGATCTAGTAATAATAGTATCTTAGTAAAATAACAGAAATAATACGACCTCAACTGTGTACGTTTTTATCGTTTTGTTAACTCGTTTTGATTTAAGAAAGCTTAATAAAAAGGAAAGAAGTATACATGGTACATATTTACCACACTTTTAAATGAAACATCGTGTGATTTTATTGTATTTTATTTCCATCAACATGCAAACAAATTCTTAACTAAAACGGCAGCCTCGGTTATATTCTTAGCATATTCTTAAAAATTACGCCAATCTCAGCCCCAATATTCTTACAAAGATTCTTACAAAAAAAGAGTATTAAAATGAAGTCTAATTTTCTATCGGGCGTTTCAGTGCCATTGAATGAAATACGAAAATAGGTGAAATCAGTCAACCACTATTATTGCTGTACCTTGGGTGAACCTTGGCCTGGTTCATTGTAGTAATGAAAGGTTACCCCGTCATCACTATACTGAAGCTTGTATTTGGTTACCCACTGGTCGTATCCATTTCTTCCCTGCGTGGAGAAACGAGTTATTTTTGTGTAACTGGGAAGAGCAACCTGAATCCATTGACTGTCATCATTTGTAAGAGCTGACCATCCTCCTGCTTTGCCTCCACCTGCCTGAAAATTTAACCTGCCCTGTGTGGCGGCATGATCGCCATTCCATTGTGACGAAGAAGTAATTTGAGCATCTTTGATGAGGCCGCTCTCCATACCAAGAGGTGATGCGCAAGCTGTGGATAATTGCAAAGAAGGTGAAAAGTTTAATAGCATTTTTTGTCTTGTTAACATTACATACAAAAGCAACGAAAATGTTAACAATGACATTTCGCCATCAATGCTGTCAAAGAAGAGAGAGTTCCCTTCCCCAAAAACATATGTAGTTTTCGAAAACCACGATGACAAGGGCAAAGAGAACGTCGATTTAACAAAAGGATCAATTATATGGGTTAGTGTTCGGTTATACATTTGGTAAATTTCCTAGACGTCATCTGCAAAACGTACAGCAACCCCGGGAGGCTGGGAGGGATACGTAAACTAGGAAGTTAAGATCTAGAATAACTGTGCGTAATGAACGGTAAAGACACGTAAAGAACAGTACTGAAGGTGAATGAAGGTGGATGAAGGTGGATGAAGGAGAATGAAGGTGAATGAAGGTGGATGAAGGTGGATGAAGGTGGATGAAGGTGGATGAAGGTGAATGAAGATGGATGAATTTGCTCAGCGACCTCATTTGCATAATGCGGGTTCATATTCACAGAACCACCAAAAGTTCGAAGTCGCTGTGGAAAGGAAGATAAAAAGCGCAAGGTATTTTTATATTTCTAGGCTTCCTAACATCTGCTTAGTAGAATTCAGTAAGAATTTAGCGTGACCTGGTCTGGACTTGTGAAATAAAGGCCAGCGAAGATAGCTGCCGAGATATGGGCACTTCAGGTTTTAATTTCTCCATACAAACCCTTCTAATTTTGCGTCTGTTTGTATGGGACGGTACCCAACTTTGAACCTCTATATCTCGGCCGCAAATTGCAATGTAGAGCTAATTTTTGGCAAGTGGACGTTTTTTTGACATGCTTCCTCTGAATAGCTGATCAAATTTCATAATTTCGCAAATTTGAAAATTTGTGACGTCACACTTTACCACTCTATAGTCACAATTTTCATCATTCAGCCATTTGAATTCAACTGACCAGAACATACATATTGGTGGTGTTTCTCAGTAAAAATTTCGTTTGGAAATGAGTCAAACGGACAAAACTCAATACGAATTCCAGATAAATCATGCAACGTTATGCATCGCAAACGTTATAAAAATAAATTAATTCTGAGACAAAACAAACCAGCTGTTCAAAGCACTGTCTCAGAATGCCTCTTATACTTTTCATAATCATTGTCAACAACTGACGTGTCCTGACAACAAGTGTATTATCAGTTTCATGAGAAGCATAAACAAAATGTAATAATGCTTCATACGGTCATCTGAGCCTTATTTTATATATATTCAAGAGAGGATGGTCTAAGAGAAGCGTCCCCCAGGAAATAAAAATAACTTTCACAGCGCTAGCATAGCGTGAAACTTTAAAATATATTTCAAAAAAATGACCATGGGGCACGGGGAATCCTTCTCTTAGACCATCCTCTCTTGTTATAATACAACGTGAACAAAACACAAGCACCTCTCAGCTCTGAATCTATTTCCCAAAAATCATATGTTCAAGACACGAATAAGTACCTAAATAATAATAAGTTACTAAATAATAATAACACTCCGGAGAGCTTACGAGGCCTACTCGAGCGCAGAAACAGTACATACAATCTAAGAGGGAAAGATGTATTGAATCTACCAAAGCCTAATACTACAAGTCGTGGCGTTACCAGGTTGCCAAGCTGTGGAACGCCCTCCCTCAAACTGCGAAAACGGCAACAAACTACACAGCATTCAGGAAAGGACTTATACATGTAGATATAGACCTTCACGATCAGTAGCAGAACACGTCCATTGCAATATATCTTAGGTTTTTAACAAAATATTTAATTACACCACATTATCTTTGTCTTTTTAATCAATTTAACTGTGTATATATATTAATTTTTATACTTTATAATTTTTTAAATCGTGGCATTACCTGTAAATTAGCTTGTGTTTTTACCTATAGCTAAGTGTATTGTCCACGTTAAATAAAAGTCTATCTATCTATCTATCTATCTATTCTACCTACATTTTTTCTATGAATTGAACATTGCGTCTTTCAATAATTATCATATTGTGTAATTGAATCGAAAAGGACGGAATATAACTGGTTTATAATTTAAAATTAAAGTAAACATTTTACTTTTCTTGACTTGTCAACATATACTCTAATTCTTATATTTTCACGTTTGAATCCTACAAGCTATGCGGTTTCCTCTGTTAGTCTATCCTACGAAGTTGTGTACCATTTTTTCTTCCATGTTTTCTTCATTTATTGTCACAGACTTGAAATAATTTATTTTTTATCACGACATATAATTATTAGGAATATGAATGTTGAGCAGTTCTTTATAGAAATATTCTCATAAACATCAAAAAAAATTATCATAAACATGTGCTCCCTCGATCGACTCTGCAAAAATATAACAAAAATATATATATATTTTAAAATTATACAAGATAGTTTCTTCAAATGTTGCGGCAATAATATTTTAAAGTGAAAAGCAGTATCTGATATTGATTGAAAATGTCAAGTTGACGACAGATTTTTGATCCAAGGAGAACCGTTTTCTTCAGCTTTTTGCAAATGAACAAATTGCACGAATGTCACTCAACAGATATGACTGATATGCCGTCACTGATATGATATGACATGAATGATTGACGTTTCAAACGTTATTCTTAATAATAATAATAATTAAAATTTATATAGCGCAAATTTCATATCATGATCAAATGCGTTTTACATGGATAAAAAGATAAAAATTAAAAATGATAATATATACAAAATTTACAAACAATGTAGTAGATAAATATTAAGAAATAAAAACTAAAATATATAGAAGTTACAAGTTAAGTGCAAGTTATTCTTATTTCTAATTGAAATTCAGTGTTTACGTGTCAGTTTTATTTTACTAAGTATTTAAAAGTCGTTATTCTTTAGATAAGAAATAAGTGAAATATATACTCATTTATTTTATATTATTCGCGAAAGGTAAAACAATCATGAATATTGTGAGAATGAATATATGTAATTTTGTTTCACGCTTTCTTTTCGCAACCGCTTAATTTGCGTGCATAACTGCGATGGTCTTTGATATATTAAATCATGAATATTCCAGTTCTCGGTAGATACAGTCACTAAATTAATTGAATAAAAACCTTCCTATATGGTAAGGCTAAGTAGATATTTTAAAGATCAACAAGCTACTAAGCCTTTTAGATATAATGCCTTGGTGTGTTTTCATCCGAGTGTCGTAAAAGTAAAACAGTTTTCGCTCGTGAGAACTTCGTTCTCATAAACGCAATGAGGAATTGCCGAGCTACCTGAATGTAGCACATGTTTATCAAATCATCGTTAACAGAAATTGCGTGCAGAGCTCAGTTTGCACGAGATAACATTCCTAAAATGAAAAAATTTCACCCTGGAGATTTGTTTCACTCGAGCTCTCAGCAAAATAACAATACAGCTGCAGAGACAAATAGACAACGACGCCCATCATAAACAACGAGACACTGTTTCTTGCACTGATACAATACAATGTTATGAAGAGTAAAATAGGTTTTTTGGAACGCAAACGTACCTGTCCAGTTTTTTACTCGATTCTCTCTATCGAAAGCTAAAATTAACTGAATAGAACTTTCCGAAGGCTAAGTAGATCTTAAGTAGACCTATTGGTGGTAGGGTTTAACCTGATTATTTTCGTACGGTGTGGGTACATATAGTTCCTCTGAATGCAACGGGGAATTGCGACATCTACCTTAACGTCATCGTTAACCTTTAACAATACAGAAATTGCACGCTTAAATCGAGACCAAATTACATCTTATAAAATAAAACTATTTCTCGAACTCAGAGCGCTTGAAAAATTGTGCTTGAACTGGAATATTTCGTTCGGATCAACCGAACTTCACTGATCAGCAAGAATAAATTTAACATGTTAAGAAAGGTTATTTATTTTGGCCCCAAAAGGAGCTAGGATGGTTTCGTAGATTCTCGGTAGCTCAAACGCATTGTTACATCTGTTTGCGAGCGGAACTCAGTTTACAAATTAAATGATAAAAAATTGTTAAAGGAAATCATTCGATCTTACCTGGGCAGTTTGTTTCACCCTCAGTATAATAATAGAACAATAGAAGAAACAAACAAAAGGCGATCCATGAATTGTCCATTGTAGACAACGAGACTCTGATACAAATCCAGTTCGAGGTACCGATATATATTTTAACAACGCAAGTTTATAGTTCTCAGGCTGAAGTTCTCAGATTAATAACGCCCCAGTTGTCCTCACACCTGGCTGAGTCAACTTTTCTTATAGTATTGTCCAATGTTATATGTTTATGCTAAATAGGCGATTAAAGTGGCGTTAGCCTATTACCTTTCCAAAAGCTATGCATAATAATAGTCATTATTATACGACATGGCATTTTAGAGTGCGAATACGCACAAAGACGAGAGCAGATATGAGACCGTATTACACGGGTCTCAGTCCCCCTGACCGCGCGCTACGGAAAACACTGTTGAAAGCCTATATTTTAGGAAAGATATTACCGTAGAATTCCGATAATAACGGCCCCCGTTATTTTCGGATTTAGCAGGCCAAAGGGGCCGTTACTTTCGGGTAGCCGTTATTTTCGGGGGGCCCGTTATTATCGGAATTCTACGGTATGTCGTATAATAAAAAATTTATTCAGCGGAAAGTTGTGTAATACGGCTGGGCATTTTTACTCGTCAGTGTTTATTTTTTCTCGCCTAAAGGCTCGAAAAAATAAAACTGACTCGTAAAAATACCCAGCCGTCTTACACAACTTTCCGCTGAATAACCTCTATTTATCAACATATTATTTGTTTAAAAAATGCTCGAGGCTTCTTGTATTAATCAAAAATATAAATATTTACAAGAAACATTTTTACATTGTAAAAATCATGATGCACGAATTAAATAAAAAAGGCATAGTTTCGAAGTAAAGAAATGACTGATAAAGTTCATTTTCTTGTTAAAGTGCCCCTACGATCAAATTGTTGATATTAATTTTTTTTATATTTTCGTGTACAAAATGACTTTCTTACTCACATGCCAAATTTCAATCCATTACGAACATTAGAAGTCTATATTTGTGGACTTTTATTTCCAAGAATTTACGGCCGTCATTACTTGACCTTGCTCCAAGGCTTGGTTGCGAATTAAAAGCAACAAAAACGTTGGACTTGTTCTTCGTGCAATTTTCTATACTTATTGTTATTATAATTTCAACCCGTGAGGTATTTTTGAGCCTTTGACGTCATTTTCTCTAATTTGCAACCAAGCCTTGGAACAAGGTCAAGTCAATTCTCGGAAATAAAAGTCCAAAAAACTGGACTTCTAATGTTCGTAATGGATTGAAATTTGGCAAGATGAGTAAGAAAGTCATCTTGTACACGAAAATGTAAAAAAATGAAATCAACAATTTGATCGTAGGGGCACTTTAAGAGGCCCTGACTGGAAATATGGAGAATCGCTGGCCAGGCTGGGAAAATCAAAAATCCTGATAATTGGCCTGAATGACACTTATGGGGAACTATCTTCGAAAATAATACTTAAAGTTTCTGGAAATTTATACTTTTCGAGAAATTCGAGAAAAACGAAAATACGGGTTTTGGCTCATTAATTATGCAAAAATCACACTGAAAATTGGCCAAGTTCAGTACACTTGTATTCAAACATTTCGCATTATCAGAAAAGAAAATTGATTTTGCATAACAACATACCTCTTCTACTTTCTAGCAATTGGAAATGTTTTTTTTTGGAGCGACTAGGAAGGTTGCAGGGTTCTTTAAAGTAACGACATTTCCAGCACTTTATGAGAAGGGAAAAATTGCTTAATTTCAAAGGTAAAAATCGCATCTTGGTATGTCTGAAATGAAATCCAAATTACCATCGTGATACAGGTTGGCCTTAGTACTTTCATAATATGAAATAAAAAATCTGGGCAATCAAGGCACACGCTGGCAAAATCGAAAGGTGGTGACGCTCTAAACCGTCAAATTAGCATAATGCAAATTTCTAAACTGAAGTATTCGGATTGACTGGTGTGTGAAAGTTCCATTTTGACGCTGTGATGTGAAGGAAACATACAAGAAATAATTTAAAAGATGATATTAATCAACCTTTACTTCCGCTGATGGTTTTTGGTTACACTTTGATCATATAAAACTGAAGGAACAGATTGTCAAACCCTTGTTTTGGCTGACTTTACTTACCTGCGATTGCGTGACCGGAGTCACATCAATATAGTTTTGACACATGCCGCGTTACTGAAATGTTTGAAAAATAAGAAATGGGGACAACATAGCCCGCTCAATGCAATGCATATATGTTATTGAAATGTTTAGTTGTTTGACATGATATCTAATCGTGAAGGGCAACTTTTTTTGCCATTTCAAAATAAAAACCGTATTTCCTTGATTAATCGCCCTGAGCCTTCCCTCGAATTTGCGCCATCTTGCATGGTGTCATGAAATCTGAAATAACAACCAACCCCTCAGGTCCACTCCAATTTTAAAACAATACCACAGAATGGATCAAAACGTGGCTGGGCGAGGTGGGGGAGTTGTACTTCTCGGGTGCCCGGGCGTGGTGTAGGCTACATGTTTAGAATATAATCTTCAAAAAAGAAGCCAATTAAGATAAGTACCAATTCAAGTCCAGACAAGTTGTTCCAAAAAGAGCTGTTTTATCTAGACAGTTGGATTCCAGACGTTTGCTCCACTCTCTCTTGGTGTCTGAGTTATCCATTCCACACCGAAGCGAAACAAAACCACAACCCAGGATTATCAATATAATAATAGTGTGAAAAACATCTTGCATTTGCAACATATATATAAGGTCGATTGAAAGAGAGACACTAATTGATAGGCACACCCCTGGAGGCACACTGTAAATATGCTGCACTGATCTCTATCTAGAATCAAATCTAGAAGGCGGCGGAATGATCACTGCTATTAATACTAGCAACCACTTCCTTGGTAACGCCACGAGATGCTACGCCGTGCTTATTCGATATAATATTGGCCGGGAGAGTAGCATGGTTGAACAAGTTCTTACGCTATACAAAATGAATTGCGTCAAGCACAAGAAATCCCTACAGGTAGCTTCATTTTTCTCCCGGATATCTGAGCGAAGTAAACAAGTATAACGTATTAAACAACAACAACAAATGTTGCCAAGAGAACCTCCATAAAAGCAATTAAAAACAATATTTTAAGTCCAAAGGCTGCTTCAAACAGTAGTTGGATTTGTCTAACTGCGTATAATGCAATTTCGAAAATTGGTATAGTCTGGTGTATTTAAACCCCTTTTGTACGAGTAATGAATGTAACATCCCTTGCATCTCTGTTGTGGAAGATCTCCGGGAAGATCTAGTAGAAATCTACTCTTGCAGTATACAATATCATCTATTACTGGCAGATTGTTTTGACAACAGACTGCAACTAATCCCCTCGTAATCTGACTCATCCCCAGTCGTCTCCCTTGTTAGTTGACGCGCGTGACAAGCTCCCCTTGCCACGCGCGTTTCCTCATTATTGTCATGCGCGGCTCTAAACAAGAGAGACAACTGGGGACGAGTCAGCCCTGTATTCCATGAACCAAGCCAAAACTCACAAAAATTACCATGCCTTTTTTCATTTCCCCCCAAAATACACAGTAACATAAAAGATTAACGAAAATACTGTACAATATCCATGGAGTTACTTTGAGCACAATGTACAAATTGGCAAGTATACGCGCGAGCCTCCTGTATGGCCGGTGCAGAAAGGGGAGGGCGGAGGGAGCGCAGCGCACAGCTTGTGGACAAAAGGAAAAGGAGCTCCGTTTCCCTCCTTCCCCTCGCGCTCCGGGCATTGTGCGAATCCCAAATACCTCCTCTCCCTCCCCTTTCTGCGCCGGCTAAGCAGGCTATATTCACTATATTCACACTCACCCTAGAGTATTTGCTCTAAGATTCCGCGCGTACGCCAGTCGCCAAACAACTCTTCACGGACTGTATGCCAGTCTAGCAAAATCGTGAACAGTATTACTTTTTGATCTAAAAAAATATCAAAATCGTACATTCCATACCCATAAAAAATCCTTTGCTATCCCGCCAAACACCCCTACCGGCTAAGTAAAACGAACGTTTACGTTTGTGATATTGCATATATATCTAGCTTGATTTATGAAACGGTACCTTGATTCTCAATTTCTGGGTTTTGGTTTTTGCCGTTCAAAAACTCTCCAATGTTGGTGATATAAAAACATAATGTCAACTTTTTTTTTCTTTCTCCTTCTTCTTCCTTTTTTCTATCTTTCTGGTCTGTGATTTACAGGCGAATCGGACTTATCCTTGTCATCTTTGAGCAGACTTTTTGTGAAACAAAGTGTTGAGATATTTTCATTGAGTACGTTTTGTTAAATTTGGGTAGATATAAGACTGAGTTAACATCAGACTCGTTTCTTATGTTAGACTGAAAAGATGGACCTGGTTCAGCTGTTTAGAATACCGTAAATATCCGATTTAGCACCCAGTGGTGGTACGGGTAAGTGGTGCTCAATTAGTTTTTTGAACTCAAGGGAGACAGCTCGCTTATTTCTGTTTTGACCTAAACATCTTTTAGTAAGAAAGAAAATGAAAAACAACAGGAACTGACAGTAAGAAAGACTATGGCCAATAGCTGGCCACTTAACTTTCAGGACAGGAGCGCTTATTGGTCTAGGCATTCATGCTCAATATGGACGGTTATTGGAATATGGGTGTTTATTGTTAAATAAATAAACGGATTCAACAGGGGAGGGAGCTTATGAGAAAGATGGTGCTTAATATTGAAAGGAGGGCGCTAAATCTCAAGTCATTACTTTACAAGGAAATTTCTGGATTCTCAGTTTTTAAGCGAAAAATAACTGTGCTTTATTTACCCGCCTAATTGTCGTCACAGTAAAACTCTCTTGTGGTCGAAAAAATTCAAATGGTGTGTCAACAAAATGTATTGCAATGGACAGATATGGGTAGCTAACCTGAAAATTAAAGTCACTGACATACAGAGTTCAAAGTCAATAAAATTCACAGAGTTCACAGACTAAACTTCTTTTTTACTTTCACTACGCTGTGACATACTTAAAACTTGTAACAGCTAATTTCACTGAACGACACACCCAGGGGGTACTGGGTTACGCTAAAACAATTAGACGGCTCGCTCCCGGTTTCTAGTCGCCTTTAATAGTTGGCTCGGGGCTTCGCCCCTCACTATCAGCCGATAGAAACCTCGAGCTTACCGTCTAATTGTATAGTGACTAGGAGGTGCGATTCGTGCGAATGAGGCTAAATTTTTAGACCCCAAGTCCAGTTTGACCCCAAAAAAGTCCACTGGCACAGCATTCAACCGAAAAAGTCCTTTTTTTCACCGCATAAGAAAAATAAAGTAAACAAAAAAACATCAAGATAGTTCGAGATAGTCTTGCGTCCACCTTTAATTTATACGGAATAAACGTCTCCTTAACATTTGCCGGTAGTTTTAGGTTGTAAATGAAATTGTTACAGTTGATTGACATTATATTGAGAACGCTAGGGTACACCTTTTATCAACTCTAAAAGAGTCCCTGCCAAAATTGTTCTACCCAAAAAAATCCGGCGGAAAATTTCGAACCCCCAATATGCCTTCGCACCACCTTGTCACTAATATACTTGGGGTACACCCAACCTAGCTCTGGCGGATGATTACATATATGCGCACCCATACGGCTGGGTATTTTTCTCCATGACAATTTCATCCAATTTAGCAGCCCTAATTTATTATCTGTAAACAGGGAATGAGAAAACCCTGGTCAGGTAAGTTGCAGACAATATTCACGTGACTCCGGTCACGCAATTGTCAGCCAACGTATCGACGATTTGACATTTATTTACATTCCGATTACATAATTGGCCGCGGTTCAGTTTCATACCATTAAAGTATATTAAACCTACAAACAGCGAAGGTTGATTAATATCATCTTTTAAATTATTGCTTGTGTTTCCTTCACATCACAGCGTCAAAATGGAACCTTCACACACCAGATCAATCCGAATAATTCAGTTTAGAAATTTGCATTATGCTAATTTGACGGTTTAGAGCGTCGCAAACTTTCGCTTTTGCCAGCGCGTGCCTTGATTGCCCAGATTTTTTATTTCATATTATGAAAGTACTAAGGCCAAACTGTATCACGATGGTAATTTGGATTTCATTTCAGACATACCAAGATGCGTTTTTTACCTTTGAAATTAAGCAATTTTTCCCTTCTCATAAAGTGCTGGAAATGTCGTTACTTTAAAGAACCCTGCAACCTTCCTAGTCGCTCCAGAAACAAAACATTTCCAATTGCTAGAAAGTAGAAGAGGTATGTTGTTATGCAAAATCAATTTTCTTTTCTGATAATGCGAAATGTTTGAATACAAGTGTACTGAACTTGGCCAATTTTCAGTGTGATTTTTGCATAATTAATGAGCCAAAACCCGTATTTTCGTTTTTCTCGATTTTCTCGAAAAGTATAAATTTCCAGAAACTTTAATTATTATTTTCGAAGATAGTTCCCCATAAGTGTCATTCAGGCCAATTATCAGGATTTTTGATTTTCCCAGCCTGGCCAGCGATTCTCCATATTTCCAGTCAGGGCCTCTTAAGAGCGGCCCTCTGTAATTATCGCCCGGAGGCGTGCAAAATGAAAAATCGAAATTCCTCAAACTTTACCAGAATATAGGTCTAGTTGAACTATTGCTAGAAAAATAACTTTCAGTTCCATCAGATTTTTATTTTGGGCGAACGGCGCCCATAACGGTTTTCGGCTCTCGCATCAGTTTTCACGGGGTGAATACAACACATTACTAAACGTCTCCTAAAAAAATAGGCAAAGGAAATATCCAAACACTGTATAGTTTATTGAAAAGAAGACACATTGGTTAATTGGTTAAATGGTTATTTATACAATTTGATAGCAAACTTAATATTTGAGCAAATTTTAAAGTTTTAGCTTATTTTGAAGATTTTGGCAAGGCAAATTAAGCCTAAATTGAGAGGTAAAAAAACCTAATTGGTACATGGCGTGCGGTTATAAAACTATAACCCAATGAAAGAGCAATGTTTCTTCTACAATATATATAATAACATTTTTGGGCTACTGAAACTACGAAATTTGAGAGCGCCAAACGAAAGTGCTCCCGAGGTCAAAAATTACCTTTCCGTGTCACGAAATGCGGATAGCTAAAATACACAAGTCACACTGGAAAAATTCTAAGATAGATTTCCCTAAGTAGTTTGTGCTACTGTGGAAGGCTAGCTATTCTTAGATAGATAACGTCTTGATTTCTGGTAAATTTGTGTAAAATCTTAGCTTTTAGAGGTTAATTTGCAGCCACTAAAATGTAATTATTTTCGGTCCGAAATTCACGAAATGAAAGGAATTCACGGCACAAGACTATTTCCATCACTCTTCTATATATTAACAAAACCTATAATAAGTGAGACATAATATCGAACTATTTACAGTTAATAATGGCATCAGTACCTGTGAAGTCTTGGAATTGAAATGTAAGCGCCAACGGTGCTCAATGTTTGTGCTCCATGTTTGCCAGAATCAACAGAGATTGCGTTACACAATTCACGGATCCAACTTTATCGTGGGTGGGGGCGGGGGGGGGGGGGGGAGTAATCATTACATTACAGTCGTGTTTTTTCGTAATATTTGTGAGAACAGATGTATCATATACCTTATTCTCACTTATTTTCGTGAGTATTTATTTTCGCGATGTAGCAAAAAACGCGAAAACTGAAAGACGATATTTTCGCAAAATATTTTAAAAATAAAGCCTCGCGAAATACGGATCAGTCGATTTAGCCAAATAAGTACGCGCCGAAATCAGTGAGAATATTAAACGATAGACATTCATGGAGGGGTGAGCGGGTGTGACCAACGGCCCGTGGTTGCGAGGAAGCTCGAAGGTGAGTGAGCGGTTTGGAACTTTTCAGAAACCGCCACTGTAAACAGTTCATTTCCGGTTTCGATTCATTCAACCATCAACCATTAGTCCAAGAATATGGTGAAATAATTGCTCATCTTAGGGTACAAGCATGAAACTTGGCACAGTGATAGAGCTTCCCGTATTACATAATTTTAGATGTGGAGGCACTCGCCAAAATGGGTACTTCCGTATTTTCAGCTATGGCATAAATTATCTTTGAAATCCAAAGCATAGAACTGCTTTACACCGTTATATAACTACCAATTTATGTGGAAAATGCTGAAAAGGATATAAAGGACACTTGTATCTTGAGGTTGAACTACTTGTCAATTTCATGCAAATGCATAGACCTGTAAAGTGAGGTTTTTGCATAGATAATTACAATTTTGAGTCTAAGCATTATATGTAATATCTTAGTCTAATATATCTGAACAGTTCCAAACGGGTAAGAGACTTTCTAAAATTCATATCACAGGAGGAGCTACTTCGAATATTCATGGTGAAAGTGTGTAAGGCTGTTTATAGAGCCTGAGTCAGCACGAAAACGAGGCTAAAAACAATATCTTGATTTTAATACCATTTGACCGAAAATATTATTTTAGCGAGACACGTTGGCTCTGTCTATGACTTGAACATTTTAAGACCACCAATACTTCTAAAGATATACCACGGCCGGCCTATCACGTGATACTGAATGTTGAGAAATTCAAGTGAAAATGGGTGCACCTGAGAAACTCAACATTACGTGTCACTGGATTTCTCTTATGGGGGCTATTCAAATCTGCCCTCGTGCACACCTGAAACATCATTTTCGGATTAAGGTAATAAATAGCAAAATGGGTCAATCCTCCTATTCTAAACTAAATTTCACTCTGCAAGGACAGAATGATATATGCCACTTACGGAAGCCTCCCAGAATAGTGGAAACGCATTCAATTAATCTTGCTAAAAGCCGGGGAAAACGCGCATGCAAGATTTTATTTCATTTCTCCAACGAATAAGTTAAAAAAGAAACGCACATATAAAACATGTTTTCACCAAAAACCCGCTAAAACCGAGGCCTTAGCAACCTTGATTAGATTTAGGACAATTTCACTTCTGTAAACTCATGTCAGAATTAATCGGTTATTTTGCCAATATAAAGTTCATTCAAAAATTGTGCAAATTCCATTTTCTGACCGTAAAACAATCCACTTCCATCATGTAACATCTACACAAAAGTCGACGCCGCACGTATGTGCTCTGTGACGCCCTTAACACAATCTGTATATCTGTTCTTCAAGTGGCTACTTCTGCGCCGCACGTCTCTGTCCTGTGAAGACCTAATCTGTATCTGCCTTTGGTTAGCTCTGCATAGCAAATTTGATCTGTCACGAACTTAGCGCAATCTGTCTCTGCTCTGACGACTTTGCTTTGCAACATGACCCCCGCACTTATTCTTGCTTCTACTCTGATTTCGTTGTAACCAGTCTATGTTCTTAAAAGATATCTGCGCAGCTTGTCTGTGCTCTGTGACAACCCTGGCACCGCCATATGTGTTCTTCGTCAACCTCTTTGCTGCTGGTCTGTGCTGTGTAATGACCTAAATGCGCTTATACAGACTATGTTTGCATAATTTGGTCTATGTTTCCTTTATTTATGCTCGCAGGCACCACCACACTTGCACAAGGCGGTGCATGTAAGCCTTTACTTGGCACACTTACAGTTCCCCTTACACCCCTTATGTCGCTGACAGCTCACTCAGTTAGCTGTTAACATGCCTTCGACACTTCAGGTAGCGGGGTCCACACTAGCTCTCATCGCTCGTTTCCTGTTTTTTGTCCACCCCATTCAGAGGGCGAAGGAAGAAATGGCTTGGGAACCATTTGCATGTTCCCAACAATATCCTGTTTGATGTGCTGGAAGAGTGCAGCAGAAGTTGGTGGAATGGCATCCATAGTCTTCCCCTTTTAAGTAAACAGGCCGATTTGCGTGCTTGATTTACTGTAAGACATGTGCTCGTTCTGTCATAAAGGAGAACTACATATCTCTCAAAGTCTAATACATTTTCTACAATCACTTCTTTGCTTGGATAGTTACTGATTGCTGCAATTGCTAATGTTACCTTGTCAAGTGCCATCCAAGCCTCCAACGCCGATAAATTTATTTATTTACAACAATATTTATTCAGGAGCATCTAATTTAGCATGGCTAATTTTCCTTTCCCAGCGAAATAGGAGGTCTGATCACATCCCATGAATGCATTAAATGCTGGCATCGCTAGAGCTTTCTCAGGCCCCAAAGCCTTTACGGATTCCTTGCGCAGCAATAAAAACGGAATGCCCTTATATGCTCTGTATGACAAGACTAATTATAACTAAGTCATTATTTTATGACAGTGATTCTATTTTCACCATTTCCACAGTTATTTGTGATGCCCTAGCAAAATTCACTCCAGTTGCAGATTACCGAAGCAAAACAACAATTTGTTAAATCCGGGCCCTTCATTTGCATAATTTGTACCTATTTACACTGAGCATATTGTTCAGTTACTGGGACGGACATCACTCATCGCGTGTTCAATAGATCAAGAGACAACAACTTCTAAAACTTCATTTTGCTGCTCAAGTTGTCAGCAATTATCATTATCTTAGACTTAAAATGTAGAAATGAAAATTCTTCGCGGGGGGTAATATTTTGGCGATTTGTAACATTGTTTTAAACACTGAAGATTGTCTCCAGAGAAGTGCCTCCACATCCAGAATTACTCAATACCCGAAACTCTATCTCTCTGCCAAGTTTCATGCTTGTACTCCAAAATGAGCAATCCACTCAAAATTTTTCACCAAACTGCTGCACTAATCAACCATGGCATCGTGTGGCTACTCTGCGTTTGTCGGAGGGTTTTGTGGTTGCAGTAGGTCTAACCCCGCGAATGCAATGTGCGTGACAATCCAGAGTTGCGGCAAGGATGTAAAAGTCATTTGAAGTATTTCACCTGTCACGATTCAACTTTAAAAACAGAAACATATCTTCTTCTCGCCAGAGCAGGTAACAACATGGACAACATGCATATGTTTATATTATGTCTGTTTTGTTTATTAATATTACTAGAGAAATCAAAGCATTATAGAGCTTCCTAGGCTCTACCTTAAGCAATGTTTCGTGTAAGTGCGTATTAAAGTGCATAGAAATTATTATAGCAGCCGATTGCCGAAGACCGGCGGAACATTTTTCGCTCCGAAAAGGGGGAGGGGGAGGGGGGGGGGGGGATGGAGCGTCCATAAATTGGTGCTTCATAGGCCCTATGAAGCACCAATTCTAAAGCAAAACTAGTTGCTGTCGTAGTTAAACTCTTACATTGGTCTTACATTGGAATTGACACCTAAAAGGTACGATGATTACTCCGTCACTTGCCGCAACTCTGGATTGTCACGCACATTGCATTCGCGGGGTTAGACCTACTGCAACCACAACACCCTCAGACAAACGCAGAGTAGCCACACCATGCCATGGTTGATGGTTGAATGAATCGAAACCGGAAATGAACTGTTTACAGTGGCGGTTTCTGAACAGTCCCAAACCGGCCACTCACACTACTAGCCTGCGAGAGCAGACATTATAATCCATCAAATTTTTTTCTCGCGCGCGATTGGTCTAAACACGTCACGTGACGCAGCCAAAACTGGGGAATATCCGGGTGATATTCCCCAAGTGATATTCCCCAGTTTTGAAAATTTGCGTTTCACGTTCGCAGGTTCAGTTTCCGTCTCAAATAAATTGCTAAATTAAATAAAACTGATTGTTTTGAACAGACTAGAAATATTTTTGAACGCCAACATAATTATTTTGATGTTTAACAGCTTGTCCAAATATTTGAAGGATAATAAGTACACTAGCCTCCATTTGGCTTCAAAAATATGCTCGAATATTTGTCCTTGGACATTATCTGTTCCTCGAAGCTCACAGTTTTCCTCGAGCTTCGCTCTCGGAAAACTGTGAGCTTCGAGGAACAGATAATGTCCGCGGACAAATATCCGAGCATATTTCCTCGCCAAATGGAGGCTATTGTTTTATATATTCTCACTGATTTCGGCGCGTACTTATTTGGCTAAAGCGACTGATCCGTATTTCGCGAGGCTTTATTTTAAAAATATTTTGCGAAAATATGGTCTTTCAGTTTTCGCGTTTTTTGCTACATCGCGAAAATAAATACTCACGAAAATAAGTGAGAATAAGGTATAAAAAATATTATGATACATCTGTTCTCACAAATATTGCGAAAAAACACGACTGTAATGTAATGATTACTCTCCCCCCCCCCCCCCCCCGCCCCCACCCACGATAAAGTTGGATCCGTGAATTGTGTAACGCAATCTCTGTTGATTCTGGCAAACATGGAGCACAAACATTGAGCACCGTTGGCGCTTACATTTCAATTCCAAGACTTCACAGGTACTGATGCCATTATTAACTGTAAATAGTTCGATGTTATGTCTCACTTATTATAGGTTTTGTTAATATATAGAAGAGTGATGGAAATAGTCTTGTGCCGTGAATTCCTTTCATTTCGTGAATTTCGGACCGAAAATAATTACATTTTAGTGGCTGCAAATTAACCTCTAAAAGCTAAGATTTTACACAAATTTACCAGAAATCAAGACGTTATCTATCTAAGAATAGCTAGCCTTCCACAGTAGCACAAACTATTTAGTGAAATCTATCTTAGAATTTTTCCAGTGTGACTTGTGTATTTTAGCTATACGCATTTCGTGACACGGAAAGGTAATTTTTGACCTCGGGAGCACTTTCGTTTGGCGCTCTCAAATTTCGTAGTTTCAGTAGCCCAAAAATGTTATTACATATATTTGTAGAAGAAACATTTCTCTTTCATTGGGTTATAGTTTTATAACCGCACGCCATGTACCAATTAGGTTTTTTTACCTCTCAATTTAGGCTTAATTTGCCTTGCCAAAATCTTCAAAATAGGCTAAAACTTTAAAATTTGCTCAAATATTAAGTTTGCTATCAAATTGTATAAATAACCATTTAACCAATTAACCAATGTGTCTTCTTTTCAATTTACTATACAGTGTTTGGATATTTCCTTTGCCTATTTTTTTAGGAGACCTTTAGGCAATGTGTTGTATTCACCCCGTGAAAACTGATGCGAGAGCCGAAAACCGTTATGGGCGCCGTTCGCCCAAAATAAAAATCTGATGGAACTGAAAGTTATTTTTCTAGCAATAGTTTAACTAGACCTATATTCTGGTAAAGTTTGAGGAATTTCGATTTTTTCATTTTGCACGCCTCCGGGCGATAATTACAGAGGGCCGCTCTTAAGAATACAGTTTTCCCGAAATTTTGAACTCTATGCAAGCGAACGATCATGTGAATGTCACATTTACAATGCACGGTAAAATTACTCAAAATACACATAAGGCATCAAATAATCGAAATCGCTACCCCGGGTTTGGGTTAGTTACGTCAATGAATTCATAATTCTCTCTTCTTGAGGGTAAGCGGCCAGAAGAGAGGGCAGAAATTCGGGCTATAGCTAGTAAACAGTGAGAAATTGGAGGGCAATTGACGTCCAATCAGAGAAATCTGAAATTAACTTTAAAATGTATACTTCTGCTTACTGCTATTACTACAACTCCTGCTGTTACTGCTACTGCTACTACTACTACTACTAATACTACTACTACTATCACTACTACTACTACTACTACTATTACTACTTCTGTTACTGCTACTGCTGCTGCTGATGCTGATGTTACTGCTACTATTACTACTACTACTATCACTACTACTGTTACTGTTGCTGCTGCTGTTACTGCCAGCTACTGCATGCTGCTGCTGCTGCTGCTGCTGCTATTGCTATTGCTATTGTTGCGTTGTTTCGTCAGAGGAACTGCTGCTATTGCTACTGTTACTGCTGCTGCTGCTGCTGCTGCTGCTGCTGCTACTGCTGCTACTGCTGCTACTGCTATTGCTATTCTTACGTGATTGCATCAGAGGAATTCTCAGGAAGATCTCGCTGGGTCCCTTACGTCTCCTTTGCTGTTCTTGTGTGATCCAATATGGCTTGTTTGATTGTGCGTAGCCAACAAGAGCAAATGAGCCTCGTCTGGATATTAGAATGGGATCCGTAGCGCCCAGTCTCCTGAGAGCGTCCAGAGCTGTCTTCACGTACTTTGACCCCTCGTCTTGAATGGCGATCAGAACAATTTTACTGCGGTTAATATAGAAAGGTGTTTTAGAATATGCAAACGTGGACTTTTCTTATAAGGGACAAACAATGAGCGATAGCAATGGAGCTCAATTTTCCTTTGAAAAATAAATATGCCTAGAAGAAAGCCACACAACAACAACATCAACATCAACAAACAAAATTCCAGGGAGGTACTTCTCATGATGTAAAAGTGACAGGGGTGATCGTCGTACCTTTTACGGGTTAAAATTCGTGGTTTGAAAATAGAATAGGAACTAGTTTTGTTTTAGAATTGGTGCCACTTAGGGGTGAAAATAAATTCGAGTCACGCCCACAAAACGAGATTCTGGTACCTTTTAGGGTTTACTTTCAAAATGGCTGACGATCACTTTGATATGGGAGTCGTTCTACCTCCCTCCCCCTCCGGCAAAACAAGACAGCTTCGTTGATACTTACTCTCCATTTATGGAGTTAAGATAATCTCTTAATCGGACACCAGCAAGGGGATGTGCGTAGGTGTCAAAGCCTCTTGACTCTAGCACTGCTCCTTTATCAAATGAATAACAAGTATCGGTCGGTACACAGTCAGATCAAACTTAGATTTGACATAATTCTAAATGAGCTAAATATGCCTTGAACACATGGGAATGGAATGGGAAAAATCTTGAATTTCATTTTGCAAAATTGTCAATAACAAACAGTACCACATGAAAGTACAGCTCAATAGCTTTCATTTGAATGGTCATACACTAGTGTTTCATCCACAGACTTCAAAGTTACAGCCACATTTATTGACTCAAGGTTCGACTCTGGTAGTGAAAGGGTTAAGACTGAATGGCTTTTCTTGGATTAACACGGCTTGTCTCAGGATGCGTTAGCATTTTTTCTCCCTCTTCTATTCTTTTTTCTATCGTCGTGATTTCACGTTTCGATCGTGGAGTCGTCACTGATTTTGTATAATTTGTTGCGCTGGGAAGAGAACAAAACTACTCTGGGTACGGAGGCGAGGGGCGGAGTAGTTTTGTCACCTCCCCCGGATTTCGCTCAACAAATTATTCAAGATGGCGGCCCAACAATTTCTGCCAAAAATAGAGGGACTCTTCACAGTATAATAAAACGTTTACAGCAATGTGATATCCACGTGGCTTTGATTCAGGTGGTGAAAATGCATGTTATTGGGGCTTATTATTCAACAAATTGTCACGATGCCCATATATGGCCATGCGTGAGTGGCAATGTTTGAACCTTTTTTGTAGGTTTTGTGTTTCTAATATGTTCTTTCTTCCTGGTTTGAAAACACCTTCCAGTTTCTCCTATATAGCTCCACGAGCAATCGGCGCAGGGAATCTTATAAACAACATCTTTTTGTAGATCAATTGGTGGTCTTGACTTAGGAGAAAACAAATTCCTGTTGTGAGGTCTTGAGGGGTCTTAACTTGTGGCTCGAATACCATTGTTTACCATTGTTTCAAACCAGGAAGAAATAACATATTAGAAACACAGAAACCTACAAAAAAAGGTTCAAAACTGATTGCCACTCACGCATTGGTTGAACGGCCACTCTATTGACTTTAATAACGCATGTGTAATTGATAAGGGAAACTTTCGTGTACGAAAAACACTGGAATCCTGGCATACTGCAATTACAAGTGAAGCAGACAATAACTCAAAACAATTGCCTAGGCAATTCTCGATTCCTTTATAATATGAACTCTTTATATACATTTTATACTCTCATAAGTATTATTTTTTATTGTTTTTATTGTAATTTGTTTCTACTTCACACGTTTCACGGTATATATTTCCATTTTCGCGCTTTTTCACCCATTATTTGTCAAACGTTGCAGACTGGCAACCGAAAGCTCATATTTTTAAACTTTTTAACCAGAGAACGATTTCTTAAATTTTTATAATATTCCGTTCTTGATAATAATCTACACTATAGAGCATTCCTGTTAGTACCTGTTTTAGCATCCACAATGACAACATTATGACCCCTTTTATGAGGCGAGTGGTCCTTTCCATTCAGCTTCATGTAAGCAACACCACACGTCCCTGCAGTCTTTCCTGGATCATCGCAGGCTTCGCTTCTAATATAAACATCGAGGAAGGACGCTAACGGAAACACAGCAAGAATCTGTTCCAATAATCAATCACTCAAACAAATGTCGTCAACTTTACAACTTTTTTCTAGGAATTTCACTTACCCTGAATCAATACCCCGTCAAGAAATTAATTATGGCGGATTTTACCTCGAAAATAAAAGGTCTATTGACCAATCACAACAATACAATACAATACAACACAACACTTTGTTTATCCACGTATCACACCTAGGAGCTAAGTTTTAAAATTGAGAACAAAGGATGGCGAACTTCGTAAGCAGACGAGGTAAGCAGACAATACATCTACAACTAATTTGAATTTCTTGCTGTTGCGAGATTCCAAACCACAAAAGTTCTAATAAGGACTATGGAAAACACAGACACTTTTTTGAAAAGTAAAAATAAATTATAAACTAATCTAAGAATTGGCCAAAATTTAACCTGTTAGCTGAGAAATGACCATACTTTTAACTGATAGCTGAGAATGACATCTGTCAAAATTAACAGTAAAATTTTAACTGAGAACTGAGAAATGGCCAACATTTTAACTGATAGGGCTGAGAATGAGATCTGTTAACTGATAGATGAGAAATGGCTAAAATTTTAACTGAGAAATGACAAAACCTTAACTGGTAACTGAGAAACCAGCCTTCTCGTCTTTAATCCGAGGGTATTTCTCGGGTACTTTCAATTGGTTTTGCTCCCTCCTCTAACCACTGGTTTGTCAGTCGTAAGACTGTTAAAGGGACATAGTACTCGTTTTAGCATGATTTTGGGAAGCTCAGAAACATATCTAGATCATAGGAAGTTGAACAATAATGGTTTGATTCTGTAGAATAGCACTCGACAAATGACAGGAACCCATTAGGAAGTGAGGATGACAAACGACAGCGAGGATGGAAATGGATTGCAATATGGATTTTTGAAAAACTGTCAGGATGTCAGTTTTTCAAAGTTTCAAATTTGGCTCGGAAATCTTTGAAATTTTGCAAATATTTTGTTGCAGTATGGAATTTCTTGAAGAAATTGCTTTTTATCATTTAGTTAGAGTTTACTAAGTTCTTATTTGATAGATTTAGGGACCATTTCGTGCATTTATAACAGTTTTGAGCAAATACGCCGGGACAGTGTCCCTTTAAGGCGAGTTATGTATTTGTGATTTTATAAATATATGTTGGGAGGCGAAATACAAAATTTAAAAGAAACCATTTATATCTCACATGAAGCTTCATGGAAAAATAAAACAGCTGGGTTTGAATTGAATAAGGAAAAATAAAATAAAACATAATATATTTAAAATAATATTGCATAAAAGCTCTCTCGGTGTTACTTTAGTACGGTACTAGGCTATCATGAAATAGTTATTACTTACATCATGAAATAGTTATTGATTCATTGCATGTAGTCATTTTATATTCATATCGGACAAAAAATAAGAATTAACCTCCCGGAGGCTAAAGTAGCTCTTTAAAATTAAATATCGAAAACATCACGCCATTTGGTAGAAGTCTGGGTAGGTTCAGGTCAGTCAGGAATCGATTTAAACCTTTTTTGGAACAACTTTTTGCCCGTGCATGAAGACCTTCTTCTTAAATGCGACGGGGAATTGCGTAACACGTATTTATAAAATCATTCGTTAACGTTAAATAATGACAAAATACAGAAATTGCATGCTTAAATATAGACTAAATTTAAAAGTTTGTGTGCTACAAGTACTGCTGAATTCATGCAGCTTATATTAAAAAAACAAATCTTCAAACTAAGGAAATAATTCTCACCAGGACATTTTGTTTCATCCTCAGCACATCTTGAATAACAGAACAATAGCAGAAACAAATAGACGGTGATCCAAGAATTGAGCATCGTAGACTGAACGAGAGAGACAGATTCTAGTCCAGCTCGAGGTACCGGAAGATATTGCAACGTACTTTAACGACGCAAGGTTATAAAAGTAAACTTCCTCACGATGAAAACGTGATCAGCTGTTGACACTTAAATACAACTGTCCTGTTTGACCGACGCGACCATTCACCAATGGTGTCAGTTTATGCTAAACAAGCGTACGTGGCCTTGACCATTTCAGACGGCTTTGCATAATAAACACGCTCCAAACTCAAGTCCGATATTCTAAAGTTTGAAATCCGGCCCAAAAAAGGCCATGCGGGGGTATTTTTATCCGAAATTTAGTAAAATTCAGCTATTTTGTGGTATTATATCCTTATTTCTTCCGGGCAACTCTTTTTTTGGAAGAAAATCAAGTTTTTCATGTCGAAACAGTCCATTTTGTGTCTATGATTTTTCCGCCTATTTATGTCCTTTGCTTGCCATTTTGTGACATTTTACTAAAGCGGCTAGATTTTGAACAGTTTAATTCACGATCCAGCCGACTCAAGTCAGCTGAAATCAGTCTTTCTTTACATTTTTAGGACAGGCGACATTTTTGCCGTCTTGAAACACCAGAATTAATATACGGTGGCCCACAACTGTCACGGCAAAATATAGAGTCACGGCAAGATACAATTAACTCACGGCAAGATAAAATTAACTCACGGCAAAACAAAATTAACTCACGGCAAAAGACAATTAACTCACGGCAAAATAAAATCAACTCACGGCGAAATAAAATCAACTCACGGCGAAATAAAATCAACTCACGGCGAAATAAAATCAACTCACGGAGACCGACCGGAGACCTTGTTCCCAGGGATTCTCGGTATCCTGAAATGACATAAGAAGCTTGGGCACTAAAGATGGCCGCATATACTCTCGGGATATTCTCATATTCCGAAGGCTTCTTCCCGCCAAACTATGTCCTCACATGGTTTGGCGGGAAGAATTAACCTTCGGAATATGAGAATATCCAAGCTTCTTATGTCATTTTTATTACCGAGAATCCCGGGCGTGTGGAAAAGCAGGAATCCGGAATCCGGAATCCGGAATCCGGAATCCGGAATCCGGAATCCGGAATCCGGAATCCGGAATCCGGAACCGGAACCGGACACTAAAGAAATGAAGATATTATTAAAATCAACGTTAAATTGTGTTTTTATTTATTTGGATATTGCAATCACTCAAGCAAACATCGGGACGCGACTTATGAGAAGTTTCACGTGGATGATGTGGCTTGGGCCAAATGCAGTTTATGATTGACATTCGCGCCCCTCCTTCCTTCCCTCCTTCCTGTCGAATTTCCCACGATGGACGATAATCATGATAATAGCGTGAAGAGTCCGTTCATAAAAAAGTAATTACACAGGTTTTAGCATTATTTTTAGTTATATGGAAAACATTGTCTTTCGAAAGCTTTATCTGTCACTGAACACGCGCAGATATCATTTCGCGGCCTTTAGATATCCTTTCAATAAAATAAAATAAACTCTCCTTCCCTGCGTTTTGTTGTGCTCTTGTGAGAGCTCTCTTCTTCTTACAGAAGACATGTTAGGAACATAGTAAAACTTTCGCTGCAGTTAGATAATGACCCACTCGTGTCAGAAATGCGTAAAAGGTAGGGGGTCGCCGCACTCGTTTTGGAGATAAAACGTATTGAAGACCGTAGTGTTCCTAGGAGCTTTGGTCATGTTAGCCACTACCGGATTCATTGCTATCAGCCAAAAAAAGTAAAATGGAGAACTCTAGATAAGGTCGATATGTTGATTTCAACGCAAATAGGCCTATTGAGTAAATTTTTGCAGCTGATGTCATTCCTTCAGGTAGAATTAGCCTTACAAAAGGATACTTGTTTGTCATGCACACCCACATTAGTAGAAAAATTCGATCGCATGTGAGTAGAAAAATCGAAATAGTTAAAACTTCTCACGTTTAGAATTTTTGTTGTTGTTGTATGCTTAAATATAGACTAAATTTAAAAGTTTGTGTGCTACAAGTACTGCTGAATTCATGCAGCTTAGGCCCAGTTCAGACGCCGTACTTCACATGAGCCGAATCAAATTCGATGAATTAAGTTCATGTAAGTACGGCGTCTGAATCAATTCGAAACGGCTGAATCAATTCGGATCGGCTCAGCCGTTCTTCTCGCCTGGCTCAGCCGAGAATAACGGCTGTGGACCGGCTTTGATTCAGACGCCGAACTTCACATGAGCCGAAAAAAATGCATGAATTATTATAATGTATTTTTCAATATAACAGCAATTTTCCCCTATTAATTTAAGTTCGGCTGAATTAAGCTCGGCGTCTGAATCAATTCAGTCGATCTAAATTAATTTGGGTCGGCCTAAATTCGAATTCGATTCGGCTCATGTGGAGTACGGTGTCTGAACTGGGCCTTATATTAAAAAAACAAATCTTCAAATTAAGGAAATAATTCTCACCAGGACATTTTGTTTCATCCTCAGCACATCTTGAATAACAGCCGAACAATAGCAGAAACAAATAGACGGTGATCCAAGAATTGACCATCGTAGATAACGAGAGAGACAGATTCTAGTCCAGCTCGAGGTACCGGAAGATATTGCAACGTACTTTAACGACGCAAGGTTATAAAAGTAAACTTCCTCAGCTGTTGACACTTAAATACAACTGTCCTGTTTGACCGACGCGACCATTTACCAATGGTGTCAGTTTATGCTAAACAAGTGGCGTTCGTGGCCTTGACAATTTCAGAAGGTTTGCATAATAGTGCAGATGCAATTATTGATGGACTTTCATTGTTTGGGGGTTATTATTAAAAAAATTATAAAACGTTAACTTCCCTGTATGTTTAAAATTTATTAAAACTAGAATTCCACAATAATAATATTAATTCGTCTAGTGGATCGTCCGGGTGAGTGTAGTCCTGAAAAGGACCGTTGTTGGTGCCTGACATTTCGACAACCTGTGCGAAAGTCCGACATCGTCAGAGCCTGTCAAGTGAAATGTGTTAGTCAGTCGATGTTGTTATGTATCTGGTCCCAGTAACTAATTGGTCAGTTTATCCGTGATTGGCTGTAAAGACTCTTGTAAAGTTCGTAGACTGTGATTGGTCAGTTGTTGTCAGTTTCGATCCGTCTATTGTTAGTCAAATCTGTGCCGGCGTCGTGCGGAATAAGTCGTTTGTAAGGTGCCGGTAATTGTTGACACTGGTTAATAGGTGTTCGTTCTAAGTTGGTGTACCAGCTTTCCAGAGTCAGTCGTTGAAAGTAGTTAGCATATTGTAGGTAATGTTTTCCGCAGAGTCCCAGTCAATTCTGTGATTTGTCAGTCGATGGTGTTCAGCAATATGATTGTTGACATCACCATTTCTCGTCGCTCGTTTGTGTTCAGTCAGCCTCGTGTTTAAGTTTCTACCAGTCTGACCTATGTAAGTGGCCTGGCAGTCGGAGCAATTGATCTTGTAAACTGCTCCCTGTCTGTTGTTAGGTTCGTCCTTGTCCTTAACGTTGGTCAATAATAGACCTTTCTCCAAAATGGCAGCCGCAAATTCAAAATGATTAAAATTAAACTGAGCGAAAAATCCATACCAGCACCTGAAAGACCACCTCCTGGTTGGTAATCGTACAAAGTTTCGTTAGGTTAGGTTCTACCTGAGTCGAGAAAACGGAAGTTGAAAACTGGAAAATTTAGAGACGTTTGTACGACAATTTTAAAAGACATTGACGAGACGAGCGCAACTAGTTTGCGACACACCGGACAGCTTAGGTGACGAAAACAAATACCTTGAACGTGTTTTTGACAAGAACAACTATAACGCCAACTACCGAACCTGACGAGACGAACAGAAACCCGACACCTGTTACTGCAGCGACAATACCTTACATCAAGGGCACTGACTTCTGAGACCATCGCGCGGATCCTACAGCCTTACAATATCCGCGTAGCCCACAAACCGATAACTACATTACGACAATTATTGACCAACGTTAAGGACAAGGACGAACCTAACAACAGACAGGGAGCAGTTTACAAGATCAATTGCTCCGACTGCCAGGCCACTTACACCGTCAGACTGGTGGAAACTTAAACACGAGACTGACTGAACACAAACGAGCGACGAGAAGGGTGATATCAGCAATCATATTGCTGAACACCTTCGACTGACAAACCACAAGCTCAAGGTTTCGCTGGCTATGTTCTACCTGGCAGTTAATAAATCTCACTTGTATAGTGTACCTTCATTTTTTGGTATATCATTCCTATAACCTATATCATTTTTAGTAGCAAAATAATAGGAAGGCGATAGGGCGAATATCTAATCACCCCTCGCCAGGTTATTAAAGCAAAAACAGTAACATCAGTTATTAACAACTTTAAACAAACCTTGAGGTATCTGCCAAGCAACCGATTTGTTATCACAGGCAACTCGTACAAACTCGATTGAAAATGTTCGAGGCCAGATTAGTCAAATGTTTTGTGTCACAAGTAGTTGGATTTATTACCAATTTTCCGTTACTGTTATATTTGGTGCTATTTCGGTGTAAATAAAACGCGGTTATTTTAATTTTATTTTGGGACCGAGTAAAAATGAAATAAAATCACGCGTGAATTGCCCGTGTCACGTAGCGACTTGGGAAATTTCATGAAATGTTGAAAACACAACTGATATTAATTTTTATTTTTTTAAAAACATAAAGGGCAAAATATAAAGACATCCGGTGATCTTCGGCAATCTTCGGAAGACATCGGGTCGTCTTCGGGATAAAGTAGATAACGAGAGAGACAGATTCTAGTCCAGCTCGAAGTACCGGAAGATATTGCAACGTACTTTAACGACGCAAGGTTATAAAAGTAAACTTCCTCAGAATAAAGACGTGATCAGTTGTTGACACAACCGTCCTGTTTAGATCGGCCTACTTCCCAATGTTTTTAGTTTATGCTAAACAAGCGTATATGTGGTCATGGCTATTTCAGAAGGCTTTGCATAATAGTTCAGAAGATGCAATTATTGATGGACATGTCTTTTGTTTGGAAAGGATCTTCATTGTTTGGCGGGTTATTGTTCAAAAAAAAGTTATAATAAAACGTTAACTTTCTGTATGTTTAAAATTTATTAAAACTAGAATTCCACAATATAATAATATAATGGCGCGCGATTTATCATGATTAGAGTTAACCAAAGAAATTCATTAAAACTTAAAGTGCAACTAACCCCAAAATTGTTTTATTCGTTTAAATAAATTTACTTGTTATTTGAAACTTTACTGCGAAGAAATGTTTGGATTTGGTTGAATCCTCGATTTTCTGTGCCCCGGCAAAGTCACCAAAAACGCCGCCATCAGCGGCTAGTGACGTCAACTCAGGAGCCTTGGATCCTTCGCGTCCACTCATTTCCTTCAGGAAGATGCGATACACATTCGAAAAGTGTGTAGAAACGCCTTCCTGCTCACAGTGATCTCATGTGTATCACGGTGTACCTTCATTTTTTGTTCTATCTAAAAATAATATCTAGGAATACTGTCAAATCAAAAATCAAACATCAATTAACAACTTTAAACAAACCTTGAGGGATCTGCCAAGCAACCGATTTGTTATCACAAGCATTTCATACAAATTCGATTGAAAATGTTCGAGGCCAGGCTAGTCAAATGTTTTGTGTCACAAGTAGTTGGATTTTGCGTTAAAAGATTTTTTACCGATTTTCCGTTACTGTTATATTTGGTGCTATTTCGGTGTAAATAAAACGCGGTTATTTTAATTTTATAATATTTGGTCAGGCAACGTTTTATGATTGTTTTAGTTTTATATTCTCAGTGAAATAGCATCTCATTATAGACAGTTTCACAACAGGGTCCCAATGCCCCTACGATCAAATTGTTGATATTCATTTTTTTACATTTTCGTGTACAATATCACTTTACGAACATTAGAAGTCAATTTTTTTGGACTTTTATTTCCGACAATTTACGGCCGCCATTACTTGACCTTGTTCCAAGGCTTGGTTGTGAATTAGAGAAAATGACGTCAGATACTCAAAAATACCTCACGGGTTGAAATTATAATAACAACAAGTATAGAAAATTGCATGAAGAGCAACAAAAACTTTGGACTGAGTACCCCCCTGGGCTAGAACCCAATCAACAACCGCGTGCATACTCTTGGGAAAACGCTTCCAGTAACTTCGAGACTACCTTTAAGGGCCTAACATAGTACTTCACATTAAAAGTTCAAGACAATTTTGGCAGAAGCACAGTTTATTAGCTTACACTTGTCGCAAATTATTCATTTTTACTGGCTTTTAAACACATCTCTGCGATCGCTAAGACCTTAGTGGCTTATTTCAAATGCATCCATTTGGTAACGGCTTACATTTGGTAAAACGGGGAGGATTTCGAAGGTTTAGAATGCGCCCAAGTACTAACGGCTTACAGTTTGTCAAATTACTGTGGAATAAAACTATAGTGAGTGACAAAATCAGTCTCACGAAAGACAGGAAAAATAAAGTATCTTACCCCTTAGTCCACACAAAGTAAAAATACTAAAAGAAATTGACGGACGTTCAGAATAGTGAGCATAAATCGAAAAAAGCTATCGGTTTTGAATAATTAAATCTATGCCCGAGGGACACGCCACAGTTGCAAGTTCATGTCTTTGTTAACAATAAGCAAAGATTACTGAAATCCATTCCATCAGCTCTACCTAAAATATTATAGAACGTACAAATTACAAGTTAACAAAGCGTAGAACAAGCATAACGGGACTTTAATGCCATTTAATTAAATTATAAACTAAAAAGGCCACAACTCCTTGAATAGGCGTTGTAGTATCTGGTGCAGCAGTTGATGGTGCTGCAGTGTCTGGTGCAGCAGTTGATGATGCAGCAGTTGATGGTGCAGCAGCTGATGGTGCAGCAGTTGATGGTGCAGCAGTTGATGGTGCAGCAGTTGATGGTGCGACAGTATCTGGTGCAGCAGTTGATGGTGCTACAGTATCTGGTGCAGCGGTTGATTGTGCTGCAGTATCTGGTACAGCAGTTGATGGTGCTGCAGTATCTGGTGCAGCAGTTGATGGTGCTGCAGTATGTGGTGCAGCAATTGATGGTGCTGCAGTGTCTGGTGCAGCAGTTCATGGTGCTGCAGTATATGGTGCAGCAGTAGATGGTGCTGCAGTATCTGGTGCAGCAGTTGTTGGTGCTGCAGTATCTGGTGCAGGCAGTTGATGGTGCTGCAGTGTCTGGTGCAGCAGTTGATGATGCAGCAGTTGATGGTGCAGCAGCTGATGGTGCAGCAGTTGATGGTGCAGGCGGTTGATGGTGCAGCAGTTGATGGTGCAGCAGTTGATGGTGCAGCAGGCAGTTGATGGTGCGACAGTATCTGGTGCAGCAGTTGTTGGTGCTACAGTATCTGGTGCAGCGGTTGATGGTGCTGCCGTATCTGGTACAGCAATTGATGGTGCTGCAGTATCTGGTGCAAGCAGTTGATGGTGGTGCAGTATGTGGTGCAGCCAGTGGATGGGCTGCAGTATCTGGTGCAGCAGTTGATGGTGCTGCAGTATCTGGTGCAGCAGTTGTTGGTGCTGCAGTATCTGGTGCAGCAGTTGATGGTGCTGCAGTGTCTGGTGCAGCAGTTGATGGTGCTGCAGTATCTGGTGCAGCAGTTGATGGTGCTGCAGTATCTGGTGCAGCAGTTGATGGGCTGCAGTACCTGGTACAGCAGTTGATGGTGCGGCAGTATCTGGTGCAACAGTTGATGGTGCTGCAGTATCTGGTACAGCAGTTGATGGTGCTGCAGTATCTGGTGCAGCAGTTGATGGTGCTGCAGTATGTGGTGCAGGCAGTTGATGGTGGTGCAGTATGTGGTGCCGCAGTGGATGGTGCTGCAGTATCTGGTGCAGCTGTTGATGGTGCTGCAGTATCTGGTGCAGCAGTTGTTGGTGCTGCAGTATCTGGTGCAGCAGTTGATGGTGCTGCAGTGTCTGGTGCAGCAGTTGATGATGCAGCAGTTGATGGTGCAGCAGTTGATGGTGCAGCAGCAGCGATGGTGCAGCAGTTGATGGTGCAGCAGTTGATGGTGCAGCAGTTGATGGTGCGACAGTATCTGGTGCAGCAGTTGATGGTGCTACAGTATCTGGTGCAGCGGTTGATGGTGCTGCAGTATCTGGTACAGCAGTTGATGGTGCTGCAGTATCTGGTGCAGCAGTTGATGGTGCTGCAGTATGTGGTGCAGCAGTTGATGGTGGTCAGTATGTGGTGCCGCAGTATCTGGTGCAGCAGTTGATGGTGCTGCAGTATCTGGTGCAGCAGTTGATGGTGCTGCAGTATCTGGTGCAGCAGCTGATGGTGCTACAGTACCTGTACAGCAGTTGATGGGGCTGCAGTATCTGGTGCAGCAGTTGATGGTGCTGCAGTATCTGGTGCAGCAGTTGATGGGGCTGCAGTACCTGGTACAGCAGTGAATGGTGCTGCAGTATCTGGTGCAACAGTTGATGGTGCTGCAGTATCTGGTGCAGCAGTTGGTGGTGCTACAGTACCTGGTACAGCAGTTGATGGGGCTGCAGTATCTGGTGCAGCAGTTGACGGTGCTGCAGTATCTGGTGCAGCAGTTGATGGGCTGCAGTATCTGGTGCAGCAGTAGATGGTGCTGCAGTATCTGGTGCAACAGTTGATGGTGCTGCAGTATCTGCAGTATCTGGTGCAGCAGTTGATGGTGCTGCAGTATCTGGTGCAGCAGTTGATTGTGCTGCAGTATTTGGTGCAGCAGTTGATGGGGCTGCAGTATCTGGTGCAGCAGTGGATGGTGCGGCAGGATCTGGTGTAGTGGTTGATGGTGCTGCAGTATCTGGTGCAGCAGTTGTTGGTGCTGCATTATCTGGTGCAGCAGTTGATGGTGCTGCAGTGTCTGGTGCAGCAGTTGATGGTGCTACAGTACCTGGTACAGCAGTTGATGGGGCTGCAGTATCTGGTGCAGCAGTTGATGGTGCTACAGTATCTGGTGCAGCGGTTGATGGTGCTGCAGTATCTGCTACAGCAGTTGATGGTGCTGCAGTATCTGGTGCAGCAGTTGATGGTGCTGCAGTATGTGCTGCAGCAGTTGATGGTGGTGCAGTATGTGGTGCCGCAGTGGATGGTGCAGCAGTTGATGGTGCTGCAGTATCTGGTGAAGCAGTTGATGGTGCTGCAGTATCTGGTGCAGCAGTTGATGGTGCTGCAGTATCTGGTGCAGCAGTTGATGGTGCTACAGTACCTGGTACAGCGGTTGATGGGGCTGCAGTATCTGGTACAGCAGTTGATGGTGCTGCAGTATCTGGTGCAGCAGTTGATGGGGCTGCAGTACCTGGTACAGCAGTGAATGGTGCTGCAGTATCTGGTGCAACAGTTGATGGTGCTGCAGTATCTGGTGCAGCAGTTGATGGTGCTACAGTACCTGGTACAGCAGTTGATGGGGCTGCAGTATCTGGTGCAGCAGTTGATGGTGCTGCAGTATCTGGTGCAGCAGTTGATGGGGCTGCAGTATCTGGTGCAGCAGTTGATGGGGCTGCAGTATCTGGTGCAGCAGTAGTATCTGGTGCAACAGTTGATGGTGCTGCAGTATCTGCAGTATGTGGTGCAGCAGTTGATGGTGCTGCAGTATCTGGTGCAGCAGTTGATGGTACGGCAGTATTTGGTGCAGCAGTTGATGGGGCTGCAGTATCTGGTGCAGCAGTTGATAGTGCTGTAGTATCTGGTGCAGCAGTTGATAGTGCTGTAGTATCTGGTGCAGCAGTGGATGGTGCGGCAGTATCTGGTGTAGTGGTTGATGGTGCTGCAGTATCTGGTGCAGCAGTTGATGGTGCTGTAGTATGATGTGGTGCAGTTGATGGTGCTGTAGTATCTGGTGCAGCAGTTGATGGGGCTGCAGTATTTGGTGCAGCAGTTGAAGGGGCTGCAGTATCTGGTGCAGCAGTAGATGGTGCTGCAGTGTCTGGTGCAGCAGTTGATTGTGCTGCAGTATCTGGTGCAGCAGTTGATGGTGCTGCAGTATCTGGTGCAGCAGTTGATGGTGCTACAGTACCTGGTACAGCAGTTGATGGGCTGCAGTATCTGGTGCAGGCAGTTGATGGTGCTGCAGTATCTGGTGCAGCAGTTGATGGTGCTGCAGTATCTGGTGCAGCAGTTGATATGGCTGCAGTACCTGGTGCAGCAGTTGATGATGCAGCAGTTGATGGTGCAGCAGCTGATGGTGCAGCAGTTGATGGTGCAGCAGTTGATGGTGCAGCAGTTGATGGTGCTGCAGTATCTGGTGCAGCAGTTGATGGTGCTGCAGTATGTGGTGCAGCAGTTGATGGTGGTGCAATATGTGGTGCCGCAGTGGTGGTGCAGCAGTTGATGGTGCTGCAGTATCTGGTGCAGCAGTTGATTGTGCTGCAGTATCTGGTGCAGCAGTTGATGGTGCTGCAGTATCTGGTGTAGCAGTTGATGGTGCTACAGTACCTGGTACAGCAGTTGATGAGGCTGCAGTATCTGGTGCAGCAGTTGATGGTGCTGCAGTATCTGGTGCAGCAGTTGATGTGGCTGCAGTACCTGGTACAGCAGTGATGGTGCTGCAGTATCTGGTGCAACAGTTGATGGTGCCTGCAGTATCTGGTGCAGCAGTTGATGGTGCTACAGTACCTGGTACAGCAGTTGATGGGGCTGCAGTATCTGGTGCAGCAGTTGATGGTGCTGCAGTATCTGCTGCAGCAGTTGATGGTGCTGCAGTATCTGGTGCAGCAGTTGAATTGTGCTGCAGTATTTGGTGCAGCAGTTGATGGGGCTGCAGTATCTGGTGCAGCAGTTGATAGTGCTGTAGTATCTGGTGCAGCAGTGGATGGTGCGGCAGGATCTGGTAGTGGTTGATGGTGCTGCAGTATCTGGTGCAGCAGTTGTTGGTGCCTGCAGTATCTGGTGCAGCAGTTGATGGTGCTGCAGTGTCTGGTGCAGCAGTTGTTGGTGCTACAGTGCCTGGTACAGCAGTTGATGGGGCTGCAGTATCTGGTGCAGCAGTTGATGGTGCTACAGTATCTGGTGCAGCGGTTGATGGTGCTACAGTATCTGGTACAGCAGTTGATAGTGCTCCAGTATCTGGTGCAGCAGTTGATGGTGCTGCAGTATGTGGTGCAGCAGTTGATGGTGGTGCAGTATGTGGTGCCGCATTGGATGGTGCAGCAGTTGATGGTGCTGCAGTATCTGGTGAAGCAGTTGATGGTGCTGCAGTATCTGGTGCAGCAGTTGATGGTGCTGCAGTATCTGGTGCAGCAGTTGATGGTGCTACAGTACCTGGTACAGCAGTTGATGGGGCTGCAGCATCTGGTGCAGCAGTTGATGGTGCTGCAGTATCTGGTGCAGTAGTTGATGGGGCTGCAGTACCTGGTACAGCAGTGAATGGTGCTGCAGTATCTGGTGCAACAGTTGATGGTGCTGCAGTATCTGGTGCAGCAGTTGATGGTGCTACAGTACCTGGTACAGCAGTTGATGGGGCTGCAGTATCTGGTGCAGCAGTTGATGGTGCTGCAGTATCTGGTGCAGCAGTTTGATGGTGCTGTAGTATCTGGTGTGCAGCTGATGGTGCTGTAGTATCTCGTGCAGCAGTTGATGGGGCTGCAGTATTTGGTGCAGCAGTTGATGGGCTGCAGTATCTGGTGCAGCAGTAGATGGTGCTGCAGTGTCTGGTGCAGCAGTTGATTGTGCTGCAGTATCTGGTGCAGCAGTTGATGGTGCTGCAGTATCTGGTGCAGCAGTTGATGGTGCTACAGTACCTGGTACAGCAGTTGATGGGGCTGCAGTATCTGGTGCAGCAGTTGATGGTGCTGCAGTATCTGGTGCAGCAGTTGATGGTGCTGCAGTACCTGGTACAGCAGTTGATGGTGCTGCAGGTATATGGTGGCAGCAGTTGATGGTGCTGCAGTATCTGGTGCAGCAGTTGATGGTGTGCAGCAGTTTATGGTGCTGCAGTATTTGGTGCAGCAGTTGATTGTGCTGCAGTATCTGGTGCAGCAGTTGATGGTGCTGCAGTATTCTGGTGCAGGCAGTTGATGGTGCTGCAGTATCTGGTGCAGCCGTTGATGGTGCTGCAGTATCTGGTGCAGCAGTTGATGGGGCTGCAGTATCTGGTGCAGCAGTTGATGGGGCTGCAGTATCTGGTGCGAAGCAGTTGATGGTGCTGCAGTATCTGGTGCAGCCGTTGATGTGGCTGCAGTATCTGTTTGCAGCAGTTGATGGTGCTGCAGTATCTGGTGGCAGCCGTTGATGTGGCTGCAGTATCTGCTACAGCCGTTGATGGGGCTGCAGTCCTCTGGTGCAGCCGTTTGGTGGGGCTGCAGTTTCCTGGTGCAGCAGTTGATGGGGCTGCAGTATCTGGTGCAGCATTTGATTGTGGTGCAGTATGTGGTGCAGCCGTTTGATGGTGCTGCAGTTTCTGGTGCATCCGTTGATGGGGCTGCAGTATCTGTGCAGGCAGTTGATGGTGCTGCAGTATGTGGTGCAGCCGTTGATGGGGCTGCAGTATCTGGTACAACTGTAAGAAAAGAAACAAACAATATAGATCGAAATCTGCCATATTACAACTCACGAACGTGACCTTTTTGTGAGCCCGTTGAAATCAAACAAGCTGTTTACTTTCAGTGACGACGTTTGCCCTAAGATGATTGTGACGGCACAGCAAAAAAAAAAAAACGTAACTCGCTGTATTGAGGCAGATTTCTTCTCGTTGTTATCGAAAAATTTCAGTAACATGTGTACTTTAAGTTGCCGGCCACCGTTTAGTTGTGCGGCGTTTTTGGTCCCCCGTCTGTCCACGGTATATACAGAGTAATCAGTTTTTGGTTCTCCCCGATTCTGTATGATAGTAATCTGTCTCAATCGAAAGAAAACGTCTCAATAAAGGAAGGAAATAACTTGATTAATTATTGCCGTTTTGAGTGAAATAAACTGCATCAGCAACCCAAAAAGACAAAATACTTGCCACTATCCTGTTTATATTAACATAAGCTGATTTTATAGTATGAGATTCTAGGATCTACAGGAATGCCTCATTTTTGAAGTTTTTTGAACTTAGTCCAACAGTTTGAAATTTATTTGTATACGGATTTGTTAGTTTTTTCTACTTCTTAAAGCTGCCTTTACACGTCTCCAGATCCTTAAACAGCAAAGTTAATATAGAATCATAAGCTAAGTTAGAGGAAAATTGGTTATGAAGCCCGGCGAAGTTCTTTTTGATATCTTTTTTGTTCGCTTTTTGCCACGTTGACCGTGCACAAAAGCCTGACTAAATACAATAGGGTGTTTTACCTGTGTTCACGCAACTAACCAATAGAAACGTGTTCGGTTACGTAAATCCTGCTATGTTGTAGTGAGCTACAAAAGCAAAAGATTGTGCCCGGTCATGGACCTTCCAACATAAAATCTTTGCCTCGTTGTTTGCTCCTTTGAAGTTTACCGGGCTTAATAACCGTTGTCCCTACCTATTGCACGTATTGGTTGTGATGTGCTCTCGCTTACAAACAGCGTTAAACAGTCAGAACGAGATAACGAGCATTATATTTCAGTATCCATTACCTTGTCCATCTTGAACATCAAGGTATTACGAATCGTGTTTTCGGTGGTTGTTATCAACACCCCCCCCCCCCCCCCCCCTCGTTTTAGTTTCGTGTGGGTTGGTTGGGTTTTTTCGTGTTCTATTTGTTGAAGACGAACGTTTTCGGTTGGTTTTTGGTTGATCATTTTTTGTTCAACCGAACCGAAACTAGGTTGAAACGGTTGAAAAAGTCACCATCTCGCGAAAATGATTGACTGTGTTTCCGGCCCAGGAGTTGCCACGTTATCAACCGAAAACGGTTTGGAAAAGTGTTTCTATTGGGAAACCTCAACCGTTTCAAACCTAAATCGGTTGAGGTTGAAAGCTGTTGATGTCCAATGGAATATAAACCTAGGGTATTTCGTGTTGTTTGGAGAGAAACATATTCCAACGTTTGCATGGGTTTCTATCGCGATTATGGAATATCAAGAGGTTTCAAGTGACAGATTTTTTGGCCGCTTTCGAGAGCTGATATTTGTTGTCTCAAACTAGAACTTCTAAATTAAGGGAAGCACGCGAAAAGTGGCACTGAGTACATCTGAAACGAGCAATATCATGATGAACATTTTTTAGAAAGTTTATTTTGCAAGTACTAGCATAGATAGGGCTTGGTGCGTGATTTGTAATAGGACTAACATGGTAGTCCAATTTGGAAAGATAGTTGGACGAGAAAAATTCCGAGGCCTGCCAGAATTGGACGAGACCGTAGTCCGAGAGAACAGTTTTTTGAATTCAATTATTTGTTCAAATTGGACCAAGCATGTAGTGCTATTAAATTTTAATTAATATCGCGGGTGAAACTGTCCAAATTAATCGTTAATTTGGACACGTGTGGACAAGTTTAGCGGAGAAATAAGACACTAATCGTGTACACGCTTGTATGAGATTGTCGTGGCTTGCGATAGAGATTAAAAAAACTCTGTTCAGGGGATTGTATCATGAATGTTACAATATATTAAATACGCGTAATGGTTTTCCGAACATTAGTCCCCCAACTTCTCAGACGCATGGAACGCCGAACTTCCAAGTTTGCCAGCTCTCACTAGCGACCGCAAATGACCCGGAATGAGCTTGCCTTTGTAATTTTAGTTGTTCGTTTATTGCGTGGAGCGGATTACAGGGGGAGGGTCGGGGTTCCGGACCCCCAATCGGGCCTGAGGGTTTTTTTGCTTTCACCATATTAATCCATAGCTAGAAGCCATCTTCCAGTATGCCACCAAAATGGCAACGTATTTCCAGAGCTTGAAATCTCAATTTTTTTCGTGGTGAAAGCGCCCCCCCAAACACCCCAAATTGAAATGGGAGCGCTCCCATCCGCCCACCTCCGGTGCCCAGAACCCATACCCCAGCCCGCCCCCCCCCCCAAAAAAAATATATATATATGTCCTGACTTCACATTTTCTGTAACACCCCCGGACTCCCCCTATCAAAAATTCCTTGGATCCGCCTCTGTCTTCGTATGCTCAGAGACCTGTGATATGCGATGTTCATGTTCACCATTGTAGAATTTGTGTTTCGTGTTTTTGTTTCATATCGTCATGTTTTATCGGAGTGTTGGCGGTTTTTTGTTTGTCCAACCTAAAAACAATTTCAATACCGCCAAGCATTCCTAATACCGAATATAAGCCCAAATACTTCTAATACAGAAGCCCTCGGAAATTTAATGGATTTGACACGGAATATTTTATTTTAACCGTATTGACTCAAAAGGAGATCACTCACAAACGGTTTTCAACATCTATATCTTGGTACTTACAATATATGTGCATTGTCAATATTGTCCTTGATGTATCATCCAAATTCTCAGCAAAGAACATTGAACAGCAGTATGTATGATAATTGAGTCTAAGGGAGAATTGACGATATAAATATTGTATTGAACATCACTTTTCGTCATCAAATGCCAATTACCTCCCAGTTATATGAGTGGAAAGAATGATTAGAATAACACTTTGAAACAGCTACGAAAAGCATAGGCGTGTTTTAAAATACTCAGAACTGTAAGAAAACGCAACTATCCGAGTCAGTGGATGTCAACTCAACTATGCTATGTGTTTATGAACACTAATAATAAGGTAGATATAAGTTCATTCAGTGACAGCTATATACTATAGATCCGCGTTACTAAATAACAATTTTAGGGCACGCCAACGTTTGTTTTGAAAGAACTCAAGAAAGCCGAGAACATCGTATTGAGTGAAAAACTAAATCTCAGTGAACTTGACGTTTTTCACAAAGGCGAGAGACTAAAACCCCATCACTGGTAGTAACGTTCAGAGTATTTTCAGTGAGATAACATGTTTCTTGAGTTAGCTACAACAGCAGTGATATGACACAATAGCACATTTCTCAATTAGCTTACCTAATGGAGCCGTGACGATGCCGGATGCGACAAAGACAGGAGTAACATTGAAAACGGCCTCATAAACAACGTATATCAAAAGAACATATGATGGACTCATGTCGACGACTCACAAATATGTCACGAACATTCAGTAATTGTAAAATGCTCGTGAGGAAAAGGAATTGTTGTTGCAAAAGTTAGAAGCTAACAGAGGACCATCCTTGATGTTAATGGACTTTTACCAACTGAAGGTTTCGTGTAACATCGATCCAAGCCATGTGTTCAACAGTTTGTTTGTTTCCATGACAATTGGTTTGTTGTTCCCAATCTGTATCAGTTACGGCGACAGGAGAATATTGTTATTCGAAAAGCATTCTACCCGATCAGTATATTTCCTGTTTTATATCGCGATAAGTGGGAATACGCCGTCTTTTTTTCTCTCAAAGACGATTCACTCATGCTCATCTAGTTAACTAAAAGGAATAACACATTTCATTATAAAAGTCCACTTAGACTCCTGAACTACGGATGGTGTACCCGAGAGATTAGTGTCCTCCGCACTTAGCTTCACAGTTTCTCAAACACCTCAGCCTCTATTCCAATATTCCTCAGTAGTGCATGCATGGGTCCGAACTTTTTTATACTGGTCTACCATAAGTTTTAGTCATGTTTAGTTTTCAAGCCGCCTTTCCTTATACCTTAACGATGACTTGTGAGATTCAGTTCAGGCGTCCTTTTTTCGTGGCTGTGATAATCTGCAACTCTTTGACATATAAAAAACGCAGTACTGATGTCGATCGTAAATGAGAGTATATTATAGCTCCCATGGATATTTAGCCGAACTGATCGAAGGAGGTGGGGTGGGTTTAATAACAATCAAGTGGCCGCAACAATTTTATTAATATTATTATTATTCAGTTTTGACCCAACACCATTCCCTGTACTCTTATATTTATAATAACAAAAAAAAAATTCAGGAATTGAGCGTTAATATAAGACACGAGGTATTTATGGCGAAACGAGCCTGAGCCACTTGCTATATTGATGCCTTTTTGGGCCGCAAAAATGACTGATTCAAATGGTGCATCGATAAATCAATACTTCTACAATAAATAAGTTACTATGTATATTTCCATTGAATTACACGATATATCATAGTCCCACAGACGCATCGATGACGTCAATGAGTGGCGTGATGCGCCCACGTGGTCTACATCCAGAGTTGCAGACAATCCCGGATGATATTGGGGTACGGGCAGGGCGAATGGGGAAGGGAACCCGGGAAGTTAAAGGGTTGGGAGGTCTACGGAAGGCCTGGAAAAGAGAAGGCAGGTAGCGGGAACTGGGAGAAATGGGAAACGTTTTCGCAATATTTACAATGGGGTGGAACTGGAAGGGAAAGGAATCGGGAGTAAAATGTACGGGAAGAGGGAAGTTCATACCGGTCTCCTATCCCATCTGAGGCTGGTGTTACCAATGATTACATGGGTTGGTTCCCGGATTAATTTCTATGGCCACCATTGCGTCCTTGTTTGATAGAGGCACATTAAATACATCACACTATGTTACAATATTTTTCTTTATTTTAACAGGGAGCCCATGTCACTACTGTGTTTTTTGATGGGGCACTGTAAACTAAAATAAAAATGAAAACAAATAAACTAATTAAAAAGAAATACAATACAATAAAAAATAAACTAAAATAGGGATAAAAACAATGGTTTACAAATTTAACAAGTATTCCGGTACGTTACCATAGTAAAAAGCTATACTAAAATTTAAAAAAGACCGACTAAATAACTAGATATGACTTTATACATGCTTTCAACTTACTTTTTCAAAACAACGATAATGAATTCTCATTGCGACACTCTAATGGGATTGCGTTAAAATATTTTACTGCATTCTGTTTGCCCCAGTTTCTTTTGGGCTTAGACAGGTGTATATCATGGCTTCTACGAGTATCATGGGCAGATTGATCATGTTTTTAATTTTTATGGCTACAAAGGAATTACACTTTTTAGCCATAAAATTAAAACCATGATCAATCTGCCCATGACTTAATTTATAGAAGGTTGCACAGCGATGAAATTTGCGTCGTGACTCCAGCATTTTCCAGCCAAATTCATTCGATGCATATTAGAGGACAGTGTGAAAACAGATCCAATATATACTGGAAATATCAATGGCATTTCTGCCTTTTACTAGAATGAAAGGCATATCATTATCTGAATTCACAATGGAAACATACGTAGCTCTGGTAGTTTGTGCTTGTTTAACCTCCATTCCCACCGGCAGGGATATTTTGCCGGTTGCAGGTTGCAGGTTGCAGGTTGCAGATTGAAGGTCAACTGCTAACAATTAGCCTAACCAAACTAGGCTAATCTTCAGTTAGAATTAGGCTAAACTTCAGTTGGGCTAATTTAAGCTAATTGGGCTAACCGTGACGCCGATTCTCTGCAACCTGCAACTTGCAAAATATACCTGCCCCATTCCCACTACTGAAATAAGGAAAATAAGCACAAGAAAAAAGTTTCTTTTTTCTTGCTTTTTTCTTGTACTTGTGGTTACACGATTATATTTCAACTTGGTGTAAACTTGGGTTTTTACAAAGTTGCTTGGACATGCTTGTGTACCTATCTCCTGTGTGAACCAAGGTTTTATGAGGCGGCTTACAGTGTACCTATAATACTAGGCCTTCAATCATTACTGTCTTGGTATGGTAATTAAGCTGTTTATGGCTGTAGGACGTGGTATGAGTTGAACAGAGGAGTTCCTGTCCTTTTCCATGAAGTCAGCAGTGGCCTTTGGCTACGACAAAAACCGCGTACCAAGCCTAAAAGCCAATGGCTGAATGCGATGAAGGAGGCCCATTGTGGCCACATAATGCTGTTGCATTATTCCCATTTCATCACTGCTTCGCACCACTATCGCTTAGATTGGAAACCAACCATCATCAAGGGTTTTTGGATTGTAAGTAACAGTGGTGTATTCAGAATCAAGTTGGCCATACATCATACTCCGTAAAGGCTTTGCCACATCATAAATGTGTTTTATTGGACCACTCAGAACAGTTGCTGAATACTGTCACTGGCAAGACAAAAAGAAGACTCAAGTTATCAGAAGAGTTCAATAGAAAGCTACCTAGCTATCAGATGCTGATTACTTCACCTTTTTATTATTATTATTATTATTAAGTATTAATCAATTTTTTAGATTGCTTAACATCAGTCTGGGGAGATTGTTCCGAAAGCGGCCGGCAGCAGTGAAGCTAAAGGTGTGTTTTTTGCCCAATGGACTCAGTGCTTCACTTTGGGAAGGATATTATTCTCGCGCATTATTCTAGTCCCTATTGAGGTGGATTTTGCCTAAAAACCTTGAAATTCTCTCAGTCAAGAGTATGGAGGAGCTAGTCCAGTTTTAGGGCTTTAAAAAAGTAAAAACGAGGATCTTTAGTTTAGGCTCTTGTATTACTCTTTCATGAAATGGAGTCATATCTAGTTCTTTAAATAGAAGCATCGGAGGGAGCATCCTCACGCAGAGTACTGTGATGATTCTTGCTGCAACGCTTTTTGGAGCTTTCAGCATAGAGTTTTGCATGCTGGCGCGCTACGCATGTCACCCCCACGCAACGAACAGGGTCCCCATAGATCCATCATCCGGTTTGAAAATAGGATTGTCAAAAATATTTTTTATAGAAGGACCCTGAAGTTCAACAGCTCATATTAATTACTGATAGACAAGCCAATGGACGCTGAAAAAAAGAAACAAGTCAAAATAGATCGAAATCTCCCAATCACCGCTTGGTAATTTGCATCTGGCAGGGCAGAGTAGATACAATTCGCTCCCTAGACACACTCACACCAATCACAAACACATTTCTATAAAATGCAGCCGAAGCAATGAAATGGAAAATAATAATAAATTATAATTCTTATAGATTTAATCATTCTTAATTCTCACCTTATTTTAAAATCATCATCATAACGTTTTCATGAAAGAACTAAGCCGTCTGTTTCTTCCCATTGGCGTGAAAAGTAACTATGTATCTCAAAGAACCAAGGGATAATGGGATGTACAATGCCAACCAACATTGGTCAACTCGGTCGTTCATCATCTGGTGACATCACTGGGGATGAACAGTGCACTGATCCCTCTTGAGCTGGATGTCCTTCCAGGCAAGGATAGATTTAACCTTTAAAACCAAAGAATAAGGAGAGCATTATCACACCGCGCGGCAGGATCAACCCGATCACCCAGTCTTGCCAGGTCCGTTAGTACAGGTGCAAACGTCTACGTTGGGCCGCGACCGCCTCAACGCGTTCGCAATCCCCATGTCGTAATAGGCTGGTTGTTCCTGCCTATCGTCGAATTTCGTCCTTCGGTTAGAACGCCAGCTCGCGAAGGAGCCTGCTGACGGGATGATACGGATGGTGTTCAGCTGGAGGATGATGATATCTGGAACTGGCGCTTGCTGATTTCCGCCAGGAATAAGAAATTGGCGGATACGAAGCCCTGTCATTCGTTTGTTGCCCTGAGCGAGGAGAACGCACGTTCTGTTGTTGTTGGTTGGTTTTCCACCAGAGTAATGGCGGTGGGAAGCTCGACCCCCTGCAGATAATTCCAGGTTGATATCCTCGAGATTCGTTCTGTAAAGTGGAACCATTCGTCGGCCAACGTTGGCTGAATTCTAACCCTGATTGAGCGTTCTTTCCACGTCCATGGTTTTCTCAGTTCCGCAATGCGATATCGGCCTCGGTAATTCAACAATAACAAGGATGATGACATTGCATTGTAATTCAAACAGGTCATTTCATGGTAAAATAACCATGGTCCAAACAAGCGACAGGGCTTTATTGTGGGGCGACCGGCTTTTGATTGCGCGACGCGCCCTTAACCGTAACCACCCGAGAACTAACTTTTTTACAAGTGTTTCTCTGCCGTAATATTATAACTTTTTTTGTTGATAAATTATACTATTACTGACAAGTTTTCCCATTTGATCGTAGTTTTCAACTTTGCAAACGGCGACATGTGCAGTCAAACAAACATTATTAATATTATCGAGAGGACACTTGCAATTGCAAACAAGCTTTTGTTACGTTGGGTGGCTTACTGGTTAAAGGCGCGCCGCACTGTAAAACCAGCATGGTCCTTAGACATGATTGCTTAAAACTCGACGTTGGGAGAATCGATAAAACCATTGTAGGGGCTCGGATGCAAAGAAAACAGCAGACTTTTAAAATGATACAGATAGAAACATATAATAAGCGTATTGATCTAGCTTGTCCGCAAATTTCAGAAGCTCTGTTTCAGAGCCGAGGGTTCATCACAGAAGTTGATGTGTTTTAAAAATTAATTCGTCTCGTCAAGAGCGTTTTTCTCATTCAATATAAAGCTCGTTCGTGGTTGTAATTTGGTTTGAACACATCATTAGCAAAACCAAATTGGCATTATAAACACTTACACGAGATAAGTATAACGTGGTATGTAACGCTAGTTATTATAAATCCTGTGGAGTGCTTTGTCAAGAACGGCCAGCCATCACAGCTTGAGGCCGGCCGCCGTATTATAAACACGCACATTGCGCATACCCACGATCTGACTTTGCGTTTTAATGAAAAAGTCGTCCTCCTAAGTAATAAGTAGATTAAAAGGCTGCCAATGCGGCAGCAACTAAAACTGACACGACGTATTAATAAGGAAACGAGCAACATATTTATGCCTTTCGTTGATTCAAATTGTACATCGATAGGTCCATACCATACGCCAACCTCGTCAAGTCCCAGGGTCTCAAGTCATCTCCCCCCCGCCCCACCGCCCCCCCCCGCCTCCTCTTCGCGTCGCTCCAGGGTGCGGGAAGATGAGAGACCCTGGGAACGAGGTTGTACCAAAACCATACGCATTTTAAAACAACCTTGACACAATACATAAGAAGTACTAATGTATGACAGTGTTTGTATATTTTCACCGTAAATTTACATATTCACGACTCTAAAATGCTATGTCGTATAATAGATTACACGTATGATGCGTTTACAATATTCTTCTTTGATTTTAAAACAAACTGCTCTCAGTTATACACAGCAGGATTTGTATATGTTAATTCCAACATAATACTGTTTAACAGTTAATGTTAGCTTTTTTTCCTTTATGCTATGGCGATGTTATGGATCTCAGGATTTGACCTTAGTCGCAATATAAACCAAGCTTTACAATGGTAAAGTGCCCATAACCATAATTTTTTTTTTTTTTTTCTCATCTGAGATCATAAACATTACCCAAGGAATTTCTCCTGCGAAAAATAAATTTGCTGATTTTGCAGAAAACACCGCCGGGGGGGGAAAAAAAAAAATTTTTTTTTTTTTTTTTTTTTTTTTTTTTTGTTTTTTTTTTTTTTTTTTAATGAATGTTTTACAGAATTTTCAAAAATCCTATTTTTTGTTTGGTATACCCGTACAACCGCTTGTAAGAAGGCCGTACGGGCTCACATTTTCCTGAATCTACGTCACAATTCCTTTGTTTTGAAGCCACGCGTGTTCCTTAATCTACGTCACAGTTTCCTTTGTCTGAAAATGTCACGTGTTCCTTAATCTACGTCACAGATCCTATTGTGAACCGAGAAGGACCGCGCGTCGCAGGGGAGACTAAAGCAAATGGTGATCACCAACAATGGCGGCAAATTTGAAAAGTTTTTATAGAAAATTCATAAACCATTCGCGTTTTTGTGTCAAATGCAGCAAATTTTTGTTCGCAGAATTTCCTTGGGTGATGTTTTACAGATTCGGGGATGAAGGAAAATAAAATAAAAAAGGTTATGGAGCACTTTAAGCTTTCTTTTCTTGCCCAGTATTTAGTAAGCCTACTTTATTTTAATCTTTCTAATATAACTAAAATTTAATGACAGTAAAAAGCCGCATATAAGAACCACTGTTTTTCCTACGGCAATGCTGAAATGGTTCTTATAATATTGTATATCTAGTGAGGAAATCAGGCTGTTTAGGTTCTTAAATATGTTTTCGTATTTTTGACAGGGTAAATCACGTACGAGGTGGAACCCGTTTAATACGGACCCCCCCCACCCACCCCAACCAAAGGGGACATGAAGGGTGTCCGTATTATCCGGTGTCCCGTATTAAGCGGGAATGATATAATAGTAAAAAAATGTGTCGTCGGGACAAACAAAACTGTCCGTAATAAGCGGGGGGGTGTCGCCGTATTGAACGAGTGTCGGGTTGCACACTGTACTACTTGCTGCTGGCCATAAAAAGTAAATTCCAATATTGGGTTATATCCCCTTAAATATATTTTATAAAGTAAAACAGTCTAGATATTCAGGTGGGCCCTAATTATTAACAAATTAGTCGCAGTACATTGTGATTATGGACCTCCAAAGCACATTTTGGTCTAAGTCTGTGTTTTCTGAGTTTTTACTAATTTTTTCAAATAAGAACCTGCTTCATTTGTTAGGCTGAAGTGGTTCTTATATATTGTGGGTTTAAATTTGCAGATTCTTAATCCACAGTTTTTCTTGATATGCGGGTTTTTTACTGTACACCTAAATAATAAGAAGAATCTAACCTGAAGGCTTAAGTGTCACTAATTCTGCAGATTTGATGTAACCTACATGTATATACAGGTAGGTTACTTATTTTATCTTCTTAATCTTCTAACTAAAATATGTGTTTTGTGGACAAAACATAAGATAAACCTTCACCTCTTGTAGAGTAACAACGGAGGAACACTACTATTTGAAACATATAACGTTTAATTCACTTCTCCAAGTGACCCCGCAATTAAATTCTCAAGCATTTTCGAGAAAATTAATGTCAAACCTCGTAAAAAATTATAAAAACGCACGCCATTTTGTTTTGAACTGACATGAAGCGTCTTTTTAATTAAAATATGTAATGACTTCTCTCGCGGGGTCAGCTTGGGAGCTAATTTATCGATAATTTCTTCTTAACTGTATTCAAAATGTTACCGTGCTATGAGTATTTTTTGGTAACTTAATTTTTTGCACTTTTTGCTCGAACGTCCAGCGGAAATCATCTTAACCATTTCTGAGTTGCCTTTTGCCTCTGTTTCAAAACTAGTCCTGGTGCACAACCTTTCATATGAAAATGGGTTTTACTCACAAGTTCATTTTCATGCAAATCAAACTCATTTTCACTTCAATGGTTTTGCACCAGGACTCGTTTTGAAATAGAGGTAAAAGACAACTCGGAAATCGGTCAGTGTAAAATGCAGACTGCAGACTGACCCTAACCCTGACCCTAACCCTGACCAAAAGATTGATTGATTGATTGATTGATTTTACACTGACCGACTCGGAAATGGACTTTTGTCACATGTACATAATAAAATTGATTACACAAAGCAAAAAATTTCACCTTCCTTTATAGGTACCTGTAATAAATTAAGAGTAAAAAAAATCCACATTTGTGCTACTATGGACTTTCTCGTTTTGTTTTACAGAACAAATCCTGTTGCTGGTCAACACCCTCGGTTCCCTAGCCCCTAATGATGGTTTAGTTCATGCAAGTGTTGCACCATTTGAAATTGCTATGTAATGTTAGAGTCACGCCGTATTAAAGGGGCTACGTCATATGAGTGTCACACCATTAAAAGTTGCTAGGTCACACTAGTGTCACACCATATTAAAGTGGTTTAAGGCCATTCAAGAGTCACATGGTGGCACATCATGTGACTCTTGAATGGCCTAACCTACAGTACATGTAGTGTGACCAAAATTTTGAAGGTGCCATGTCACACAAGTGTCACATCATATTGAAGGGGCAAAATCATGGGAGTGTCACACCATTTAAAGTTGCTAGTTAGCTACAGTAGTTACATGTACACTACAGTGTCACACCATATTACAGGGCAGTGTGAACACAGATCCAATATACTCATGGAAATGTCAAAATGAATGGAATTTCTGCATTAATTTTTACTAGAATGAGAGTCATACCATTATCAGAACTTGCCTGTAAACATAAGCATATCTGGTAAAGGCAGCAACACTGATGCTTATATTTGTGCTTGTTTAACACCTGTTCCCACCACTGAAATAAGGAAAATAGGCACAAGAAAAAAGCCAGGGGGGGACTCCCATATAAAAGTGACGGGGGTGATCACCAGAAATTTTGAAAAAAAAAAACCTAAAAGGTACCAAAATCTTGTTTTGTGGGTGTGGCTCAAATTCATTTTCACCCCTAAGAGGTACCATTCAGGACCAATTCTAAGGCAAAACTAGTCCCTGTTATATATTTTTCCCCGCTTAATACCCTAAAAGGTACCGGAATAACTCTAACGGCAGTCATTTTACCAAACCACGAATTTTAACCCCTAAAAGGTACTGCGATCACCCCCGTCACTTTTATATGGGAGTCCCCCCCCCCCCCCCCCCGGGGAAAAAAGTTTATTTTTTCTTGTACTTGTAGTTACATGATTATATTTCAACTTGGTGTACACTTGGGTTTACAAGTGTTTATACGCTTGTACTTACATGTACAGGTATCTCATATGTGCGAACCAAGTTTTAGGCCCTACATGTATACACTGTGTATATACTAGCCTTCCTGAAATCATTACTGTCTTGGTATGGCATTAAGCTGTTGGCTGTAGGTCTTGGTATGGAACAGTGGATCCAGTCCTCTTCCTGAAGCAGCAGTGGCCTTTGGCTCGGCAAAACAGCGTACCAAGCAGGCCAATGCTAAAAGCGATGAGGAGCAATGGCCACAGAATACAGTGCATTACCGTCAATTCATCACTCTTCACACTGGATCTGATTGTGAACACCTTATCAAGGGTTTTGGGATTGTAGTAACATGTGTATTCAGAATCACGTTGGCCATAATCATCCCTAAAGCTTTCCACATCATCGTCATTGGACATCTCATCTGACGAACAGGGCTGAGTACTGCACTGCAAAACAAAAGAAACTCCCAAGTTGTCAACGGAGTTCAAGTGAAGCCCTTCCAAGTGAAGCACTTTAACTGAAGGAATGTTTTTGTTAGGGAATCAATGAATGTTACATGTTTTTATAATATCGCCATTTGAAGCCTTCAATGTCCCAGGCGGCCGATCAAGCAACTAGCACACTGATTGGCTACAAATATCACACATTCCAACACCCCAGTTTTTCATTGTTGGTACTTTTGAAAAATTCATCCAAGGGCCCGAAATTTTATCGGCCTCTTTGAAAAATATTCCGACAGGCCCAGTTCGATGGGGCGAGCGCGAGGCGAGCGTGGAGCGCGAGTCACGCATTTTTCGCGACCTTCCCGTCACGCGTGACTCGCGCTCCACGCTCGCCTCGCGCTCGCCTAAAAAACGCAAAAAAATAACGCCTGTTCTGCAGGCTAGGCCATTAGTGGAGCGGGTTCGACTGTACTCACCTTATTTTTATCAGCGTAAACGTTTTCATAAAGATTAGCTGTCTGTTTCCTCCCATTGGCGTGAAAAGTAACTTGTATCTCAAGACAGGGATAATAGGATGTACAATACCGACCACAGTCACAACTCTTCGCCTGATAAGTGACGTCACTGGATATGACAGTGCACTGAGCACTCTTGAGTTGGATGTCATTCAAGGCGGGATGGACGAGCAAAACACCCAAAATAATGAGCAGTATAACACCCATCAAGAACAACGTGATCCCCAGTCTTGTAAGTCGATAAGTACAGCTTCTTCTACCTTGAGCCGGCCGCCTAGTTATCACTGCGCTCGCAATTCCATGTCGTATGGCCGTCTCTTGCCTTCGCCGGATTTCGTCTTCGCTAAGAACGCCAGCTCGCAACGGAGCCGCGACGGGATGATACTGGAACGGCGCTTGCTGATTACCGCCAGGATAATGGAATGGCGGATACAGCCCTGCATTCGTTGCCTGAGGAGACCACACGTTCTGTTGTTGTGGTTGGTTTTCCACAGAGTATGGCGGCGGAAGCTCGACCCCAGATAATTCAGGTTGATATCCTCGAGTTTCGTTCTGTAAAGTGAAACCATTCGTTGCCACGTTGGCTTCTAACCCGGGATGAGCGTTCTTTCCGCCGTCCATCTTTTCTTCCGCACGTAAAGATCCGCAATACCGATGGAAAGTAATAATTATCGGATGTTTTATCGGATGACGACTCGGATGACATCATTCGGGCATCGGACATTCTCGTCCCCAGTGCCCCTCGTCAGCTAAGTATTTTTGTGGGCTTATAATATTATACAAAGCAACTTTCTCGAATAAACGCCGGGTTCAAATATAAAAATATATCATCGGGGTCTATCAAGTCGTATAATTGAAATAAACGCCCCAGTTTTTAAAATAGACCATTTTACAATTCGGTGAAATGTAACCAGGCCACTGTATGAAAGCGAGGTTCGGGGTGTCCTTGACATGTGAGAATTATAGCGAAAATTATGAAGGCCGAGGTTTGTGTTATCTCCTGAAGCCGAAGGCAGATAACACAAACCGAGGCCTTGATATTAAATTTCGATATCATTCAAAAACCAAAACCAAAACCAAATCCATCAATCGCCACCATGTTGGATCACCCCATTATCCATTGGATGCCTCATTCTACCCCAAGAGCCTACAGTGTACATGTACCATAATAAGTATATATTGATAAAGTATTCTTTCTTAATATTTATCTGCTACAATGTTTGTAAATTTTGTATCATATTATCATTTTCTAAAATTTTATATTTTTATCCATGTAAGGCACAAGTTAATTCAAGTTCAAGTTTATTTGGTTTTTTTTTTTTTTTTTTTTCCCCCATGAATTGCTCATTTAAATATGTAAATTTTAGGTATTATTATTTTAATTATAAAGAGGGGTACTGGCGACCCGAAAAAACCTTAAAGTTAAAAATGCCAGGCAGGCAGTTAATAGACAATATATATTTTTACATGCAATATAACAAAGACAGACACATGTACTACTACCAGTAGACTTAGTAATTTCTAATAAATATTGTTTGCTCGTAAAGAATAAATAATTTTATGTATTAGCCAAACAGCATTTGTTATCCAGGACGCGCAAATGTACAGAAAAACTAATAATCTTTGACTGCAGTATACTGTAAATATCAATGGACTTTCTGCCTTATACTAGTAAGACGTGAGTGTTGCATCATCATATTGTACCTTTTGTTTGTGGTGAATCTACCTGTAAACATTAGTCATAAGTAGGTCTAGGTAGAAAGGACAGCAACACTGCAACCTCGTTCCCAGAGTCTCTATGGATCTTCCAGGCCTGAACCCAATTCTCATTACCCTAGGAGTCCTAGTTACCCTTGTCCAGCGGTTGGAGCAGCCAACAAGGACCAGTCTGGGGGAAGCTTGTTCGCTAGCTCCACCACTGGACAAGGGTAACAATGGACTCTGGGAACGAGATTGGCTTGAAACCCCATTACTGAAATTGAACACAAGAAAAATTCCTGTTTTTCTCTTGTACTTGTGAGTTACATGATTATATTTCAACTTCATGTAAACTTGGTTTTTTTACAACCGTGCTTATACTATTTTAAACCTTTTTTTTTTCTTTCTATATTATACTTGTGAACCATGGTTTAGGCTCTTATACCAGAGCCCTATACTACATGTAGCCTTGGTAATTTTCAAAACATCCTGTCTTGGCTGATGGCCACGGGTGCAAAGAAAACAAATTTCCAGGATAGCCCTCTTTGCGCAAAGTTGGGAGCCACAATGCCACCCTGGTATAGTAGCCCAAAAGCCTTTCTCACTGGCCTTAACTTCCTTCTGCCAACTAGTAATTTACTTGAGCCTTGTCAGCAACGTTGTGATGATAAATGCACATAGCCTGACAGAAAAAATCCAACTAGCCACCCCCAGGGGGGCTAATCGGGCCGCCGTGTTTGTGCGGGGGAGACTCCGACTATAAAAAAAATAGTGCCAGGGTGTGTATCGTCAGATAATTTCTGAATAGAAAACCCCATAAAAGTCCCAAAAAGTTTTTTACCAAAATTCTATGGGTTATGTCGGCGGTGGGCTCAATTCATTTCACCCCTTACAAGAGGTACCAATTCTAAGACAAAACTAGTTCTTGTCATATGTTACACCCGGCCTTTCCCTTAATACCCTAACAGGTATACAGGAAAAAATA